>OW121848.1:56900386-58100386 GCA_933228895.1 Platycnemis pennipes
CCTTATGGAGGAGGTTAATGGGACAAATGGCAATGATAGCCTCGTTTAAAATACCTGTGTGAAGCAAGTAATGAAAAGATGTTTGTAAAAAGAAAGAAGTTAGCCTATAGAAAAACGAGATGCGAGCTGTGTCATACCTATCTTTCGATTTATGACTAATTGTAATGGTGGTGAAGACTAATTAATTCTATAGAAAGACATCACTTCTGTATTCATATCTTGGTTTCCCACACGTTTATGCATGAAAATTCTTTTCTTCCCTTCTCATACTTGTATGGGATGATTATTATCCAGAGATTTTCCATTATGCTTATAAGCATCATTCCTTTCGTACATTAATCGCCCTTTAGAGCCTTGATTTTCCATTTGTCTCGGCTAAAACTCCTCATTCGCGTTGCGAAGCATGAGGAGGTGAATTATTAGGATAGCATAAATTGCCCATCAACCCGTATTTTCCCTTCATATTCGTTGACCATGAAGGTGAGCATCCTTCTGTCTAGTTCGTCCTTGGGAAAGGATTTCCCGGAAACACAGCCGTTGATAACGGAGGATAAATAAGTTGAGGAGAAGAAGAAAAATATTAATTTATTTCTCGCCGTTCGCCCCTTCCCCCACCTACGGTCCAAACTCTGCCGCATCAGCGAATAGCGATTTCTCGGTCGAGAGGATTTTCCAACGAGCTATATCACATTTTTTCTTTTCCTTTCTACGTCTTCCCTTTTCCTCCCCTACTCTGTCTTCTCACTTCCTCTCCTCCACTGGCGCGGCGACGCTTCGCTCGGCCCGCATCCTTATCTAATTCCTCGGGGAAAATATGAAAAGAGAAAAAACTCTGGGAGAAGAGTGCCCCCCCATCCCATTCTTGGCGTGCTATCTCCCCTCCAGCATTCAGGGAAAAGACACCCTTTTGCGCTTCACTTCTCTCCGCCTTCCTTTTTCTACATCGGTCTCGCCCTGGAATATTTTTTACACCTGCTTTTCCTCCGATCTCCGTTTCTCCACTGCTCTCCTCCCTCCCCTTCTCACACAGCCCTCCTCCTAAGAGCCTTTTCCTTCCCCCTACCCTTCCTTTTGCGGCCCTATGCCCAGCACCTTCGGCACACTCCTATATCGACCTGAGGAATAAGCGATTGTACCAGAGGGGGTCGGATGAAAAAAAAAGAGGAAGGGAAGTCTCCACTCCGCCAACCCTCGCCCTGATACGACGGGGAAAATGAGAAAATTTTCGGCGTGGCACGAGGTTGGGTAGTTTGAGGTGGTGGTTGACGGGATGCGAGGATGAGGCTGGGGTTATAACTGTCGCGTGGAGGAGGAGAAGTGAAGAGGGGAAGGTGGAGGAGGGTCAAATATGTGCCGCTGGGGAGGAAGGAGATGGGTTAATGTGGCACCCTTGCCGTTCTCCCCGCTCCCCTTCTCCACCTACTTTCTCCCTCTCATTTCTACCCCATCCCTCCTCCAAAAACCCCCATCCCCTCCTCCTCGAACTTCTATTGCCCTTTTTTCTCCTCCCCATACCCTCATTTCCGCTTCTCATATTTTCCTCCCGTCCCCAAAAACCGCCTTTAATAATACCGAAAATATTTATCCCCCATTTTTTAATCCGTGGCGCAATGGAGGCGGAGGGCGGAAGGGACCGGGGTTGGGATGGTAACGGAAGGCCTGTGAATGGATGGATGAGTGCCCTACCAGGGATTGGAGGGGCGCTGGGCAGGAAAGTTAGGGACCGTGGAGAAAGGAGGAAACGCCGCGTGCGTGCATCTTGTTTTCATTTTTTCTCAATTTTAATTTTTTTCTCTCTCTCTCTTCTTCCATTTTCGAAGGGAAGCGATTTTCCACGCTTCACGTCCCTGCTGGGAAAGGGCAGGGGCTTCGAAGGGAGGAAAGGGTGTTGGTGGATGTGGGTTGAAGTGGAAAATCACCACCCTGCAAATTTGTCTCGTCATCCTTAGATCCGTGGGTTGGAATAATGCTTTTCTCTCTCCCTCTCTTTTACTTCTCATTTTGGCACAGTGCCTTGCAATTTTCTCACCATTCCAAGTCCGCGGGAAGGTTGGACCTTCTTCCGGGAACTGACAAGAGAGGGATTTCCATGATTTCTACAGCACAAACTGCGTTTTACGCTCTCCTAGAGCGAGTGGCCATCAATTCGAAAATATTTGAATCTCAGTTTTTTTAATAATCTTTGAATTTCGGGTAAAAAATGATCGTAGATGAAATTCTTGAAAGTTGATTGGAAATTCCTTCGGCCGAGGGTGAAATTAAATCTGGCATCCGGGTGGTGGATTTAATAATATCACCACCGAAATGTGAGCGGCGACTGGAAAAACTGTTTTTGCTCTTTTATTTTATTCGAAAATCTAGCTGAAAAAAACAGCTTTTGGCCAAGGTCAGTGAGATAGTGTATAATTTAAAGCTATCTAGTTTTTGACCTGACACGCTCAACAACCGTACACTATTGCTACCTAGGTACCTAACCTTTGTTATACTTCGGCATTCTGTTGCAAACAACAAATTTTTATGATCATGGTGGTATTTTTTTCGGTTAAAACTGATTTAATAAGCGGAGTTCAAAATCATAATATAGAAACTGATTGATACGAAAATTGATTTTTCTCAAATTGACATTTGTTTTTAAAAAATAATGGGTATCGGGTTGGTGTTGTGGCTAGAGTACTGGTCTCCCATCCTGAGGGACCGGGTTCGATTCCCAGCAGTGGCAGATTTGTCAGTGGCAAACCGGTCCAAACTTCCGTGCCAACTGGAAAACATTTCAGGTTCAGTACTCCTTCCGTCGGATGGGACGTTAAGCTGTGGTCCCCTTGCGCCTGTCGTTAAGAGTAGGCTAATAACGACGCCAGATTTCGCTCCACCCTTCCTCCGTTCTCTGAAAACTCCTACCAATACCAAATTACTCACCTAATCTAAATGGCGCAAATGTCCTCAGTTGTCGGTTACCTCACCTGAATAACTAAATATGAAGGTGTATTACGGATGACCACTTCTAAATTATTTTCGCTAATAATCATGTGGGTGAAGATTTGATACTGCGCTACAGTAATTGGGTGCTTACACTAAAGTAAAGATAAGAATGCCCACCGCAGAACGATCGAAAATTCGCTGGATTTAGACAGTGGAACGTGTGTGGAAACTTACTGGCATGATGCCCATTTCAACAGTTGGGTCATCTGTTATGAGGGACATATCTCCGCACATTGAAATGACTTCTGATACATATTGCATCCAAATAGATGTATAAGTCTTTAAAACGAAACTGTTTTTCTTTTACCGTAATTTATAATATTACTGGTGATTCTCTTGATATATTCTCTACTTTCACTAGGGGTCATTTCTGATTGCACACTGATAGCATTTTTCTATTTTTTCCTGCTTGTTACAAGGGGCATGATCACATATACAAGTAAAGAGATATTTCACGTTCGTAAACATTCGTGTTACCTGCTCTTCAGTGCGTGGAACGATGACGGGAAATAAATTGGATGGGAAGTATTACAAAATTATTAGTCATCCGTACCATCCGTACCAAAGTCTGTTTGCTATCCGAATTTCACTCACATCTTCCTCTGTTAGAAGAGTAAGAATTTCCTTCGCCCGTCCGCTGTAGGACCAGCGGTTGTCGTAAATGTGATGATAAAGAATTACATTTATCAACAGCGATACGTGGAAATTTATTGCAGGAATTTATAAGCGGAGTATTAAAACAAAATATTCATAGCCGACTCTTTATTTTATCACCTAATCAAAACTGATCGTCTCATTCGCGGACAAGGCTCTTTTCATTCTATTCTATGGATTGAAAATGATTATACAACCTGGCTTATGGGCTCAGGAAAATGAAATTTAGCCGAAAACATACCAAACGTTTTATCATTACCAAACTTTTCCTCCGTGCGATTCCTTTAACCGGAGAACCTTGAACTGATGGAATAAAAATTAAAGTTAGATTTTCCAATCGACTGATGAGTAACGCTGAACAATGGGATTGACTGCTCGGTATCTTACCCCCTCCCTCCCGTCCGCGTACCCTCAACACACCGCTGAAGTTTTCAAAAAAGGTGTTTTCGACGCCCGGTGGAAATTTTCTCTCGGTCCCTTTTCAAGGCTCACGATCGGAAAGGGAGAAACTCGACAAGATAGCGAGCGAGCTTGTTTTCCCGGGGCGTGGGGAATTATAGACTTGCTACGAATGAAAGGGACACCACCCAGCTTAGTAGGTGCGTGTTTTGATTTCGCGATCGAGTGCTGGCGAGAGAGGGAGGGTGAATCTATGCTGTCCGTGGCCGTCGAAGGGGAAAGAGGAGAGATGCCTTTTGGTGGCCGTCCATGCGAAATGGATCCCAGAATAAACTTCCGCGCGGGGAAGGAGAGGATCAAGCGATGGCGTGAGGATGGATACTAGCGTGTGTGTGTGCATGGATATAAGCGCCATACGCGGAAAAATCGCACATAAACCAGCGCCACCCACCGTTGCCCGAGAGCCTGAAAGCGCGTCTTCCATGTATCATGTGATTTGAGCTCCGTCCCCTTCCACACATATATATAAAAGGGGAGAGTAGGTATATCGAGGGCTATAACGACGTTTTCTCTTGGGTAAATTTGAAATTGGCGTCATAAAATCGAGATTTATCTGCCATGAAAGATGAGATGCGTAGATATGTGATACTAACCGCAGGTTTGGTTAAATCTACTGCCACAGATGAAGGGAAACGACTAAAACGCAGAGGGGGCAAGGATACCCACCCAGAATCAGCTCAGCGTGCGGCAATCCGAGTATTTCAATTCTACGCAACAAAGCACGATCGCATCACTCGTAAAATAAAGGTTGTGCCTACTGCAGCTACATATTGCCCGGGGATTCCTGATCGTAAAACAAACAACGGATTTCTATTTTCGCGCAAGGTATCAAAAATGCCGACGATAGTTCCGACGCATTAGTTTCATAATCAAGGTGACACTTTTGAATTACGATCCTAATTGTCAATGCAGAAATAAAATATGTCGCTTTTAGCTTGTTCTTTAATAATTAAGAAAATAAAAACATCACTAAAAGGCGCACCAGAAATAGTTTTTCATATTTGCTCTATTACTCCAAGCTAAGGAACGTTCTTGAAAAATTTAGACCAAAAACATCTTAATTGCTTGTATTCAACTATAAATAACTTACTTAAATATTTTACTTCTTGACTTAAATATTAGCTCTGACATTGAAAGTTCTGATTTAATATTATTTAATACATTATGAAAATCTTTGTAGGAGAGCTCGCCATAAGTCACAATTTCTGAAATTCATAATTCGGAGGTTGCTCAGAGTAAGTTGGGGAAGGAGATATAATTTCTTATTTTCTTATCATAAGTCAATTACTTTTGTAGGGTTTAATTTACAGTGAACTTTCTTTTACATCCGTGAATGAACTCGTCAATAAGAATGTCCCATGTTCCGGTATGGTATTAATGCTTCTTAAGTTTGACGATGAAAGGCAAAAGGCAAGGAAAAACAATTTACATTATGTATTTGAATTAATCATACCTAATATATATATCTACCAAGGACTAAGTACTTCTGAACTACTTGTACCTCCACCGCAAACTCTGACTTCATTCTTTTTTTTCCATTATATATCCATTGGCTTCTCTTCTCATTACGGTTTTCGTTATAAGAATACCTTCCGCACGATTAATGATGTGTCATTATCGCGTTGAATTTTAATTGTTAGACCTGGGGTCTTGTGCCTCATTTTTCCAAAAATATACCAGATTTTAAGAGTCGATTCAACGCAAACTGAAAAATATTTTATCACTTCTTAACTGAATATTTTTTAAATCAAATTTTTGCTTTTCCCTCAAAGTTTTTGGTTGTCTGATTTCTGTTATTGTCATGGTATTTATTGGTTTTGTCTGTGATTTCAGCCAGGTTGGTGCCAAGCCAATTGCAGCGTGCGTTTGGTGCGTCGTCGACAGTCAACAGAACCAAGATTTCGGTGAGTCCCTCTTCAATCATCCTTCTTTCGATCGAATGACGGTAGCACCAAAACTTGTGTAATTTTTGGCAATTTCTTGGAACAGATTTTCATTTTGAAATACACTGGAGCATAATTTTCAATACAAGCATGTAAGCACGAAGGGGTTGCATGTAGAGATGTTTAGCTCCACAGATAGATATTTTGTCCTTTTCATTCGCTCTAGTCTGAAAGTTGTTACATGCGCGAACCTAACGGAGTGATTTCCTTATTTTTCAATTTCCACAACCAACCGTCTTCCTCCTGGTATATCACGCAGGTACACCGCCCACCTCTCTCTCTCTCTCTCTCTATGCCCCAGTCCTGAAGTTCTGCCTAAAACTTGTTTCGGCAGATGCGTGTTGAGCATCAAAGGACATTGTTTTCCAAGATTTCCCATCTCGCCTACCAGCCCTTGTGTTCCTCGCTCAATTCTTGGAAGAGGAGCGCATTAATAAGCATTCTATGTTACACGAATTTTCCTCCATTCGGGTACGAGCATGTGTTGGAAGATGGGGAGGACTCTACGGAGGGAGCCCTCGAAAGGGTCCCCCCCTCCCGCTTACACGCTCCTTACCCTCTCCCTTTCATCCAGGATTCTTGCTCACCGGCTCTTCCTTCTCCCACGTTTTTTCTTGAAAAACCTGCGTTGAATCTTATACAAGCAACTAGGGACGTTTTTAGGAAAGTAGAAACACGGCGTTAAATAATTACTTTTCGCCTAACTTGAAACCATGCCCTTTGTCATAAACAGCAATGTTCAGCAGTTTGCATTAATTACATGATTGTAATTGAAAGTCCACGGCCTTTAGGAATAATGGCTATCGACAATGAAAGCTGCTTATTTACGGCATTTATGTTAACCTCTGACACCATATGTCAAATCGCACTAGCAAAACCTTGGATGCTACGCACAATAATTACGATTTTACGCACCACTTCTATGACTGAACAAATACCTGTGTTAGGATAATATAATTGCAAAATTATGCTTCAAAGAGTATTCTTAAGGCATTTATTGTTACATTATTCTTCAATAAATATAAGCGAAGTAATATTAAATAGAAAACGGTGTCATTAATATCACCATGGTGCCATTTTCCTTGGCAGTAGTTTAAGGGCAAGATGTGGAGGTTGTTAGTTCACAAATCCGCGTAACAGTCATTGCAGACAGCGATATTGATATATTTTCAAGACCTCTGATTTGATTTGAGTCTTGAGAAGGCTTGAAAATATTTCCAAATGGTGCCACATAGCATATTTGAAGGCATTTTATTATGACGATCAGTGAGCCATCAATTATTATTGCTAAGGAATTGCTATGTACTTGCAAATTATTGCTATGTACTTACCATCAAATCATTAACGAATTGCAATCAAATTCTCTGTGTTCAACTGAAATAATCCATAGCTTTTTGTTATTCATACTGGCATACCTTCTAGAGCAGCATAATAAAGACTAATGGTTAAGAAAGATGTTTCCTTAACCTTTGCTATCTTTTATCGAAAGCTACCATGTATTTTTAGCAGTTGAACTCACATTTCAAATACTGGAAAAACAGGATACGATGTTTTGTCCACAGTAAAATAATATTCCTTCCCACATAATATGTTTTAAATTAGCGACATATGTCGTTAGTCAGTACATGAATCCTTTGCGCACCACATCCCATCACGTAATTGATTTCCATTGTCAAAATTATTTCGTCAGCATCCGTTTAACAGAATAGGCAGCCGCCAACTATGGTCGTTTGGAACGTAAACATTCTAAACCAATTCTATATCCTGCTCCCCGCGATTTTAAGGGTAATTCAGGAAAAATAGTCCGCATTTTATGATGAGCGAAGCGGAGGGAGGATATTTCGTTCTAATCGGCAGGGTTGAGGCACTCGCCGCATGACGGCGCCGTGCTGATTGGACGGGTCTTCATTCTGCACTACCTTCACTTCCACCCCCCACTGGTCCAGTCCAGTGAAGGGGAGCGAGTGGGCCGGAGTGAGGCAGGCCTTAAACCTGCGGAGGAGCAGGAAGGAAAAGCCACGTAGTCGCGCCCCGAAGCGGAGCGTCGTGAAATGGATGAGTGGTTTTATTATCGTCAGGTTACGGTCCCTCCCGCTCCCGACTCCAGTTGACGGGTGGGTTTTTGAGGGACGAGCGGCGAACGGGTGGAGAGGGGGGGGGGGGGGCGAAGGTGGTGGTTAAGTGGGTTTGGCTGGTTAGCTCGGAGGCATCAAGGGAGATGTACGCAGAAACCTCGACGGGTCCTCCACATCCTCAGACCCTCTCCCCCTTCATCCCCCAAACCCCCATTCCCACCTACGCTTTAAGGCCAAAAATCCCTGCCCTTCTAACCCTTCATACGCATTCCGGATCCCGAATTTTCAACCCTCTCCCTTCGTGACTTTCCTCCCTACCTTCATACGCTTCTTTGCGTCACGTGTTGCCCGCTTGGAGAGTTCGATTAGTTCGGTTAATTTGGGTTCCGGTCCCTGTCGTCGTCATTTGCAAGGTTCGATCGATGCTCGTGTCATATTATTTCGCATCGATGGGTAGAAGGACGCTTTAGACCCTTTAGCTAA
This sequence comes from Platycnemis pennipes, assembly GCA_933228895.1. NCBI lineage: Eukaryota > Metazoa > Arthropoda > Insecta > Odonata > Platycnemididae > Platycnemis > Platycnemis pennipes. The sequence goes on from OW121848.1 coordinate 56,908,980, forward strand.
AATGTCCAGGCACCTCAGTGGCTAGGGCATTGAATCCTCCTCGTCCTCGAGAAAAATATTAAACTGGTGACCTAGCTCAATATTGAACGCGACTTTAAAATCAGATTTAGGTTGAAGGTTCTCTAACCTAGCCTAATGCGAGCGTAAGCTAAAGTAATCATAAGGTAATGAGAGATTTCAAGACCTCGAACTTCAGGTTGCCAGACCATAACTTCGTAATATACCAATGGTATCTCTTACGAAAAGTATGCTAAAACAGAATAGTGAAAAATGCTCCCTGATAATATAGAATAGGAAAATACCTTGGAAATTCATATTTTTTCGTTTTTCCTACGAGTGATTTCTATGTGGCTGTGTATTTAGCATTTAAAAACGTTTAATGTGATAGTGTTTATCATATTTGTTCACTGATATAATTGACGAGTTTCATGGACTTAACTAATATCCGGAATAACTAACAGACTCATTATTTGTTTCCTATCGCATGTACTTCGCCAAATACTCTGATGCGAAACTTAAATTTGCCCTTAATACTTTTTTTTCTTTCGTACCTTCCAGACATCTTTGACGGTTATTTGCACCAAGAGTGCCACCTAGTAGGTATGTAGGCTGCATTACATGCAAATTGTACAGTAAGCTACATTAGCTGATAAAATAATTTGCACCAAATGCTAAAAGATCCAAGCTTCCAAGCGTATTGCTTAAGGAAGGTGATACCCTAAGAGTAGTGAATATTATTCCTCGTAAATCTCGGTGATTAGGATCACAAAATGAAAGTATATATCAATTTATCACACTGCACGCGAGGATCTTTAATGGTTACGTTAAGGATATCGTATCATCATTACAACTTTAGTTTTATAATCCAATAGATTATTATACTTCGCGCAAGGGAGATCTCGCCATGCACCTATTATACCAAAAATAAGTGTGGCTCTATAAAAGTAGGAAAATTTTGGGAGACATGAAAGTAATGTAAAATCCTTCCCCTTGCCCAAATTTTATATATCACTTCTAATTTTGTACTCCTAGAAGACAGTTAAGAATGCTAGTGTTTTATTTCAAAAACTTGGGGTCCTCATTCCATTCTAATTTGCATAATTAATTAATGGGCTATAGTGTCACTCATAAATATTAGTAACCGTAACTTATCGGTTGACAAAGTAGAGCGTAACAGGAGAATAATAATCGGCCTTTCGTTTTTAAGATTGATCACTACTATATCTATTATATCCTGCTCATAGCGTTCTATGTTAGATACAGTTCTTTCCCTTTCTCTCTTTATTTGGCTTAGGTAATACGTTTTTACGACTTTTTGCCATTAAAGACAATGATTTTGATTTCCATTGTCCACTAATAAATTTAGTTCACGAAAAAATTTACAAAAATAGAATAATGGTGTGACAACCCAGGATAACTGCACGTTGAATCTCATTTCTAAGTCACCCGTTTGCTTAATTGTTCCTTGAAGGCAATATAATTATTCAAATTTGGTGAGAGCAAAGTAAGAAATTAAATGTTCTCAAACGGTAAGATAAGTAAAAAATGTAGACATTGTGGGCTGCCCCGCCACCACCAACTTACTTTTTATCATCCACATCGACGAGAGTACCCTGATAAAATCATAGATCCGAGATCCTCTTACTCTATCATGAAGAAGATATTCACTGAAAATGAATTCACAGTCATTCATGCCTTAATCTTCACTACTTCAAACTTCACACTAATTACTCTGCAATACACTCGTGGGAGACTAGATGCGAATGAACTCGATTAAGCGTCACGATCACGGGATTATACTGCGATTCCGGCCAAGTCGCCTCTTTATGCGCATTTTACCCTATCGCGAGGGGAACGACTCCGCCCTAGATAATGCGCGCAACTCGATCCCCTTCCTAGGAGGAGATCCCCATACCGAAGGGATAAAAAGAGACGTTCGGACGTCTCAACGTCACGACGCCGTTGGATGGTGAGACGATAAGATTTGGGACTTTCGATATTTTGTCGAGGTTAAATACGCCCCCAAGGGTATTTCCACTCCGGAGAGCAGTCTCCGATAAAGGATAGCCAAACTCGGCTTTGGGTAAATCTCTAGATCCGACGGGGAAATTTAAGTCCCGACGCCCACACCAGAGAAGGAATCATTAACTCCCCCAAGGTCCACGTCTGTGAGTGTGTGTGTGTTGGTCTCCTCCCTCTCCCGTCCCTATCACCCCCCCCCCCAATCTCCCCTCTACCCTAAAACTACCCCTAGATAACTGTGGTCGCTCATGCATTCCCTCGCCTGGATGAAATTTCAAGGGGAAGTCCACCGATTCGAGGGAGAGATTAGAGGAACGTCTTGATCGCCGGTGACGGCCGGTGTCCTTATCGCCTTGCTCAATTTTTGTCTGTCCGCCCGCGAAGCCCACTCCTTAATCCACCCCTCCTGGAAACCATTTCCTTCTTTATTCATCGAACCCTTATTTTTCCTCGCCCTCTTCCGTCCTACTCCGCAAGTGAGTGTGTAGGGAGGGTGGTGACCGAATCATTAACGGGCTCTCGATGGAAAGGGGTGAACGCAAGGGAGCACACCCTACCCAACCAATCAATCATTTCGACGGGCTATGCGGAGAATATCGCGTGGAATTCTCGGCCTTGGGTAAGTGATTAGGCGAGCGGGAACTGGGGAGAATGAAACGGAGGGCTGCAAAGAATATTGGGAATTCGTTTGATTGAGAGATAAGTAGTATGCGTCGGGAAGGGAAGGCTTTGGGAAGGATGCTGCGGATTACTCTCCTTCCGCCTCGCTGCCTGAAAGTTCCGTCCGGTAATGATTTAACATATCGGCCTCTATTTCTCCCCATAAGCTCCACTCCACTCAGCCAACCGAAGTTCTTAACGAGCGACGGTTTGGATGGATTAGTGGGCGGGAGAAGGATTTTCTGTCTGGAGTAGAGAGAAAGCGAGTTCCGAGGGAGATGGAGAGTTTAACGTCGTAGGCGGCTGCTTGAGAGACTGACAACGGATTGTATGTGTGGATAGGAAGACAAATTAGTTTTCGGACGAAGTGAAGCTGTTCAGTTGGGGATCTATATCCACGTCCACGGTTTTTGCATCAGGAAAAAATGATGAAATCATCGTACACGGCGACAGGTCTTCACTTCTGTACGCCTTGAACGAGAAGTAGCACCTCAGAGTCTATTCTAAACATTTTAGGTTTTTCGCAGTTTTGCTTCAAGGTTACAGATTTTTTTATCCGACATAATTTTCTGGATACCTTTTACATTGGAAAATTAAAGCTTGCGAATAGGTTAGATTGAGCAATTGAGAAATGAGTTCTTGTATTATTCTTTGTCAATTTCCTCTGCTTGTTACTGTTTTCATGTTCAATGCTTCTACACATTATACGCTCTCACTGGTCTAAAGACCCAAACGATATTTTTTTCATTTCATTAACCATAATTTCTCAGATTTTTCATTTGCGAAAATTCTCTATCGTCAATTGTTGCCTAGAGGAAGGTGGAAAGTATTTAATTGGGATCTAGGTTAACCCTATATTCAAAATTTCTTCTGTAGTCACCGAGTTATTACTTAAATAGGAGATTTGAGGAGCGTCCTTAGGTTACGGCGTCGTTTCTTCCATGAGATTCTCCCCTGAAACTCAATTTTCTTATCCCGTCACCTTCCTTTGATGCTTCAGATATATGTAATACGTTTATAAGCTTGGCGTAACCTTCTAGTTCCCTTGCTGCGTATTTGAGACTACATACTCTTTCCTTTAGTAGAAAATAAGTCTATTAATCATCTTCTGGAATGAAATGCCACGTTAAATACGTCTTACAAATATTATATAATCGCCAGAAAAGCGCACTACGCAGTCATAATAAATACAAAATAAAACAGACGACGAAAACATAGAAACACGCAAAAGAGACACTCACAAAAGTTTGGACGTTTCCGCGGTCGTGCCGTACGTAAGAGTCTTTTACTACTTTTACTCCCCCGCTCCCCCGTACGTACTTTTTCAACGTAAGAGGGTTGACTGCCGTTGACTGCTGGCTGAGTCCTCTTCGTGAGTGAAAGAGTGGGGGGGGGTGGTAAGAATGGGTACAGGAGTGGGGCGGGAGACAGTGGAGGAGGTAAGGAAGTGGTGGCCTCTAGTGGGAGATGTTCAAGCCTGGCTTTTGATAGGATCTTTCGAGCCAGATACGCGCCAATTCACGAGACCTCACCTCAATGCTAGTGGCATTTTCGGAAAGTACTTCCACTATGGCGAGGGAAAAACAGTTGTCAAACGTTTGATTATGGTGGGCAGTATGTTTCGGGATAGGTTCGTGGAAGGGAGGAATTTTGGTGGATCTCTTTTGCGTGTTTCTATGTCTTCGTCGTCTGTTTTATTTTGTATTTCTTACAAATATTAGGTATTTTAAATTCGAATCGCAGAAAAAAAGATCGGAACGAGTTTCCTCGTTTGTTACCCAAACAGACAAGTCGATCGAGTTAGCGTAATGATTTTATTTCTCTGAAAAATTCATTACAAGCGTTGCGAAGCTGAAATGAGGCGGTTTATAGGCATCATTTTCATTCTGCTAATCCCATAATTTTTCCCCTAAAATAGAGGAGTGTTGGCAATCGCGCCATTTATTGGGCTTCGCGCTCAAACCTTTGATGTGCTTTCCGAGTTTCATCTCCATTTCCTCTGATGAGGGTGAATGATGATTTTCACCCATTTCACGCGTTTGTACGCTCTAATTCGCTCCCCCGTTCCCAACACGAGCTCATGATTCCCATCATAAATCGGCTCAAGGCGCCAAGAGAGATCAAGGTGGAAAATCCAAATGGATGGATTTTCTTCCATTTGGTATAATTAAATCCTACCGAATGCTTGTTAAGTGAGATTTTAAAACTGTTTAATTATTTGCCTCATGTATGCATCGATTCAAAATTTATCAATCCATTAGGTAAATGAAATACTGCTCTTTGAATCCGGTCCACTTCTTATGAAATACATCGTTTTTATGTTAAAAATTAATGCTTGCATTTCCATCCCACTTGAAACCAATTTTATACTTTTTTCAAAGACATTTTTTTTTTTAACATTATGACTTTCCTCATCAGCTGGTGGACTTATGAAGAATGAAGTCAATCCAAACCTTAAATCGATTCGAAGCTGTTTCCCAAGGTTGTATTGCCCTCATTTTCTTCCTGAAAACTCAATTAAAGGGTTGTACATTGTCGAGACTCGACCCCGCATGCTAATATGGGGGCTCGAACCAGCTAACATAATTGTGGGTTCTTGCCCTTGGTGTCAGGAATCAATGACTTACAATCAGCTACATTTATGATATAAAATACTGAAAGGTATTTACATTCGGTATTAGTGTCTCTATCGATGCTTGGAAACATATGTTAACGGAAGCTTCCCACGCGGATAGAAATTTGGTGGGTTAAAGATCGCGGCTTAAAGTATATTTATTAGTGAAGTATAAGCCTGAAGGGCAAACTTACGTACGGCGGCAATTATGAGGGGGCGAAACGTGCAGAGAATATTGTAACCGACTCGACAGTCAAAGCTTACAAGCCTACACTCGCTCTGCCAACCGGCAGAGTGACGAGGTGAACACCGACTCCCCGTTTACGCGTTTCGGATGGGTTTATAAAGGTCCAGTATGTCCCTCTATGTCCCCTTCCACCTTGCGAGACGCGTACTCGGACACTTCCTGAATTTAACGTGTAAAATACCGAATATATAAACGGGAAACAGGAAAACAGCACTTGCTAGATGCGCTAGAAGGCTTTTGGAAAATATGTCTATCCCGTTTAAGGCCATCGAGCTTCCATTCGCACATATCCTCGTCTACTGTTATACGCGCGAGCACTACATATAGCGTATTGAGTTGCCAGAAATTTGTTTCCTACAAACCTTCTTTCCTCGTACAATTAGGGAAATGAGTAACGGTAAATATATCCAGTTCGAATGTAGCAATGGATAACATTGGTAGCTGCATGTTGGTATGAGCACTTAAAGCTAACCCAACTGACAGCATGTTTTTGCATGTTTGCTTTGCTATTTTTATCTTTTTTTAAATCGCGAAGTTTAGAACAGTATATTAATACTAATCCTTTTTTATGCATGATATCTAGTGCATGTTTGGTGAGAATTCACCCCCTGCCACACACCTTTACGGTAGCTTGCAGGGTATTATGTAGATGTAGATGTAGGTGAACCTTCTGCAGACACCCCGCATTTCATTTCGACCAGGTTATCGATTACCCTATGCGTTCCACCGTCCGTGTCAAATAGAACGGAAAATATGAGCGCGCCACGAAATCAAAGCGATCTAAAATGGCAGTTGTCTGTGGTCTCTTTCCCCATCAGCGGCGGCGGGTGGTGTGTGTGTGTGTGCCCGCAGAAAGTGGCCCCCTACTAATGTAGGCAAACTCGGCGACGCCCCCCGACCGAATAAAGAGAGAGGGGCGGTCGGCAGGAAAAGAAGAAGCAAAAGTGGAGCAGAAACTCCTTTCTTCTCCACCCGTCACCTCCCTCATAAAGGCTTTCCCGTGGGCGTAGCATTGATTGCGGAATAATGGAGCAATAAAGAGCCGACCCCCTTCAGTCTTTCGTGCGGCGTGGAAGAAGGCATTGGAACGTTGAGGTGAAGGTTTTAGTGGGAAGAGGTGGAGAGGCATGAGGAGAAAGACGGTCACCCGCAGGAGGAGAGGAAGGTTGCTAAGTGGAGAAAAAGAACCAGCGGCTCCTTATCGGAAGTACTCAGGAAAGGTGAAACGGGAAGGGGAGAGAAGATGGAAGACGCACAGAGCGGACGGGAAGAAAATGGGAGAGCAAGAAGAGGGATTATGTAGCGGTTGTTGAAAGGAGAGGGGAAGGCAGGAAATGATTCAGGGTCTTCCGTCAAGCCCCTCGTTTTACGTACCCTTGCTGTTCTCACACACACATTCACTCATACACCACGTTCTTTTTTTTTAGCCGTCGAGTAACGATCCGGCGGAGTTTGCGGTTGACTGCTCTGTTTTCCCAAACTTCTGCACCTTCGTGGAATTGTTCTCAGAGGACAATGCCGCGGGTTTGATTGGCCAACGGAGACTCATGAAGGAAACATTACCTAGGGCATCGTTTGGCAGAAAATGATCGTCCGAAATAGCTGCTCAGAAAATTGGGCTCCTTTTTACGAAATGAGAACGAACTCTCCTCTTCTTATTAAATAGGAGGCTTTGGCCCTTTATGACAAATAAATTTGCAACCATATGATGGTACTCTAGAGGGTAAAAGTTTATCAAATTAGTTTCTATCAATTTCATATTCCCTTGTGTTCACCATGAAGGAGTTCCACGAAGTAACGACACCCACCACTCCAATTTCATTCTCATTTGAGTTTCCGCACGCCGTCATAACACGGCAGTTTCCGCACTTGATGAATTCCTCTCCGACGTGCAGATGAAATCGTGATCCACCCCCTGCCTCTTTATGCTTTGAATGAAGCTTGAATGAAACCCTCACAAGACCTTCTCAAAATCCCTCTGCTAGCGATAAACGGCTGAACTGGGAGACACTAAACACTGAACGGGGAGAAAAATTCCGTTAGGGAAGGAATTTTGGCAGAAAGCTGATGTCTATTTCATAAGGTTGCTCCCATTAAGTATCAAGCTTCACTATACATACATGAAAGTTCAACCGTGCCTTTTAACGCGGACCAGGTCATATGAACTCTCTTCTGCTCGCAGGTAGTGTGACATTTGAACTCGAGTTGGCTTCTATAAGACATATCCATTGGGCTGTTGACCGGAGATCATCGGATCAAATGCAGGAGAAGCCCCTTTAGATACGACCAGCTAACCCCTATCTATCGATTTTCTACACTCCATACCTTTCAGGGAAACCGTAGGCTGCATTAGCAACTTAAGTAGGTGGGATGCTTAACCTGACGCAGAAATTTCATACACTGCTGCGATAGGTACTTAGCGAGCTCTACCCTTCTTATGTAGAACTTCGTGGTGAACACTTTGATGTTTTTAATTTCTTTTAGCCATTTGGGCATAAGAACAGTGGGAGTTCAGCCATCTTTGACTCGCAAATAATAGAAGAGCCTTTACATTTGGCCTTCATATGTAATTTATTAATTAGTCTTATTTTTATCTGTGAATTTAGGACAAAAAGTCCTCTCTTCCAATTAACAGATGGTACGATACAAACATCCATACCCCGGAAAGTGAAAATCCTCCCCGGGTGGGAAGCCACCACTCTGGGATCGACTGGCGAGGGATTTCCCCGTCGCTACCAGGGCCGGCATATATAATAGGGTATACCTGATGGTGGGTTGTTAATGAAACACTCAAAAGAATGAAGTGGTAATTCATTATTTTCTACCACTTTCAATGTATTACAAAATATTTTGATGAGATGTCCAGATTTGTTTGAATTTTCTGTATGGCTCCTTCGTTACACTCTTTCCGTCTTTTATCCATGCACTAACTCCACCTCCTAGGTTCATCCGACAGCTTTCATTTATCTCCAAACATACCCAACAGTTCTTCATTTTCTCCGTAGTAATCTCTGAATTGTTCTCAACTTTCCCTCTTCACTGACATCCAACTTATCCGTTATCTTTCTTACTGGCACAAATTAGTATAATTGTATGAACCTATAAATAATGTAAACATGTATAATCTAACTGATGCTATTACTAATGCTAACTATTTTCTCGGCATCTCTGCTTATGCTTCCATTGAACTTCTTTCATCTTCTTTTTGTAAGCATTGTTTTCCACCCCAATATGTATGAACTACTCCAAGCACCATTGCCCAAAACCTGAACCAAATACCTTGATTTTTCAAGCTGCCACATATTCTGTCCGTTTATTTTTGTGCTAAATTTCATTTTTTCTCGCTAAATCCCATCGTTTTAGCTTTCTAGTATTTAACCTTTGTCTATGAATCAGAGATATTCGTGAGCGTAATTTATTCAATGAGCTCTCTTCCACCTTTTGTGGCCACACCAATCTCCAACCACGCCGTTCTCAGCATTTTTCCGCAAGAATTTTAAAATATACATCCTACAAAGAGGCTTCTTTGCTAAACAAATTACCTTTGTGGTTGATCTCTGCATTGTTTCGGGTTTTCTTCCGCGTCAGTTGGCTAGCAGACAACAGTTTCGTTGGCTCTCCTGCTAGCGTATTCAGTTCGAAGGACCTTCGACCTGAAGACGCTGGCTGGTGAGCCAGCGAAACTGTTGTCTACTAGCCAACTGACGCGGAAGAAAACTCGAAACAATGCAGAGATCAAACCATCACCGCGGAAACCATCGTTCTAATACCTTTTTGGTTTTCTCGACCGCTATGTTCTGCATTGAAGCGAAAAATTGTATTCGTACCCAACCTGCCTAGTTACCTAAACTTAAATTAGTTTATTTCTGATCGATACTCTTCAAGCTGCACTTTGAGCCTATAATTCTTTTTATGAGAGGTTATATCAAGCAAGTGTGTCCGGAAACACTGTCTAAAGAGACTATTTCAGCGTATAATATAGTGAGTTTGATTACGTGTCGGAACAAGATTCGTTCGGCATATTTTCTCATGCAAAATAATACTACTTTAGTATGAAAAGCAGAGTCATTTTAATGAGTCATTGCTAATGGATCAGAATTGACAGGTTACGTTGTGTGTGAGATTATGGAGGATCTACAATGGATCTACTTTGCTCCTCGGCTAATATCGGAAAGAGAGCATTACCAGTAGGTACCCCCAGAGAGGATAGGGGTGATAAGGGTGGTGTTCGATCAACACAAAATATTTTCTTTATCAACTCAAAAATAATTACTAGGTATTGTGGTTTCCACCATAAAGGAAGAAGTAGTTTTGGCTGAGGTTTTGAAAAGCCTGTTGGGTTACTCGCCAAAAATGTCGAACAAGGTATGGAACTAGATAATGACATCACACTTCATCGTTCACATGCGTTTCGTTAGATCACAAACAGGCATTCTGCAACCAAATTTGACAGGTAATTCCTAATTAATTAACAAGTATTTTACTGGGTAGTAAAATGCTCATTACATGCAGATTTCCGGTGAATATGAAAAGCTAATTTCTCCACTTGCCACAACTCGTCTACAAACATAATAACATGCTTAAAGACAATAATTTATAATTCTACATTGTTTAGAGTCTTACTAAGGTAAATGAAAAAGGTGTGTAGGTTGAATATTCACCATCATCATTTATTCCTTTACATTTCAGAATCCAAATACCTCCCCAAGAGGTTCTATTCAATTTTGTCAGACCCCTCTAATTGTTTCTTCTAGTACCATTGTTGTATATTTCCGCTCTTGGAAACTTTGCTGATTCGCCTCTTTGTAATCTGTAATGTTTTGTAACAAATATTTTGATTGAACCCTGAACAGTTAAATAATTCAATTTACGAAAGCATACCTGCTCTAAAACCAATGACTAAGCCTTCAATAAAGCCTCTATTGAACCTATTCCAATGAAATTTTAACGCATGCAGAAGGCAATTAAGTAGCATAGTTCCAAATTACTGTAAAATTCTTCAATATAGGTAATCCATCTATTAGTGATGCTTATGGCGTAAAATATTTTAATGTGCTTACTTGATTCGTTAAAACTCACCGCAATCCTGCTAATTATTTATGGCTTCATAATAAGGCTATTAGAAAACCATAAATATACCTCTGATAGCTCACTACATCCGGAAGACAAGCACCAACTATTTTGGCTAGGGAATATAAGTAATCCGTAAAATAATCCTATGTTTTGTTATTTTCTATTCATTGAAGGACCTATATTTGCCCTATATAATTACCATATCGAACAAATAAAGGCTGGATTATTATGAGGTGGGGTGTTTCCGGAGTTAAGGAAGATTCAAAGGTATTAGGACAAAGCTTTCATGAATAGTCATAAAATAGAAACACCGCGTCCATATGGTGCTCGCTGAGAATTGGGTTACAACGTTGCGAATGTGAAATGGTTCCCAGATCGAAATTTGTTTCTCATTACTTGTTGATTAGTAATTAAGTATCGTGTGTTCTAGCTAAAAATACAGTCATTAAAAATGCCTTTCTTTTATGTATGACCATGGATTTATTTAAATGCCATGTATTTTCACTTCCCGTCAGGTCTAATACAAAATATTTGATTCTTGAATGTTTAACTCTCAGGGAAAGAGGTTAAGATTTGCTGTTTCTCGTTACAAAAGGACCAGCATTTTTGCCACATATTAATAGAAGCCTATGTGGATTAAATTTTTTTTCTAGGCTTACTACAAATATAGCAATGGTTACTTAAATGCCGCAGTGATGAGAGAGAAATCACAATTAAGACTGGTACGTGACTAACATATGGTTAGTCCTATCAAGATGGCAATAATTCTCGTTTCCGTACATTAACAAGTACATTGCATACCGTACATTATATATCAAGTATACGATAATTATCTACTTTGGTCTGTGAAATAGGTAAAAATGAAAGCATAAATATGAGCACTGTTAGACAACAATGTGAGCCTTGATCTTGTAAAGCAGAGAGCACTCGGGAAGAGTTTTTATTGCGGAGGAATCTACAATGGAGAACGCTTGTAATCTCGTAACAAGGCATTCCGATGATAAATTTAGAGTTGGACGGGAAGGAAGGAGTTTATGGAAAGTTCGCGGAAGGTGAGCGATGGTGAGATCTTGATCCAGGGGAGAACTAGGTTTTAAGAAGCGAGGCGTCGAAGGATACCTAGGGGAACATATGGGAGAGTCAGGTCAGCGCTCCGAGGGTCTAATATTTGGGATGCCGTTCATGTTGAAAGGAGGAGGAAAGGGAGCTTAAAGGATGCGGAGAGCGTCAGGCTCGGGTTGCAGGGAAGAGAGTGGATATGGAAGGGGAGGAAGGAGCGCGTATACGTGAGGGAATGAGGCGAAGGAACTTTCACCCTCCGGAGAAGGGCTTTTCAAAAGTTTTCCATATCGGCGCCCTTTTTGACGTTGAATTGCTGTCATAACATCGCAGGAGGAAGGATGGAGGCGGAGGTGGGGGACATATCTTGCGACTTGCTGTTGCGTAGACTTTCCTCCCGCATCAAGTGATTCCAAGGGGCATGGAAAGGTGTTTCAAAAGGATGACGTGATGCACAGTAGCTTTCTCAGAAGGAGATGACAACGTCTTCCAGAGAGCAAAAGTCGCATGGGAAAAATCCGACCTGATCGCCTCCTCTCCGGCACGGGTGAGTAGCTTTCATTTATGGTCGAGATAGGTGGTATGCTCCTCCAACGAGATGACAATCTGGTTTATGTCAAAATATACATGGACGGTGACTATCACCGAGTGTCAGAGCGTGGCATTTATTTATTCACCTGTCGAGGTGTCAGGGCACACTGACTCTCAGTACAGTTCGTCATGGAGAGGGAGTAAACACTAAAGGGTAAAAGCTATGGTAATGCTTTTACCTCAGCGTGGCTTTTTCTTTGATCAAATTTTAGCCCTTTTAAACGGTAAATGGGAATACCGATCAGCGTCACTGCTGCACCGGAATGAAGTTACCTCTGTCCCGTTTTATGCTCTGAAGAGCGTCTGCCCAGTGGTTTCGTATAATAAGCCAACGCAAATACATCAGCTATTATGTAAGCTCTGGATAAAGGTTTATTTTTATGCTACAAAAATCTCCCGTTTCTTTTCTATGAGTTCAAATTGGACCTTAATATTTCTTCTCCTGTATTTGTTTTGGTTTTAAGTCAGAAGCAGAATTCATATGTGCTAATCGTAGTTGCTGCATTCGTTACGTATGAAAAAGGCAAATCTCTCTTTGAATACGTGGTGGTAGTGAAAAGAGCCTAATTTTTACTCACAAATATTAACCTTCCATGGCAAAAATATCATCACAATGGCCACACACTTGGTTGAATTAGAGATAGTGGGAACAAATAACCAGCGAGCTTCCCGACCTAACGTCTAATGAGCAGGCTTATTGACATACTAGCTGAAGGTGCCCGTAGAAGTTCAACGGGAGGGAGAAATATAATAATTACAATTTTAATTAAGAAATTTTAACATTTTTCGTGAGGGGGCGAAAATAAACTTGTGTTATGCTATGACTCCAAGTCGCTATCGGAACCAAAAATATAACTTATACTGATGTAAACATCGGAACTACAACGGAAATGAACTCCATTTCCGGTGTAGTTTTTAATGAAGGAAAAAGTATTTACTAATCAGTTAACTATGGAAATACTAAATGATCTTATGAATAGGAACAAGTTTCAAAACTGATGTCATAGCTCATATTCCAGAGTGTAAAATTCAAAATAAATATCTGATTTTAAGTGTAACAGCCTATAATTTCAATATTCGCCAAGCATTGCTTTTACATAACATAACTTTAAGTAGGGCCTTTTCAGAAAATTATTGATATTTAACATTCAATACTATCCAAATTTTAAAAATATCCACAGCTACGCGGCAGTCTTCGCATTACTTGTATGGAAATTTCTTTTTTCACACTTTCACGAAGTCACCAATTAATATGAATAGCAATCAGCACGAAAAAAGTGGTGAGATAAAATAATTTGTAATATATGGTCAAATATCACCCTCTATATGACACAGTGTTAAAAATAAGGATATACTTGCATTTCCAAAAAATGGCTTCGGAAATGCTAGCATTTACGATGGAATTTAGCAGTGTACATAGAGCATATTTAAACTATAGTTAATATAATGTTATTACGTTAATAAAATCAGCTACAGTACGTATGCTTTGTGCAAATTGTGGTAGAAAACAAACGCATTGTCAATACACTACATCTTCGCCTGGAAATATGTACAGTTTACCTTCGTGTGTACTCCCCATTATGCACAGAGCATAAGGATGCAAAAAGAAGACATATATTACGGCTTCCTATTGTTTGCATGTATGTTTTAATCATAAAAGACAGAAGTAGGAATTAATAATAAAAAATAGGGAAATGGCTTATTGGCTATACACGGTGCAGACATAAATGCTAATCATTCTTCTTAAACTACGGACTTGTGGGCCTTGGTAATTAATAATTATCTTCCTAACATGGAATGTCAAAAACTTTCTCATTTGAACTTGTTTCTCCACAGGAATATCATCGAATGCCTTCAAATCTATTCCTTTTAACACTGAGAGACAAATCTGACGTGTTTCAAGCGTATTTCATCTTTTTATATTCTCGAAGATCATTCGATGGAATGAATGACACACAAACAGAAAAAACGATATGTTAGTTACAAAAAATTATCGTATTATTAACCAACTGCCCTGTTTTTACTGCCTCAACTTCACTAAAACTGCTGGAAGTAAATTTGCTCCAGAAAATTAGTCAGAATTCTCACACAGATCTCTAAAAGTGCTCACATTAATCATTTGTAAGAAATATATTTTTCATAAACATTTAATAATTCTTCACAGTGCTACTGAAAACCTTACTCCATATTCGCGGTGCTAAAAATCTTTCGTTTGTATGAAAACAAGTTTTTTTTTCATTATTTACGTGCCACGCGTTTCAGTGATAACCATGGACTACACGTGGCAAAACAAATTATTGGCCACTAAATAGCGAAGTTAATGGAAGGCCATTTCCAGCCCCGCATATGAAATAAACAATGCGAACGCATTTAGACGCGTATGGCCGTAACGACCGAAACTCGGAAAAGAGGCGGGAACCGGGTAGGCGGGTCATATGTTTGGACCGTGGTCAGGAATAAAATAAATGCATGCGCGTTGAGGCAAAGTGTATGGGGAGAGAGTGCTGGTCAAATAGTTTGCGCGTTTGTTTTCGCATCGACATTCCGCTGAAAAGTTGAGCCCTCGCCCCGCCCTGAATCTGACGCGGCAGGCCCTTTAACGACTAAAAGTATGGGTAACAAAGGAAAGGAGATTGGGAATAGGGGTCCGATGTGGTTTCGTGAGCTGGTTTTAATGGAGACCGGTGAGGGAAAAGGCCGGTGTGGCTGGTTAGTATCGCTCTCCTCCTCCTTGTGGTCGTTTGCTGGAGGGAGAATTCTCCACCACTGCCCCTCCCAAGCTTCCACATTCGCTGAATATTAATGAATTGCAGACTCACGTTAGTACAGCCGAGTTTCCGAGGGATGGTTGGAGGTTAGGGGGCAGGGAGTGGCCGAGGACGAGGGCGTCAAAAGATGCGCTCTTCTCTCCCCTCCTCGTCCCCCAAGGGGCTGTTTTTAGGCTCCGCAGAAATGCTTTCCCGGCTGAAGGGAAGGCAGTTAGTTAGTGGCGTCGAGGAGGGATTTATTATTGGAGTGAATGAGAGGAACGAGGAGGAAACGACCACGAGGAAAAATTGTGAGGCATTCCCCCAAGGTGGTTTCCTACAATGGTACGGGGCACGATCCTATTTCAGTACTCGCAGAATAAATTAGCTTCCGTGTTTTCGAAAATTTGATTTATGCCTTAATCATGTTTCAAATTATATTCTGTTCCTTCTTTTTGACAGTTCTCCAGTTCCCTTCTTTCTCACTTCTCTGTGGTAAGGTTGAGGAAACAATGCACTTCCACAAAATATAGAATTTATTTAATCACGACCATGGTTTCGATGCATAGCATCATCTTCAGGTGATGCTAGTGACCTGAAGATGATGCTATGCATCGAAACCATGGTCGTGAGTAAATAAATTCCATATTTTGTGGAAGTGCATTGTTTCCTTAACCTCATCATGACGGAATTCCACGTAGTCAAGCCAGACACCGTCAACTTCTCTATGGTATTCAGGACCAATCCCTGATTCCCATTTCTTCTCCGAAATTCTCCGCTTATCTAAGATGCAGAAGGAGGTGACCTTTCAATAGTCCCCCTACTACATTGAAATATAAATTATCTACGTTTTTCTTCCTATTACCCCAGTATACGATTGTTTTTCCGGATAATTATTTTTGGGTGTCACATGGTTTTATTTAGGATTGATCTGGTAAACCATCCAGTATATAGCTTTCCCCTTCTAAATAACCTTTTCTTCCAATTACATAATAACACCTCATTTCTAATTGCTTTTAATGGAGCAGCCAAAATCAGTGGGGATAAAAAGTATTTTACTTTTCAAGATCAGGTTCTGATTTTCCAAACATCTGCAGCATATAGGATACTCCAGTGACTTCACACCAGTGTTTTAAAATTTTAAGATTTAGAGGTCAAAACCTGAATTTGAAATGAAGGGTCGGGAGGTGTAGTGATTAGAGTACTGACCGTTCAACCGGAGATTCGGGTTAGCAGAGGCAGATATTTTCCATTGGTAAGCAGGCACCTTCGTAAGTGAACAATTCATTGTTCTTATTTAAAAAAAAAAGTCTTTCCCCAGTATTTTGCAGTGATGATCAACTATCTGCTACCACCTAATGACTCGTTTCTATTACTTTGAGCTCCGCCTCTGATATATACTAACCTCATTCCTTTTCATCCATATCTATACATAAGTGTTTACACCATCACCACGACCGAAACACCAAGGATAGGTACACACGACTGTGTCAGTATCTATTGGGAAAATAACTTACATAGAGTTACTTCAATGTAATAAATATCCAAAATTTCATAAATTTTTTATTTCTTATATTTCTTAAAATATATTAAAGAGAACCCTTGTTTCGCGTCTCCCAAAGATATTTGGATTGTTACCGTAATACCAACTCATTTTAGGATGTTTGAGAGAACTACATTCAGGAGAAACGTTTCCGTCCATGCTGCGTATCTATATGGATGATCATGAGAAATAGCTACAGTATAGGTGCCGAGGAACGTTGACTTAGCAGAGTAAACTCGTCCTTCGCTCGCAGTTCTACTTATTAAAACTGAAGCATATGTTCGTATTCCACGATGAAATATGAGCGGCCGATAATTAATTTGTTTTCTGACTCAGGAGTAAACTTCTCATCCTCTTCCTCATATTGCAGCCTTTGCATTTGGCAAGAAATTTGTATGCATCTCAACATTAGTTCAAGGACAAGTGGGGCAAGCTGATGCAGGCCATATCATTTCAATTTTCGGGTTATGGTGGATTATAACTGAATACATTTTGCACTACTGGGCCCGATATGCTTAAAGTATTATAATAGGCAGTAGTATATCTCCTATCTAAATTCATGATGCAACCTCATGGTAATCTATTATAAAACTCTTATCATTATTTTTGTTCTTTTTAATTTTCAACCCCGGTACACCACAACCTGCTGTTTGGCCGTTTGGATCAAATTCTACACATCATCATATTTTTTACTGTCACTTTTTCATTTTTGATAATGTCATGCCATTGTGGAGTCTGAAATTGTTAGTAATATTGCAGAATAAATTGAATTTTTTCCTGTTATTTCTTATGAAATTAATAGGCAACGTATAATCGTTTAGTATTTGATCCGGAGTCATCATTAAGTGATTCTAAGACCGCTTTTGTACTCATTCCAGTGGCTCCCTGATACCTGGGTTATATAAACATTGATAACAGATATCATTTACATAAGACAAAACATAAGAGAACTTATCTAATGACAAAAAGATAAAAATAATAAACACAAGAAATAACATCTCGTTGTTATTAGTGAATATGAAGAAAAATATAGAGATTTTCCTCGATTAAATTTTTTTATTTTAATTACAGCTATGTATTAACTCCGACCGTAATAAGCCAGGAAGAAATATTTATGATTGCATGAAAATTCTACATTTTTAAATTTAAAATTTCATTGCACAACTCCGATAAAATCATGATTTTTCAAATATTAATTTCAAATGTCAGTTTTTCAAAGCCTCTCACTCTCTACGACTGCACTTGTGTAAAATAATCCACAAACAGTTTGTTAAACCAGATAAAAATTCAATTAATCTATGCAAGAATTCAAATTTTCAAATCAGGCTTTCTGTGTGCTTTTAAGGTTTATTGTATTATCACCAACTACAATTAAAATGTGGCTTAAACCGTTAAGAAAACGTGGCTGTCTGTCTCCATTGACCTCTTACACTCTCCCCTAAATCCATTTCAAAGAAATAAATACTACAACTTAGCAATTAACTCAGCAATACTACAACTTAGGTATTATTGCTACCAACATTGATGACAAACGACAAAAATTGATGGCGTGATAAATTCGTTTATCAGTGGATTTAGCTAAACTGACGTGATATTCTTTGCTATATGAGCAATCATATTCACGGGGAATCGGGCTTTTGAAAACATTTCTCGTGATAAACTTTTTAAAATTAAAACAACTTTCTCACATTATACTTTCATTGATTCAAATTTGGAATTTTTGGGAATTCGGTTATGACGTACTTGCAAATTCTGATGTGAGGGAGGGTCATTAAAATTATACTGAAATAAAAGATCTGCATTTAATCAGATGCTAACGCGGTGCTGGATTTCATAGATTCTGAAATGATTTGTTTACATTATTACTTTGGATAGCTTCATTATATTTGGTTAATGCCCAGAATTTTTAAAGAATATATCCATAATTATAAGCCTTGTAATCTAAAAACTTGCCTTATTACAATATAAACGTTGCGTGTGCCTTATGGTACCGACTCCTACTAATGCAAGGTATTTTCTGTGGGAAAACCGTTGGGAGTATAACTTTAATTCATTCTTAAACCATATTCCTTCAGTATTTATGCTTAAAACCAATTCAATTGGTCTTCGCACATTCATATTTGAAACATTTAATCGTGGAATGTGAAATCTTCATACACGATTTTCGGGTCCTTACATCAACAATATATACCATATTAAACTATTTTTCAAAGTAAGAGCATTTTGCCGTGAAAAAATCGTTAAAACATCACACTAAAAGACTATATAAATACAGCAGTCGAACATCTTCGAGGGTATCACCTTTCGAAGTCGATTAGGAAAATTTGCCTATGCTTCATCTTCAAATTCTCCATGAAGAAAAGTCACGTCCAATAATTTAGTAACAAAATAAATTCACCATTATGTCTCTGCTAATTTAATCTAATATTTTAGCGATAATGAAAATATGAACTTGTTGCATTACTGTAAGGTGACGCGACCGTGAAGTATTACGACCATAAGGTTCGTTGATAACTTGCCAAACACATGGTTTTTCAATAAAGTTACAAACTTTTAAAGACTTTCTTGGGTGTTCGTTTTCGTAATTTACCCCTGAATTATTTGTGGTCCGGATAAAAACTTCCTTTTCACTGGGTCTATTCTGGGTACATTTTGTAAGTATTTCGCAGTGTTAAGTAAGATTATTAATTATCAAAACTTTGTTAGAATTTGAATATCATTGTCAAATTGATATAATTAAAATTGATTTTTTAATTCCGTCTCTATTTTAGATATACCCGTTTTTCAGTGGTAAACACTATCAACAACCAATTTCACAGTTTTCCGATTTGAAAAACTTAGAAATGACAATAAATAGTGATGATCCGACCCATTTCCTGCATATTTTTCATCTGCTTTTTTTGGGAACTTCTAATTCAACTCATGGACGTCGTAGGCCGTAGTTTTGCTCTGCTAATCATTTCCTCTCTAATGCCTTACATTTATAATCTCGACTTTCACCTCATTACCCATTAGCAGTATAATGATGTAATTAAGATACGTCTCGAATGCGTACCAGAGAAACTCGAGAAGAACGCATGCCTTCATCCCCACCATCAAAGGGTCATCATTTCCTGCCTGCCTCTTTTATTGATTCACCACCCTCGGAGACCTTTCGCGAGAATCGAATTAACCGCACAATTTAACGCCATTACTCAACGCGAAAAGCCCCTCCGCCCTGATCGGGCTTCTGCCTCATATTCCTGTAATCGTCGTTTGCCACGTAAGGAGATACAAAATGAGGGACTGATTGCCGAATCGGAAACTTGGGAGGGAGAATGACAAATGGAAATAATGTATATAGGGCCCATCTCCAGTTCTTAGTTCGAAAGCCGAGGCAATCAACGAAGCCAGTTGTGATGGCGTTTCGGACCGGTTCAATTGAGAATCGATAAGGGATCCCTGTGCGCATCACACTGTAAACTGAACAAATATGATTGTTTTATGAGCTAGACAAAAGGGACATCTTAGTATAATTTTGTAACGTCCCTCCCTCAAGCAATAGGAGATGGAGACGACACTCTTGCCGCTAATAATGTTTTGACACCATGTGTTTGTCCTACTTAATCAAAGCACCGAGTTTTGCAGTACCTACTTGATGCAACCTAAATATTGGCGAAATTTTCTTCGTTAATCGATTTGTAGCGTGATGTTGGTGCAAAAAAACAAGGTTTAATAATATTCGGTAACTATTCAATTTGGAACATAACTTCTAGCTGGCGTAATAAGGACACAATCAGCAATTTAAGCAATATTTTGATAGGTTGACTGGGTAATTTTTATGGCTGTAGCTGTATGAGATACAACACTCTATTAATTACTAAATGAAGGTAATACGCTTCAAATTAAAATCATTATTGCTCCTTAGATTTAAAAAAACAAATTGTAGTAGAAATAGCTAGGAGTTTTGCATCACAAATCTGGATTCTGTAGTTTTTATTAATAGGTATCATTACTTACTCCATAAACAGAGGAAGATAAGCAACAATTTCATCAGTATAGAGTATAGACGAAGGAAGCCGGTTAACCCTTCACACTCAAAACAGGGGGAACAGTACCAATTCGACGGCTGTCTTACGAAGACAAAGATAATTACTGTATAGTGTAATGTAAATTAGACGCTGAACTTTGCAATCAGTCGCTCAGCTGTATTTAGAGTTTTATTGATCAAGTCTCTAGTTACATCAAGTGGCTGCTGAATCCTTGAGTACGACTGTTAGCGTCGGAAATGCTGTTCATTTAATGTTAAGGAGGACGTTTAGCGTAGAAAAACGTTTTAGTAAAAATTTTTAGAACTGATATTTTAATACATTTTCTTTACTTGAAGAATGTTTACGTTTTTGGTAGATCGTGGTGAGAGCAGGATGACTTAAATAGACGCCTTCGAATTTTAGAGCTGCACAGGTTTTGTACACAAGAGTCAACCTTGAGTGTTGAAACATTAGCATTTCATTAAAATAAATTGCGGAAATACGTTTGTGGGCCGAAACCTGTGTTTGGTCGTAAATAATAAGTTTTCCTCCAATGAGGAAGTTTTCCTCCAATTCCCATTCTCATCGTTTAACCAAACGGTTAATTCTGAAATTCTGTAGAGAACATTCCGGAAACCATTTGCGGTGAGACCGGAGATCGTAGTCCAAATTCTCGTGCTTACCGAAGTGCCTCGTCTCGGCCCTGTGTTCCAGTTGGAATTTAATCAATGCAACCCTAGCGTCGAGCTAATTACAGAAGAGACGCTGTATTCCGGAGATAAGGTTTCTCTCCACCCAACGCTTCCAATGAGGAAATGGTGCTCTGGGCCACTATCACCACCATCCATGCGATATATAGATTTCGGATAGGTATCGGAAAGCTTGATACTCTGCTTCCGTTTCAAAACGAACCTTGACTGATTTCGCGCACGGCACCCCTTGCAGCAAATTACAAAAAAAAATTATTCTTATGCGGTTGCTCTTCATAATACCCTTAAAGTATACCTTCGCTTCAGTTACGCATACAAACCCCCTTCATGCGGAGGGAGACAGAAAATCGGCATCAGTAGTCTGGTTACAGACGCGTGAACTATTGGTGATTGTTCGTTGAGACAAAGAAGTGTTTTTTTAATTGAAAGAATGATTTCTCTAGTTTTTCGCCAGGTAGCCACTGATTGCTGATCATTTTTACTTATCTTGTTCTAAATATTCTTAATGCTGACATTTATTACGGTGACAACGGTCCCACTCTGGTTTCAGTTGAATCATCCGTTTCAAATTCAATAGGATTTTACAAATTTCACAATATATTTTGATTATTTTCCTATAGATAAATTTTTTCCTTCATATTGCTAAAGTCATCATTGACTTTATGTTGTTGAAATCTTAAGATAGTGTGACGACGGATAATAGAACAGACTACGCATGTATTATGATCTTACTCTTGTCTAGCGAACAATAATGGTAAAATCTACTCCGGCACTCCGCTGGTTTAAAATATATTGCCAACGTTTCGAGAGAGACTTGCTACTCATCCTCAAGCACTGGATCATCCGATCTGAAGGCCCGAAAACCGGCTCTTTTTTTTAATTTAATTTAGCAAAGGTTTATCGACGGAGACAAAACATTTTCATCCACATAAATAAAAGTAGAAATACACATTCTATAAAAAAATTAATGCATTAAAATTGATTCCCTCCTTTGGAATATATAGCTTCTCAAACTCAGGTGCCCCGACTTTTTAACTCACATTAGGCTAGGTGCGCTTGAAGTTGACACCTAAAAATCCTCAATAACACTTGAAAGTTCATGTTTTTAAATATATTTATTTATGTTTGCGGCTTAAACATTTCAATTCGTATCT
Source organism: Platycnemis pennipes (assembly GCA_933228895.1). Taxonomy (NCBI): domain Eukaryota; kingdom Metazoa; phylum Arthropoda; class Insecta; order Odonata; family Platycnemididae; genus Platycnemis; species Platycnemis pennipes. The sequence goes on from OW121848.1 coordinate 56,931,410, forward strand.
CACCAATCACTCTTATGCTGCCTAATGTTTAAAACCCGACTTATAGTTATGGCTCGCATTTATAGCTTTCTGTCTCTAATACTTAAGGGAAAAAACACCTTCGTATTTGTAAGGAAAAAACAGAACATAATTACCGCCGATCGTGGAAATTGTGAATAAGTGCGTTTAAACTTATAAAATTGCATGATTAATTCTACGGAGCAGTGGTAAAATGGAGTAAATGTAAGAAATTTATACCAATTCTATAACGAAAAAAATCAGAAAGTTCCACGTTATTTGAATAAAGAATCGATGGAGAAAAAAAAATGAAACTTGGACAAAAGACGAAAGTGAAACGAACGATACCGCCGCGAAAACCTCTCAGAAAACGGAAGCGTAGCTGTGGATGTCTATGACCTATGAGATTGAGATTGGTAACACGGAAACGCTTTTCGGCCACGAAATGAACACGGAGAACTTCACCCTCAGAGCCGGTGAGAAAGAATTCGATGCAGAGGAGATAGAGTTGCTCTCCGTCCTTTTCTCAATTCGTGGGTTTATTTCTTGCGGTTTTTACTAAAAAAGGGAATGTGTGGAAAGCCCAACGCATGAGGAAGCCACTTCTTTGGGGATAAGCATCTGTCAAAGACAATCTGACGTTTCAAAATACAGAGAAGTACAGAAAATGAAGGCTCAAAAGTATGTCGAGCCTCATTTCACCCCCCGGAAGAAAGGGGACTATTTTAATTGAAGAGCTCTCTTACCTCTCAAAATTCCCTATTCAATGTAGTATTTAAGGAATTAATTAAACGGTAAACACTCTGAAAATAAGTTCAAAATCATTGCATCAATTTCATTCAGTCTTTAGCGATTGAATTGATGCTTATCGATGTCATGTACGCCGCACGCTAAATTCACCAGGAGAAATCGCTGCGCTGGATTATCGTGAAACCCAAGGAAAAGAAAAGACAAAATGAAAAAGCAATAAATCGCTAAGCTTCATTAAAAAATAAATCAACGAACTCAATCTATAAGCTGAAGAAAAGACTTTAGAACGCTTGGAAATAAGCGTAGAATTGAAGGGATAATATTTCCCGAAGGTTTTTTGTGTGTTTTTGAGACTTTGCGATGAGAATATGAAGAGGAACGAAGCAAATAAGCTGAATACCGAGAAAGATCAACAAATAAGTTCAACAAAGCACACTAGATGAGAGGAAATCGTTGGAATCGAACTTGCAAGAAAAAGTGGAAGGCGGAAGTACAGAGAGAAGTAAAGGCTTGAAGAGGAATACAGAGGAATTGTTTACGAATGACATGGGGAAGAATCGAGCAGAATGAGAAAACAGAAGTACATAGTTAAATGATTATTACGTCAAATTCCATGACAATGCCTAATAGGGTAGAGACAAGGAGGTTAGAATGTACTGGAGACGACATACTCATGCTAGACTACAATGACAATGAAGCCACAAAGGGGTGCTTGGGATTAGGCTCCATCTTCTTTCATTCCGCACAAAATAACGCGTTATCCATTGCCTCTCATGGAGACTGTATATGCATTAAAACATAAGTAACAATCAAATTGTGCCCTAATTTCATCGCTGCGGCGTCAGTTAATATTCCTATGTCTATGTATGGGAGGTACTTAGGCATTTTATTCCACTGGGAGTTATTTTCTCTTCCAGGCTCTAGTACTCTTCCTTTCCCCTTTTTTACATCGCCACCTTTACGGGGAATCGTGAGACTACGCGAAGAAAAGCGTTAGATCTGAAAAGCCCTGACGGTATAGAACGGCCATAGAAATCTGGTTCGAATTAAACTTATTTAAACTACATATTAGGCTCTTGCCTGCGTTATTGCGTAGTTCTCATCGATTACTTGATGAATTTTGATGATGCATAACATCATTCATCTTACTACCGTAAAGTTTTACCGCGTGCAAAAACAATGTCATCCGCAAGTATCGCGAGTATCAAGCTTTCATGCTAGTGCCGACCAATACGACCGACCTTGCTTCTCAAATCAGCCACGATGCCACTTCCTGTACATTCTAAACTCCTTGGAAGGAGAATATATACACCTGCTGTGTTAATTTTCAGGAACAATCCAAAACTTCTCGCTCTCGGTAGTCCACAGATGGAAGTAATTTAAATGCTCATCGTGCGCGGTCATCTTTCAGAAAAATCAGCTATTTTCATTTTTTTCGACTTGGTAAGGTATGCCCTCGCGCTTCTATTGTCTCGACGTAACGCTGAAAGTATCCCCTTTGAAGCTAAGTCATCAAGTGGAAGTACGCTTCTGGAATATTCGAGTTATACGAATCAGTCAGGCCGTTGGAATATCGCCAGGACCGCTGACTTGGCAATAATCCTGTCGGCGGACATGGACGACTGTATTCGGCGCAGTTCTGCCGTTGAAAGTATAATGAGAGGTCGGTCGGTGGACTCTACTCTCTCATCCGTGTCCCAGTCCCGTCTCCCATTCCATGAATTTGTCGCACTTTGCGATCCGCTTCGCTTTAATAAGGGTCGAGAGCAGAATAGCAGAGAATGGGAGTGGGAAAGCACAAAATTGCCGAGAGTGCGAAGACCCGCGCATAAACCCCCGTGTGCACTCACTGAGGACAGAAACGGCGAGCTCTCAAGGGGGCCGGATGGCATTAAAAGCACCACCCACCTCCGCATTAAGCTAGAAAAGGAGTCACTTTCGCGGCAGCAGTTCATAGCGCTGACTCTGTTGGCGCGAATAAGTATGAATCGTAATGAGAGAGAGAGAGCTCGTTTAAGTTCAAATTACATTGTTGTGGGAGTTAGAAAAGGGAATGAAATATTTAGATAATGCAGTGAAAATGTAATGAGCAGCGCAATTCCCTATTAATGTAATTTCCAATCAACTTATGGGCTATTTTACGCCGCCGACTGAAAAATCCGGCTACATAATGTACTAAATCATCATTGACATCCGTGATGCTTCCATAGACGACGCTCTTAGGGAACATCTAGACGAGGAGAGGTCAATAAAACCTACGCCGTCAAATTGAAGTTCTGTCTCCGTGGTTTTAGCAAAAGCCCATGTATTTGTAGGGCAAAGTATGCTTTACATCTCCTGCAGAAAAAAGGCGCATCACTTCATAAGTTCTCTTTTTTTAAATCTAGTTTCCAACAGCTCCTGAATAAAGATTCCTTTTAAGTCACGATAATTTTCATACTTTTCAAATGGGCTTCTTTTATTGTATTTTTCCTTGATGCATGAAAATAGAATATTAATTTTGATCCAGGTACATGCAATATCAGAATAATAATAGCAGGGAATGAAAAGCATTCACCTTTCCGGGAATCAAACCCGGTACCCTCTAATTTCCGGCCAGGTACTTTGACCAGTTTTGGCTTGAAAGGCCACCTTAAACAGCTTTTCTCTGTGGAGATTCTGCTATTGTGCATATCAGTTGAGTAATACCGTTAAGGTTATTTGCGGCTAGGTCATGTTCCTTGAATTTTAGAGACACGAGTACTCAAATTAAAACCTTGGGAAAAAGTTTGTACCGCTATACTTAATGCTCAATGAATCCAATTTATATATTAAGTCATGAATTGTTTCTCCTTTCAGCTTGCACGTGCAGCAACAAAAATTTGTGCTCTATATGAGAATGAATGTAATGCTGACCGTGACAGCTCATGTTGGAGTATTTTGGTAATTCAGTATCACCCTATTAAAACCAATACTTTATTACAATGGCTGATTAGTGGAGAGCCTTGATTCCGTTTTCTCTAGCATTTTAATTTAAATTATGTCATGAGTCGCTCGAGATGTTGATCTGAATGACATTTGCATTGAATATACCACTTCTTGAACAATTTGCTGAGCGCATGCTTCACGCGGAACAGAGAATTACATCATTGAGGCGTATCGTATCGAGACCTGCGTGATAAGCAGAATCTAATGCCATTATCCGCGAGACAAAATCGAAAGATTATCATTTTTTTACGGCTTTCTTCGCTTTAAACGCGAACATTTCCCACTAGGTCAGCGAAATTTATCGTAAGTGGCGCATAGGATCGGAAAACTGACCCTAAGAGAAATATTTATAGTTTCCTGAATGTTGCTCTCAAGGCCTCATTCCCTCTTGCCATCCACTGCCACGGATTTCAAAATGGCTCCCTTTGACTCAGTCCCGGTCGAGGGGCATTGCTCTAAAAGCAGGATTTACATTTTTGTCTCTTGCCCATGCTGTATGTAAATGAAAAGTATATAGAATTGTACATAGAATGTCAATAATGTCAGTGTCACCAAATTATATGAAATGTCAATATTTAATTTCTCGTTGCCCTGTTCATTTCGTATTAATATATATTCATAAGCCATACCTTTTATTCTGCCCTTCATAATATAGATTAAATTGTGGTTTTGTGTGTGTTTCACAGATGAGCCAGCTGTTCATAATCATGTTGACGTTGGTTTCCATCAAATTTGAAATCCTTAGCTTTATCATTTATGTCTCCCTCTCTCTGTTCTTTTCCAATTTGTTTATAATATTTCAGGCTCTCACTTCGAGACCATCAAATTAAAGGTCAACGTATGTCCTCACGTAGTTAGGGTATGACTGCACAAAGAGTGGATTGTGTTTGTTTAAAATTAATTCGCTGAAAAGATAGCTCCCTGGGAACTAATTCGGACGGTTACAATGCATCGTACGTTAATATGAAGAGGTTGGCCGATAGAAGAATTGAGTGGAGCGCTGCGTCAAACCAATCCTAGGGTTTTTGACCCATGATGACGATGATGACAATGCATCGAACGTATAGTTGAGGGGGATTATAATGGAAAAACTCACCAAATAATTCACGGAATCTAAACTGACACCACATGTGTTAGCATAATACATTTATTTTCAGCTTGCAAGCCTATTGAAACGCTGAATACTTTATAGGGGTAATATGCAAAAAATAAAATATATCTACAGTGTCGAAACCCCAAAATAGAACCTAAGTTTTTAGAGATCTATCCTAAATTTTCATTCAAGTGCCAAGGATTCCAGTTGTATTTAATAATTCGATTTGACAAATAGGCAGGTGAATGGAGGCGAGGGAGACAGGCAGATTAAATGCATCCCTGTCTCTTTCTTAAACAGATTCACCACTCAAATAGCATACTATATCGCAAATGCAAATACCATGCATACAGAACTAATTAGAATTCAAAATTTCCTTGACTTAATGTGACTGACTAAGAGTCCGACCTCATTTATCTACCCCATCTTATTCCTCACCCCTTCCTCTCCAGCCCCCTAAGTCTCATCAAGCCCTTTCCTTACACCCACTGCCCCAGTATTTTCTTTCATCGACGTGACGGGGGCGTTAATTACCGCCCGAACATTTCACTAACGCATATTTTTTCTGTTTTCATCGTTTTCATCATGGCTGTGACCTCGAACTTGTATTGACCGTATAAATTTTCAATTTGGCATACATAATTATGAGTGATTATATTTTAAACATACATAAAATTCGTATATGCAAACGTATGTACATTAACGCTGGAAATTTTTACCACATTTTATTTCAGCGTGTTTAACAAATTCTTTGATGCGTAGCTTTGTAGGTCCATGATATTGCAAATAATACAAGTTAATTTTTAACTCATATTTTTTAAACCCGACCTTGGCTTCAACTTGCCAGTGCCATGATAGCTGTTCTGATGTTTGGGTACCTATGCATTACTATATCTCTTCAAGCCATGGTCAGTCTGAAAAAAATATTATATTAGAATTGTACTGAGTATAATTTTAATTTTCTTCGTGTTATTTGAGAGGTAAAATCTATCGGTGTAGCCTGAAACATAAGGCGTAAAAAATTCAGAATATCTGACGATTCCTTGAATGCTTGAATAGCTTTCTCAGGTATTCCACATCAAAACGCTCCTTGAGAAGAATAATAGTTCTCGGAAGTGTTCGCGTTATTGTTTCGAGTGTTACCACGCTTTTGGAAGCGGAAGCGGAATCACAACTACTCTCCCAATTTCTCCTCCGGATGTTTCACAACACAATCTGTACGTTTCAGAGCGATCGCAAGATCCGCTGTCGCGAGCAGAGCGCTGAGAATAAGGGATAATATATGCGCTGTGCGTGATGGGGTAGCCATTATTCGCTGGAAAGACACCTTGAGCACTCCTGATGCTACTGCAACTGAAAGCACTCCTGATGACGAAGATGACTTCGTGAAAAGCGGGGAAAGATGAGTTTTGATTAAGGAGGATCGCATAGGATCCTGCGAACAGCTGAATCGGCATACACTAGAGTAAAAAGTTGGACAGTGGGAACGTTAGATTAAAGAGGCAAATGAAAGTCAAAGATGCAGACGTTTATTACGGTCGTGGGACAGTAAGTTCTGAGTATATTAGAGGCTAAAAGTTTGTGATGGAGAAGAAGAAGAGTAAGAAAGAGTAGGCTCGATGTTGTGCGGCATTTTCCTAGCGGTCATTTAGAATCCATGGCAACCGTCTTACGTCTCTCGTTATCATTTCCGATGTAATTGCTGTTGGAGAACATAATAATATGGCTCTGCATGACTCTTGGGTTTTTACCGCGTCTGCTGGCTTCAGTTGACAACGGCTGCGCCAGCATTCCAGCTAGCGTCTTCAGGTCGAATGTTTGACGTGAAGCGAACCAATGAAAACCCGAGAGCCATGAAGAGCCGTTTGATTCAACGCCATGGAAACCTTCGAACGAATACACAATATAATATTTTATTTTACATCGAATATCTTTGGGGTGTCCTCCTTTCCTCGTCACCGGATGATCTACTTTTTCGCGATTTATTTTTCCAAATTCAACGGCTCTCTATACGGCTTACATTTTTCTACCGAATCATCCAGTGAATGCTCTTTCCTTTAAGGCAGTGATCGGCAACCCCCGGCCACATAAACATGGGTGACCTTCATCCGACCCGCCAACACCTCGACAGAAATGATCTAATCAATAAACTAGCTAATAATTAAATTCTAATTAGCACTGAGTACGTATTTTTAGCATTAGAAAAATTACTTCGTATTCTCTCTCTTCAATGTTATCAATATATTTTTTTTCTTCCATTCTCCATAAATATATTTATTTTTTATTTTATAACATGGCCCTCCTCTAAGACACTGCGCAGCTCCTTCCTCCCCAAAAGTTTCCGACCCCTATAACCGACCGAATACAACACCTGGGGAAAATTCGCCCATTTGTAATGCGGGCTAAAGGTTATTTGGGTTCAAGAGAAGCGCGTCAGTAACCGACGAATGAGGAAACAGGACCTAATATCTTGTCCACAGACAGCGTAATAGGGAGACAATCGGGCTCAGTTGCGAACGCAATTGCGTTTTTCGTAATGCATTCATTTGCGTCTCCATTCCAGAAGCGTCTCCTTCCATTCTTCATCCAGAAGAGGACATAAGATTCTCGTAAATTCACAGCTAATCACAAAGTTTTATGACGATTGCATTAAACAATAGATGGCTGTGCTTTATTTTTAGGTATTCCAACTTCTTGTATGAAGTAACATGATCTAATCTACTTTTAAGTCTAAGAGAAATACATTACTTACTTGGCGAAGATTCGCTGGATATGAATCTACGACCTTTGTGTCATTCATCTTCTCCACTGACCCACTATTAAAAAGAATTTATAGAAGAAAAGGAATAAGTGACGGAGATATTTTCCTCTAAATTCTCTAAAATACGTACCAACTTCTTCCTGGATTCCTTGCCCTATATTTACTCCGACTGCATCATTACGAATGAAAATATATAGAAATGACTTGGTTTGTTTTCTGTCGAATTGTTTATTTCAAACAAAAGTCAACACAACATTCATCGATTCCATTGTTTATCAATTTTAACAATTACGGAGTAAAACCTTTCACAAACAATATTTTTATTAATATTATTAAAATCCGAGAACCTATTGCTTAAAATGGTGTTACATTTATCGATGATAGTAGCTTTAGACGGGAGAAACATTGATCGTAGCCGTGCTAATACGACGCATACCTTAAATGTATCCTTGGGTATAGGCAGTTAAAAATATCTCCGCGAAATAAAAAATTAAAGATAATAAATTTTACTTCGATTTTTGCCCAAACGATTCCTTGTGCAACTGTAAATTAACGAATCGTCAGAAATAAAGATTTTTCTCTTTGACATGGAACCTCAATTATAAATTTTAGTTGCGCCTAAATGGATAAAAAGTGATGCGTACAAAAAAATTTTAATTAGTTAAACATAAATCGTACAATTATGTTCGTCTTTGTGTTGTACTATTCACGTTGATGAAAATGGTTTTTTTAAACAGAGTTATACGATATGTATTAACCATTTTACGTGCATTAGTAAACCAAGCCAGTTTAATGTATATTAAATTACTAAAGCATGTAAATTGGTTAATATCTATCGTATGACTGCGATGAAAAAACCATTTTCGTCGGCGTGACTAGTGCAAAACAAAGACGAACATAGCTTTGTGATTTATGTTTAACTTAAAGAAGTTATAAACTATAGTGTGACTGGTCAGTTGGTGCTATAAACCACCCGTGGTGAAGGGTTGGGTCTCATTCAACGCCGAGGCACGGACTCCGAGTTCGGTGCATCCCAGGTACGGCACGAAACGTAAAGTGCTTTTTCGGGTCACATCCCTGACAAAAATACACCTTCTAGACAAAATATATATGATAATTGGATCTATTTCTCGACCAATTCGTGCAGCGTAAACACATCGCAGGAATCACTTTCACTGAAAAGGAATCCAGCTTCCAGAAATCAACAGAACACCTTCTGCATTCAGAGTGATGTTGAAGTCCAGGCAACTCATTTTAAAAAGAAAAAAATATGGTACACATGTAAATTTTAACGACGAAAAAGATAATATGATTCCGCAATTCAAATGTACACATTCGCATCTGCAATTTATACAGGACAATAAATTCAATATCAACTACAAATGAATACACAGTTAATTTAAGTTTAAAATACAGAACTTTGTTAGTATTCATAATAACTTGTTGAAGTTGAAAACGAATACAATTATTTTCCTCTTCGTATCACTTTTTACCAGATGCATCCACTTTCCATCACCCTCAGTCGAAGTCAAAAATACTATTTTTATCTCATTCTGTGGTATTATTTTGCAGGCAGCATATCGCTTTCAGTCGTCCTATGGCTGGTAATTAGCAGTGTTCGTTATTTGTTTTATACGGTTTCATAAACTATTTACCTGAAACTTTATCCACCATGCATCAGTATGTAAGTGATAAGCTTGTAGAGGAAACGAGTTCCGGCGAGATGTGGTGGAAGTTTTCCATTATGGATAAATGAAAAAACGTAGTGAACTCCACAGTGAATTATTCACTGATAAGCTTGTGGTGGAGGTTCTAAATTTTCTATGACGTTCAGAAGAAGTAGGCCTTTAGTAATTTCTCCCTTGATCTTCAAGAATTGGAATTGAATTCTGGGGGCTGTATGTTGGTTCTTCTCACAATAGCTGATTCTATCTCCAAGGAGATAGATAGATAGGAGAGGAGATAGAGGATTCTATCTCCAATTTTACGGTTAAATAGGATAATTCTAGCCTTAGTGCCAATCTAACCGGCGGTTCATCTGCAGAACGCCTAACTTTCAAGCAGTGCACGTCGCTTAGTGACGGATTTAATATTCTGCCGGTCTCCGCCATTACACCCCTTGCCAATTCACTATCTTTTTGAGCAGCACCTGATTCATACACCTTATTCCCTCCGTTTCCAATTCCATTTCCATTAACCCCACAGCTTCACCCCACCCTCACCTCCAATTTGCTTCTTGCCAACCACTTCACCCTTTTCCTCTCACTTGTCTTTTGCCTTTGTGTTTGTGTGGATATGAGAGCACGCATTAGTTTCAATGGCATATGAGTATTTATACGGGTGTTTCTGCGCGCGGGTACATATTTGGGTTTACTCTACGGGTATTCTATCATCCCGCCTTTTGTTTTTCATTTAACACTCTTAAGACTATTCACACACAGTGCGGTTCATTATGAACTTGACTGGTCAGAGACCTCAATCACTTATCACTGATCTGGCTCCTAGTTCAGCAATAAAATGGATTCTGGCCTTATTAAGTGCAAATATTTGATATTTTTACTACTATAGTAAAATCATAATAAGGGAAAAGAAGACTTTTCTTAACGCACGGGAAAGACGGGAAAGAAGACCTTCCTTAATGCACTCAAATATCGGAAGGAAATAAATAAGTTATAGACTTTTCGTTTCTGGTAATGAGCTATATAATTCGGATGGTATATTTGTTTCCTGGTGCCGAACAGCATGATCTTGAAGTACTCAGAGAACGCTTGCATTGATAGCATATTTCATAATATCATCACCATCGTACTGCAATACTGAGATTAATTTGATGTACCTCTCCACTCCATTCTCCTATCGGTTAACCTCTTCATTTCCACATCATTCTTCCCCTTTACATCCTAAATAATCTTCTCCATACATCTCATCCGAGGCCTTCTTTTTGTATTATTTGCATTCAATTTTTCCTCGGCGATTTTCCTCATCAGTCTGTGACTCATTAGACCGATTAAGTTGCCCATTTTTATTTTCAAAGTTTTCAGCAGACCTCTTTTCTCCCACCCTTCTTACGACTTCTTCATTTGTTACTCGGTGCATCCATTTTATCTTTACCATTTTTCTGTGGTACCATATTTCAAGTGTTCACAGTCTTGACTCCTTTGTTGCTGTTATCGCCCATCCCCCGCTTCCACAACGAAAATGCTCCAGTATGTGCAAATGAAGTTTTTCCTTACATCCACGCTTGTATTTCCAGCTGGAATTCTTCTTTTAGGAAAATTCCCCCTTAACCTGGGTTACTCTACTATTTCCTTCTTGATTTTCATAAAAATAAGATTGAAATAATATGATCAGTGGTCTCTGGAAGGATTCCAACAAGCAGCCCAGGTGAATTGCTACTGAGAGAGTAATGATACTGACAAATGATAACGTACTGGTTGGTATTTGGTAGGTTACGGGTCACTAACTGGTACCATCCATGCAATATATCATTGCACCACACTGGAGGAGAACCATAATTGACCGGTTAGTAGCTCGTAGTTTGAGTAGCTCCAAGTGCGAACGTTCACTTACGCTCATCTACATCGGGCCGTTTTCACTACGACCGACTCTTTCTCTCTCCCTCTCTATTCCGCGCTTCCCTCACCATGCTTGTCTGTTTTCCTCAATGACGTCAGCCGACAATATTTCCGTAGAAACTTCAAGCGGCAAATGGAACCTCTCCCTTCCCTCTCTCATTTTCTCCATCCCCTCTCCCCTCCCCCCCTCTGAAGAACTACCGACAATGGAATGGAAACGGACGGAAACCCATTTCATAGTCCCCTGTTGCTCTCCTCCTCTCACCACTTGAGAGTTTGTGTTCCACGGAAGAGGTGGAAGTGTGTGGGCGTTGGGGAGACGTAGGAAGGAAAGGGTATCCCTTGAAACGCACGCTGCACGCATATTCTCTACCACAGAAATCAATTGCTGGCCGTTGAAATTCCCTCCCTTTGAGGAACCCCAAAAAAATATTCCCTCTCGAGCGAAACAACGCAATCAATGTGTGAATTACTGCGAGGGAGAAATGGGAAGCGCTCGGTTTTGATGTTATTATTTATGGAGTACACGATGGGTTAGTGATCAAGGAAGGCGTCGCCGTGCGACGCGGGCGTCTACGTTGCCACGATTGTGAATAATTAACTCGAGAGAGAGAGAGAGAGCTGTGGTTACTCTCTTGGTCTCTCTCCCCTTGAGTCGGAGTTTGCCACCTACTTGATATTTCCTTCAGAAGGTGGAGAGGATTCAGTATTTACATGCTGATTAGCATTTTACTGCCGCAAACAACAACGCTGGATACGGGTTCTGATTGCACTACGAATGAAGGATAAACTGATGCAGTTTTATCCTTTAATAATTTGTGACCACATATACTCTGACCATATATACTAATATAATACAGACCAATATCCTCTTGTGAACGGAACTTTGAAACCGGTGGAACTTGCCATAAAATACTTTTAATTGAATCAAGGGCTTAGAAGTTTACCATCTTTTATCGCTTTGATTCGATTGGGTAAAATGAATACAAATGTTTCTTTTAGTTGATACTATATGATGAATGAATCGTTGGTCAACCACCATTTTCAAACATTCATTATGAGTCTCTCGGTGGATGGGGGATAGATATTCGTGAATTTGCGATGTCCCGCCTGCCATGAGGATTGCAGATGTTTCTTCGTCTGTCGAGCATTTATCTCTTCATTCACAAAAACAGACATGAATTTAGTCTGTTTGCGGCCGTGCTTCCCAAGCACTGCCGTCTTTCTTTACCTCTCTACGGCGTTATCTCTTTCACGAAGCATACGAAATTAGTCGCTCAGTTGAATTAAATTTAAATTTAAAAAGTTCAAAAAACCATTAATGCGTGTTCATCTACCCATACATGATTTTATAACCAATTCATTTATGATGACAGTAACCGTTATATATTTTAACGCTGGATAAACATGAGTAAATTAACTAATTCAGGGATTGCGAACTAGCCGCGAAAAACCTTAACGGAGTGAACCGCTGATATACACAACAGTAATTACATTCGTGTTGAGTGAAAAGGATGTATTACCATAATCGTCCTCCCCTGAGTTCCGGTTGGACATCATCTGATTACTTAAAATCTACCTACACCCAAATTCTACCATGAAAACCCCTATGTGGTGGTAGGATTGGTTTCCGGAGATCGAATTACTAAGGCTGCACCGAAACAGCTATCCCTGCTGTGTAAGCTGCCCATGTTTATGTTCAAGCAGTATTCAACTACGCCCATTAAAGGTCATATGTTTATCTATGCTCATCTCATGTTTATCTATTACAGAAAATACTACACACAAACCAATGCATGTATTAAAACAAACATGATATTGAAACTATGTAAATCAGATTCACATCCTTTTCATTACCCTCCCTCTATCTGTGACCCTAAGATAACGGTTTCCAATGCAACCTCGAACAATGATTTGGTGTTCCTTTACCTTAACGTTTAATGGTATAATACATATACTCCTAGTAGTTGCGAGTAACTTCAAACTAACTTTTACTTCACGTGCAGACGTACATTCTAATGAGGGACATAGCGATGGGTATTTCGAATAATTCAACCTTATTGTGACTGTTTTATGTAAAAGAAACATCTCTTTCTGCACCTTTACGTTTGTTTTTGTGAAGATTCCACACCGTTCTAATGTATTTCCACTGACGGTAATATAAGCACGCACGGCCCATAAAGTAATCTTCCTTTTCATGTCGCACCCTGATCGCATACAAATGAGGTTCCCCTGCTCTACACCAACCCCAAATTCTCCCTTAAGCGAGGGTACTTTCCTTCCAAAAAAACCTTTTTGGATGAGAGTTAATGGACCAAAAATATCCTGTTCAATCTTATTAAGCACAGAAACCAATATTGTTAGCGTTAAATGAGGATCAGATGCAAATCCACTTCGAAATTATACCGCAGGTGGAACCAAGATCTAAAAAAGCCTACTCCCATTTATCTCACGCAATTTACTTTCGGTTTCGGATGCATGGAGAAAATCGGACCGAATTCCGAACGCGTATATCGCTTTTGTGGCAAAAAAAATATCGATCCCTCCCACTGCACGTGACTATCATCTGGAGTTTGGGAGCCGCAGGGAGGCGTTAAAGCAAAGGACACCGAGAATGCAAAATTTACGACTTCTACCAGCCTCACATCAGGTAGAGCTACCGACAACCATAAGAGTCACATGACCCTCCGGAGTCGCAATTCAGACACACCTGTGCTAATGCTATCTTAGCAGTTAATCTCTTGCGTTATTAAACTGGGACTGTGGAGCCGTAAAATCCCTTATCTAGCTTCCGCTTTCTTGCATCAGCAGATACACGAAATCAGCCCATAGTTTAGCATACTCCAAACGGTCGCTCTGATGATGAAAGAAAGCTCACATGCACAGTAATTATATCTCTCCCCTCTCGCGATATAAAAAATAATTATCTCAAGTTTCTTCAGCAAAACTCTGTCGTTTCATTCAAACCTATTTGTAGGCTAAAATTAAATCTTACAAATTATTTTGGTAGGTTTCCCCAGAAAGAGTGCTATTTCGTAAAATAAATATTGCTGATTTGTCATCAACATGATAGTACGATGAAAAATACCCAATCCTTTCACAGCCATAACAGCAATGTGTGTATTTTTACTTATATCATCTAATCATCAACAGCCATTTCGTAATGAAGGAACGGCAATCGTTTATTTTAATTAAGAAAACGCCAGGTGTATGAAGTTTAACCCAAAAGCAGCAACATTCAGCTTAATCCTGAGAATCAATCCGATTTCAACTGCAAACTACAAATAATAAGTAATGAAGAGAATCTGGTTAATTTTTTAAGAATTACACGTTATTCTCAAATACCTTCAGCTCAATATAAATTATAATGAACAACTTCAATTCCTTTTACCCGCAATAAAAAGTGAGGTCACAAAATGCAATTCCATCATAGGTCGCTGAAGTATCGCTTAAATGCTCCACGGGGCGACTGACCTAATTTTTTTGGATAGATGGTAAAAAAAAAGAACAGGCCAATTGTCGAACCATGGAAGACTCTCAGTGTGTGATCGGTCAACCCATTGAACAACTAAGTCGTTATCCCAGCCGTTTATCGTTATTATAGGGCTCGGGATGCCTTTCTTGTCTTTACTGGAGCTTCTCCAAAGCATTCCGGAAGTGTTCACGACGTCATTTCAAGTGTAATGGGCATCTGTTAACTTCGTTTGCCCTTGAAGCCTCGGTACTTTTCAACTGGCGCTTATAATATTTATGTGATTAAAAGGGAAAAACATGTGGACTTGTATATTCAAATATTAAATTTCCTACAGCATCCATTAAAATGTAGTCCTCTTCTTATTTTTATACAAATTCAATCATTTTTACTACTATTAATGATTTTGTGTTACTTAATTGACTGTGATGAGTATTTTGAAAGCTTCCGAGAAATCAACAGTTTTGCAGACATTTCCCTTTTCAAACCAAATTAAATATACAAGGCACATGAGATGTCGGTACCTTTTCTGCAATTGGTTCTTACGAAACTGTAGAAACTTGAAAAATCTAACTTTTGCTGAAATTTGTGTTACTGCCAACGATTTACCTGAACACATGGTGTGTGCGGGACCAATGGTTGCCAATAAAAGCCATAACTAAAGAGGTGCGTGTGAAGAAGAACATTTGGATTATCCGCTACTCTCCTCATTATTTTCCAAACGTTGTATTTACACTTCATTTATCATTTATCTGTTCTTAAAAGATACTGATTAACGCCTAGGCCATAAGGGTTGTTAAAAAAAACCAATCAGAATAATTTCAATATCTATCTTTCATTTTTGTAACCAAGATAAGGATATGAACAACTAGATATGAGCTATTTCGATGGTGTAGACGTAGTGAAGGGCGCTGATGTCTTATGAATCTTATGTCCTGCACAATATTTAGTCTTCATTTCAATCATTCATCTATATTTTAACAAGAGTTTTAAGTTTGTTACAAGGGGATAAGATGTCAGATGGGACAGTTTTGTCTCAATCTCGCTCCAATAAAGAAATACCTTTTTTAATATTATTATAAATATGTTATATTTTATTGAACTCCCATTTTATGTAACTCACACTCCGTTCAATGAGCAGGTTGTCCTTGTAACCCGCGATGCCTTTTTGTTTTGTTAATTGTTCAATCCCCTCTGCTCGTACGCTTCCTACCACACATTATTATTATTTATCATTCTTTCGTGTTATTTTTCTCTCTTGCATCATTCCTCTTCTGCTGTTAAATAAGATTCTACCCCCCCCTAAACATTCGACGTACCTTATCCTCTCAAATCATACTATATATAATTTTGTTGCTTTCATCATAAGACCCATGCCAACTTCTTTTCCTCTCTTACTATATTTAATACCCCATTCCGTTTCCTTTGCATCCAAGTTAATTCTCCATTCTTTATCGCAACCATATTTAAAGGTAATGTATGTACGCTTTCAAAAACTGGCTTTCTCCAAAAAAAACTAAGTTCCTTAACCATGCAAACAAGAATTCATTTTATATTTAAGGCAAGCATTTCTTGATGTCACTACTGGGATGCACCCCCCAGTAATTCCGTCTTCGCAAACGCTGCCTTGGACGATGCGATTCAAAACGTTATGTTCCTCTTCACTTGTTATTACTAAACCCATGGCCTACGGGCTAACTGTGTTAAAAAAAAATTCCACAAATTGTTTTTTAACTTTTAGCAGCACGTTAGGCAACGCATTATAAGGAAATTTTCAGAGGAGAAATATTTCAGAGCATAAAATTTGGTATCATGTCGAATTACATTGAAAACACAGGAGGGATATCTATCATTTGATATTCTCATAATAATCAGCATTCTCAATAAAAGTTGGTTCATTTTTTCTTCCATTGCATGAGCCTTGCTCTCAAAAAAGAAATGAGACTTTGGCTAATAAAAAATACACCACAGGTTTTGCAAACTTTAAACATAACTCGCTTGTGGCCACTATGTACTTTCTACATTTTCAACAATTCAAAAATCATTTTAATAATATGAAGCCCTAAAAATATTGATCCTCATGAAAAAAATTGTGGATTGCTCTTTTAATATTATTTCATCCAAAATCCTATCTTCTGGTGAAATTATTAAGAATTCCTTGGTCCTTTTCCTTTTTTCATTTCTTTCAGTATTGCTTGACTGTGATTTATAGAATTTCCGATCATCATCAGATCCTACCTTAACACTAGAACGCCCAGAGGGGTCATTTTGACCCCATCGTGTTTTTAAATTTATTTTTTGATCTCATTTTTTAAGAGAACAGAATTTCTTCTCGTGACTTTTAATATTTTTAATAGGTGTTCACTGGCATAAATTTTTACCTTCCTAAAATAATCCATTGAGGAGTAAAATCATATTTTACCTTAAACGCTCAAGTGGGGTCATTTTGACCCAAGCGTTCATTTGCGCACTTTATCTCTGCTAAAGGTCCTTTTGTATTTCCATTTTTGTATAATTCTGCTGCATATCTGTTCACTGCTCTCTCGTCTTATCTTTTTCATTCGGTTACTTATCTTCCAAGTTCGTATCAGTTTACAAAAAAGTTTATTTTCCTTTCCCCATCACGTCCTCACTTTTCGTTTTGCTTACATTTGGATTATTTAGTAATTACTTTGTTTATATCATCATACATCGTCAATCTCTGTGGTGTGAGGAGAATGCAATTTTGTTTGCCCGTTTCGCACGAATTTATCAACTTAGTTGACTCCAAATCTAATTATTTCTCTTCGGATGACGAGTGAAGAATAAAACTCGTTCTTTTATTGGAAAAGAAAAACCACTTTGCACATTCCACACAAAGGTTTTGTTGGTTTCTATCACAGTTTAGACACATTATCAAAATCGATAATGACATATATTGTAGAAACTAATAAAACCTTTGTGTGGAATGTAAAAAGTGGTTTTTCTTTTCTAATCGAGTGGTTCCACAAAGTAAAACCTCAAACTTTGAACTCGTTCTCACAGTGACAGCAAGTGAAGTTCGTGTATTTCTTGTCCATTGTTCGTGACTTCGCGGGATGAATTTGCGGTGTGACCGGTATTTTGAAGATAGCTGTGATTAAAAATTTCTCAAAGAACAGCATAATATTCTGCTGACATTCTTGTTGAGCTGCATAAGATTAGCCAATGGTGGAGAGTGTTCATTTGATAAATCCAACGGCAAGCTGACATTTGAAACTTGTGAACAATAAACAGAATCCTCAGAATGTGACGATAAGTACCCATTTGATGAACTCAGTAGAGACACTAGGAAGGGTGGATCTAAAAGTAAGCTCACTATTTGATATACTCTTCATTCACTATTTTCAAGGCACTCGGGGTCAAAGCAAAAGATACCCTCCTTGAAATAATCAGAGATAGCTATGACAGTGGAAGGCCACCAGAGAATTTCCAGAAGAGTGAAATTAGCAGGAAATGCGAAGAACACAGAACCTTTAGCCTGGTGTTACACACATCGAAAATACTTACTAAGGTTATTAGCAGAAAAATGGAAGGGAATATCGAAGGGAATCTTTCGGAAAATCAATTCGGATTCAGGAAAAACCAAGGAGCTAGGGAGGCAATACTCAGCTGAAGGATACTGGCCGAGAAAACGATACACGTAAACAAGCTGTTGTATGTGGCATTCGTGGACTTGGAATAGGCCTTTGACAATGTGGAATAGAACAAGATATTCAAGATACTGGGAGCCATCAGAATGGATTACAAGGATAGAAGAAAAATCTACTGGCTCTACAAGAACCAGGTCACCACAATGCAAATATAAGACGGAAGGAAGATAGAAGCCAAAATAAATGAAGGAGTCAGAGAATGATTCAAACCTCTCCCCAGTGTTATTCAATATATATATATACCTGGGAGAAGCAATAAGAGACGCAGAGGAAATTGGTATCAAGGGCATCAAGGTGAATGGCGAAGAAATAAACATGCTCTGGTTAGCTGATGACATCGCAGTTCTAGCAGAAAGTCGAGGGAACTTACAAGCATCCATGTCTAAGTACTTCAATAAGATAATAAGAGCAATACTAAGAGGAAACTAAAACCCTAGTGTGCGGAAGAGAGAATCAAGGGCAAATACCACAATTGGGGGAGTGACTTTGGAACAAGTGGAGTACTTCACGTACCTCGGTAGCAGTATCACTTGGGAGGGAAAAAGCTCAACGGACATCAAGCGCAGAATAGCACAAGATAAGGAGGCGTTTATGAAGAAGAGACAGCTACTGTGCTCAAAGAACCTACGGCTGCAAAAAAGGAAGCACTTTATCGTATGGAGCGTAGTACTCTATGGATCAGAGACATGGAAAATCGGGAAAGCAGGCCAGCGAAGAATTGAAGCCTTCAAAACATGGTGCTGGAGGAGAATGTTGAAGATTAAATGGACAGATAAAGTTAGGAACGAAGAGGTGTACAGAAGAGCAGATGAAGAAAGGACAATATGGAAAACCCTACGGCATAGAAGAAACAGATGGATTGGATATACCTTGAGGCACAATGAATTAGTTAAAAATATAATAGACTGGAAGATTGAAGGGAAGGTCCCGCGAGGAAGACCAAGGGGCAAGTACATAGAGCAAATAAAGAAGGATGTGAAAGAGAAAACTTACCAGGGCGTTAGGCAATTAACACTAAATAGGGCGTAATGGAGGGCTGCAGTAAACCAATCATAGGATTGAAATACTGACGATGATGAAAACTATTTTCATTAGGCTACTCAATATTTTTGTACATTTTTTCAGATGGTATTTTTAATTTTGGCAGCATAAATCATTCATCATAAAACAGTGCACATTGCAAAAACAACAAATAAATACGTTTAAATAAAGTATATGACATTTGTTGTTTACTGAGTGTCAACATTTTAGGCAACAAAAAATGAAATTGAAGAAAAACGAGAAAATGATTCCAAATCTCAACGTTGATATTTCAATAAATAGTTATATTGAGAAAAACATTGCTGTAATGAACTGATAAAATCGATAAATGTGAAGAAATAGGGCATTATTTAATGAAAAAACACTAAAAATGTAAACATATAAATGCCTTGTGAAAAATTAACTTATTAATTACCGGGGGTCAAAATGACCCCATTTGGGCGTTGAATGATGTCGAGAAGTCCGGGCGTCCTAGTGTTAAATGCCTCAATCGAAGAGGTAAAATAAAGTCAAAACAAAGCTGCATTTTCAGGTGTATATTCTTCCTCCTTTCCTCCATTTATCGCAATACTTTTATAAAACCGCACGTAAGGTGAAATGAGCTAGAGGGGGAGGATGAGAGGGGCAGAGGATTCTTTTAAAGACTAGAGTAACTGCATAAACCCATAACTGCATAACCCCCACGCCTCACTCCCGATTCCCATGGACACGACCCCTTTCGTGTCGAAAGCCTACAATGAAATACGAACGGTGTGGTGAACATTTCATTCACCCGATACAAGTGTATCTTTCCTGATCCCTTCCATCTCCGTCGACTCGTTGAAATATTCTTCTCCCTTTCTTCCTTCCCATCGAAGGTAGCGGACGGTAAAGGAATAAGAGAAGTGTAGGGATATAGGAGAGTAGAGTCATGAGATAATTTTATCCTTCGTGATTATGAGAAATATTCAGAGCCACATGGCGCTAGGGTCATCTCTTTTAACCATTCCCTTCCGTAATTCGACATCGAGTCCTATTCTTTCTTTCCCGTTTCACTGTTTAACATCGAATCCTGAGAAATACCTCTAATCTCCACAGATGGTAAGTGAAGAGATAAGAATGACAATACGGTGCATAAAAAAGCAGTGCAAAAATCTCGAGAGAACGATAGAAGAGTTGTGATTCTGTATTTCGAAATTTCTTTTGAAATCTCACATCCCGTTCTTTTGAAAAACGTATGAAGAGAATATTTTATCGTGAACCGTAGCTTCCTAGTCAAATGAGGGAGCTAAGCTGGAACGCTTGAACCGATCCGTAAGCTTAGCGAGGTTAAGCTTGTTAGCCTGATCTATTGCGACTGCAATTTTTGCATCTGTTAAAGATTGATCAGTACGTGACTTGACGGAACGGACTTTATGCCTGATCGCCGGACTGAATCCTATTTACAAAAGTTTAATTCTGTTATCATTCATTCATATATGCAGATATGATACCATACGCCTACAAGATATCCAAAGGCCAGAAATGAGCCTAGATACCTTACAAAATACTTTATCATGGTCCTCGAAATAATGTAAATTTAGTTTGCTAATATGCGACATCGATATGCCGATGGAAAAAGGTATAAATTAGTCCAAGCTTTTACCTTAGAAGGGAGGAAACTTTTAAAATTTTCTTTGTGAAGTTATACTTTTTGAAGAAAAACTTTTTATTGAAATCATTCATTCATGCACGGCACTCGTTATTCCAGTAAAATTTCCTTCTATAACCACGGAACCTGAAAGATAAAAGTCCCTGTATAAATCTACTTTGATGTCTGAACAGTTACAGTTATGATTCTTTGCAAATAAAATTTTGCTCTTAATGAAGTTCTCCTCAGAATTTGATGCACAATATAACATTTTTTTTAAATATATTTTTGTTATTCAGTTATTTCTCATTTTATAATTTTTGTGGTTCTATTGAGGGGGCAAATTTTTCTCAAAAGTCCACCAGTATCACTCTCTAAAATTGTTAATGATATTTCTCCATATTTTGGAAAATTTTCCGATGTTATTTTAATGGCCTTGCTTTGTATCCTAGCTCTTTTCTTTTATATTACCTCCAAATACTTTACTCCAATGAATAATGGGGCGATGTGGTTCTTGTATCAGCTGCTTACTTAATGCAGTTTCGTGTCGGAGCCTCGCTTTGCTCAACATATCTTCTCCTTCACTTTAACTTTCTCAATCTCACCATCTCCCATTTTCAATCCTTGGGGCTCCCTTCTCACTTTCGCGAGGAGAGAAACACTACCAGAAGTTGACATGAAAATGACCGAAATGAAATTCAGGGGAAGATTATAGCGATTATGTACATCGAGTAAAAGGCTAATTTCATGTGGAGCATAACTTTGCCTAGGGAAGTTATCAGTAGGACAAAGAAGGTTAGATTATACTATAGGAGGCATCGTAGCTGATTTGAAAAGCTAGCGTCCATCTTGGTAGGTACGGACATACGGGCTAGTTACTCGTGATACTCTCATACGGATGAGGTTGTTTTTGCGCGCCGTAAAATGCAAAGTGATACGATTAATAATTAATGAAATTCGTGATTTAAATTCGACAAAAAACCAGAGAAAATTGGGAAAACTTTCAATAAAATGCCAAGCATGCAGGTTCAAAGTTAAATCATTTTAAATTATAAAATTAACACACAGGGAAATCACATTAATACCTCCCTTCAAAAGACTTAGCTTTAGCTCACACCGCTGCGATTAAATTTGAGAAAGATTTCATAGTTATACCTATATGTTTTAATACACCTGCAGTCTCCATAAGAGACCGTATAAAACGCAATATTTCTTGTTGTGCCATGTGGGGTCTAATCCTACCCAAGCGCCTCCATTCTGGCTTCATTGTCACCTATGAAGGCTGGCATGCCAATTCCTCAAGTAAATTCCTACTTTCTTGGTAGGAAATAACATTTCGCGGGCTGTAAATTGATTTTTTCTCCTTACTTCTTAACGCCTCATTGACAATGCAGAAAATTATATTTTTGCTCCAACTTTCATCATAATCACATCCCAAAAGACTTGCATTTTCGAGCAATGGCTTTAAAAATGTAAAACTTAGTGACTGCGTTCTTATTTTGAGGAATTTTTCCATGGTAATAAGGAGAATGAAAATTGTTAATTCCATTGGTTTCCAGTGAACAGGGTAAAAGAGTGAAATTTACAATTTTCATTCTCCTTATTACTGTTAAAAATGTATGTATAATACTATAAAAAAACTGTCAAAAATATATATATGACTCACGCTGATGGTTTTGCATCGCAATCCTTTGCGCTTCGCTTTTGGGTTCAATGAATAAAGTTGCCAAGTGGTGGTGAAATGGAGGTAGTAAGAGGGTAAGGTTGACTGAAGAGACGCGAGGGGGTGTGTATTTAAGGGTGCAAGGTGCGGGAGGGTGATAAGAGAGGCATGAATAATGTGGGATGAACGTATGGAATGAAGAAGGAGAAGAGGAATAAAACACGAAGGGTGAGCTGGAGAATGAATGGAAATTTATTCCAGGATTCTAGTCCCTTAGGAATACGGGTTTTCAAACTTTTCCATTCAGAAAACCTTAAACGAGTCAAAAAGGGAAGTTTTCGAGGGTTTCCAAGTTTTTTAGTATCTTTGGGTATTCACTTGGGATCAGATCAAGAAAAGTTATCGTGTCCGAAGAGGAACGTCATTAAATATCTCCGGCATTCAATTGCATATTTTTTCATAAAAAGACGCAGTTTACCTTATAGTATTGAGGTCAAGAAGTCTCAATTTATCCTGAACATTTTTTTTCGAGCACTCGATGATACGTTTATGATTATATTGCGTTCTTCTATGCCAGTAACTGCACTTTGACTCATCTTACTTTCTACATATTAAAGTATTAGATAAATTAACATCAGGAAAAGTAATCAGTCGCCAAATATGTATCGGTAAAAATTAATTCAGAGAAGTTGTGTATTCACTGACTATAGTGTGACGACGAAGACTTCATGGGTGTCCCTCATTTTCTAAAATCTTCTTGCTTAATGTCGGCGTACGCAAAAATTAATGGCATTTACATCATATCATATACCAGCAATGCTGAAATAAATCAAATTTTACAACGATTATCGCTTCAGCACTCTTGGTTTCATCTTTTTTATCATGGCTTCAGTGCAGCCTAATAATACTAAACAATTTGTATAGACTCTATGCTTCCAATCGTCCCATTTCCCTCATTTACTATTTAGCGAATAGCAGGCTTTTGTCCAAGTGTTTGGTGGCACATATATTACCAGCTCATGCAATCTCATTTCTGGGATCCGTAACAGAAGAGATTTTCTCACCCTCCCTCATCAAAAACCTTTTTAAATGCTGCTGCTGATGCGAATAGAAATGGGAACCTCACCTTCGTCTTAATGACTTTCTAAATAATGTTGAATGAATAAGAGCATCGGGATTGTCTTAAAAAGAAGTAAAAAATTTCGATCGCTACTAGAAATACCTTTGAGTGTGTTGGAGCATAGGTTATTTTCAGCCGACAATTATTCTTGGAAATAATAATTTTATATCTAATGAAAATCAAAGGATGCCTACATCTCTTGGATCATTTTCATGGAAATGTTTCATAATTGCACCATCAATTTAATTTTCCCGTCCTTATTCATTCGTGTATTTTTTCTCTGCTCAAATATCTTGTAGTACCTAAGTACTTGCTAAAGTTTTTGTGCACTCATAACAATGAGTAAGTCACATGTTTGTTTCTTTCATCACTTAGCATTCGATGATTCTCAGAAACAACTGCGTTGAAAATTCAACTTTAACTCTTTTCTTTTATAACTTCGTTCAGTCTTATGTGGAAATTTTATAATTCCATTTTTTAAATTTCTTTCCAACATGCCTCGCAACATTTTCGTCGTGACTTCTCTCACCAAGTTTAGAGCAGCTAAAAATCTCAGGTTTCATATGCAGCACGTGATTTATTTTCATGATTCTTCGAAGAGGGCAGTAACATTAGTTTACTTCAGTCGCTTTAAAAAATTCATCTTTGAGATGAAGACCCTGATGTAGCGTATCAGAACTGTCCTATTCGAGCAAAGGTTTAATCTGCCTCCAAGGTATTTTAAGTATTAAAAATGGTACTGGTCTGCCCTGCTACATGCTAAGTAAGGCCGAAGGTCATGAAATCCTGGTGGTAGACAGGAATCAGACACTTATTTTTTTCCCAAATGGTCTGCACTCGCGTGACCCATCGGCTGGGTTGTAGGGCGACACGACCCGCATCTCCTCCTCCGCTTTCCTCCCTTCATTTGAATTAAGTCCCTTCCCAACTAACCTCATCGATGATCTGCGTCAGGAAAGTCATTCAGAAGAGGTTGGGGATCTCTGCCTCTTTAGGAAGGGGGAAATGACGAGGGGTGTGGGGGTGGGGGGGGGGGCGTGTGGAAGACGTGTGGGGACGGAAGCGAGAAAGTTCTGCTGATCGCAAACGTACGAATTCAATTACGTCAGGTGGTATTCAATTAGAACCCGAGGGATTTGGCGGAGATAGCATTGGAGAGGGAAAATGAGATGAGGAAAGGGAAGGAACGCGAATGGACCGTTCGTCTTGAGAGGGGATTGAGAACGCTGGGGTCATGGAGAGCACTCAGCGGGTCAGGGGGAAGTGAGTAGGATAGGGGGGGGGGGGAATAGGGGAGGAGAGGGTTGAGCAAGGTGTTTCGGCCCGGATTGGGAGTGATGACGTGTTTCCCTTACCCCCGTCGTCCGCTTCCCTCGGAGCGCTGCGGGAGGTTGGCCTCGGAGTCACGTTTAAATTGAGTCGCCGAGAATTTATGCCGTCGTTGAGGATTTATAGGATGCAGATGGGTCATGTTGGATATTCCTCAAGCGCAGGAAATATAGTTGGCTCGAGCTAACGAAATATTTATGAGCATCAGACGTGCATGGGGATTTATGATTTTTTTTACCAAGTAGAATGTAAGCAAATTTGATGGAAAGTAACGTGTTATTTGTGACGTTCTTTTCGATTATATCTACTTCCCAGCTGTCGAAACTTAGGTACCTTTTAAATTTTGATTAAACGAAAGCGAAAACTTGGTTATTTCACATAAATATCATTGCGACCGGTTTCGACTCACAATGTCATCTTCAGGCCTTACCTTTAAAATGATGGCATGCATTGGGAATGAGTGTGCTTGGGGCAAGGCTAGTTTATTACGCATTGAAGCCACTTTCGAAAAATCGTAGCCTTGATGGCTCAGTTGCAGTTACTTCCTATTAGCAAACCCAATTAAATAGGCAGAGCTAATAAATTAGAAAATAACTCATAGGCTTGTAATTATCGGTTTTGTTTCCTAGTTCATTTCATTTACCATTTTACGAGTGACGGTGGAAATTTTTTTCGTACACTTCATTTTCAGTTTTAGGATGATCAGTAGGTTTGACTCCTGCAATTTAGTGCGATAAATTCCAAAAATAATTACGTCCGTATGTATGTACATTCCAATAACTTCGGTATGTGCGGAGGCTTCGTTGACTCGAGTCTCCGAATGCTTTTCTACGTATTTTCTATTGAGTGCCGTTCACTGTAATATTTGATCAAAATAGCTTAAACCTTTTTCAAATAAGTACTTTGACTTACCTTAACAATTGCCACTCAGCAAAATCCAAAAAGGTACATTAAAATTAACTAGAGATACCATGACAAAAGTTCGTTCTCGGAAATAATTGCATGGAAATGACTTATTTCCTCTTTGATGAGAAGCAGTGAGCTGACTTCCGGCCACTGCTGTCCTTTTCAGAAATACACCAATGGATGTGTGCTTCTTTTTCTCATTTCTCGGCCTTGGAAAGTCAACCTTGGCGGGGGAATTCCTGAGAAAGGTCCCATAGAGCATGTCGTTGCTTACACATTGAGGTGGATTCCGCAAAAGTGGTGCTAGGGGCGGGCGAGGGTGTAGCAGGGGTCTATCCGGAGGGGGGACGACGCATTTCAGCTGACACTCTGGTGTCGTGTCGCGAAAACGCTCGTTGCTTGAGAATCCGCATCCGAGAGCGTTCTTTTCATCGGTGAAATACAAAGGAAGGAAGGATAAGCTCACAACGCTGCTTTTTCCCCCCACCTCCGCGACGTGAAACGCGGACAACTTTGCTCGGAATGTTCTTCATTTTTCCCCAGTACCTCATCCATCACGACACCACTAGGGGGAAAAGGTAGTTCATGGTTGAAAGAAAATACAACGGTATCTACTGTTTTCGTTTTCGTCACCTATATTCCTGAGTTAAAATTTCTGATATCGTTTTTTCCCCTTAATTTGAACCTACCAAGGTATGTTTTTCTTCCTGCCTTGAAAGAGCACTCGTCTGGCGTTTGGTATCAATTGCTGTCCGAGCTTAAATTAAACAGAGCGTATTGCGTTTGTAATAAAACCATAATTTGGAGTCTGGGTGCTCTGTTTTGGGAGATATCAAACTGGATTTTCTTTAGATCTGAGAAATCTCGGAAATAAGTCTCGGTGAATGAGATTTGATATTACAATGGAGACATTTTGGAAACCTCAAACCAGCATCCACGCTGCGTGAAATCCCTCTTTCAGGAGTAGTAGCCTTTTCATATTAAATTTGGACAGATGTTTATAAGCCCATTTCAACTCTCTTTATTCTCTTTGTCAGTGAATGAAAACTAATTTTGTTCCTTCCTCTGCCTCGCTTCTAAGCTGAAAGTCTTTTAATTACCAAAATACATAACTGCTCAAAGATCAAAAGGCAATATTAATTGGCCATATTTCCTCATTACCAAGTTGTTTCCTTCTTAGGCGAATTTAAAATTACCAATGTTAATTATTACGTACCTCCGCTGATATTTATTTGTAATTATGCTGTAGGATAACTCAATCAAGACACCTACTGACGTGACTTTATTTACTCGTATTATCAAAGACGTTTTATAATCATTTTCACAGTATTTTAAATGTGTTACTCCCCTCGGTGCCAGTTGTGGAGGGAGTATCTGAATATTATGTGATAGTTTTCACGAATTCAACAATTCTTGAAAACAATTACTGGCAAAAATATTAGTAGTTCCAATCACATTAGTTTCCTGCCCCACCTGCTTCTAGGTTTCCTGCGTATATTTTTGTAACTTACCACCAACAGCTTAAATTTGAAGAAAATACAGTTGAATGAAGGGAGACAGATTTTTACCGATCATGAGGGGGTAAGAATTTTTGTTTTATGGTGTGATCTTAATGGTCAACTTTATAGAAAACAATCCTTCATCGTCATTGGCTGGTTCTTTTTCAGTAATATCATCTTACATATTCCATTCTGGAAAATAAATAATTACTTTAAACTCCCTCTTTTTGGTCACATAACCTTATTCTATGCAACAGAACGTTTCGGGCTTAAATTTAAAGGATAAAGAACCAAATACAATGCACAAATCACATGGATAAAGTTCAATCCCGTCAATTCGATTACACTGGTGCTATATTCTGACACTGGCGAAGTTAAATCCAGGATCTGATGTTTAATGGCTAATTTGAAGGAAGGCGTTGGATGGTGTGGAGCTTACTTACCGTTCGACTGGTTTCCGTTCCTGTTGTTCAGGTAGCCACTTCCTCCTCCGCTTCCCAAGTTGTTGTTGATGGCGTTGAAGAAGGCTCCGCTTGACAGCCGGGTCCGCTTCAGGATCCAAAACATCTTGTTGACGGGATTAGAACACGCTTTCAGAAATGATGGCCACACCCTCTGGCGATTCTTACCCAAGCCCTTAATCTCGGCGTTTACCTGTCCCGAGGGACCAAGAACTTCACAATTCAGACTTCGTCTATTTTTTTTTCTTGAACCGTATCTTCTCTCACGAAAACGAAGAGTACACCATGCGCATTAAAACACAAGTTACTAAATATATTGTCCACCTCTCTGTATAATACGTCGCGTCTCTTGTTCGTAGGATATGTGGAAGTCGCCCTCAAATAGTGGAATGACCTTGAGGAACGATTTGAGAGCACAACGAAGTACACTTGGGAGAGAAATCAATTAAGTTTTCGGGGAAGTGCCACACTTATTATTCTATAAATCTGTTGGAGCATTAAGTTTTTTTTTATACTTCCACTTGTCCCTGCCCCAATTTTTTCGTTGGGTAGGCCTGCCTTTCCTATCTCCTTTTGAAAGGAAATCAAGTATCCGTTTCGCGCTTCTTTCCTGGCTCCCTGAATGTGAGATCAGAACGAATTTATCACCATCTCCACCGTGAAATATCCTGGATGGTCGAGAGGGAAATGGAGGTGTCCCTTTAAGAAAGATAACCTCCTCGAGGCTATCCAAACTTGAGACTCCACCAATGGAACTCGTCCGGTCAAACTTCCACTTGCCGAATGATTCTCAACTGATGTGATATTCTTTTGTCGTTTAGTTTGATTTTTAATCAAGCTGCTTATTTTTAATAATTTACTTTGGATATGTTTTCTTTGCACCAGTTCACAGATTACATATTTCTAACGCTTCTATTTCGTTGAGAGATGAGGCTGCAAAAAATTCCCACTTTGCGGATATGATCAAATACACCCTTTGATCGTCGTAAGAGATCATTCACAGTAACTCGGGATATATTTTCAGATATTCTTTGATTGGCACAAGTGTCGTGTGTAGTGCGATTGGTCGCCTTCTGATGTGCAAACGTCCTTTTATTAGAAACAAGGGATATCGTGCGGAAAGATTGGATTCTCTGGGCGAACCTTTCGGGGTTTCGCGGGAGTACTACTGCGGTCAAGTCTCGCAAAATATTTTCTTTCTGACCCTTGCTACTTTTCTGGGGAATTAGCTGTTATCATGGCGTACTCCGCTCAACTTTTTTTAACCTTCTTCTGTCTTAAGCGCTCTTTCCGCTACCTTTCTAAACTCTCTCAGTGAGGAAAACAAATTGGGCGAGTAAAAATTGACGTCACGACCTCGAGAGGTGCTGACCTCTTATCTCTCCTTCAGGTCACGATGCTCAGCGGTCGACCCCCTTTAGAGTGGCGGGTGAGATATGCATTCAGATATCCTTCAAGTACTCTGGCGAGAAAACGGTAGGCCAGGGAAGACAGAAAGGAACAATCTCCTTTCTACTTTTTCAATCTTAAACTCGTGATGAGGCTTCAAGGTAGATAATTACACTAGGTCTTCCTGGTTTTCAACTTTTAATGAGAGATTTTTACAAACAACCTTCTCGTCAGATATGTGAAAATTTTCCAAAAATGAGATTCGGAAGAATAAATTTCCCTTTCTTTTACCTCATTGCTTCTCTTTCTGATAGAGGTCCACGTCTTCCTTCACAAATTTGTTCGCTTGACTATCTACGCTCTTTGAATATATTGCGCAATTTTCCTTCCAGCCAGAAATGTATTTGACTCTTCGGATTTCACTTCTTCCAATTTCTTGCCTCCTTTGTCTTCGCTACTCGCTTCTCAGAGGAAAGGAATATATATACATGTAGCCAGGGGTAACGGAACCCAGTCGAATTCGCAAGCAAGAGTGCCTGTCACTCCTAATATATTCACGGACCCTTTTTCAGCGTGGGACTTTTGCTCCTTCGCCGATGACCTGCCAGCGCTGAGCAACCTTTTAACCTCACTTTTTATCTCTTCTATCTTCTCTTATTTCTTGTCGTGATCTTTATACTCCTCTCTTCCGCGTTAGCGGTGCGTATCGTTTGTGAGAACCTGAATGGACAATAGATGCTATTCTTGTACTGGCTGCCCACTACTCAATATTTTTGTGGGCCTAATCCCTCTATTGGTCTAAAATTCCACAAAGTATTTAGTATTCATTCAATTTGTGTCACCGTTGTGGTTTTCTTCTCTGCCAGAAATCAAGAGCTTATATTAACAACGCGCCTGTCTCCAGGTCAGTGGGTCGTGACTCAGGGAATTATATGTTCCGTTGTCAGCATGCGCAAGTTTTTTTTTCTTTTGTCTTCGCGAGGTGCTTTCCTCGTGTTTTCCGTTCGATGCGATATTCGCCACCAGCCCTCACCCTTTTTCCTCGAATGCTTTGCGTTCCCTTGACGGATTCCTTGCCTCCACACCTTTTTTCTCTGGGCCGCTCTCCTTCTTTACCTTTCCTTTCGGGGAACTTCTCTCCTGGGGGTTGGGGTGAAGTCGGGAGGCGGGAGCCTTTCAGAGCCTCAGAATAATGCGATATCCCAGCGAAAATTTTCCCGGTCACGCCAAGGGTAGCACTCACCACCTTTATAAAATGCCCCTCTCCCTAACCTTTTCTTATAATCTTTCGAAAAAAATAGAATTCTTAGGAATTTTTATTTTCTACTTTTCGACTCTCTTTATTCCCCGTGCTCTTCTGCCGGATCTTTCTTTCCTTCTTCTATCCCGTTTATTTCACCCTCTTGTCTCCGATATCGTGCCTCTTACCTTTGTGCTGGGAAAGCAAGATGAAAAATTATGAATCTTCGGAGAAGTGTGCGTAACCAAACTTCTCAGAGTTTTTAATGGAAACTGGGCGAAGACTTGATGGTTCGGGAGGAATGATGAATCATAGCATGAAGGGTGTAGGGGCTCAGGAGAAAAAAATGCGACGACTTCAGAGCACTGAGACGGTGTGTTAGAAATCAGTTGTGCCAAGTTTTTCACTAAAATTTAAATTATTATATCAGTCGCAAGTTTTGTCGGTCATCTCCGTCCACACTGTATAAGTATTTGAGAAGTGGTTCCGTCTTTTTACAGCAATCTAATTGACGCAGGTAGATATGTTATTTCTTGGCCAATGCAAACCCTTTTTCCTCACGCATAGATTGTTATACAGCACCCTTCTGTGGATATGCCAGTTATATTGAGCACACTATAAACGACGTTCCCAAGGCAAAAGTGGGGTCGCTTAAAAGGATATGTGTCTTCGACCAATGTTTGAGCATACACACCCAGGTCGCTTTGATATCGATTCTCCCCCGACAAAATTGAGATCCGCGGAAGGAAATTGAAAACTTACCTCTTCCTCTGTTTGCGTTATCCCTGGCAACGGCTTCTCTATCGATTTGTATCTCCCTATCCGTCGATTAAGGCAAGCAGGGATGGATCTGAGGTGAATTGATTTCTGAAGCCAAGAGGAGGGGAAAGCGGAATGGTTATCGTGATATGTCTTGTTTTATTGGATCTTTCGGTCTTCCGGACTTCCTCCTGAGTTGGAAATGTCCTCTCCGCGTCCCAATTTCCTCAGTGGAATCTCTTCTGGGTCCGTTTTCTGACGCAGACGTTCACTTTATGAATAAATGGATGTGCGGGTGGCTTCTTTCCACTCCTTCCTTGCGAATCCTCCTCCGCGCCGATGTATCTCCACCAAGAACTTGTGCCCCCCCAAAACCACCACCTCCTCCTCACCGGCTAAATTAGGAGTTTCCGCTTCTCCGGCAATGAAGGAAGTGTTCGAGATGAGACGGGGCTTTCGAGTTTGAACCTCTTGCCTGTATCGCTTCACCTTATTGGACAGTCTTTCCTATTCAAATGCTAATTCGAGTGTTTTTCCAATTAAAAGTTCCCTTCGCCACTCGGCTCACTCTCATAAACTATGATATTTGCTCCTCTCAGCGTTTAAGCCATGGAATACGGAGAAAGGGGAACACAGCTTCTTCTCCGCGATCTCCCGTTGGTTGAGAACTGCTGATTAGTATTCGTAATTTGTTAAATTATTTCGGGTAAGTGCTTTCCGACAAGTTGAATTAGACGTGATTTAAGAAAAAAAACTCGATTGACGGATCTTTGAGTAGTCTTATTGATTTTTTCAACCCGGTGGGTTTCACTTCTTGGGAAACTGGGAAGATGAGAAAGCTTGCATTGAATAAGTAGTTGTGCTCTCGAGCGATTCCACAGGTAAGCAATGTGTACTTTCCTTATGTCTCACTATTTTAATATTCTCTGTGCAATCACTGCCTTCTTCTCCAGGCGAAATGAATGAATTCTCCCTTTGATCGAGAGAATGCGCCGTTCCGCAATCCTCCGAAAGGAATGCGCACTATTATGGAATGGGGAGCGATAAATGTTTTATTTCTCTCCCGGCAACTGCATAACACGTCGGATGAGATCTCGCCTGCCAGGTCGGCACACAAAAAACTAAATGCGCTCCAAGAGTAAGCCGCTTCCTTCTGCACTAAGAGGACAGTAATCGGAGGGGTGTGGTTACTTATCCCTCTCTGGGAAGCGAGTGGTCTCCTGCTTTCACGCTACCTCCTTCTCTTCTCTCTCTATCTCTCACGCCTTCCAAGGATGGAAATGAAAGGTGTAATTCTAGCGATTAATTGCGATGTCGACTTTTTGTTCTGCTCCAGCCGTCTTGTACCAAGCGAACAGCTTAACGCCTGCTTGTTAGACTTTCAAAGAAGTTCTAAGCCCTTACCCTACCACTTTCTATGACCTCCCCGACGGAATGTCCGTTCCTCATCTTTCTTTTAGCTCTTCTTCGTCCAGAAATAACAAAGTTACGACCCACTCTTTCACTCCTACCTTGCAAATAAAAAATGAGCAAATATAGGGAAAACCCCTTCCTCTGTTACCAGCAATCTCCTCGTAATCTCTCGGTCGCCCACCTTTTCCTTACCAGAACGACCTCGATTCTTGGCTCGAAATGGCCCCTGCGACTTTCATGTGAACTTGCCACTTTAGCCTCGGGAAAACTCCTTCCTTCTTTCCGAACACAAGCGAGGTATTAGTGGGAATTAAAGCAAGCTTCTTCCCTGTTTACAACTCCCGTGGACTGATAAGGAGTCTTTTCCTAAATGTTTTCCTCTTCCGCTTTATATATCCTCCTCCGTGGAACCTTTTTTCTATTTTCCCTTCATATTTATCTAACACAACCCGATATACCGGGAGTATTTAACAACTCTTCTTTTTGATTTTTCCTTTCATAGGCTGTTTACTTAAGTTCCCAGTTCCTTTTGCGCCCTTGTGTCGATTCTCTCGCGAGAGTTTCTCCTCTTCTTTCTCTCTCCACCCTTCTATTTTCCTTCCGTTACATATGCATGTACTGATATGTTTCGAAACGCCGAAAATAAATACTCTCGACTTACTCCCTGGCCAAAAAAGTCGTTGAAGGACGCCGCGCTTGTTTCCCGTCCCTAATGAACTTTGTTCGTCCTTTGATCACACTATCCCCTCCCGGCGATTTTCATTTGTTTCCCACCCTTCTTTCTTTCACTCGTCCCTCACACGCCCTCTCAGATCCCTTTCCCTCACTTTCCCACTCGTTAGTTTTTTTCTCTGCTTCTAATCCCCCTTTCCCTTGAGGTACACGCCCTGCCTGTACTTCGTTGTTCTGTTGCCTGTCCCTTTCGCGTGTGTGTAGAGGTGATCTCTTCCGACAGTGCTCGCAATCCAGTCACGCTTTTAGCACTCCTCCTCTCCCGAATTCTTGCTATCTTTCCTTTCGGCGCCCTTTCCTACCTTTTTCCCTTCCGCTCCACTTCCGCAGGCCAATATAGCAGGCTCTTTCACGAACACTGCTTTTCGAGTCTCACACTTGAATGAGGGCTCTCAGGCGCCTGATGCGGTCTCCACCACGCAGAAAAACACTTTTCTTCACCTTTCATCCGCTTATCTAGTCCATCCCAGACGCTAGATTTCCTTCCTATTCCTCTCGTTTCTTCAGTCTCAGTGATGTTACGTTTTTCTGTGCTTGTTCACGCGAATAAATACTAAAATCTTTGTCCGCGTGATTGTTCTTAGACCTCAATATCTCAATTATGTACGAGCATTGAGCAAACTAAAATCTCTTCACCAGCTTCCACTTCAAGATCTATATTACTCTACTCCGGCGTCTCGAAATCTTGTGGGTTCGCTCTCTTCGGTATCCTTTTCACTCTTAACTCCTCTTCAGTTCCTTTTCCTCCAGACTCCCCCGTCTCTCTTAATCCCTTTTCCTTGATTCACTCTCACTAGATATTTCAACTCTACAAGATTGGAGACTTCCTCGCAAATCTTCTGCTCAGCCTATCAGTGAGTTCATTAATTGTTCCCTTAATAGTACAACCTCCCTCGCCGTATATATATCTCGCTGCGGTAATGTCCGTTTTTAATTTTGAATTGTTTCCGGTATGTTTGAACTACTCAAGGATTTCTTACCAACGTTGCGTTCTTATTTTCCTATAACTCGGTAATACTTGCGGTATTATTTATCGTTAGGACGATATTAGCAAGAACCTGTCGAAATTATCTCCCGTTCAACAATTCTAGTGTCATTATGCTCCGCGGTTCATCCCCTCTAATCTCATCACAAGGCCATTTTAGGGAACTTGACTCACTCAAGTCCTCCTGTCGGGTTTTTGTTCTCGCGCCAGTGAAAAGGAGCAGAGAAAGAAAGAGAGGACTTCGTGTCTCTACCTCCTGCTCTCTTCGCTTCTTCTTATCCCAACCCTTTCTCTGCACTCAACACGCTGGCCCGCACCTTTTGCCCTCTTCATTCCTCTCAACACGCTCTTTTCTTGAGTTTTCGCTGCCTTCCGTCCCTCCACTCTCGGTCAGTCCCATGACCGACCCGAGTTCAGGATTCCTGGTTTTCAAGTCGTCTCGCTCTCTCCCCAAGTGCAACCACCCCTCTCTCTTGAGCACACCCGCACACTCTCACACGCACAATGAAAAGGCGGTCCCCTCCTCAAACGCACTCAAGGAAAAAGGGCGCACTCTCGTCCGAGAGGCGGGAGATATCTCGCCCTCTCTTCCTCCTCCTCCTCTAACCGGACCTTTTTTCTCGTTTTAACGCCTTCTGCCAACCTCTCTTTTCTCTCGTCCGCTCAAACTTCTCGCTTTGTGAGAGTGGGGTGGTCAAGGCGGTTGGTACTCGATTTCACTTTACTTGACTTCTCCCGCTATCCGCCCTCCTAGCTTCACCTGCGAAGCATGCGAGTCCCTTCCTCGTTCTGAGCCGAATTTAATTCCACCCTCTGAAATGCCTTTTCAAATGCCGCAGCCGGGCTCCGTCGCCGCAACTTTGCTCCTCTCTCGGCCACTCAACCTCGGCTCTCTAAGCCCCACGCCCCTTCCGTGGACCACTTTCCTCACCGTTTCGCCTTCTCCTATTTCACTGTCTCTCCTCCGCTTAGTCCTTTTACGCACTGTTTTCGCTATATGACACTGCTTATCGATCCATCCTTGATTCGTTCCTCTTCCTTTCCTTCTTCCCGCGTACGCTGTCAAAACTCGTCCTTTCTGTTCCCGAGAATTTGGACGTCTTGCTGGGAGATCTGAAACGAAAAGAGATAGAAATAATATCAGCATAGAAAAGTGAATAAGCGATCGAAAAATAGGAGATCTTTGCGAAAAACCGTAGAAATAGCTACTGAGTTCACGATTGCGACCCGGTGACATCAATGTTTGAGAGCACATCACCGGCATGTGAGTTTGTGAAGCTGTTACTCGGCATGATGTCGGTGTTAATTATAACCACTCTAAGTCTTCACATTGACACTTTTTTAGTTTTTTTTATGGCTGAGAGAACACTAAAAACATTTTCATTAGGGTGGGAGCATTTCTCCACAACCGCTGTGACGTTATGAAATATTTATAAAGGCGTACTAATTCACTGTATCGATTTCGGGGACATCAGATTCCGGATTTAAGCAGCGGGTACTTAGTATTCTAAATGCTATTTCAGTTGTACCTCTGGTTGTTTTTGTTGGTTTCTTCCCTATCTGGAAGCGGATATCATACATCATATTTGAATGCTGTTTTGTGTTTCCCGGAAAGTATCTATAACTATCTATTTACTATCTGATTATTATCTATGTATTATCCATTGCGAAAATAGGCACATTTTCCTTTAGTCAAAAATATTTCAATGGGGTCGTTTACCATATTTTTTTTACTGCCGAATCTGATAGAGTTTGTAAAATAAAAAGACCCCTATTTTTCCGTTTTTTGATCCGTCAATTATTTTTGTTCATGTTTTTAACCCTTTCGGAAAAGTGGGTGTGGTGCAACCTCTGACGTATACTGACTTCGTCCAATCACAACTGAGCCCGCGGAGCTACTTTGCCCTATCGCAATGGGGGGGGGGGGGGGAGGGGGGGGGGGGGAACAGCTGATTCGGCCAATCGGAACGACTGCGACAGCATCTGTGCGAGCAGACCTTCCGAGAATCCCTCTCCATTCCCTTCCCCTCCCCTGAAAGCAGCCAAGGACGGGAGGAAAATGACGTCAATGTTATCACAGTGGCATTTTCGGTGGGCGTCACCTTTTGCTTATTTTCATTTTTGATTTTTGAGTGAATGGTTGTGGTTAGAAGATTAATTTTTTCACTAAAATTCTTTTTTTGTTTCCATTTAACGATTTTGTGTACAAAATTGCGATTTCGGTTCCGAGTAAACGCCCCCATTCCCCAAAGTAGCTTTTGCCATTTTTTACCGTCAAATTCAAGGCTCGCGAGCTATGAGCTATGATTTTCACAGAGAAAGAGGGCGTCTAGGTAGTTCAACTGGTAGAGCACCTGGCCGGAAATCAGGGTTCAAGCCCCGTTCAAGGCGAATGATTTTTTCTCTGTGGAATAACTTGCTATTTTACCGTCAAGTTTTATCCTTGGAAAACTAATTTCTTCATTATACCTTACTATGCATTATTTCATATTCACCCTTTGTTTATTAATTAATAGAAGTTAAAATGCAGTCGTTAAAAAAATCAATTTCTACGCGAGTTGAGAACCTGTTGCTTGCAGCACGCGTCCGCTTCAATGGAGTATCGCACGGAAATTCTTGGCTATGTTATCTCGCTGGTTCTTTTCTTTCCTCCGATTTTTATTTATAATCCTGGATGCCGTCTTCTCTGGAGTAAATGATGAATAAATTTAAAGTTATGTAAACAGGCGACAAGAAAGCGGTAAAATGAAATACCGACGGATTGCAAGAATTCACAATTTAGCGTGAACATTTTAGATAAATCTTTTCTCTACATATGGAGGAACTCGAGTTAATACTGCAAAGAAAATGTCGGCAAGACGTTGATCTAGAGTCGGCCGTTTTCTGGTTTCATACGTAAATCATGGGAGTAAGATGAGAAATGATTACTACGTCCATTGAGTCCTTGGTTATTATGAAGAGGAACGAAGAAAATGCAATGAATGGAAAGGAAGACAAATGAGATATTAGGTAAAGTTACGGAAGGGGTATGGAGGATATTAGGAGGCGGTAGAGTTTGTGCCTAACCAAATCAAGGATATGCGATGGAATACAGAATACAATCGAAGAATGAAAACTTTGCGATAGAGAGGAATGGGGAGGAAAGTCATTGGTTACTTGGCGGGGGAAAGGGAAGGTGGGCCGTTGCTGGCGTAAGAGGGATGTAGTGTGAAAATAATACATAGCAGGTAACAGAGTCCCCAAAACATGGACCATAGCCAGTACAATCTCAGCATAAGCAAAAACTTTATTGCTCTTTTCTCAATTTTGTCTGATCCTTTTTATCATAGTTCAATGCTAATAAAGCGAGTAGTTTGGATGGTTACTGTAAGCAGTGCGCTTCTAGAGAAGAAGAACACGTTATTGAATACGATATCAACAAGGCGAGAGAAAGATCAATGTTACCGCCCTAGTATTACTATCTCACTTGCCTGATCCTTACCTAAACAATTGAATAAGTCCGTGATAATTGGCTACATTGATCCAAAAATCATGAACTTGTTGGAATCAAATAAAACCATTAATCTGCTAAAAATTGAATTAATAAGCCTACGAGCTAATTGAATTAATATTTTTATTATAATTATAAGAAGAGTAGTGGTTAAGGTTATTTATATGCACGTAAAAGTTCTCTAAAGACGTAAATAATAAGTGCGTAAAAGACCTTCATTAGTACAGCGTACAGTAGATTGAAAATTTGGTATTTAAAAAATAAAATAGTCGAGAGCCTATCGATGCCTCTGGATTTCAATTGCTATTAAAATGTTTTCAGCCCCTTCCTAACCCTAACTATTCTTATCAAATGCATCACTGGAGAAACCTCTGGTAACTATGGCTGGAAAGTGTTGTTCCCTACTATATGAACCCTTTTAACGGCTTCGGATGAATGTTCAGAACGTCTCTTGAGGCTTTTGCGACGAGCTCGTTTCGTCGTCCTCGGGTCGGAAGTGGAAGTGAAACCAGAGAGTGGCGTTCACTCAGGCGGCGTTCGCGAAATGCATAGCGGCGAACATCGCCCGGAGCACTCGCAGTACGAACGAGCTGCTGCACCGACGTGATTTCCTCATAAAACGAAGTTCATGGGAAAAAAGTACAGCAAAAGGCACCATCCGGATATTGAACCATGAAAGTTCCTTCTTGAATTTTTTCTTCAATTTCCTATTACTCCCTTTTCCTCCATTTTCTCTCTATCTCTCTTTCTGCTAAAACGCTGTTCCGGACGATATTTTTTCGACTCTGCGCTGGCAATTAAAAATTCGCAATTTCGAAAACACTCTGAAAACGAGGACACGGAAAACCATTCCGTTGCGCGGTCTCTCTTTGGTATATTTCCCACGGAAAAAAATAATATTAAAGGAATTCTCTTCTTCTTCAATTCAGAAAAATGAGGGCTATGGGACGAGAAATGTGATAATTTCATCCGGTGACCTCCGACTCTCGGTCATTGGCGTGGCTGAAAGAGACGAAAGGGTACTTAATTGCTTTTGACAAGGAGCTTAACCGCAGGAAATGGGGAAAAAAGTAAATGTCAAAATACAGATTTTTTCACCATCGTGTAATTATATACCTTTCCTCATAATATCCCACGCTTATGGTATTAACGAATAATCATTGTGCTTCCATGAGAGGACGTAGGCTAAAATGTTGTTAAAGTAGAATGCGTCTGACAATTCCTTAAATTTTGTACAGAAAACAATATTATTACCTATCCCATCGTGTCTAGAATATTATTTTAGACACTTCCCTGATTGTTGAAGACAGCAACCACGACACTAATTCAAGAAATTATTGATGGTAAACCAATATATTGAAAGTAAGTATGTAATAAACGCCGCATTGGTAGTAAGTTCTCGTGCTTTCTCGGCTTATTAACGCAGTAAATTTTAACAGGGACACGGGATATCAGCTCAGCAACACTTGGAAACCCATTTTGATATGAAATCAGGAGAAACCTTAAACCAATGATGGGAAGCGTAACCAGTGTTAGGTCTACGGACCAATCATACGCACCTTAGCCGGAGAGAAGGATATATATAGCAGTCAATTTCGACTGAAAGTATTGTCCTGAAGACGATGAGCGAGTCGACCATCAAAACGTCGTCGGAGATGGAGAGCCTAACCCGGATGGAGACTCGAGAAGAATTTAACCACATTGGTAGATTGTACTGAATTCCTGGAGAATGGCGGTCGCAATTCTAAGAACTATGCGGTAAATTGAACCTACGTACGCCTGCTGTGTCAAACTTAGGCTTAGCAAAGGACTGCTTAAGGGAAGGAGTGAGCTGAGAGGGCCGCATAGACATTAGGATCAAGTCTTGAGGGATGTACCAGCATGGGCCTTAGTTCTTACGCCATGATATAAATAGCAACAACTCGGCACATAAAAGAGTTTGATATTTATAACCAAATATACCTACTATCCAGATAGCGTTGTTAGGTCTTGTGTTATATCTGGGTGACGCCCTTTTCAGATGACTTCGGTGATGCTTAAAAGACTAGACATGGTAGCCACGCCAAGCGACAAAGCAAACAAATAATTTAAGGGTTGCAAAATAATACTGCTTTAAAAAAGAAAATATTTAAATACTCGATACCGTACAGTTGGAGAGAGGGTCGTGGTGGCCTACTGAGTAGAGTTCTGAGCTACTGACCGGAGGGCGACTGGTTCAAATCCCGGGCAAGAGCCTTTCTAGACGCCTCCACCGATAATCGCGATTCGATTATCTGCATGTCATAGCTTCTTAGGAAATCGCAGGTGACCCAGGGAAAGGAACTGGCCCCTCTACCCTTAATTTATGAACTTCACACGCCAATGACTAAGTACGAAGTAAGCTCTACTCTCATCTATCAATAACCAACCTTCGGGTTGAACACACATTTTTACAGCTGAAGAAGGCAGCTTATATCTCCATTAAACATTATTTTGATTATGCTTTTGTAATATCCGTTGGAGAGTCGAGAATCGAGTGGAGGGCTGCGTCAAACCAATCCTTAGATTGTCGACCCACGTTGGTGATGATGAATATCCGTTAATCCCAAAAATAACTTACTAGTATTCGTAGTTTTGGGTTTTTAGGCGCTACAACGGCTAACCCTCACCCCCTAACCTAAGATCTCAATTCTAGGACACCACCCATAACCCTGGGTGGGGTTCGAACCAGTGACCTTTTGGGATTGCCAGGCTTGCGCCTCACTGATCTGGCCACCACGGCCGACCAGGAAGATATTACTTATCAAACCATTGATATAAGTAATAAGAAAACATCTTTGTACAAGAAGTAAAATCCTCACGCGATTAGAAGGTGGAAAAGGAGTCTCTAGAAATAAAAACAATTTATCTAAGCTTCGCCCTGCGACGCCAATATTTAACAAAAACTGATATTTTTGGCATATTTCTCTGAATTAAAACTTTTTCACCCCTCGACTGCTGTCAAGATAACCCTTTTTGAATGCACTGGACCACTTTTCTGTATTCATTTTTAAATATTATCACCCCTTACTTATGCTGTACATAACTTTGCGCCCTCTCTCTTGAGTGCCCAGTGGAGTGTAATTAATTATGCACTCATCCTAA
This sequence comes from Platycnemis pennipes, assembly GCA_933228895.1. Taxonomy (NCBI): domain Eukaryota; kingdom Metazoa; phylum Arthropoda; class Insecta; order Odonata; family Platycnemididae; genus Platycnemis; species Platycnemis pennipes. Next base: position 56,972,455 of record OW121848.1, read on the forward strand.
ATGGTGCAATCGGCCTCAGTATTTGTGAAGTTCTACGCTAAGGGTCACATACTCTCATTTCCTCGATACGCTGTTCTCTTCGCTCAAGCGCGAATACATAGATGTTATTGAAATACGTTTTTTTAATGGATGCAACAAAATTTGTGATTCGGTATTGGAGTGCGTACTTATTTTCATCAATCGCCATTTGACCGCTTTTTCCAAAGGTCGCCTCTGGTTTCTTGAAAGAGTTTCATTGTACTTCACCTATTTCCCTGAGCTTCTAGCTTAACAATCATTAACATAGTGGGAAACCGAATAGAAATAACTGGGAACGCGAGCCATCATGGTGAATCGTCTTTTATTTCCATTAGGGAACAAACGGTCGAGACCCCATCAGTGCCACCCGGAAGTAACGGCCGGTAAAGTAATTTCTACCCATGATTCAGGGTCGGTGAACCAAGAAAATTTTGTAGTCGAATGGCTTTTATTTTATAATGGTAATCCTATTGGGAAGTTTGTTAGCGAAAGGTGAGGTTGGGAGGACTAAGTCCTTAGTTCAAGCATTAAAAGAAAAATGGTGTAGACAGATATATTCCTCTACCTAGTCCCATACTAAAATTATTTACTCTCCCTCTTTATTTCAGTGACCAAATATTTCAATCCTCCCAAATTCATAGTGATATTGAATGTTTCCGGTGCCCAATAAATTTAATTATTATTTTGATTAATTAATACTCTTCTCAGTCCACTGTCATGATTTACTCATTGACAGTCAAAAATGTGATCTCCAACGCTTGCTTCATTCCGCATCCTCATTGTCATCTGAATTCATCCCGATATTATGTTGATCGCATATTTCGGAATTGAGACCAAATGTAAAGCAACACAAACGCTTTGCGTTGCACTACATTCGGTAAAGCATAACAAACGCTTTGTGCTGCTTTACCGAATAATGTTCGGTGCTCTGAAACTGAAAATTATTTCCATTACAAAGGCCATTTTGCTGCCCCGTAATTAATTGTCTTTCCCTTTATATCTTCATATTTTTTCTCTTTTAGTACACATCCTCCAGAATAATATTTCTGAATATGCTATAATTGTTCATGTAATGTTACTATATTTTTCTTTTTCACTGCTACATACTCAAAAACTTATTCCCCGACTCAACGATGGACTTTAATCTCATTCATCTCTTTTGATAAGAGTTCACATACTTTTCTCATCACTCACTCTCTATTTTCATTGACGCTGTTTAAAAAACTGTATAGTAAAAACTATAAAGCACCTTACCCTGTAATGCTACTCTAAATTTAATTAATCCATACGAACGAGCTTTGGGATTTTTAAAAAGTAAGGATTGCAGCCATTCAATGAAAAATCGTATGAAAGGACACTCCGATTTCGTGAGTATTTTTTTAATGATCAACTCAATTATATCGACCCTAGATCTTTATTTATAAAGTGGTGACCTTTGATCTAATTACGGTGGAAATTTCATAGTTAAGTGGATTCTCTTGAAAAGTTAAAGCAAAATTTCGTAACAAACATACACAAAGGTAAAGAAATCTCAAAAAATATTTTTCAGTGACAAAAGAAGAATGGAAGTTGCTAATAAATTGGGTATATCTATTTATTTTTTCAATCATGTAAAAATTACTTGAGAATGCAACAAAATTAGCGTTAATAGTCCGTCTTGAAACCTGAGACTAGACTAAATCTATAATGTTGCACCACCGTCAATGACTGTCCAAAAAGGTAATTTTTCCCTCTCGGTCCGTCTTTCATTCGTTCAAATATTATACGTTCCCACAATAGCAGAATTTCTGCTTTGCATAGATTTACAGATTTTATACTAGATTGATAGTAAAACCGTTGACTTCCATCTTCGGCGTTAGTGAAGTAAATGCTTCAACTGTGTATTTTCGCGAAACCAGTGAGGAAGATTTCTGAGTAAGGGAACCTAATACTGAGTTTTATGAGTATCATTAGGGTTCATTGGGTAATACTAGATGGGCAAAATTTATGGGTGTGGTGTTGGCACAAATTCTAAGCGCGCACATTTATCGATTCATTCAGGACAGAATTTCCCTAAAATCACTCCTACGAGTCACAGTAGCAGATTCGGTAGTGCATGACAAACGAAATGCCGCGGGATGGTCTTGATCCAGCCTCGAGTGTAGGTGTCGTGCTTATAGGTGAGGTGGTGCGACATAACCTCAGGAGCTGCAGCACCATATAACCTTACTACAAACTTGATACATAGAAAGAAGAAAACTCTTGCCCTAAAATCCTCCATCTCAGTGTATCAGTCCTCACAGCAAAATTCTTATTCATAATTAATTTTAATAAACGAGTAATACTTTCATCTATGTTCTCCTATGAATCGCAGAATGAATCGTTTCTTTCCCTCACAAGGGAATGATCTATCGTAAAAAGACAAATTTTGATTTTTTTTAAGTTATTATTTTTTTAAGTTATTATTTTTTTTAAGTTATTATTTTTTTAGTTACGTACGAACTGCTTCGATGGTGATTGTTCGTGCGTATAAAAAATTAACCATGTACTATAATACGTATAATTAATCTGGAACATACTAGTGCCTGGATTCCAGGCAGTATGTTGTATGGTTGATTAATTATTCTGATTACCTTGCCATCCCACCTACGACGCCGCGTGATGTTACGTTTATTTTACCATTGACTCCTCTATTTTCCGTAACCTGGAATAACATTTTGGGTCTAATGGTTTGCATGAGGTTTGTTGGGCAACTGCTTTTTTTTCCAGGGAAGTTTGGGACGCCGTTTCAGTATTGCCGTGAACGCACACTTTTTGTCCGTCGCGCTTCCAATATGTCGGATCGCGGATGTGTCTACCGCATGCGTTCCTCCCTCTGTTGACTCGCTCGACGTAGGTACCTACTCTTCGGCAAACAATCGCTCTTGTTCGCGCATCCGAATGCTCGCCTGTTTGTGCGCGATCGTCGGAACGATGGTTTATTTTCCCGGGGAAGGTTTTCGTTTTCCAGCGTCCTTCCCATTCATCGACGCTCTTTGAAAACGAACTATGGCAGCGGGTTAGCGTTCGCGTTGAATTACACACTCGCAGCGTTACTCACTCCCTTTGACTCGCCGCCGCCATCAGGGCAGACACGTGGCTTCAAATTTATCGTTTCGTTTCCCCTTCCCCTCCTCCTTTCTCTCTCGGATTTCCAAGTTTGCGCCCGAGTTGTGTCCGGGGGTCATGACATCCAGGATCGAATCCATTCGAGCCAGAGGAGGTGGAATCAGGATGATCGCCAACAGGGTTACCAATTGCATTGCTCCCGTTGCATAGTCAATCCCGGGCTGCAAAAATGATATGACTGTACCAACGATCAAAATCCTTGAATGTGTGCGTGGTACAAATATGCCCTTTACGTTTTTATTCTTTCAAAATAAGAAGACAGAGAGCGATCCCCTCTTTAGATTTCACCTTGTTTATGCATGTTAGGCATGATGATATTGGTACTATATTTGCATTTTGGCCTAATCATTCCTGGAGTTTTTTGCTTTCACATGTGAACTCCTTCAGGTGAATTTTCTTGTCTACTTCCAGTGATTGTACCCCTTCTCTTTCCTTCAAATGTCTTAATTTCTCACTTCCTCTACACAAAGTTGCCCGAAAACGAACCGTGTAAATACGAAAACTCCTCATAGGCACTGGAAAATTCATTTTTGAAGGATTTGCTCCGATTCACAGGAAGTAACACTTTGTATTTTCACACAAACGTACTACAACGGCACGACCGGTTTCACCCGCTATGTATTGAATTTCCATAAAGTTACGCCTGAAACAGTTAATTTTTTTATAATTTTCTCCGACTCTGTCTTTCTTTGCTTTAAATTTTGGATCATTTTATTATTCTGAATTTTCTATACCCAGAGGTCTATGTATTTGTGCAGGTGACCTTACAGTACGATTTTTCTAAGACTTGAATGAAATGAGCTAGAAATTGCATGAGCTACAAAAAAGATTAAAGAGGGCCAGGGTGAGAATTATTTCATCCGTTCGCGTGCATACTGTGAACAATTTAAGTGATCTCCTTAACCGAATTCACCTAATTTCATTTGATAAGGCAATCCAGTTTATTTTTATATGGCAGCTTCTAAGGCTTGGTTCACATTTACGTCATCAAGATGGGGTTGCTTGAGAAGCAAAAACCTGTGTGAGGTTCTGTGGCTACGGTTATGACTTCGTTAATTGCCAATGTGCTCATTTCACTTTCCCTTCACAAGGTTTAGGCTTATTAAGTAAGGGGTATACCGATACTCCTTTGGACCGGCCGGTGTAGCTATTATACTTGTCATATCCACTGCACTATTGCTTTTATGTGGATTTCTTTATATCTGAGTGAATTAATTACGTGATTTACAAATAATAATCCTAAGATTTATATAATTTCACGTCAGCATTCATCTTACTATCAATTCCACTCAAAGTTTTAATTGCGCCCATATTCTTGCAAAACCAAATTACCCTTTTGGTGGATGAAATATATATTTTTAAGTCCATTTCCTAGAACTGTACCAGTGAAGGTTTTGATTTGCACATTTTTAGCATTCTGCATCCAGGATAAACTGGAAATAAATGTTCAAACATGGCGATAATTTATTCCCTTAATATAAATTATCCTGTTTTCAGATGCGCAAACGTTCGGCATCGTCTCTGTTTTACTTCCTGAGAATTATTACTCTCACCTTTATTCGTAAATTCTGCTGCAGATCGCCTGTTTCATATCCGCTTACATGTGCAAATATAAGTGGATATGAAACCAGACCGTGAAGCATCCATACACGGTCAAGTGTCCCCCTATCAAATTTCTGAGAGTCATCACACGTCTCTTGTTTCGCCACCCCTATTTGTTCACCAAACGTGAAGTGGCTCTTACTCTCATCACAATGAATTGATGTTCACAAGTGGTTTATCGATATTGGTGGGGTCATGGGCAGTTCCTTCTTTCGACCGCTCCCTTCCACCCAGGAATCATCTGAAACCTTCCTTCAATTATACATCATTTTTCCTACATTCCTGTTGGTTTTTATGATCCTCAAAGTCTCTGCCAATCGTTTTACCGCTTACATCCATAATCTGGATTGTTTAAAAGGATGATTATTTAATATTTCGACATTTCAAACGATTATCATGTTTCCTTAATTAATTTTTAGTACAATTTCTGAAGCAGCAGTCGTTGGTGTAGAGCAGCGGTTCCCAACTTTTTTTCATTTGCGTCCACTCGGCAGTCCATTTCCCTAATCTGCATCCCTTACCTATGAGCCAGGGATTGGTTAGCTACAAAAGAAATTGTAGCGAAAATAGTAGAGTTTGAACAAATTTTTTTAACTAACGAGTTGAAACTGAGCCGTCAACTTTTAATTCCCAAGAAATTAAATTTAAACTTAGTTGTATGGAGCCAGTTGCATAATAATTACTTTAGGTGCCTTCTCCAAGTTCTCTATCTCACATAATGATGGTTAGTGAACAGCCTTCTTCAGACATATATATCTGAATCATATCATATCATATGCATCTGAACAACAGTATTCACATTATTATATCTGCTGAATCAATACTGAGTCTGTTGGTAATATGCCAAATTCAAACATTGTATAATTTTTGTAGGAAAGATCGTTTAATGACGGCCCAAGTGAAGTGATAGCATTAGAATCAAAGATGCAGTACTTTAAAAATATTATAGAATAAATGTTATCCCACAGTACACTTTTACGCATGTTTATTCATTTTCAGCAGCAATGGGGGCGTTTACTCGGAACCGAAATCGTAATCTTGTACACGAAATCGTTAGATGGAAACGAAAAAAGAATTTTAGTGAAAAAATTAATCTTCTAACTTCAACCATTCACTCATAAATCAAAAATTAAAATAAGCAAAAGGTGACGCCCATCGAAAATGCTGCTGTGATAACATTGACGTCATTTTCCTCCCGTCCTTGACTGCTTTCAGTGGAGAGGAAGGGAGTGGAGGGGGATTCTCGGAAGGTCTGCTCGCACAGATGCTGTCGCAATCATTCCCATTGGCCGAGTCAGCTGCGTCCCCCCCATTGCGATAAGGCAAAGTAGCTTCGCGGGCTCAGTTCTGATTCGACGAAGTCGATATACGTCAGAGGTTCCACCACGCCCACTTTTCCGAAAGGGTTAAAAACATCAGTTTTTCGCAGCTTATAACTCGGGAAATAATTGTCGGATCAAAAAACGGAAAAATACGGGTCTTTTTATTTTATAAATTCTATCAGATTCGGCAATAAAAAAAATATGGTAAACGACCCCATTGCGCCTCGAAATTTAGATCTGATATTTTATTCCTCGTGCAACCAAGTAGGTACTCTTTTAGCTTCAGAGAACACTCTCTTCACTGTTGCACTTGATTATATTAATGTGCTACGTTTAGTAAAAAAAAATATGATGTGCCTTTTAAGGAATCCAAGTTATTTACTGAGGAGCAGTTTAAAAAACTACGAAGCCCTACTTTCCAAGAACTTATCTTGCCAATCATTTGATATAAAGTCCCTTTGATTTCACTGAATAGGCTGAATTATTTCATATTTGTGTACTTGTACATTGAATCGTTTGTGCATGCAACTTATTTCTTCTTCTATTTTTCCGTCAGGTACCCATGTTAGCTAGAATAATGAGTGAAGAACTGTCGATTTAACCAGCTCCTCATCAGATAGTATTTCTGAAAACCTGGAATGTAATGTATTGCCATTAGATCAGGGATTTATTTCAGTTTATTAATTTATTGGATTGGATCCATATCTAATATGAATCAAAAATAATTAAGAAATATTGTACCTTCTTATCTTAAACGCGAACAGAGGCATCCACCTTGTTATTTGTTCAATCCTATAGGTTTCTGTTCCTACGAAAGGTTGATGTGCACAGCATGCGGTTAACGATCCCACTCCCCAATTGAAAGGACCACAATATACCTCGGGAAAAACCAAGACTATTTTGGAGGGGGAACAAGTAATGAGGAACCGGAGAAAGAGATTAAGAAACGCTTTCCGAGAGTCGCACTCGACAAAGATCGTAAAATATTTTGGAGAAAGAGGAAAGCGTGTAAGAAAACATTTCAAAGCGACATGAAAGTAAATTCTGATAGGAAGTAAAGACTTTTCCTGCTGCTTCGGCGATACTCGACTCCTTATTTCAAATAGTGAATCGGAAAAGTAGGTGAAAAGTAGCCGTTGAGAACAGCTACAAGTATCTGTAATTTCTGTAGCTGCTACATTTACAAGTAGTTCAAAAAATTATAACGCGCTACAGCCACTGAAAAGAGTAGCTGCTACAGAAGTGCGCTACTACCCAACCCTGCTACGAGCCATACTTGTCACGTATGTATCTGCTGTTCATTTATCGTTGATCCGTAGTGCAGTCACTAGCAATGTTATTGTTTACTCGTCGATAATGCAATACTGGATGATTGACCAAATGGATTTAAATTTTTTACGAACCAATGTGCTTACTGTTACTTCCGTCATTGTTAAACTTCCTTCGTGTACCTCCGGTTGGGAACATAAAGCTTACGGCTACATAAGCTCTATGTCTGTGAACCATTGGTCTAGAGGTTAGCATATAGGAGAAGTTAGTGGCGAGCGCCTTCTAAGTCCATTCGATTCTTCTTGGAGCTACTTTCCTTAAATGTTTGATGAACTGAACGATAATGGAATGGGATCCAAAAAAATATTCACTAGCTTAGCGTTTACATGCTACGCGGATTTATCAAGGGAAGGAGAATAGGTAGTAAAATCATTCCAGGCGTTAGAACCGGTTTTTATAGTGAACGTTCAGAAAACTGCGCGCATAAACTTTGCTGAAGGTATTTGTGATAAAGCAGAGCGTAAATCCCTACGCACACACACACACATATTAAAAAAAAGGGCCAACCCCCAGAGTACCACGCTAAAAATTCAGAAGGAATCCGAATTCTTTTCATCTTCCACCCGCGAATACCTATATGTATCTATGTATATGAGCTCTTACATATTGGCGTTTTTATGTCCCACCACTAAAATAACCCGGGATTCTCTGGAATTCACACAATGGACGCGGAGCTTCGCATTATGAGGACCGTATGAAAAACCTTTTATTTATACGCTATAGGAGCAGAGGAAGTAGGATAAAGCATCACGGAGGGTAGGGAGGGGGGGCACCATCTTCATATCTCGTCATACGCGAGGAGTTTTTTTTTGACCAAGGAAGAGGAAAAAAAATCGGGTGCGAATAAAATTATGGAGGTAAATAGTTTCGAAAGGGCTCCGGGGACGAATCTCCCACTTAAAAGGTGTGCGTAATCGGCATGGAGAGGACGTGGGGATGAGAGAGTAACGAGAGGAGCTCACGAGATAGGCCTTTGTCCACGCCACTGAGGAAAAATTGCTGAAGTGGATAGAATTCCTTCATGCTATTAAGGTCTCTTCTGAGAGGGAAAGGAGCTCGTCAAAGGGCGGGGGAGAGAGATGGTGAGAGACCAGGGGGCCTCGAGATAAAAGAGAGATGAGGGCTAATGCTCTTCGGATGGAGGGAGAGGTGCTGGAACAGGAGTCGAGTTCTGTCCTCGGTCGTGAGGGCTTATGGAGAAATCTGAGACGCACACGAGAACCGTAGCTATAGAGTTGCGTCGTAAGGTAATGGGAAATGTTTGAATTTCCTCCTCATTGCGTAAATTAAATGTATCACCACAATCTCTAATGAGGAATTAACTTCATTACTCCGCCTATTCGTCATTACTTATGCCCTCCATACACCTCAATTACATATTGTCTCATGAAGAATTGTGATCAGGTAGAGAAGAGGAAAAAAAGATGCTGTTTTGTACTTGTAAGGCCTCATCTGGAGTATCAATATTCCGAGAGTGTTACACCTTATGAGCTCAAGAGTCGTATATGTGATCCAATCACGCAAAATATTTATAAATGATCATAAAGATCATTAAAAGCTGAATTCCGTATTCTTATCCGGTAACAATGAGTCAAATTGCTCAACCAAGATTTTAACCTAGCCTTCCAATAGTATTCAAATGTAAGGGTGGAATCCACCTGCTTATTAAATTCACCATTTACCATTAAAGGATGGTATACAGAGCCTTTCTTTTTTTATTTCGATTGAAATGTCAATAACTACACTTTACTAGAAAATTAATTTGCACTTCTTGCTTCCCTTTTCTTTCTCCATTATTGCTTTTATTTTTCTATTTCCATTCTTTACCATTTCCTGCATACATTAGTGAAGTCTCCAATGCGTGAAATTATTTTGCTCTAGTCAGCGATCTGAGAGACAAAGATGACATGATGTGAATTCTGCATTCTTCCGAAAGTATTTACGGGATTGAGGATTCTTCTCATATAAATGTCCTAAATAAAAACTAGTAAAAAGTGTATAGGTTCAGTTTGTTTGCGCATATTTAATCTACGGATGTGTATCGTAAGTTGAATTAGTTCACCTGGCCGTGAGAGAATCGAATGTGATACGGCTTATTCCCAAGCAAACACTCAGCGCCCTGCTATCAACATAGGTACATTCCTCTTCTCGTTATGGTAAATGAAAATCGGGTCCAATGTGAGAGTAAAATCGAGTACACTTAGTTCATCCACACAATTTATATGGTAGAGCCCGACCGGTTTCAACACTTTCCATTACTCTCGAGTATACCAACTCGATTACTCTCGAGTGTTCTCGATTTTACTCTCGTATTATCATGAAATTCCACAAAGTAAAATCGCTACCCATGGATGATATCAGATCGAATGTGGCTACACTCACTGTATTTATGGGTTCTACTTACCTTATTATTTGAACAATAAACGAACGTGATAAGTTAAATCTATAAAAGGTAACTGGAAGCCAGATCCAGTAACCAGAATGAGATCAAATTTCCAGTCAATGAATACATCATGTAGGATTTTAACAACTTCCACGAAATTGCCTTGAATTGGAGAAATTGAAGATATGAACCCGAGCAGAAGATAACGAATTAATCCGAATAAATTTTTAGAAACACTTCAGGTAGCTTTTAGGAATCTCCTCATTCCCGCTTTTATGTCCATCCTCCCAACGAACGCAGGATACGAATTAGATGATTTAGCATGCATTGGCGTTTGGGGCCATTGAAAAATCACATTAGCGCCCAAATTAAAATACATTATGAATAGGAAATGAACATCATCATAAGTCATCAATCCTCAGATTGGTTTGACGCAGCTCTCCACTGAGTTCTTCTATCGGCTAATCTCTTCATCTTTACGCAATTCTTCTCTTTCACATCCTTTGTCACTTGTTCCATATATCTTGCACGAGGCCTTCCTTTGCCATTCTTCCCTTCCGCTTGGCCCGCGACGATTTTCTTCATCAGGCCATCATATCTCATGATGTGGCCGATCAAGTTGTCCTGTCTTCTTCTTAGTTATTTAGAAGATTTCTCTTTTCTCCCGCTCTTCTTAGAACTTCCTCGTTACTTACTCGGTCGATCCATTTAATCTTCATCATTCTCCTGCAGCACCACATTTCTAATGCTTCCACCCTTTTCTTTTTCGCTGCTGTCATTGTCCATGCCTCACTGCCATAAAGAAACACGGTCCAGAAGTACGTTCTCATGAATTGTTTCCTTACTTCTACGTTTGTATTTCCAGCGATAAGTAGATTCTTCTTTTGATAGAAATATATTCTGATGACTATTTCTTTATTGCTCCTCCGTCGTTGGTTACTCGACTTCCAAGGTAACAGAACTCTTTCACCTCTTCCAGTTTTGTTTTCCTAGTTTAACGTTGATTTTGGCCTCTTCTTTCTTGCAGCACACCAGTATCTTAGTCTTCTTCTTATTGATCTTCAGCTGATATCTGGCCATTTTCCTTTCCATGGTTATCAGCGTCTTATTCAGATTCCTCTCTGTCTCTGCTATGAGTGCTATGTCATCAGCGAATCTCAGCATGCTAATTTTTTCTCCGTGGATGTTCACTCCAGAACACTTTTCCTTGATTTCATTGATGGCTCTCTCGATGTAAACATTAAAAATTACTGGAGACAGTGCACAGCTTTGTCTCACTCGAAAATGAACAGCGAGATAAAATCTTCATTCAATCATGTTACTCATTTTACAAGAAAATGAAGTATCAGAAATTGGCCTATACAATGAAAAGGTTCAGTGCATTACGCAGTTTTTTGTCTGAAGCTCAGAGAGAAGTCACCCAGTGTCAGATTTATATATCTGATGAGGAGATTAAATGTTGGAAATGGAATTCAATTCGAGGGATTCTGCTTTCTGCCATATACATATAAAAATTCTCTTGGAATTAAATTGTGACGCATCTTTCAAAGAGCTGTGACAGCGATGAATTAAGTTTTCTCCAAAACACAGTTGATCATGAACTACTCAAATTCATTCCTCAGTTTCTATTCATCTCTATGAACCGTTGACATATATTCCTAGTGTAAAAATAAAAAAAAGTAGTTCCACGATATATATGGAGCTGTCAGATACGCACAAACTGGTGGTGAAGTTTAGCGGACGAAAATAAATCACAAAAGGAAGCCGCGACTCACTTCCAAGGAAGAAGAACTGAAAAATAAGGAGGGAATATTGAGGATAAGAAAGGGATAAGATAGAGCTAAGGAAATGATCCTCTTTCTGAAGCGATATGCCCCTAATGATGGAGGGAGAGAGAAAGAGGGTGGAGGGGGAGGATTCCTTGAAGAGAAGGAAGCGAAAGGGTTGAACGATAAGGGACACGAGATATTGAAGAGAAAAAAGTATGGGATAGGATTGAACTCCGTGGCGACTAAGGGCGGAATGAATTGCGAGTGTGAAGAGGTTTTGAAAGAACCCTTTGCGTTCGCCCGCGATGAGCAATACTCCGAACAGGAAGGAGATGGGGCGGATCGATAGTTGAATAACTACCACGATAAGTTAGGTTATAATTATTTTGAGAGCACAAAATAAAGATTCGAGGCTCTTTCTATCTCCAGCAGCATGATCTGAGATGTTTCTATTGAGTACATTGAGACTGATAATAGGAAGATGCAATATAATGTTTATTAGAGAACTTTACCCAGATATTGGACACCAAAAGTTGATGTAAAACGAAAATGAGTCATTGTGTTAGAAGAGGTAGGTCTATAGTAATCTTCTGAGACGTTCAAGCCCGTTTAATCCATTTTTCTCATTTACATTACGATAATCGTATTTCGTTTTCTCCCGCACTAAATCTAGGAAATTTATTTACGTTTATTCACAAATCTAGACGTAGATATTATTATCTACGGAGTCCTCATTATAAGTAGCAACCCGAGTTTTACAGAATTATTTTTTAATTCATACCGAGAAGCACGTTCGTTAAAATCTTAATCCGAAACACTCGACGCTTTAATTCTATGTCCCCAGCTTTCTGAGGAATTCACTGTGTAGTTTAATGAGAGAAATACTGTTATAAAGGGTTTCACAATCTAGAGGCGGGCGATTAGAGCCAAAATAAGGAAGAAAAAAGTGAAATGTATTTTTAAAGTAACATAAGTATTACCAATATTAAAGCTGGAATATGATATTTTTTTATGCTTGATAGTTCATATGGAAGATATCATGGCTTTCAAAGGAAACAAATCTATTGCCAAATATTACCTCCGTAAGTAACATCTTTAATTCATTAAGAGTGTACAATGAGCCAAAAATAGAAGGGCACTAAATAAAAATACCCATAGCTCCAGGGAACGTAAGGGAGTGTTACAAGACTAAATTGCTACCCACGCACAAAGGCTTTCATAATTAGACGCAGTTGAAGCTTAACGATTATAAACGAAGACCAGAAGCAGAAAGGGCTGAAACTAATCTATTCCCTGGAATCTGTTTACCCACGCTTATTTCCGTGGTACCACAAACATCAGATTTAAAGAGCGACTGTGTGTTTTTGCCAATCTCTAGCTTTTCAACTGTAATCATTTAATATTAATCACGATCATGGCCTCGGTGATATCTACTTCAATATCTCCGAGGCCATTTGAGACCAATACTTGTATGAATGACCCAATTGCAAGCTTTACTCTTCTCTCTTACCATTATCTCTGGATTCTCAAATAAAAAGAATACAAATGACGGAGCTCAAGTCTTCGTTTCAATTCCGATATGTGTTTTAAATTTTTACATTTCGTCGTGAAATACATTTAATTCAATTTTTCTGTCGAATATTCTACCATAATATTGGGATATAACTTTTATGGTTGATTCCCACTTCAAGATTACTGATTGTTCACAATTCCTTTAACCTTGATTTATACGTTGAAAATGTGCCTTTTTGTATCGGACATGAATAAGGTATCTGAACTACTACGTATTCTAATTATGTGGACAACTGACTGAGATTGAATGGCCATGGATCTTCATCTTTATGCCTCTAGAATATAGTTACTTACGACGAAGAGAACAGCAAGGCTTAAGTCTACATTCTTACTATATGATGAGCATGAAGGAGCGTTTCAAAACTAATTAAAAAAAAAACTATAACTAAAATAAGCCCGTCCTTTATCGCAGTTCGTCGTTCCAAAAATTCCTCTTCCAAAGTTAAACGCATGAGTTGTTGCCGACTTTTTATATGTAGTCCTAGTTTTATACTTGACTTTAGAGCTTGAGAAGCCAGTATTATTGAATCAATTAAATTGTTCCTCGTCTTTCAATAATATGGATAAATTGGGTGAACAATACATGGTACTATTTTCTCAAATTCTCGGCTTCTTAACCATTTCAAAGAATAACATTTACGTTTACTCTCGTCCATGCGACAAATAACCTCGAAAGATGTAAAAATAAACTTAATAATTCTTTTAATCATAAAAATATGGAAAGAAGCCTTGAAAAGTTTCATGGTGAAATTTTGTAGAGAAAAAAGAAGACGGGGGAAACAACTAGCTTTAGCTTCAATTTGGAAAAAGGAATTAGCTTATCTCCATCAAGCTCAATTCAGGGGAAATGAAGAAATGAAGTCATAAAGAGAGAGAGAGTGAAAGATTGATGGAGGAAAAATTTAATAAAGATGTCAAAATTCCACGAAGGGATGATGCTACAATCAATCCCAAAGGGAAAGATAGCCGACTTTTAATCATTTATAATTTATATGGTCGGAACCAGCTACCATGTGGGTGGATAAATTGGGATCAAAGCAGCCGATGAAGTCGCCATATCTTATTCCCCATTATTTATAAACCTTCTTACTTGCAAATAAAAGAAAGTTTTGTGCTGATCGTACACAGGACGTGGCAGAATCTTGCTATTCCCCAATATCATTTGATTTTTTCCCATTCATCAAAAAAGTCCCGTTAGGAAAACGGCAGCCTTCTTTTTTGACCTTTAAAAGGGAAAATAATCCTCTCCTAAGGTAGATTTTAAGCTGCCATTCTCTTTCATTTTCATTTTCCAACATTTTTAAAAAACCGAGTGGCACAATTCAGGGAAGACAAGTATCGATTTCTTTTACCGGAGCGCACAATTTTAACCCGCAGCACAGCACCAGTGAGGTGACCTCTCCCATCAAACCGACACGACGTTAGGGTTGAAGGCTGCGGTTGGTTGATCGATATAATGGTTGAACCCCCACTTGTCGCTCGCAGATTCGTGGCGAATCCACTCTCTCAATTCCTGGCAGAGTCTACTGGTCTGAACGAATACTGCCTTATGCTGTTGATTGCTTCGGTCGTTGTTGCGCCAAAACTGTGGGGTGATTCTTCGTGTCACAATGCAATAGTGGTCTTTATAGAGTTCCGTTTTCTCATCGTAGTGAATTTCACTTATCCTTCCTGGCCCATATTGTTTTAAGCTTTCACTTCCTAAAATACTCTAAATCCTTTTATTGGCAGATTAGTTTTACACCATTCTATGTGAAATCATATGTAATCCACACCTTGTGCCTTTATTTAATGACTCTTTGATCCACGCGAGCCTTTTCATGCGGTCCTGGTTCATATGTATTTCTACCAATTTATTTATTTTTTCAAGTTTCCAGAATCACAGCAGAACACTTCCTCCGTAATATCCACCCTTTTCGCCCTTTCATCGTTACCTTTAGAGACCTGTTATTTCTCATTACCCTCTAAGGTCTTTTGTCTCCTTTTGGAAGTCCTATTACCTTTCCTTTTCTTTTTAAAACCTTCTTTCTAGTTGATTTATTCATTTGATTGATCTATTCTGCCTTTATTCGTGAAAATTATCCAACACTGTCGCACGTTGAAAACTTTTTTCCGATGATACAGTAATTGAATACTGGAACAGTTTTTCAATAATTAATGGGCTAATTTTTTGTCCATAGACTTGACTAACAATCAATACCTACCTTTCCATCAAATATTAGAAACGTGATTTTTGTGCAAAAGCCTACTTGCTATCAATACCACCATACGAAAATATGTCCTAATGAGGATATCTGCTTGTTTCCCAATCTCGTACATTTCCCTAGAAACTGCAAACTAATTGAAATTAATGGAGAGGCATTAGCGTAACTGATACTCCATGAAGTAGTTGTAGTACAACAAGAGTTAAAAGGTTTATGCTATATCTCACTGTGTAAACTACCCTAATCCTTTATAAGTTTAGATATAAGATGAACGCAACATTCATTATCTAGATGCGTTTCGAGCTGCGACCTCTGGGTTTTCAGGCCGGCGCGCCGGCCTGAAGACCCAGAAAACGCCGCGGCGGCGCTTTATTGATTCGATTTTCGCGCCCGGAAAATACTCTTTGGAAGTGAATATAAAATGTAGTGTATTTAAGAGTACTAACTAGCATGGCCTCTTAAAAATGAAGAATCTAACGTGGACATAGCCTTTGCAAAAATAATCCTTCTGCAAACATTTTTAATAGGGCTTTTAGTTCTAAAATAAGACTGCAGACGCTGAATCACACGGTTACGAGAAGGGGGGCCAATATTTTGGCAGGTTGAAGTTCAATTTAGTATTGAGGTTATATCTAGCGCTACAAAGCATTCTTTCTTGGCGTTTTCTTAAGTTTTAAAAGTCTTAATGGAAAAAGACACTTAACCTTCTCTGCTCTTCGGGAACAAATTTGTTATTCTATGTATATTTTTAAATTTTTAATGATTTATTAATCCATTTACTTTTCCTTTAGATGAAAGCATTTTTTCTATAATACTTATCAAAAGAATATATCCTTCCTTCCCTTTCAATCCCAAACCCTTTTCTCCGCCTTGTTATATGCGACATGAAGTTCCTCCATAGCATACACTCTCTCTCCCATACCCTCCGTACAAACCCGCCTTCTTCCTCTCTTTCCTCTTCATATTCCTCATCGTTCCCTACGCAATAACTCTCTTCTTGACATTCCCAAATTCAGACCCTCAATATCCCAGTGTTCTCTATTCTACCGTATCCCAAAAACTTTCAACTCCCTAACCTCGCAACCACCCTCCCTTGACCTCTTCTCCACACCCTCCGTTTTCAAATCAGCCCTCAGAAAATATATTGCCGAGTTGACTCCCACTATCCCGCCTCCTCGTCCTTATATTCCAATCCCAAGCTTTCCGTCCTATGTATTTTATATTTTTCCGTTATGTATTACATTTTTAGGGCATATTTTGTTAATGATTCTATTTAATAGTCTACTTGTCGACCAATGTAATAAGCCTTTGTGCCGTTTTCGGAGAATTTTCATATAAATAAATGCGCGACGTATACGCGATCATGAAACTGAAACCATTTATTTTTAAGTTTGCTCATACTAAGGTCCTTGAAGATATTTTTTTCTCATTTCGTGGACATACTAATGATTATTACCTTATTGTTGCAAGCATATAACGCTGAATAGCACGATTCAGGCATAAGTCCAAAGCTGGAATTGACTATTCCTTTTCAGCCATTTGTCTCCATCGTTAGGTTATTTATCTCCCAATGGAGCATTTCGAATACAAAACACGCTTTGCAACGTGGATGAAGCGTAAAGAGATTCGTGTTACAGAAATATTTCTTTTCCCCGATAGGACCATTCGGGGGTGCCTTGCTATGAAGCATTTTTTTGAGAAAATTTATACGACGTGCAGTTCAGAACGATTCAGGCTTAAGGCCAAAGCTGTTCGTCTCCATTGTTTTGTAATATCTCTCCCAATCGAGCTTTTCGAATACTAACCACGCTTGCTAACGTGGATGAAGCCTAAGGAGATTCGTGTGATAGAAACTGTTCTTTCCCTCGATAAGACCATTTGGGCGTGCCTTTTTGTGAAGCATTTCTTGAGGAAATAAATATGACGAGCAGTTTTAGGATTTCAGTTTCACCACCTGGTGTTCGGGAATTGCGTGCAGCTGCGTTATACTTCAACGAGTACCCCTCCCCCCCTCCTGGCAGCAGTAAAGAACAGCGAGCCTGCCTGCGAAAGGCAACGTAAAGGGGATCGCTTGCCTCCACGACATTGTTTTTCAGAAATGGAAATGTCACACAAGAGAGAAAAGGAACGACGGGGACGCAAGAGAGGCACCAAAATAAGCAAGGAGAAAGGGACTGTGGTGACTCTTACGATCTGCATCCCTTCCCCCTCCCCCCACCCAACAATAAACTTGTATACATTTCACTGCACTGAAAATATCCCTCAGGTATTTCCAAGGAGACACTTTCATTTTTCAAAGGAGTTGTTTACTCTGGAGGTGGGAGTCGGCAAACTTTAAAGATGGAAGACCCAAACCGATCTCATTACACGAGCACCGTAAATGTATTTTATCAAGAAAAGAGATTCTATATTAATATAATTGCGAGTAGGTAAAGGCTTAATTATATCTGATTCAATTTAGTAAAAATTCCAGCAATTATACCCGATTAAAACTTTCCTGTTGGTTTTAATCAGTATGGGCGATGAGTTAGTGTTCCGTGAAAACATTTAGGCATATCCGGTTTGTAAATAATCGTTTTTTAATTCAAGGCATGTTCCTATGCAGTTATGGATAAATGCAACTATGATTTTTTTCTGTTACCGATTTTTACCAATCGACGCCTTACACGTGAAACTAGGATAGTTATACTTCAATTTCTAATGTCACTTCATATGCATGCGCCCTATTATATCGTAATCTTTTAGAAGTATCTTTTTTAAGTTATTATTTTAGGCTTTCCTTATTTTATCCTGTTATTAAGTATATGAATCACTAGCCGCATATAGCTCGTGAGCTGGAGTTTGCTGCTCCTCTAGAGTAAATGCTGCGGCAACACGCAACACGCAATAAATAAACAAAAAAATTGCTCTAATCCCTGCCAAGACAGCCAGGTTATAAGCTTCAAATTAAGTATCTACGCAATGTTCGCGTGATTTATAGGTGAATAGACTCAGTGGAAATAATCCAAAATCTTTTGGAAGTAGGATGAAAATTTCGTCATCGTTATGATGACATATCATATTCAATTATGTTCCGAAAGTTATTGGATTTGTCGAGCAAAATTTCCTCGTGGCCAATTCTTGAATACATAGTTTAGGTTTAAATAAAACATTGTGATAATTTTGATCAATCAAATGTTTTATGTATTCATTTCTCGATTTACAAAATTAATTAAAATTCAAAATTCCACCTCTTTCTCTAGCATCTGGATACCGATTTTTAAAAAGATCCCGTAGTTGACACATCACAGTGGTCTCTTTCTTAACATTTATAGTACGAGGCCTGGGTTGAAGAAGAAAAAAATCATCTTTCACCAGGACAACGCACCTGCTCACATAAGTGCGTTGGCGATGGGAAATCTACGGGATTTGGGGTACAATTAGCTCGGCCATCCCCCCTATTCTCCTGATTTAGCACCCTCAGACTTCCATCCGTTCCCAAACTCAAAAAAATTTGTTTCTGGGAAGCTCTTCGTGTCCAATGAAGAAGTTGAGAGTGCCGTAGATGGATATTTTCACGGCCTTCCAGACTCTCACTTCCGGGAAGGAATACTGATGTTGGAGAAACGATGGACCAAGTGTGTTGAGGTCAAGGGAGATTACGTAGAAAAATAAAATCATTTTTTAAATGAAAATCGCTGTCTTTCATTGTCAGGCCGAGAACTTTTCACCGTACCCTCGTATTTCACGATTTTTGACTTAATCAACACTCACTAAAATTTCGCTCGGGTACTTTTATGTGACTATAGTTTAATGCGTTATATTAGACTTTTTTTCTCTTCTCCTGATAGTTAACTTATGAATCACAAGCATCTGTTTATTAAAATCGAATGTAGCTGAAAAGAATGAGGGAATGTAAAATGTGAATGGATCAACTATTAATAGTACTCACTTAATTCACTCAATTATGGATTGTGAAATCGAAATGAGAGAGGAGCAAAACTTCTAGAATTCTGCACACAACACAAGATAGTGGTGGAAATCATTCTGTCTAATAACCACAATTAGAAGATACACATGGAAGATGTCAGGAAACAGTGGAATACTTAGTGAATTAGAAATTCAGGAGCCAGGTGCAGGTGTGCAAAAGCTAACATGGGACAGATATCGACAGTGATCGGTGATGTTGAAATACCATTTGAAGTTCAAGAAACTAAATAATACAACTCAAGAAAAATTGTAATTCGAAAAATTCAAAGAGACTCAACACCTGTTGGCCATTTAGAAAGTAGTGAAAAAGAATATGTTAGAGAACCTGACTGTAAAACAGAAAAGAGATGGGAAAACATCAACAATGGGCAAGAGGAAGCCGCAAAATACGTTCTGGGAAGAAGAAAAGGGGATAAGAAGTCTTGAGTCACAGAAGGAGTAATAGACCTGATTAAAGAGACAAATAAATACAAAAATGCGGAAACATAAGAATGGCAACTCTGATACAAAACAATAAGGAATGCAATAAGCCGTAAAGCGAGAAAAGCGAGAGAAATGTGGATGAAGGATCTAGGCAAAATATATTAAGTTACCTCACGCATACGAAGAAGGAAGCTGCATCCCAGTTGGTAAGGAACCAATTCAATAAACTGCGAGAAGTAATGCCAATAAGGACTCTAATGGGGATATTTTAATTGAGCAAGATGATAAGTGAAGAGATAAAAGGCATATTTGGAGCAAGTTATAACACGAAACCAATTTCAGTGCGAAGTTAATCGAAGAAGAAAATGAAAAGGATGATACTGGAGACTCAATCTTAA
Source organism: Platycnemis pennipes (assembly GCA_933228895.1). NCBI lineage: Eukaryota > Metazoa > Arthropoda > Insecta > Odonata > Platycnemididae > Platycnemis > Platycnemis pennipes. The sequence continues at coordinate 56,992,591 of OW121848.1, forward strand.
GGACAGAATTTTACGAAGCAGTAAACCTGCAGATAAATAAGAGTTCCTGGAATTGACAACGTTTCTGAAAATTAAAAAATTCAGATGAGTATACATTAAACCAGCTGTAGGTACTACACCATATGCGACGTATATGAAGCAGGAGAAACCCCCAAGGACTTCGAGAAAAACATCATCCTTTTTCCAAAAAGAAAGAGGGCTGGAAAATGTGAACATTTAGGGCCATAAACATGGTAACTCATGCCTCGAAGGTATTGACGAGGATTATCCACAGAAAAATAGAACGAAAACAGAGGAGTTCCTGGATAAAGACCAATTTTGGTTAAGAAAAAGCAAGGGTACAAGAGGAGCGATTTTGCCCCTCAGGCTTCTTACAGAGAAGAGAATGGAAAAGATCCTGCCGACGCTAGTGGCGCTTGTGGAGTTGGAGAAGGCTTTTGACAAGATGATTAAAATTCTATTCTTAGGATTTTAAAGGAAATTGGATTGCTATGTAACGACCGAAGAATTATTAATCAGTTTGTGTAGGAACTAGGGGGCTGTCGAATCAGGACTCGGATGTCAAAGGAAGACTAAAGAAAGGAGTAACTTAGGATTGTACACTGCCTCCAGTCCTTTTCAATGTCTGCATCGAGGGAGTCAAAGAGAGACAAAGAAGTTAAATAAGAAGTTTTCGGAACTTTATATTCATGGGGCGAAATTCAGCATGTTGCGATTCGCCGATGGCATAGCGGTCATGGTATTCAGCAATAAATTTAAGTAGGATTCTAGTAAGCATAGAAAGGACAATGGTCAGATATCACCTGAAGATCTATAGAAAGAAAATTTAAATATTGGTATTCTGCAGGAGAGAGAGGCCGATAATAATGTTAAACTAGGAGAACAAATGGCTGAGGAAGTGACAGGATACCATTACCTGGGAAGCCGAGTAACCAGCGATGAACGACGCAAGAAAAGAATTGTCACTAGAATAGCCCAGGGGAAGAGGGCATTCTACCAATAGGATATCTTCTTACACCTGAAATTACATGCTTGGGTGTAAGAAAACAATTTATTAGAACATACATTTGGATTGCTTTACGGCAGTGAGGAATGGACAATAACCGCAGTATAGAAGTCAAGGCTGGAAGCATTCAAAATGTGGTGTTACAGAAGAATAATGAAGGGAAAATGGATCGACCGAGTGATAAACAAAGAAGATCTGATAAGCGTGGGGGAAAAGAGAAGTCTGCTGAAATTACTAGAAAGAGGACGGGGAAATTTAATCAATAATACTTGGAAACATAATGGACTGATGAAGACAATCGTCGCGGGAATAATGAATGGAAAAAGAGGAAAAGGAAAGCCTCGTATGAGATACATTGAACAAGTTGTGAAGGATGCGCGGAGAAGAATCACCTATGTCGACATGAAGATAGCCGATAGAAGAATCGAGTGGAGAGCTGCGTCAAACCAATCTTTGGATTGCTGATTGTAATATATGCTCATCACCATCCTGGAATTGGGATTTTCAGATTTAAAAAATATGATCCCCGCGGTGAGTAGAGTAAACCATAGCCCGAAATTAAGGAACGGCTCTGACTAAAACTGGGACAGGCAAAAAGGCAAGGAAGTGCCGAGGTTTTTTGCGTGGGGAAAAAAAGGCTTAAGAGAAACATCTTTGGAGAACTTCGTATTGAGGGAACGGTGCATGATTAATGATTAATCTTCATTAAACTACTGTTAGAATGTTCGTTATTCTTTACACGAGGCATACTCTGCTGCATAAATTACACGCGAAAGCTACCTCTGAAGCCATTGGAATAAAAAGACCATATCTGAAAATGATAACTGAGGTTTTAAACGAAACTGACTACTAAGTGAAAATGTAATTATAAACCGCACCACCGAAAATCGAAAATTTTAATTCCACGTCTTCTTCGTCAGGCTAATAATTTTTCTAGGACATTCCTACCGTATTCCGAAAACAGTAATGGTAAGTTCTCAGACGCCGGAGAGAATTTCATCTCATCCGTTGCAAAGAAAAACTGAACGACATTCAACCATTACGTATCTACGAAGGAACCAAATGTTCATCCTAACTTGATGCATTGATTACCCTACAGATTTCTTCCCTTTTCTGGGGTATGTTCGCACGAAGATTATTCCCATTTTTCCCTATGAGGTAATCATGTGCGGTTCCCTATATGATGATATATATTTCCCTATATAATTCTGGTAAATTTACACGTGTCTTAGATTACTTCTGGCCATTTACAAGATTTTGTTGAATTCGAAGTGTAATTTCTTTCAAGGAAATCATTAATGGTGTGTGACAAGTCTTCAAGGTAACCCAGTTAGCTTAAGTCTATGATATTTTAACATTTATGCATTCTATCAACGGGAAAAGTACTGATTTTAGTTCATTCCCTTAGTGAGATTAGTGACAGAGAATTGGATTCCTTTTAAAAGTAAAGGCACTGTTGGTAATATAGCCATAAACTTAAGCTCCTGCAATCAACCAACCATTCACTCCCTTCAATAAATCCAAGGATGTATTCAGTAGTTACTTTTTGGAAATTGTTATTAAGATTAAGTCGTTGCCGGTAATACTAAAGGTGAATATATTTTCATTTGATTCTCATAGAACGTAGACGTAGATGCATTAAAAATATTGTATGCGTATTTTTTTTAACTTTTAATCTTGAGTGACGGTTAAGCTGAGAAATTTAAAGGTATGAACTGAGGCGTGGAAACAGTTTTCTCAGTATCCAAGTATGTCTCACAAATCCTCCTGGAATTCCAATGAAATATCGAGAACATAAATTCCACCTTGGAAGACTGCATGTCAAAACGAAATCCTCTCCAGTTTCCTCCGAGATGAAGGCGGATTTAGAAACGGAAATGCAAGAACGGAAGAATACGGATGGGCGCGTGGGTGTGGATAGAATCGTGCGCGAGGCAGACAAGAGCTGGATGCCGATTGAAGGAAAACACGATCGTTCAATGGAACAACTGAGAGTTGAGTGGTATGAGAGGAGTGAGGTAGATTCTTCTTTCACTTGGAATAAACAAAAACGCAATAAACTGGAGAAACTCATCCGAGTGATTACTAAACCTTACTCAGCGAATCCAGTTAGGTAAGGTCTGGGCATAATGTTCCGCTGTTCTTTTGTATTATTATTGTGCAGTCAAGGATCTTTCCTCCCATCCAATCATCTGTTTGTTCATTTAACTACATATTTTTTACGTGCGATTCCTTCACTCATTTACCAAATTTAAATGTTTCTCTCGCATGGACGCAAAGCAAGCAATTTACTTGATTCTGTCTCAGTTCATGTTTAAATTCATTTGGAACTTGGGAGCTATTTCTGATATCCATGTCCAAAACTCCTTGCATTTATCGAGGAAAGTTTGTAAAAATGGCAAATTTTAGGCTCTTGGGTGTGTTCTAATTGAATTTTGTTTCGTAATCTAATCGAATTTTGTACCGCAGTAATGAGAGTAAATTGTATTTTAGAATTAACGTTTTGTGTATTTTTCTAAATATTCTAACCTTGCCGATCATAAATAGCCATTACAGCTCCTAATTTTCATTGCTATTTAACGAGTACATATAAACATTTTATTGTTCGATCGTGGGAGCGGGTATGTAAATGTAATATGCCCTAGGTTTTTAACTGATATTTCCTACGAATGACGTTTCCTACAGTATGGAAGATGGGAAATAATTTGTTATCCGACTTGCCATAGATTGAATGCCAGCGGAAATATTACGCATAGTAATTACGCAGATCCACGCAATTTTCGTCTTTCCACTTCCTGAGTTATTACAGTACAGAAAGAATGTTTCAGAATACATGGTCATGTCTGTTTTGTGCTCCAATTTGTAATATCGCCAATAAGAATGAGTGAAGTTTTAGAACCAACTTTTGGCATATACTTAAGTTAATCAATTTATCATAGTGATCTTAATGTTGAAAATATGTTAATCATTGCCCGTGTAATATTCAAACGTCTCTTATCATTCATTCATGAGCAAAATTTCCCTATGTTTCCAGTCCCTCATGTTTCGCTCTATATCTCCAAAAGATTCAAAAGACAGGTCTTAAAACGAATGTAGTGATGTAGTTGGTAGGTGATCAAGAATGTACCATTCAAATAATTACTCAAAGGTCCTAGGATCGATACCGAATGGCGCTACGCGACCCTATCGAGTATACCCTAGCAATTTAAATTTTTGGGGACGTATCAGAACTTTTAAAGACGTCACCGGGATTAGAACCCTGGTTTACCAAACACGGAACGTACACCATGCGTCGCAAATCGTTTCGACCTTCACTAAAATCATGGTCTTTAATTTCAACTAAGACTTTTCCGGAAACCCAATCAAAATTGGAAAATATAAAAGATAAGATTATTCCATTTGTTCATTGTAGATCAAGATTCCCTCCCTACCCATTCATTCCTTTCACAATACCTTACCTCCCGTCTTAAGCGCCTTAAATTGCGACTATAGACTTGAAAGCCACATTTATATTCGAAGTTTTTCCCGAGGTTTAATTGAAAAGGAGGCAATACTATGCTGGTCATTGATGCCGTACCCGTCACCTCCGAAGGGGGTTACATCAAAGAAAGGAAATGATAAAACAATAATAATAATTTCTCTAATTTTCACAGGTGCCCCCAATTTCGATCATTTTAATATCTATGGACAACACATTTAAAAACACCCCTGCTGTTAGGAGGTGAGTTTTACCCAGGCGGGACTCGAACCCGCGACCTTCGGAATGGCAGGCTAGGACTTGACCCCGCCGCCACCGAGGCCGGCGTTTTTATAATAAAATGTTTCTCCAAGTTGAGATAAGATCTTATAAATTCCATTTCTTTAATATCACACGTACTGCAACCTATACCTATAGATATGTGATAGTGCAAGCATAGAAATCCATCTCTCATTTATAAATACTTTTTTTTTCTTTCGTATTGAGTCTATGATGTTCCCTTGGCCTTGTATTCTACATTGGCCACCTCGAACCAAAAACAAATCATTTAGTTCGAACATGACGCGTTCAGAGCAGGACGACGGCCGACTGTGGTTATTTTTTTCCTCGCGAAAAAAGGACGGAAATTGCGCTGCCGTCCTCCGGCTCGGGACGGCTAACAATGGTTCAGGGGGAAGGGGGATGAAAAATATGGGTAGCGATAGAAGAGGCCTGGCATTGCGGAGAGTTGAGTTGGGATGATCGATCGCAAGGGTCTGTGGATACTCATATTAATGTAAAAAAATGACCGTGTGTGAAAGCAAAAAGAGTGTCAGCGCAAGGAAGGGAGTTCCAGGATGTTGGGGGAGGCATGTTTGATGGGAGAAAGGGTTATACCAATATAGACTGGGAATGGGTACAGGACGTGTGAAAAGGGGGTAGGGGGTCTTCCAACTCCGCCCTCCTTTCTCACTTTCGCTTCTCTCCGTTCCTGTCACCTTTAGACCATCCTACTCCCTTCTTTATTTCCCTTGTGTCAATATTTAAGGCTGTTCTATACCAAACCAATATCTCTTGAGTAACCGCCACGGGGGTTAGTTCCGAGAGCCGCCGCTTCAGTTTCAGTGGGATGGGTAACTTTACTGGGAGGAGGGGGTCATCTTTGAGGGGTGTTTGGGGAGTGGCTTATTTATTCAGTCACCAATGAGTGACCACCGGTCCAAATGTTCCTTATCGCCTATTGCGTCACACGTCGTCACTCGACCCCTTGGACGAAGGCCGAGGGAATCTTTGTTTACGAGTGATTCATTCGTCTTCCTCATCTTAGCTATCCGCTTATCTTTGCTACTCACCTAACACGAACGTAACTTGTCTATAAGTGGGATTTGATTTAGTCCACTCTCGCTACCAGGTAAAATATTCGGGGCTATTTATTTTCAGTACAGAAGTAAAATGCTTCTCTAAAACCTAATTTCTTTATTGCAAGATTTTTCAAATACGAGTGTAACTCCTTCTAAAGTTAGTCCAGAAATTAAATGGGATCGAGAAAAAACTAAAACACAACGTCATTGTAAGTGTGAACTGGAGCAAAACTTTTTATGGACTACGGTAAATTATATTTATTCGATAGATGAAAAGTCCAAAGAGAGAATCTTAAAAAAGAAAATTGAGCATCAGTAATTCAATGAAATAAAACTGACTGACTGATGGCTCGTCACCCTAGGGTGACTTTATTTAATAGTATGCCAAAAACTGGCTTATTATATGTGTCATTTTAATCCCGGAACCGACTAGGATCTTTAATTATTCATTAAAATATCATTCGGTCTATGGAAACTGTCAATTGGATTGTTTTTATTTAAGGCTGCACATTCCATAGCTGTGTTTTCACTGTTTTCTATCGTTTTGTAGTATTTCGTACTTTGATTTGTTATTATTTTTTCTAGTGGGTCAATTGTAGCTTTTTCGTATATTGTGTCATTTGCGGTCCATTATTTAATTCCATGCATGTTTCTTAGCATCCTTCGGTCCATCGCCTTAATATTGTCTATCTTGTTTCTGTGGAGTTTGCTTCCTTAGCTATTTCTCTCCACCTCTTACAGCAATATCGGGGCAAGTGATTGGTGCAATCTATTTTAATGACAGGGAGATCAACGCCGTAGGGAAGAAGTTCGGCCAATTTCTTGGTAGCACTGCTGTCGCCATCCCCTACGAATTAAATGGAAATTTTATCGTATTTGCGTGAAGAAAGATAAAACTAATTACACAACACCCATTTATAAGATTCATGACAAGCACATCATATTATATCGCCTATAAGCCGGTGGTACTTCAAATTGTGCATCTCTACTCTTGTTTTAAATCCCTCGACAATTATGTCGGCTTCCATTTCCGTCGAGGACTTGTTCCAATTCTTGAAGCACATATGCTGTTTGGCCTGTGTTTTCATAGTTCTGCATTTCGCACATATACTGCAGTATTTGCAGCTAAATGGTGCATTATTTCCCAGAGCTAACAGAGAAGTGAAACGGTGTCTTATATCAAACATTTTTCTTCTAGAAGGCTCATAAGCTGTCTCCTTCCTTTGTCTCTTCAGTGGTATCACTTGAAGTCAAGCAGGAATTTACGTTTGTAAATTGGCCTTTCAAAAGTTATTGAATCGCAGTGCCGCAGTTTCAGAGGGATGAAATGTCTCCGATATTTTTTTGAAATATACGAGAAAAACTAAACTGCAGTTCTACGAAAATGTTGATTATATTCGTAAGATTCGGATTTTTTCCAATTCGGACGTAAACGTAAAATACGCTTCCATTTAGCATTACTTACATAAACAAGATTGGTGCTTGAAGGAGTCAACCCCCTGTACTTTTATCCAATATGTGTTGGAAGCAATTTTTTCCGATCCTAAATAGTACAATAGTTTGCACGAGTAATCCAGTTACTGTAGATCCATTCTAATGCATTAAAAAGGAAATATTAAATTTCACGGTAAATGGTTACTCGGTCGGACCAGGTGACCATTATTCTGCGTTTTACTGTCAGCTTATTGAACACAAGCTCCCCATTTTAACTATTTTACCTCAATTAACTTTTCTCAATTTACTTTCGAGAACAGGGCCTGGGGCCCCGAATTTCCCAGGCGATACGGAGGGGGACCCGAAACTTTTTCCAAGAAATTTTATCGTTCTGATTTTAACTGGGCATGATAATCCGGATTAAACTGCTTATATTTCATGTGCGAAGTGAAAAGTAACATCGCTATTTTGTCTTCTCGTCACATTTCCCAAGTACTCTTTTTATAAATCCTAGCTTTCTCTTCGCTCGGCCGCATATTTCCCGGATGTGTCTTCTCCACGTTAAATCTTTAGTGATTGTTTCACCTAAATACCTTATGGTTTCAACGCTTTCGACCTTCGTGTTATTAATTTTATAGGATCGCTCTATAGAATTATTCCTCCTCCATGTCTTGAATTATATCTAAATCCTTGCTTCCTGTCTTCTTCTGATATACCCCTGCGCACTACAGTATCGTCTGCAAAAAGTCTAAGCGTAAAACTAACTACGCTACCCTGGGGAACTCCCGATGTGACTTTGATTGTGTCTGACATGATACCATCTATGACAACCCTCTGCTCTCGCCCACTTAAGAATTCTTTTATCCAACACACAACGTCATTATTTAAACCAAAACTCTCTAATTTCAAGATTAATTTATCATGTGGTACTTTATCGAATGCATTTTTAAAATCTTAAATCTATCGCATGAACTTCAGTACTGTTTTCGCCGTTGACTAAAATATCGTGTACAAATAAAGCTTATTGTGTCTCGCAGGATCTACCTTTCCGGAACCCACGTTGTCTGTTTATGAGCAATCCCTGATATCCAAATGCCCCATGATTGTACTGACTACAATGTGCTCAAATACTTTGCAAGAGATTAACGTGAGTGAAATGGGTCTGTAGTTACTAGGTTCTTTCCTATCACCGCTTTCAAAAATAGGTGTAATGTTAGCTACTTTCCAATCCCTGCGTAGGTACTGTGCGGTTCTTTAGTGTTTTATTGAATATTATTTCTAGATAGGGGGCTATTTCAGAAGCTAATGTTTTATATACCCGGGAAGGAATTTGATCGGGACCTGGTGATTTGTTTTTACTAATGTTTTTTAACTGCTGCTCTATTCCGCGACCTGAAATTTTTAATTCGGGCATTTGCTCACTGAATGTTTTCGGCGGAGGTTCCACTGCGATGTGTGACGATGAGTTGAATACGCTTTGGAAGAAGGCTTTTAAAGTATTGGCATTTTCCAAACCCTCAGGTGACTCTAATTCCTTTATCACTTTTAAGTGTGTGTACCTACTGTGGACCTATTTCCCTGAAGTTCTCTCTCTCACATATGACCAAAACACTTTAGGATTGATATCTAAATATTCTCCTAACATCTTGCTCTTGAAATGTGATAACGCTTGCCGACATGATTTCCTTGCTAATGCTCTCGATTTTTTATAGTTTTGAACTAACTCATTTTTTTCCTCTACCGATAGACCCTGTCCTTCATTTTTCATTTCAGCGTGGCATACCCTTCGTCGCTTTAGTGATTTCCTAACCTCCGCGTCATACCACCTATGCTCTGTATTATCAATTTACTTGGTATATATTTATTAACTGCTTTACGTGTGACCTCAAGAATTTCTCTCCCCGAATCCTCTATATCTAATCCTTTGCTTTGCTCGCTAAATACATTAAACGATTCCCTTAATTCCTCTTTCATACCGTCGTTAATTAGCCTTGCCAAATAAGTATACCCTCCTCCTTGGTTTATAATGTTTTTCAACGCCTACATTCAATATCGCATGAACTATTTTATGATCACTAATTCCTGTCTGTAGCTACATTTAGAACTTATTCGGGTATATTTGTTGCGAATAAGTCTAGTATGTTGTCTCCCCTGGTCGGTTCTTTTACTAGTTGTTTTAAAGTTTCGTCGTACCGATGGACTGAAAAGCAGCCGATGTAACACCCATTTTTAAAAGTGGTGATAGGGAGCAGCCATCTAACTACAGACCTATATCCCTCACATCCATTTCATGCCAGGTCCTGGAACATATAATTATTAGTTCAGTCATGGGACAACTATATAGCCAGAATTTATTGGCCGATGTTCAGCATGGGTTCCGGAAGAGCAAATCATGTGAAACTCAACTTGCTCTCTTTTCTCACAATATTTTAGTTTCTGGCGAAAATTATATTCCAGTGGATGCTATATTTCTCGATTTCAAAAAAGCTTTCGAGAAGGAGTCTCATAGCAAACTAATCTTGAAATTAAAATATTATGGCATAGACAGTAACATTAAATCATGGATAAATGATTTCCTGCATGATCGGGTGCAAAGGGTTGTTTTGGACGGTGTTACCTCACCGGCAATTAAAGTCACTTTGAGTGTCCCATCAGGTAGTGTGATAGGTCCACTCCTGTTCCTCCTGTACATAAATGATATCAATAAGGTTGTCATAAGTAAGCTTCGTCTATTTGCCGATGACACTGTAGTGTACAGGGGAATTCTATGCCCAAACGATAAAGAATATTTAAATGATGACCTACAAGCAATTGAAAATTGGTGTGATACATGGCACTTAGAATTAAAATTTAATAATTGTCTCTTGATGAATTTTTGGAAAATGAATAGCTCTCCTCTTAGCACTTGAATTGAAGAAGATCGTAGCAGATTGAAATTTAGACATAATCTCTTAAAACAAATTCCAAGACCATATTTTCAGTGATGATGTTAAAAATATTTTGTGAACCCCAACTTACTATGGTAGACTGGACCATAATCACGAAATTAGAGAAAATGATTGCCAAACTGACAGATTTAAAATGCCCTTTTTTCTACGTACATTGAGGGATATGAATAACGGTAAATATATCCAGTACGAGTGTAGCAATGGATAACATTGGTACCTGCATGTTGGTATAAGGACTTATAGCTAACCCAACTAACGGCATGTTTTTGAATGTATGCTTCGCTATGTTTATCTTTTTTTAAATAGCGTAGTTTTGAACAGTACCTATACGAGTACTATTCCTTTTTTTATGCATGATATGTAGTGCATGTTTGGTGAGAATTCACCACTTACCTCACACCTTTATGTTGGCTTGCAGAGTATTATGTAGAAGTAGATGTAAAAAATGTGACGTAAAGGTGTTCAACAGTGATTCGCAGAGTTACTTATCCTTACCTCCTGTTATAAAACTACACGTATTCCAGTCTATCGAAGGGAGATTGAAGTCTCCGCCTACTATTATTCCTCTGTATTTGTTCCGAGAAATCAATGTTCCTATCTCTGACTCTAGTTCCATTATAGAATTGATGTCTGCATCCGGTGGCCTGTAATATGCACCTACATATATCTTTTTTTTGCGTCACTACTTTTACTTTTAACGGAACACCAAATAATTACTACACTTCGCTCTGAAATAAGTTTTCTTCTACTAACATACGGGTCCTTCACAGCTATAAATAATACTCCTTCGTTTCTGCTTACTCTATCCTTTCTGTATACGGTAAAACACTTAGGGAATACTTCATATCTGATATGTCCTTCGAAAGCCATCTTTCTGTGCGTACGATTATATCAGCATCAGTACTTTTTATGAGGTGGTGAAATTCGGCTACTTTATTTCTTAAACTACGACAATTCACTACTATGACTGAAATTATTTCTCCCAATCTATTTCTCTCCTGGTGCTCTTTTTCAGCTAGAATTTTCCCCGATAATTATTTTATCGACCCACTATTTAATCTACCAATCTGATATGTATGTATCTGTAGTAATCTGATATGTATGCATGATTTGAACCTCTGTTCTGGGGCCGGTTAAATTAACTGCTTCATGACAGGATAAACAGTGAGCTTAACCAGAGAAAACAGATAGGAATGGGCACTGTGAAAGCAAATACCGAGCACTGAAAATGAAGGAAGACATTTGTTTCATGTCGGTACCGACGGGCAAGGCTGAATTGAAGTTAGGCTAAACGTGCTAAACTTAGCCCCCCCCGAAGCAAATTTCTGGCTACGTGCCTGCCTGCTAATGAAAAAAATATCCTTGCTGAGCTCGCTCGGTCTGAGAGCTCTGGCTTTCGACAAGGGGCCGTAGGGAGGCGAAGTGGCTCGGACGTGGCCTTGGAATGGTTCGAGAGAGAAAGAGAGAGATAAGGAGCCAGGAGGTGGAGGGTGACGTTAGCGGGAGTGGGGGAGGACTAGAGCAGCGCCACGGAACGAAAGATTTTTAGCACGTAAAATAGTGAAAACATGGTTCGGAAAATAATAAATAGCAACTTTAGTATGCACCTAAGGTTTTTGAGTTTGATATAATAGTAGAAGAGAAGGATGAATCCCAGCGGATAATTGAACACATGTTTCCATTACAGTTTCAATGTCAAAGGAAAAAAAGTTGAAATCAGGCTATTTTTACGATTTTCAGTGCCTGAAGCTCTTTAATGAGTACTGCTAATGAAAATTCTGTTCAAATAGCCGCTCACATTGATCCTTAATCTAACGATCAGTGAAACCCGATCAGCTCTGCGACTTATATTAAACTCGTTATCTTCGATCTCGCAAGGGTCTGCAGAGCCGTTTTCTGCGGAGGTATAGAACCCCCTTAAAGGGTGACGGAGCGGTAGAAAGCGATGCGGACAACACAATGACGTCAACACCGTCAAACTATATATCTATCTCTATATGTTTGTGTGTGTGTGTGTGTTTGGGTACACATTATTACCGACATCATCAGATTCGTTGGACTCCAAGCGATAACACCACGAGAAAGGCGTGCCTGATAAGGGGTACGGGAAAATGTCACATGAAAGGGCCGGAAAAAGGGGTCGCCAGAGGTCGAGGAGTGCTGAAAAAAAAATCCTCACATATTTTTTTCAAAAAAATAATAATATATAAGAGGGAAGGAGGAAGTCAGAGAAATGGATGAGGAAGGGAATGGGCGGTATTAGGTAGGCGAAATGGATCGGATGAGTAGGGGTCATGGAGAGAGGGATTAGGGGGAAAGCAGCGAGGGCCAGGGTCGGAAGGAAAGATTCCGTGGAAGATAAAAGGGATAATGGAGTGAAGAAGGGAACGAGGTGATGGAAGGAGGATGGGCAGGCTGAAGATGAGCGAAGTGAATCTGAGACACTTTGGCAGCGAAGGCGCGGTCGTTCGATGCCGTCAGCTCAGCGAAGAAATGGAGAGAGTGAAAGGAGGGGGGGTTAGTGATTTCAGGGTGATAAAGCATGAAGCGCGGAGACAAATAACAGGAGGCATATCCGAATCGTCGAGCGCATTCGATGTAAGCATTCTTTTTCGTGACGTAGTGATGACGAAGGAGATAGCATCCAATCACTCTCAATAAATTTGCTGAATTAGTTGATACTCGCTGTGTCTCCGACTATATTACGGGTTTCGAGTGTTTCGTGTGCTTTCAGAACGTGGAAAAATTGTTCAATGACACCGGCACGAAGCTAAAGTATGCCACACTCGTGGAACATTCATTCCGGAACCGGCTTGAAGCTAGGCACCGTTTTTATTTTTTATAACGTCCCTGACTATTTTTAGGTCAAACATATAACTGGACATACTCGATTAATATATTTAACCTATTAGAGATTACTGGATAGGTTAAGAGTGACAACCACAAGGATGTAAATCCGACGCTGCCAAATTTCCTGGGCCAATACTTACGCTTTTGAACGCCTTACGCCTCGTCGTTCCTGATCCTGCCAACGCTATTCTAGCTCGCTCTCTCTCCTTCCCTTATCTCTCTCCTTCCCTCATCTCTCTCCTTCGTGTGCTTTCCCCGTTTCCTCTTTCCCTATTCCTTCCTCTTGCTCCTCCTCACTTCTTTGCTGTTCCTCTTATGTTCCCTCTTTTTTCTCTGTAACACACACCCCTGCTAGAGAAATTCTATAGCCCTTGTGTCGGAAGTTTAGAGTGACGACACTGGATTTTCTCTCAGCGTCGTCGCATTCCTTAGAATTCCTTCTTTCATTTTCTCCTCCATGCCCCGTTGCAGATTGAAATCTGAATGGCAGCGCATAAATGAAAGTTTGTCAACGTTGAGTCACGTCTCGATCGCCCCCTCTCATTGGAGAAAAGCCATATTGTCAATGTAAAAATTCTTGACGCAACTCTTCGCGTGCGGACCGTGAATAAGTTCGAGCCAGGATATTTCCACTCATTCCCTCATTTTATGATACCTCTCTCCTTGATCGAAAGTCATAACTAGCCCTAAAAATATTCTGACAAGAATTCTGAAGGCTTTGGTGCGATGGTTATAATGCTGACTTATTTGCGCATCGAATTGTGGCACAAATCAGTCTGCACTAAATCCGCTTATCATGACATGACATAGTTCTGATCATCTCTTTCATAATATCACGAAATACTACCCACTTATTCAAACAATATGGCTTTGTGGCTCTAAAGGTTGAATCTTCGAGGGTTCGAGGCTGATTAGGCAAATGTATTTCCATCCCTACACCACACCAGCAGGTCACATAGAAGGGGCGAGATGAGTTTTATAGACTCGCGGGCGGAATTATTACAGAATTACTTTTTCCTCGGCTATGTCCACGACCACACTGAATACAAAGCTTTGCTCTAATCACCGCATACTTCTCCATCTTGTTTCATTCCTTTTCTTGATTCCGTTTTTACTCCTGTCCTCGTTTTCAGAAGTAGGGACAGTAAGCCCCCTTCAAATCGCCTCCCTGGATAAGATAGTGCATACACGAAGGTTGGTTGTAGGCTTGCGCATTAGTGTAAATGGAAATCGTTGGCGATAAATTTGACGTACCTCCACTTGTCACGAGGGCTGTGTGGTTAATAATAGAGGATGTCCCTGATGCAAATCCGGCATCGCAAGATAGACGTACCTGTTTGCGAGCGTTTCGGATGTCTCCGACGTTTGTGAATCCATTTCGGGAAGTTACGAAATTTTCTATGCCGTTGTAGATTCAATGGGATCCACCACTTCGTCGAGTGGAGCTTCGTGCGTGCTGTTGTCACCTTGATAATGTCAGTGGTTTTGTTTCTCTCCGTGATCTAATTCACCCTAATTCTGTAAACACCTCTTTGTAACTCAACTTTGTAACATGTAATAAATGACCTTGGGCGCCAGTTCCACCCGGCCAATTCCACCCCGATCGCCTGACATTTACCTCTACGAATTGGCCCACGATCTCGCTTGCTCGTGCCTCTTTATCCACGTCCTGAAACCCGTGGAGCGCTAACTGTTTTCAAAGCGGAAAAAATAATGATGTGCAGACTGTCTCTTTAATCTACCACTGTTACTTACTGGTTCCGGCTATGGCGCTACGGGAGAGGACATATTTATTGTTCGAGGATTTATTCTCGCGAAGGGAATCTTTGAGCGGAAATGATGTTTTGCCCCCGGGGACCAAAAAAATAAAAGAATGAGCCGATGCCAATCAGGTGGGTAGGGGTGTAAAGGTATTTGTGAAGTGTTCAGCGACCGGTAGGGTGTATTCCGGCTCTTTCATCGATTGATAAGGTCGACGTATCTCGCAACATACATCCCGCACGCGAAATACTCGAAACCTCGATCCAATTAGTCCGACTCTTCATTTCCGGATAGCGGAGGTTCCTCGTTTTTATGTTCATTCTTCGTGCTATGCTCCATAATCAGTCAAACAGATGGAAAAAATAAAATTTCATGACAAAAGGTGACTTCGAGAGTCAATTTAGAGACGGGGAGGGAATATATTTTCGTGCAAAGTCCCGTTGCTGCGCGAGTGCAGACTCGTTCGTGTCCGTGCTGTAGAGCAACAGAAAGATGCATCGAGCGGATGAGGGAGAGAATATGAACTCAAGGTGAGACGGAGATTGCTCTTTCCATCTCCCAGCGCCTAAGCTAATTAAACGGGGGCAAATTAAATGTGAACCAGAATTAATTACGAAAAATTCAACCTTGAGTTATAAAACCGTGTGCTGCATCTTCTCACACAATAACCTGAAAACACAGATTATAACTAAATTGGATACTCCTAATTATTTCTTATTCCATACATAATCAAATTTTTGCTTACATTTCTGGAATTTACTAATGATGAGCTAAATTTCTTAGGTTAAATTCTTTTTATATTTTAATTTATTTTCCATTGTTACTGAGAAAAATTAGTATTTTCTCCTTGATTCAAACATTTTTACTTTTTTTCCATTTATATCGCATGCTTACCAAAAAATATAAGGAAGTTTGAATCACTGAATACCAATTGGCAGTAGAAAATTAAACAAATCTTGTTTAGTATTCGTCAATTTATTATTTCACCCGAAGATGATAATAAAAATAATTTAAATGAAGGAGAAAGTAAAGATGTGGAGAATTCAGCATTGCATAGTTACGTAATTTCGACTAAAATATTTTCATATTTGTGTGTAACAGCAAATAATTTCCCTCAATTTCACCTATTTTCTTCCGTTGTAGCTATCAAAATTGTTTCCATTATTCAACTTAACATTAATATTCATCATTTAGGCTGGGCAGCCATCATTTAGGTGTTCTTTTCCAACTGATGATGATTCATTATGTACTGATAATGTGATCATTGTGTTTGGTATTATAAAAATAAATAACCATATGTGATAATGTAACAGTTTGCTATAGGTACTCTATAAATAAAGTATAAGTCATCAGCTGTGTGAGGGCGTGGGACGCCATTAAATCTATTTGTCGTATTTGAAGTATTCCCCTTGATTTTGTTAAGTTGGTTGATGTAGTAAATATTTTTAATCTCAATTTGAAATATAATATTCGGTGTCTGAGTAGTGAATCGTGGCCGAACGTCATAAAGGTAGTTGATGAGATTTGCACAAAGGCTGTGGAAAGAAAATTCTCAAGAGCGAATCATTTACAGGGCTATGTCGTAATCTTGTTGAACGTCAACTCATGTATTGCGATTATGAAAGAAAATAATCAGAAACAGAGCTCAAATCACGAATAATGAGACGAAAGTGAATGATAGTAACATCCCTAAACATGGTGAATAAAAACTATGAGATATGGATTCAAGAGACTGCCGAAAAAAATACAATCAATTTGTTTGTTACTCTTCCGTCTCCTCCCGGCACCACTAACGAGGTCACTACAAAATAGGTAGAATACGAGGTAAATCTGGAAAGGAAAGGAATATGTTCTAGAGTGTTTGATTCCCCCAGTTAGCGCTGCGGTCGCGACAAGTGCGAGAGGAAATGGAATCTTTTACGAGAGCTCCTCTTCTTCTATCACCATTTTCCCACCTTTGAAGTCGTTTGGTGTCTGGAGTATTTATTTATTTTTGGAATGAAACTCGAACCGTTGATATCTAAGCTATAGTTTTACAAAGGCGTTGAGAATCTTTTCATCTCCTTGGGCTACAAATTCCAATATTTTTTAGTTTTTGTCTTCCGCGTAGCTTTTTTAAACGCAGTTTTTCTCCACACGGTGTTTTTTTTTTTAATTTCCTTGGATAAATATTTGTAGGAGTGATCCGAAATTCTCGTTACACATTCTGGAAATGTGATCCTTTTGAATACTGAGGCACATGTATTACTAGAGTTTTTTCTAGTTTCAGCATCAACACAGAATTATGTTACATTCTGATCAGTTCTCATTTTATTCCCTCTAAAGATGAATCAATCATTTAGATTCCCAGTTGTTTTTGTGAGATGAGTATTGCTTGTACCAATTGGAATTGATCAATCATAAAATGTTCTGTCATTCAGTTCAAAAGTTGATTTTTTTAGATTTCAGCTTTTCATTAATGTTAACAAATACCCATTAAACTCGTTCCTTTTAAGTTCCGCTCTTTTTAAATTTGTCCTCGGTTAAATTTGTTTTAAGCGATCAAAATTAGAATGGAAATCATTTACCTTCTGGTCTGAATCTCAAGGAATAATGCATTCTGTGCTAATTGAGCAATAGAATTAGGTTTTATGGAATTTCAACTACATAGTTATCTGGCACTACACGGTTCATGGTTACACTATTTACATGTTTTTTATCCTTTGCTTACCCCTAAAGGGAATAGGGCAAAGATAATGTACGCTTGAGTGGATCCATTTAGTTCTTGGAATCTCAGGAGACAATAAAAGAAGCGACCGATAACTAAAATGGATTTTTATTAATGATGAGTGCGTGCCGCGGTACAGGTAAAATTTATAAGGGAAGGAGGAAAAGTGGAGAGAAACGAGGCTTCAATATTACTCGAATATTCACGGAAAAACCCAAGAGAACCGTTTTTTGACGGCTCATCCGACGGACGGGGAACTACACCTGAAATAACTCTACAAAGCACTCAAGAGGAGAATAGAATTACGCTGTGGAAACCCCTCTGAAAAGGATTAATGACCTTCATATTTGTCGAATTAAAAATACCAAAATTCTCTATGTTGTTCAAGTAATATTTGTTTGCTGTTACGAGTAAAACTTTATTCAGCTGTAGACAGTATCAATGTTTATTGATTGTCTACTTAATATAATACTGAGAAAGCACAATCAATTCTATGCTTTTGAATATAGTATTATACTTTATTTTCATGATGAGGGATCAAATGTTAATACGTCAATCACTTTGCAAATGATTCATAACCTGTAGCTAAATATTTCATCGTGAACATAAAACACATCATACGAAACAGAAAGGCAATAATAATTTCAAGACTTAATTCCAAATAGGACTGAATGTAAACGAGTAAAAAAGTGCCTTCAAAGAGGGTTTATTAGTGTAGGACACGTAATCTCTCTTCTCAGCAACCTTTTTTTCTGAATTCTAAATCCTATGTGGTAATTAGGGGGTCAATAACTTTCTTCTTCCCAACCTAGCTTTAAATTCTGTGTATTAGCTTCCGAAGCTGACATCTTCGAGCTACCCGTTGTTAGTAACCCTTGTTATTCCTCTGGCGTTCCTAACTTTTCTTTCAATTTATGTCTTTGGTCTCTCACCACGCAATGTTCTGAGAACTATTTTTTTATATCGGAATAATCCAAAAAAAAGTTAGATCGAACCAGGCGGCGTCAATATGGATGCTCCCGTACCGTTTCTCCGGATCCTATACATCTCCCCATTAGACATTCCTCCCTCGACATCTGCGGCGAAAATTCGGGGAAGCGACCGACGCCTTGAGCGTTCACATATGTATGCGTCCGCGTGAGGGACGTAACTGATTTTCGGATTGAGAACATGGATATGGTAGCGGGAGATATGGAAGGTGCAGGTTCCTGTGGTGGATGGGGACAAAGGATGAAGGAGTCGGAACGTTTCGGGCGGCAGATGAAATATCACGTTCCCGATCTCGCATTTGGATCTTAAAAAAATGAATAAATAAAATTTAAAACGCCGCCCCACTATCGTTTCGGGCATGGGTTACGTTCCTGTGCGCTGTTGTTGCCCTCGTGCGTACCCGTCTTTAGTTTTATCTCCTGACGCGAACCCTAAAAGGGTTTTGTTTTCTTTTTTTTACAGTTCTATTTTATATTTTTACTCTTTGAGCTGGAAGGGAAGGTTGGCTTGCGCCGCATGGGAATGTTAAGTGCTCCGGCAACGACTGATCCACGAGAAGCTGCCGAGGCGGTCTTCCCGTCTCTCTCTCTCTCTAACGTATACCCGTTTGTGAATTCGGTATTCTCGTTTGGAGGAATTTAATGGTCGAAAGTGGATTAACGGGCGTGCCGTGGCGGCCCTAAAATTGGTCCTTCTCACCTCCCCAACCCTCCCTCTCTCTCTCTCAATCTCACAGTCTGAGCTCTAACCCACCCTGAATCTCAACAGTCCTTACCCAGAACCATGGAACCACTGTTCCTTCTCCGGAGAAACGCACATTGTAAACCTTTGATGCCCTACTCCAAATATGTCTACCGCTGGGAATACTTGAGTAGGTATAGGTGTGATATTTCGGTCTCCTTCAAAATTGAGTTTTGTAGTGCTATAGTGCTGTTTCTCTCAGTAAATGGCGAGTGAGTTCAGTTAACTCATTCCCTTTCCATCCTCTTCTTCTTATTCCGTTTCTGTGAGCTTTTATAAAAGCACACTAAAATCGATTTCTTTACAGAATACTCTAAAGGGCACATGGATGGCAAGAGGAAAACAAAAAGAGCCCTAAAAGTTTTAACGATGTTTACACCTTTACGGGTCCATTGATGAAGTCCTTCCACTAGGTAGGAGGAATTTGGCGTCGTTTCCTTTGAAGGTTGGCTTACACATCACAGACAAGAAGAGTCAGTTTGCCTGCCCTAATGGGTGAAGCCGCCTTACGGGAAAAAGAGGGAAAAATATATCTCAATGTTTTGATTTCAGGGGTACCTACTCGGGTGCTGGCGTAAAACTGTTCACCTAAGATGCACATAAAACTGCCACCCTACGCAAAGTATAGTTCTAAATCTATGCAAAGTGGAACTTTAGAGAACGTAGGGATCTATTTCACGGAGATTCGACTATTTTGATGAGTTGAAGGCAGAGACTGCACATTTATTCTTTATTATTTGAGAATTGAAAAGAAAATGTAACTTCGTCGTTCCACATAATTTTACTAACAAGCGCCCTTGGTTTTATTTATTAGAGAATAGATTCAGTTCGATATTATTAAGAATCATAGAATATATTCACATTGATTCCTTGTTTTCACAAATGTTTTATAATGGAATCAGGAAATTGTTCGTTTCTGAGAACCCCAAGAAAAAGATTGTACCCATTTATAAATAATAGAATGATTAGATTTTATGTTTTATTATACCCTGGATTCTAAATGTATGCGATCAAATGATTCAAATGAAGGGCAAATTACATTAAATCTTTTTCTAGTCTTTTCCTTAAGCACAAAGTTACTGGTTTCATTTACGCCAGTATCTGTGGTATGGAAATGTTGGAAAAGAATTTCCACGAGAAGTTTTTTCATAACAAATGTTTTTTTATTTAAATTCCATTCCAATTTAAATAATTTTTCATAATATACTTATTATTCATTTAGTAAAACTCTATTTCTTACTTGTAGATTTTTCTAAGATCATATGGTGTTGGTACTTTACGGCCATAAGGTAAAGTCCGTCGAAGGGTCGGTGGAACTCTTCCGTCTGACAATGAGATTGATGAACATGTTACATTCCACGAGCACAACATACATCCACCCAGCCGGACCTGAGCTATAAATTCAAACTGCCGTCCTAAATTCATATTTGTGATGTGCGACTCGGTATCGATCGTGGTAGGGAGGTGAGTGACGCGCCGGAATGGAAATCCAAAGGTCGCTGGTTTGAATCCCGCCTGGGATGTACATGTCAAGTACTCTTTAAAGTTTACCTTTTTGTCACATGTTTCGATTTTGCCTGCCAGTTGAAGTACTCGAAAACCGAGGTCTGCTGCCACAAGTCGGTGAATTAAGTTTTTAACTACGGAGTCTGCAACGAATTGCCGCTTAATATTAGAAAACTGAAATTGCTAAGGAGGCTGAAGGTTGCTTAGAAGAATACCGAATCCTATCACGTTTACGTTTCGGTTATATATGTCTATGTCTTCTAAGCAGTAGAAGTACCCGAAAAAATAACTCCATTACTGCAAGTCGGTGAATAAATTATGTAATTACGGGGTATACCATGTCCCTCAGTATCCAGAGTCCAGAGGTGATGAACTTCCACAAAACATAAGAAAACTGTAAGTGGTATGAAGGTTGATTCAGAGATCATTCTTTTTTAAATTTTAAAGTTTTCTTTCTGATACCAAGGTATCTCGTCATTACATTGTTAATTCGACTTAAATGGTAAACTCTTTACCCTCCGGGTGTCCGTGAGGGAACCAAGTGACGTTTAGTGATAAAAGATTTTTTCGTAAACATGTTTCCCTTACTGCAGGCAGATAAGTACGAGAGGCAGGTTTGTAATTACGGTAGAAACTTGGCAGTATTAGGCGCCTACCATTGCACTCTATCCCTTGCTTCGGAAAATACACGGTAGGCAGACATGCCATAAAAGAGGAGCGCTTCTGGGGCAAGAATCTGTACAGTTCGTCGGAATGAGAGCGGAAGGAGAATGGTGGTCTCAAATGGGTTTTCGAGTGTTAGTATCCGGTCCTAGTTGAGTGAAATCGAGCACAAATTATTCAACAATGTTCGCGATGTTTGGTCTAAACGACTCTCTGCCAACCTGATTCTTATTTCCGCCGCTCCATCGGCACCTCATGTCGCGGAAAATGATTCACTGTGATCTACGTTTGTGCAGGAAAATTCCGTCTTCTTCGAAACTACAGCTACCATTGGCGTAAATCTTGGAAGCGAATGAAAAGTAATCTCTGGGGTGTTGCTATTCTTCAAGTAAAGCAGTGAACTGTATTTTATATCACCATAGACCAGACACTAAGCATGATTTACGCCCTTGGCTAAAGCAGCAACTGTTTCCTAAAAGCGTAACCTATCTTTTGAATTAAAAATGAACCTTTTTTCCTAAACGTCATTAAAAATCCTCCTCCGGTTAAAAAATCATAATTTCTCGCGTGTGAGTTGAAAAAGTACCTACTTCATAACCGTGATAGCAGAATACCTCAAATTCTTTTCATAATAACGTACGGACTGAGAAAATATGGTTAAATGAGATAGAAAAATGTATATATTTAGGGGGTGTTTGATCATCGCGCACAAACCAGTTAAGCCTCTTCCCAAGCAACACTTGTGCCTCGGCCTCGGGGAAGGGATTACAAGCAGAGGAAAGTTTCATGGCGTTCTTTTTGTGCAAAGCCAGGAGAGCGGGTAGCTACCGTCATTAAAGATTGTAAAAGTTTTCTCGGAGGTTGTTCATCGCATTATTAAACCCCTTTCTGTGAGACAAAAGCAAGAGGACTATAATGTTCATATCAAATACAAAATTTGGAAGGTTTGTCACTTTCGAACGTTCAAACATGCGTTTCGAGAAACAAAGAGCTAAGTTAAAACCAATTTTGAAAACCTGAATCAAAAACTGTCGTCACAATTTTTCTGCACTACACTTGGTGCCTATACTATTATGACATTTGCTATGATGTAGAGATGTAGAACAAGGGGTAGTATTTGGGTGCTGCAAACTGAATGCTTGTAGTTTAAGCTTCTCCCAATCAATTGCGCCAAAGTGAAGGATTTCAACTCTATCACGTGCCAGCGATATCGCCCTGAATGAAACCAACTCCCCCCATAAGAGATCATGAGGTTGTGACTAATGATATTCACTCTTAATCGCGACCGTCTTGTCTTGCCGTCAACCATGAAAGAAAGCAACAAGCCGGGATGGAGGACGTCGTCACAGTCTGTAGGTAATACAATCTGAAATTTTAAATCTTGCCTCCCGACTTAAGCCTAGCTTAAGTGCATTTCAATGCATTAAATTATACGAGTATTTGATTTCGCCTATTTTAATTTTTAATTAAACTTCACTCATGTAGATTCTCATTTATCACGCGCGTTACATTCAAATTAAAAATTTATAGCCAACAAATGTACTATTTATGTTTGTGAGTGAGGTCTTCCCTCATGAATCTAACACAATACGGAGTCAAACTGGAACGTCAGCTTCCAAAAAATATCAGATGGCTTATTACGTTCAACTTTTCTGTTGAGGTTTCTAATGCGCTCAAAGAAATGTTTTACGTTACTTAGATATGGGAAAAATTATCACTTCTTTGACGACGTGGATTAATAGGATAGGATCGCGGAATAGGATTTGTCCTGATTATTGCATATGATTTCATTTTAAAATTCTTGTAAAACTATTACAGGTGAACAGAACGAGAGATGAATTGTAGCAAAAGTAGATTTCAGTCTTAAATTTAGATCAAATTAAGGGGAAAACTAGGAGCAACAGGGCTATTTGAATCAACTGTTATTATTATAAGCTTAATTGATAGGGTGTTTCAGAAATTTACCTTGTCTCAAATTTATGAACACATTTATTCACAACCAATATCTGCGACGACGGATACACTACTACGAAAGGACGCTCCAATATCAGCACCGAGAAATAATTCTGGATTGCTGTAAGGGAGGGACAAAATGGGAGATATGATGTGAGTAAATTATATCTACGAGGTCAAGGAAGAAATAAAAATATTTTTAAATTAGTCAAGATGGTGGGAAAATAATTTTTCTATAGAAAAGCTGCAATTACCAACATAAATATTAAACTGAAAAGCAATAGATGTCGGCGGAGCTAGTGCGTAAAGAAATTCCTCGTGTAGTTCATCCAGGCCTACTTTTAATCCCTAGTATGCCCATTTCGTTTTACTCACTTACAAAAGACATTATCTAAAATTCTATTGCTTCATTTAAGCGACTTCAACTCAGGTCAATTACCTTGGATTTCATGCCCGGCGGAACTCGCTAGGGAGGCCTAGCAAGTTTGGTAGCATGGAATAGCTTGGAAGTTGTTAAAGTTAAAACTCCTCTACTCTTAGTTTCTACGATAATATCTCCTTCCTCCTTTTCAGACTGATAACCTCTTCTTACACCTCAGTTTGGTTAGAATCCCTTTTCAAGCATAAGAATACAATTATTTTAAATTAGTATTGCGCTTATTTTCTTGTGTGCAAATTCACTCTCCTCATTTCGCCGAGGAGAGGGAACACACAAAGACTCGAAGACACACAAAGGCTCGAAAGAAATTTTAGTGCCAAGAATTAACCATTTGTAGATTTTGTTATGATCGCGCGTAGATATGGTTTGGGAAATCAGCACCTTGGTCATACCTTCACAGTCGTTATCGTTTGGTTGCGGTATCCCATTTCAAATTTTTGGAGAGTCGTTGATTGCGTGAGCTAACACAGAAGTTATGTCATACAATACGGTAGAAAATTCTTTAAATGCAAAAATTCGTGTGTTTCACATGTCTCGGCAATGTTTGTCACCAACGAAAAGTTTCATCCTTTTATTGAGGCAACGTAAGTGAATTCGTTAACGTTATCTACGTAAGTTTTTGGATGTGAGAACCACTCTTCCACAATAACAAACACGAATGAATAATCGCATCTGTCAGAAAGATTACTCGGATGAGCTTAATTAAGTTTAATATATCACGCGCATTTTTCATAACGCGGGAGCCTTAAAAATTAATACCTTGGAAAAACGAGGGCCATATCTTGGAAAAAAAATGCAAGGAGGGATGTAATTATTTCCTCCGAGACGAGAAAAATACCACATCGCGGTCTGGAAAATTAATTTTCCGCTTATCACTCAGAGTCGCACACACCCACGAATGTATATTTTTTTCACTCGCCTACCTTGGAAAAAGAAGCGCAGACAAGGTTTTGTGCTGCTCCACTTCCTATTCACGCCTCTTCTTCTCCGGGACTACACAAAACGGTAAGGCCGGAAGGTCATTCACGAAGAAAAATTCACGAAAAGCTGTCTCTTTCTTCTTCTTGGGTCACCGAAGATTCACCGGCCGGTCAAACTCGGCCGGCGATCGACTCAGTCGCCTCCCGCGCGATGCTTGCCTCAGGATCCCGAGTCGACTGCGCGCACGCTCTTGCCCAGCCCGTTATGTTCCGCGCGAAACGTCCCGGAGGTCTGAACTCCGCGGCGAGCAGACCACGACTGAGGCCCTCTCTCGTCCTCTCTCTCCGCCCCGCGCCTCCGCCTCCTCTTTTCCCCCAGCTGACACCCCACCCGCGCCGCGAGCGCCCCCTGGCGTACGTAGAGGCGCCCTCTCAGCTCTTCCTTCAGGGTTCCGAAGCGATGCATCGGCCGGCACTCACCCACTCGCCCCTCTTTCTCTCTTTGTCGTCCACCTCCTCCTTCTATCGTCCTTCTTTTCCTCTCCATTTGCTCCACTACACCTATCCACTTGGCCCAACCCGTTCGATCCGTCCTCGAGAAAAACCCTCCCCTTCGTTCATGCCTTTTGCCCCAGCTCTAGCTCAGCAGGTCGGAAGTTCGGAATCACGGCCGGCTATTGCTCGTTTTCCTCTTTCCCCGGCACTATTATACTACCGTGAAATGTTTCACTGGCTATTTGTCGGTCATTGTGTTTTTCATCTTAATGTCATCGTTAACCAAGGTAGGCTAACTTTTGAGACGGAATGACCAAACTAAACCCTTAAAACCATTTAAAGATTAGTCCCTAAATATAGTGTTAAAAATAAGGACAATTTAAAGCAGCATTATAAGAGGTAGTTTTAGTATTTATATCTTTATTGGCTGATAGAAGAATTCAGTGGAGATCTGTCTCAAACCTATTCCAGGATTGCTGGCTAATGATGATGGTCATCACTCAGTGATTCAACCCGAAGGTTGGTTTTGATGATGATGATATCCTTATTAAAATAAGAAAACCCTAATTACTATTTTTATTCCCCTTCGTCAAACTCTTTGGAGGTCATCAGTTCCATCACTTATCATCTATATTTATTTACCTTAGGTTGTTCTCTTATATTTTGTCAAAAATAGCATGATTGCTCCCCCACTACGGTAGAATGCTGTTCCCACCGGTTCGCCCAAGTTCACTGATGAAGGTTGCGTAATCAACAAAGAACTAAAATATATTGGAAATCAGAGCGTTCATTGATCTCAGTTGCCGTTTGACCTCCTTTAAATGGCATTCCCGCCTCCCTTCGTTGACATCCTTTCCTGTTCCTTCGTCTAAACTCGTCAGTCAAAATCTGTCGCGGGTCGAATGAATCGGATGAAATGGACTTGTATCTCAGTGCCACGTGCAGCTTTTATTGAAACAATTTTATTCCAAAAAAATACTGCGACACGCTGATTTCTTTCGTTTTCGTGATCTTGTGAGCCATGCAAATGGAATTCCAGTTGATCCATCCTAGTTGGTGATGTTTCATCTCAATGCTGATAGCAGCGAACCTCTACGGCCGATATGCCAGCAAGTACCCCTTGGGCGTAGTAAAACCTAACCGATTCTAACCGGGCAGCCTGTTTTCCTATTCCCTTACTTTCTATCAATTCCCTCCGGCTTTAGGAACGCCACAAAAACAGTTAAGTGAAATAAATGGGCAAATGACTGAATTTGCGTACTGAAGTAAGTTCCTGTGACACATTAATATACTTTACTTGCTACGACTTACATACCCTAATTTCGACAGAAACTTACGTTTTAAACCAACATGGAGGTGTTACCTATCCTCTACATGGTTTATTTCAAAACATTCACGGAATGTTGCAAGGATTGTATTCATCCCTACAGTTCCGGGAGTTTCAATTTGGTTCACCGGAGTAGTTGTGATTAATTTTGGAACTACAGACTGCACCGTTCTCCATTGCAACATCTGGGAATCATCAGCATGGCGAGGAGCCGGGCAGAAGGGCGTTTAATCTGTTCGAACGACGTGCATTGTCGCGTCTATGCAGATGGTGGGCTCACCCTCTTTGCCCAGCTGTGCCCACTCTTTGGCCATGTGGATAATAATAATAATAAAAGGTCTTTATTGAGGCGATATTGAGGCAAATCTGTCCCTTCTGCCTTCTAACCCCTTAAGACAGAGGCTGTGGATGAGACAGATTGAGCGCTAAACAATAAAATCCCTTGGTCCTTTTGTGCGCATACTCACCAAATCGCGGGTGGCTCCGGATTTGACTGGTATGATGTGATGCATAGCACTCTGCATCATAGATGAGTTCCCAGCATGATTAAGTGATTCAGTAATTCAATCTTCTGATTCATATTACGGCGTTCGCTAAAACCAATTTTTGGTCAGCCTTGATCGATATTGCAGCAAAGAGATAGTGGTGCTAGATAATGTTACCAGAAAAAAAATGTCGCCGCCCTTGACGATTATTTCATCCATTACCTCAATAACTCCCAGCTTTCTGATGCTACTCTGCGAAATTGAACATGATCCTGACTGTCCCGGTTAATCTATTCGTTTTTAGTTTTTTTTCAACTTTCGCGATGTTTAATGAATTTAGAAAGAATAGAAATTCTTTTTTTTATTTCTATACTCAATTTAGTTCTATTTATCCCTCGCCATCTTTTTTTTCAGTTATATATGTTTCCTTTCTATTCGTACATTCATTTTCCCTCCACACAGAATATCTGCTTGTGCACTCATTAAAAGCCAAGTGCCTTTGCTGATTCATTCTTAACGCAGAGAAATCGACGTTTTCGACAAAGTCACTAAAGCTATTTGCTTTTTTGGGCCTATTTGATTTATTCCCGAAAGAAAGCCATTCCAGAGCAATAAGTGAATATTTTCTTCTGATCTTCGACTATTTCTGTCTCTTTGTCAAGAGTTTTCCTCCTTCTATCCTGTCTACAATCCCTGTTCGGTGCTTTTCATTTTCCTTTCTCTTCTCTGTTTCCCTCCTCTCACTGAGGAGGCCATTACAGTTCCAAATATAGTTTCTTCCCTATTTCGTTCCCGAGTTTACTACTGATTAGGTAAAGGAATATTACAGCATAAACTTCAGGTGTAAGCGTTCGTTACATAAACACAGGCGACATTTGGCAGAATCATTTCTTTAAATATGTTTCCCTTTTCCTTTTCGATTACCTAAGAATATTAAATGGCATACTGAAGATTCCTTCCCCCCAAAAAAACGTGGAATTAAGGGACAGTGTATTTCAGGGAGTAAGATTTGACCTTGGAGAAGCGGCACTAAAAAGATTTAAGAAAACTTTAAAATAATCAATGTTTATTTTTCCTTTTTAAATGTTGACATCGTTGATAAAAACGTTAATAGACGTTAATTTATATGTACATTTCTCTTTGCCCGTACTGGCAGACTAACAGCAGAAATATTACCGATTATTTTTTATTTGCTTTCAGATTAACTCTGAACATAAGAAGAATAAGGGATTAAATCATGAGAAAGACAAGGAACCTCTCGATGGTGAACCATGCTTTGAAAGGGTTTGGGGAAGGTATAGCATGGCGTAGTAGTTAGGTGTGATCGATCCTTGAGACCCTCAGTGCGGAGACGGATCTTGGCTTTAACATGATGAACAGATTTTTATGGCAGGTTGAGTTTTCGTGACGAAAGAGAGAAAACTAGAATATCTCTGCAGTAAAAAGCTCAGAGGTGTGGGTATGGGGAAATAAATATTTTGGTAATAGGAAGTAACTTTGGAAAAGAAGTAGTAAAAAAGAAATCCTCTGATATTGTGAAGCAAATAAGTGTCTTTGAATGGAGGACTTCCTTTCCAGAAACGAAGAGGTGCGGAGAAGCTCACGGTTATAGATGAGGTCGTAGAAAAAGAGAGTATACACATGATAGCCTAGTAGGGAAAGGTAATAATGATGTGGAAAAAGTAATAACAAGTATTTCCTTAATTAGAACGGAGTCTGATGTAAAAATGGGGATAAAAGGGAATATAATTCTTTAATCTATACTCACCGATCTTGACCTAAAATACAGAGTAAAATAAGTTGATAATCAATTTTCGGATTATATTTCCTTCGTTTACCTGGCGTCATGTCCTTTGACTCTATTACGTGCTGCAAGTGCCGGCGCATCAGGCGTTATGAAAGCATTTCCATCTCATACTTAAATCATAAATCTGCTTCCTCGCTGAGGACCATCCCTAAAATACGTGTTCAACTCAAATCTTCTCTCATTCAGGAACAAATGTTTGACCTGATAATGCAACGCGTGGATATTTCCCTAGATGTCGCAAAACAATTCACAATAATACATATCACATCATTTTTCTCAATTATTCTTTGGAGTAAAATGCTTTTTCTCATTTATCGAATTACTAATATCGGATATGCTGCTTCCATTCGGGAGTTGAAAATTTGTATAATATTAATGAGATCCGCAAGAGGATTAGGAATATGATCCTTAACAAGGTGGGCACGTTGCACAGCTCGCTGTGTTTAATCTATCATCGAAGCAATCAGTGTTTTCCGCCCTCGACCTGTGCTGGGACATAGGGTGGCCAAGCATGTCACTATTCTCAGACCTTTTGCTCCGCTCTCACCTTTACACGCCTCCCTTTCTCTCTCTCTCTCTCTCTCTGAAGCACTTACTTTTCCTTCGTCCCTATCCCTCACACCATTCCTCAAAGGAGCTGTCTTAGTTTGTTTCGCCTCCGTTTGTTCCCTCTTTCCACTCAGTGTGTGGGTGGGAGCTGGTCGTGGGCGGTCAAAAGATCAATCCAGTTCTGTCGATGCCTTTCTCTGCCCCCCCCCCCCCTCCGCTTCACTTCCCCTCCTCCTTCTTCCCCCCCTTCAGACCACCACCATTCCCCCGTGAATCGAAGGATTTTCCTGAACCCACAGCAAGCCAATGCCTCCTTCCCTCACCCCGCTCCCGTGGCAAGCGGCATTTCCCATTGTTGGCCCTTAATTTGTTCGCTATTGCGGTCCAGTGGTTGGATTTCGTCGGGGTTTAGTTCGCCCACTTTCAACTCGAATCTCGGAACGTTTGGATATATCTTGTCGAACACACGCTCGATTAATCGAAGGAGGGGGTGGGGGTCGAAGATAATTACACCCCGCGGTGAAGCGGGCAGAACAAAGAGAATGTTTTCCGAAAAGAAGCTCCAACCTTTTAGGACGACTTCTTCCTCTTCAGCAGTTTCTCGGGCTCTTGATATTCCACCGCTTAAGGGTTCAATTAAATGCGAGCCTTAATGGAAGTAGTGAATCAGAACCAAATGTATTTTCACGTTTATCGCTCCTTGCACTCGTCTCGGTTAATTCATTACACTTCTGAGCAACCTGCGAGCGCGTACAATTTTGTTGCAATACGATTTTCAAAAGGCATTAACGCTGATAATCTCACGGCTGGAGGAGAATTTCCCAAACTCTCTTTCCTAACATTTTTGGTGTCCTGATCACGATCTTTTTTAACGTCACTATCGACTATTTTCATGAACTAATCATCATATTGCATGAGAATTGGGTAAAATTTGTGTTTTAATGTTCTATATTCATGAGAAACTTACCATAAAATTTATGCATCAAATGCTTTGACGTTGAAAATTATTATATTACCTAAATATTGCTCACAATACTTAAAAAGCGATCCCCTTCCATGGAACCTTAATTGTAACCTCTTGCCATTTCAAACTTTGAATAGATCCAACATACAAAGAATATAGATTTTGATCATTCAAATCTTAACGACCCAAATCAGCGTTTAAGTCAAAATTTGGCCTGCTTTTTCCCTTTACGTATTAATGAACATTGATTTGAACTGTTAAAATATTATAGCAAAGGCCTCAATAAATAAAAAAATGCGAGAGATCCTAAAACTCGGTAAATGTAGCTTTAATTTATCGGAGAAAATCTACATGCGAAAACATTTTTTAAAGGTGTAAAATTGATTTTTAAGTCCTTGTAAGACAGAGCGTAGGCTTGGCTTAAATTTAAGGTGATAAATTTTCAATACAAAAATATAGCATAAACCCTTCGGTTTCTAAACTTAATTCCGGAAATAGATACCTGCTCCTTCATTTGCCTTTCAAAAATGTGATTATCGTATGAGTTTTGTGCACCTCCTTCGGTTACCTAGCTATCTTCTTTTAGCTGAACGCACTGAAGATTTTCAATATTTGTAATATGCATTCCTCTGGGCCCTCCATTTCCTTACCCTCCCTTTTGATCCTACTTCAACCTTCTTCTCACTTTATTTTATTTCATTCCTTTATCCGTCTTTCGTCCCTGGTCTATTTACCCTTCGGCTTAAGCATTTGATCCACAAATACTACGCTAGTGTGAGACAGCCTAAGCTTACAATCCCTTTCTTACTTTATCACTCGATCACTTCACTTCCAGTCGGTGCTTATGTGCGGCGTGCTTATGAATATTTAGGCTTTAATTTTGCAGAAAATTTTACTTAACTATCGATATGGTTAGTCATGCCTACTCTTCACCATTTACGCGTTCGCTATCGGAATTATTTACGTTACGACTTCCGTTATTTTTGTATTTATGTAAGTGAAATATTTTGACTTGGGTTCGCAGCGAGACTTGTGCGTCGTCTATACAACTGGTCAGAATTCGCTTTTCATTTTCCTCCATGTTCCTTCACCATTTTCCTCTCCGATTTTGTTGGGAGGATTCTGGGAAAACTACCAGTGTATCAGACATCATTAGAAAGAATAAGGGGGGAAAAGGCCACCCCAGAGAAAAGAGGCGAATGAGAGCATCCGAACAAATTGTTACTGTGCTTGTCTAGTTCTTGAAGGAGTTTCTTTTCAATTTTTGTGGTGACAGCAATGACTGTCAGACATAATGACTTCATTACGGTAGCGGTACGGCTTATATATTATTAGCTGAATTCTGTTGGTTATTTCTTTTACATTTTACTAAGAAACTAAATAATAAGCATCTCTTATCAAGTATCTGTATGGCATTCACACTGTAATTACATTCAGTATTAATCTCCTCGTAATAGTCTTCTTAAGGGGGTTTCTTCCTTATGTGATGCCTTTCTTGTTGCATCATATTTCAGTTAAGGCAGGCCAAATATTTCTGTTTTTATCTGGTGTGCTTTTGGTATCGGGAATGAATGAATGAATGAATGTTTATTAATTATCCCAGGGCTGTGCCCCTTAAGGACAATAGACAATGTACATAGTTATACGAGCAACAAAAAAGAAATAAATCAGACAATCCATACAATATACAAGCTGTGACAAATTAAATATAAATTAAAACAATTGGCATGTAAAAAGGACAAATGCGACATCGTTAGGACATCGTATAAAAAATTACATATACATACATTTCTTGATTTTCAGGATATGAATATGACATTTAGTGATCAGAGAGTAACATTTCATAATATTTCATCTTAAATCTAGCAACGGAAGAACAGTTTTTTATGCTTTTGGGCAAGGTGTTCCAGAGATGACACGCAGTAACTATAAATGAATTTTGGAACTTCGTTGAGTGATGACCAGGAAAATATAAAAACTCAGGATCACATCTGGTACACATCTCTCTAGTGGAAGGTTTGGCAGCAAACATGTCGAAAAGATATTTAGGAGATTTTTCTTTGAACAGGGAGTACAAGAAGCACCCGAGAAAGTATTTCCTTCGGGTCTTAACATTGAGCCATCGAAGTTCATTGTAATAGGGGGTCAAGTGGACATCTCTACGAAGATTAAAAATAAACCTGATGCATGAATTTAGAGCACGGTGTAGTGTGGTGTTATCTTCTTCATTCAGGTCATTGAAAACAAAGCAACAGTAATCAATAGTGGGGAAAACTAACGATGAAATAAGCATTTTCCTAGTATGTTGGGGAAGAAATTTTGAATGCACTTTGAGCTGGTGCAAGATTGTGTTGATTTTGCGAGAAATATTGTTAACATGATTGTTCCAAGACAGACTTGAGCTCATGGTGATACCAAGATTTCGAACAGAGTTTGAATAGGGAATAAGGGTGCCGTCGACACAGATTTGGGATACATTTTCATAGGGCAAGCGATTTGTCATCTTAGGACTACCAATAATTATTGCTTTGGTCTTACTTGAGTTTAGAACAAAGTTGTTTTGCTGGGACCATACAGAAATAACTTTAATATCATCGTTCATTTTTTTGATTGAGTCGTCAATTTCGTTGGGGAAACAATGACGATACATTTGCAGGTCGTCTGCGTAAAGCATGTACTTCGTGTGCTTTAAGTCGCGTGGAAGGTCATTAATGAAAATGGAAAAGAGCAGGGGACCAAGTACGGAACCTTGCGGCACTCCACAGGGGACTGTAGTCCAGCTGGAAATGTTCCCGTAAGTGTCCTTTACGGCCTGTCGACGGTCAGACAGATAAGAATGAAACCAGTTGAGGACCGAAGAGGAGAAATTCAACTTCCTCATTTTCTCAAGTAAAATAGCATGGTCTACCCGATCGAAGGCATTGCTGAAGTCAAATAATACGAGTATCGTCACCATTCTCTTGTCAAACGAACTTCTAATGTCATCGGTGATTTTCAGAAGCGCAGACTGGGTGGAAAAACAGCGACGAAATCCAGATTGAAATTGGTCAAATTTATTGTTTCGAGCGAGAAAATACTCAACTTGGGAATGAACAATGCGTTCTAGCGCTTTAGAAATGTTGCATAAGTTGGATATTGGTCTGTAGTCTGACGGATACACTGGATTTTTTATCTTTTTTATAGGTGTTATAAGAGACGATTTCCAAAGGGTAGGAAATTTGGAGGATAGTAGTGAAAAATTAAACAAATCAAGGATTATAGGCATTGTGATACAATAGGAGATTCTCAACATTCTGTGAGATATTTTGTCTACCCAGGTGGAATTCGATCTTGAGCGGAAAATGAATTTATTGAGGGTATCAGTGTTGATAATTTCAAAATAGAAATTTGAGTCGCTGAAAGGGGCGAGAGTATTAGATGTAGGGGGTAGGGTAGGAAGAAGAGAGGAGCTGCTAAGGCCTGTGTGGGCAATAGTAGAGAAGTAGAGATTGATTTTATTGACGGTAATATTTTGTGCAAGAGAGTTTTGTCGGTGACGTACAAGACCTAGATTCCTTAGTTCTTTCCATACTCGCTTGGAATCTTTAATGCCAGAGAGAGCGTTGGCATAGTATTTGCGTTTGGAATCGTTGATCAAATGTTTCGTCTGGTTCCTTAACTTTGTAAATTGAGCGTATAAAATTGGGTTGTTGGAACGAATGAATGCACGGCGTATACGATTTCGTTCCCTCATTTTCGCAGAGATTTCCTTGGTCAGCCAGGGTAGGGACCTTAGGTTGACATGTTCTCACAGGAGCGTGAAGGTTAAAGCAATTCAGAAGATTTTCATTGAATATTTTTAGTTTGGAGTCGATGTTATTGGCCTGATACACTTTGATCCAGTCAGCGGTGGAGAGGTCATCAAGGAATCTTTCTTCGTTGAATTTTTTAAAGTCACGAAAAGTAAAGGGTGGACGTTTTGGTGATGGGAATACGAATTGGTAGGAAATGGATATCTGGTCATGGGTAGATAGGAATGGAACAGGAGTTTGTGAAAAGGAGGATGCTTTGTCCAAATCATCCACAATGCAAAGGTCGAGGCAGGTATGGCTGTTAATAGTGTGGTGAGTGGCTTGGTCGGAGACCAAATGTAGGTTATTACAATACAAGAAGTCTTTTAGTTGATTGCTGTAAGAACTCACAGAGAGCATATCAGCATTAAAGTCACCAACGATTATTGTATTTTTATAGGTAGGATAATAACTTAAGAATGAGTTCACAAATTCATTAATGTAACCAATTTTAGGTGGGCGATACACAATGGCAAGCAAAAGTTTCGCAGTATTCATCCCAAAGACTTCTAGAATAATGAATTCGGGCTTTGAACAATAGTCAGATGGGGAGGTGGCCAATACACTGTAGTTAAGTTTCTGGTGAATAAAGGCCCCGACACCACCACCTTTTTTCCCAATCCTGTCATGACGCACTAGGTTGTAATCGGCCAAGTACACCATATCATCGGAGATTGTAGGTTTCAGCCACG
Organism: Platycnemis pennipes; assembly: GCA_933228895.1. Classification (NCBI taxonomy): domain Eukaryota; kingdom Metazoa; phylum Arthropoda; class Insecta; order Odonata; family Platycnemididae; genus Platycnemis; species Platycnemis pennipes. The sequence goes on from OW121848.1 coordinate 57,027,476, forward strand.
TTTCAGTCATGCATATTATGTCAAATATCTCTCCAAGGAAATGGATACGAAATTCATCAATATGATAAGTAAGGGACTGACAGTTTACAAGATATAGTTTTACATGATCGTAACATCCTTTGTTGGCATGATTTGTTGGGCAGGATTTTAAGTTATAACACTGAGAAACACTTTACGTTAAGACACCATTTGCATCACTTGAGACAATCAAAGCATTATTTCTGTCCGTATACGTGTAATACGTGTCCCGAGTCGGTTGAACTATTTGACATGTGCTATTGAAGGTTGATGAGATCTTCTTCCGTACGCAGGACAAGTCGTTCACTTCCTTCTCCCTTCCTACCAAATATTTTACCGCCCCTGACCCATAAATATTTTAATCTACCAGCTTTCTTTAACTCTCTAGCTTTAGAATACAATTTACGGTTGTGAGCACTAAGTGATTCGTTAACATATATAAAGTGATTAGGGAGGTCACTCCAGCCAATATCGGCAATTGAAAAGTTTCTTTTGACTCTACGGGCCTCAAGAATCTCTTGAGCCAGGTTGGACCTCGTAAAGCGCACTCTAATAGCAGGAGGTTTGTTGCTGTTGTTGTTGGACCGCCCCATTACTCTGTATGAGTAGTCAACGTCCGTAATGTCAAATTTAACGCCGAGGGAAATCCCCACTTGACACATTAAGGCCCCCAACACTTCACCAGTTTTGAGTGGTATACCGTGTATCTCCAATACATTCCTGAGGGATTCCTGCTCGACGAAATTCAATTGCACTTCAAGATTTTGAATTCGCTTAAGTAGATTTTTATCTTCGTCGACAAGATTGTCAAATCTAGCAAGGATGCTTGTAATAGAGTCATTAATTAGGGCGATAGTTTTAGCATGGTCATTAATTAAACTGTGTAAGGACGATATAGCACTGCTCAATTCACTCATCTCATTTTTCAATGAGATTTTAAACTCACTTTGTTGATCCTGAATCACCTTCACACGGTCCAGTAACTCCTTCAGCATTGACGTAGAGACATTTGTGGAAGCGATGTCAATAAGGGAGTCAACACCCGTGGATTTTATTGGAGTTTCATCTCCGCGACTGCAGAGACTCCTTTTTGTGCAGGTGACGCAGTCCCATGAGTGATTGAGGTCCTCCAGGAGCTGTAAGTCAGTTTCGCTGAGAGTGGTACAGGGAAGGCCGCTATTAACTACGTTTTTAACAAAGCGAACGGTTTCAGGGGTAATTTTGTGAAATTTTTACATGATTGAAATGAACAAACTTGAAGATGACATAAATTGTTGAAATACGGGTCGTGAATAAATTATATATAATCTATGAAATTCGTAAATTTTATTTCCATCAACTACGTTTTTATTCGCGGTTCGAAGACTATCAGCTGAAAGAAGGAATTAATCTTGCATATAGGTCATTTTTATCACATATTTATGCTTGAACCTCTTCTACGCTTCATTGTCCTTCTTTCTTAAATATTCATGGAAAATTCTTTCTCATACACTGATAGTTGATAGTATTTTTGATGTGATGTGGCCCTAAAACGTTGTACTTCACTAAGCGAGAGGGGGTATTTATTTCGGAAACTCTTCTCACCCTGAGGTGCAATGTTTTCAGGGAATAATAGAAATCAAGGCATGCTGCACCAGTTAATAATTTCTTAAGGGTCGCCTTATTCAATCGGCATAAAACACTGCCCATAAAGCGGTTATCTATTTCAAACCCTTGAGACTCGTACTCCTAGTCAGGTAGACCGTACCTCTACAGATCTTATTCGACATGTACAGGATCTACCCAAAAATTAATAGAATAAAATCCAGGGGAAAAATTTACAATAGATTATAGTACAAATTTTAAAAAAATCTTCAAAATAGCACCCTTGTGCATCGGCACACCGTTGACAGCGACCCTGCAAGTCGCAGTACGTTTCCTGGAAAGCGTCAATAAGGACTTCGTTCAGGTCTCTTTGATGTTATTCAGCGTTCCAAAATTACTGTCTTCCAAACTCTTTTTTATTCTAGCAAATAAAAAGGAGTCCAACGGTGCCACATTGGTCACCAGCGTCACCAGTAACCACGTTATTTAAAAAATTCGACGCACTTTCAAAATGATCCGACAAATCACGCGAAATTGTCACACGAGCAGCCTACTGATCTTCCTACAGCACCTTGCGGACCATTTCGGTGCACAGCTTTCTCATGGCTAAATCTTATGTAAGAATGCGATGCACATTGGTTTTCGGAGTTTTGCAGGGGTGGGGATTTCCCCATGCCTCCTCCCCCCCCCCTGGTGGATCCGCCACTGCCTCAGACATATGACGCGGGTCGCGTTGCTTTTCAAAGACTTCCCGCCCAAATCGCCCAACTTCAGCCGTCCGCGTCGCGACGCCGCGGCGCGGTCCCGGCGCGTCGGCTCGTCGGGACCATTTTTGGGACACACCCTGTATGCATTTCTAAAAAATATCTTTGTTTTCTTTTAATGAATGTGTTTGAGGCGACTACCGGTGTTTGCCAGACCCAAGTGATAGTGTTAGAATTTTTAATATAGCTTTCGTGACATTAATTTTGGCATTATTTGTTTACCGGCTCTCTCTCACTCATCCTTTAGGCTGCTGCGTATTTTTCTTGGCGGAATGTGATTAAAAATAAAAATTTCGTTTACATCTTGAACGATAGAATAATTATTCCCTCGATTCAAGATACAATAATATAGACGAAAGGTGTCTGTTTTTTTCAGAAAACAGCGAAATGTACCTATACCTAATTCGCGCTTGTGTTATTTGCTTTAATTTTCATTAAGTCTTGTATTTCAACTAGGTTTTTTTTACCAAAAAGCAGTTTATTGAAATTAAAAATGAATAGATAGTATTAAATAAATGTATTTGTTCCTTTAAAACTCGTTTTTTCTTTAGGTAATCTCCTTTTTTGCCTCTCATGGGCCAGATAGCTCGCCATTTATCCAGTTGCTAGGAATACTTCATGTGCAAATTTATCGTCGCCCTTAACATTCCAATGCTCTGGGATTTTAGTTATTAAAGGAAGGCAATGCTGCAAATGCGTACACATTTTTCATCTCACGCGCTGTAATATTCGTATTGAGAGTTTCCGTTTCCATGTATCCATCTTTTCAAAAGGTAGAATTCTCTATGCGGCGTTATCATATTCGAACAAGAGCCCCAGTGGTTTAGCCTCTCAGTGCCGCTACTAGATCCAGCACCCTTGGGCGTCCCTACGCATCTTTGCAGCTCTTTGAAGCTCGTGAGATATCATGTGCCTGCTAGGAGGCGCGCATGACTTAAAACGAGGCCAAGGGATTCGTTCATGGGATCTGTGTCACCCTATTCCTTGCTCTGCCTCTCCTCCGCTTCCATCTCGAAAAGCTGGAAAGCTTTAGACTTCCTGCATTTCAGCAGAAAGTCTTATTTTGAGTTCAGCTCCCTCGTAGGAATTGCGGAGTGCTGTGGTTGAAGTTAAAGTGACTTGGCTACGATTTCCGACTTCAAGGATAAATGTATGACGTGTAGAAGGGCTATCTCGATGAGTCATTTCACAATGAAAACGAGGTTTTGGTTTGATATGGAAAAATTCCACTTTAGTGAGGTTTACGTGCCACACAAAAAAGGTATTGGCGTACGATACGTGAGAAGCGGAATTAAATATTTTGCACCTGAGAAATTACTGGCAGAATATAATGCTTTACTTTTTCTAAGAATATTGTGTTTTTAAGCGCAATGGCTTTAAGCAATAGTTTTCTCATTTTGACATTAAAGTCGCAATGACATTTTATCTTCAGTAAATGATGTTTGTAGGCATCTTTTTTGGATATAAATTCTCTTCTTCTACTTCAAATGTTCAAATATTCTCCGACGCTCGAATGTTGACAATTTGATCGCAGGCAGCTAAGTGAATGTTTGTAGTAAATAGAACAATCACTTTGTAAGATTCGACAAAATTTTTATTTTAACACCGACCTAGGTTTCGATTGGTTTACCAATCATCTTCAAGATAAACATGGAGAGTCAGCGAGCTCTTTGTATACCCGCAAGCAGGGTTGGGTCATTACACGTAGAATATTATTTTTCTACATACACGTAGACAATAGTGTAGATAATGTAGATTATGTAGAATATTGCGGAGATTATGTAGAATATTATGTTGATTATTTTTTGTCTGTAAAATAATGTTATACGTTTAATACAATGTAGAAAATTGCAATTGAAAAAATAAAGTTAAGTATTACATTGATTAGGTGTTGTGGTGGCCTAGTGGGTAGAGTGCTCAGCTACTGACCGAAAGGTCCCAGGTCAAATCCCGGGCGATGGAGATGGGTTGGAAGTCCTAGCGAAATTCATCAGAGATAGCAAAGACTGTATTTTTCGTGTGCTGAGAAACAAGGGCATCAAAAGTCCATCAACCTTTTGGGAGCTTGCTAAATGCAAGCATCCAGGTTTAAGCAATCTTGGAAATAGCTTACTTAATTCCCCTGCATCTTCTGCGCAACTTGAAAGTGTGTTTAGTAATTGGTCATATGTACACTGCCCTGTACATGTAGAACATTTAAGGAACAGGCTTATATTTGAAAGATCTAAAAGGTTACTACATGTCTACCATACACTTAAACTCAAAGATGTCAAATCTGATGAACATCAGCCATTGGAAAATAAAAACATTAATGAACAGCAAATTCTTTTAATGGATTAGGGGAGTGTATGTAATCCCTGCTTACCAGTATTTTTCATTATTATTCTACTACCAGTAGCTTCTATTTAACAATATGCTCAATAACATCTTTTATTTTTTGAATTTAGATGAGACTTTAGATAGGTAGGCCTACACCTCAAAAGGGGGTGAGTGTCAATCATTTGAGTTCATAGAATTGGAAATGAAAACATTTAAGCCTACTCAAGGAACATTACATATACATGGCCCTAGTGTTTCCAGTTGAATATCTATCTATCCCACGTAACTCAAGATAGGCATTAAAAACTAAGTAGGCCTACACTATCCAATACGACATCTCCAAATTTAGTACTATAAAATAATACTAAATGCCAACTTGTCAAAGATGAGATTTAACACGACAAAAATTATAGTTTTATTGTTTTAATCTTACAACTTAGAGACTAATCTTTTCTCCATGTGGCTTTATTGTAGTCTTATTCTTGGTGTTTTTTAATTGTACTATGTTGTAATCATTCCGTAGAACTCCCAAAAATACATCTAATTTGTACTTTTAAAACAATAGAGCTACCTTCCTCTGTCTGAAAGAGAAATAGCCAGCAATAAAGAGAGCAGTGAGCCCTGGAACAACTAGTATTTTAATTGAAGTGAAATTATGTCCATTGCCACTTAGTGAAACATTATACGAAGTACATTACTGCACCTCTATCAAGGTCAAGAGAAAGTTACCATCAAAAAACAACTTAACAGCTCTCTGTTTTTTGATGGTAACTTTCTCTTGACCTTGATAGAGGTGCAGTAATATACTTCCTATAATGTTTCACTTAGTGGCAATGGACATAATTTCACTTCAATTAAAATACCAGTTAATATAATCCTTAATCTAGCCTACTGCATATATAACTAAATGCAAATTCTTGCCATAGAAAATTTAAAAAAATGATATGAAATGGTTACAAATGACTCAGGCCTACACCAAATATTCTAGAAAATATTGCTTTGACTGGTAGATAATTTAGCATTTAGACATTTTAGTCTCGGGTAACTATTGATTTCCTGGCAGGCCTAGAAATGGTAGGCTTGTAATAGGCTATTTAAATTGAAACTGCACTAAATATAGGTTTAATTATTAAAATGTGTTGGTATAATGTTAAAATAAAATGCTCCAATAATCGTAATCACTTCTTTAGCAGTACATGTAAAATTAATTTTCTACACGTAGAATATGTAGCTATTAGCAATATTCTACATTACATATTCTACGGTAGAAAATACACGTAGAATACGCATTTTCTACACAGGATATTCTTCTGACCCAACCCTGCGCGCGAGGTATTCACGTGATCCAGGGGTTGGGGCAACAATGGGAAATTAGGGGGGGGGGGGGGGAGCAGAAGGGGGGAGGACAGTAACTTGTTGCGACTTGGCCGGAGGAGGGGGGAGGGTTTAGGAGATGGGTCAAGTTAGGGAGGAGAGAAAAGGTAAGGTCCTGAAGGGAGACTTGGAAGGGAACAAATATTCATTTAACAGGTGTAGGTTGTTTTTGGTAGCAGAAAACAACCTACACCTGTTAAATGAATATTTGTTCCCTTCCAAGTCTCCCTTCCTGACCTTACCTTTTCTCTCCTCCCTAACTTGACCCATCTCCTAAACCCTCCCCCCTCCTCCGGCCAAGTCGCAACAAGTTACTGTCCTCCCCCCTTCTGCTCCCCCCCCCTAATTTCCCACTGTTGCCCCAACCCCTGGATCACGTGAACACCTTGCAGGTATATAAGGAGCTCGCTGACTCTCCGCGCTTACCTTGAAGTTGATTGGTAAACCAATCGAAACCTAGGTCGGTGTTAAAATAAAAATTTTGTGGAATCTTACAAATTGTTCTATTTACTACTATCATGCGGTTCCAACAAGTGAAGCCTGAGGACTTCTTTTTTACAAGTGAATGTTTCTTTCTTTTAGCTGCATGTGAATGACTTTCTTTAATTACGTAATTCTCAGGTAGGGCATTCTTTAATTACATAGCCACCTACTTCTAGAACATATCTATTCTTAGTAATAATTCATGCATGAAAGTAAATTCTACTCCTTCAGCGTGTCAACTTATAAACAATGTACTTTTTTATGTTATTATCAGCTTTTTGGTATAATACATAAGAGATTTTCATTGTAGTAATTTAGTTAGGTAGACTTCAACTTCGCTCATCAAAATAAGCCGGACATATTATGAAAATCATATTTATATGTGTGATGATAAAAAAAGAATAAAATGTCTCAAAGCATTACTCGTAAATTTGAATGAGAATGGAAACACTTTTCACCGAAGAAATCCGCACTAACAAAGAATGATCTGCTAATGAGTTGGGCTAATTATTGACCTGCGTTCACCATTTTCCCAAATGATGGGTGCTTCGTGCTGTAATATGTTAAATAGAAATTCGTGTAAGTAAATCCTTGAGCTCTATTCCACGACCTTATTTGTAATACACCCCATTTAAAACTAAAATGTGCATAATTATCATATTCCGCTAGCACTCTGTTTAATTAATACCGCGTGCGTTATTAATATCATGAACATTGTGCTAAAAAGGCATTAATACGTAATCTCGTCTCAAAATAAGTACCGGTATACCACTTAAAAAATTACCGCTACCGATATTCGAAATAGGGCTCTTACTATGAGAAGCGATTTGTATAAACACAGTACCGATTTATTCCCGTTTTTCATTGAGCCATGAAACATAAGCTACATTTGGAAGTTTCGAAATATATTTATGGAAGATATAAAAATGAAAATACTAATGTTAAATTCCTTACTCGAATTTTCCCTCGTCGTCTCGTGAAAACAATTTTGGTAATTCAAAGATCTGCACAAACATAATATTTTATAACACCTTTACTCTCTTAGTTGTGGTTTTTGGTCTCTGTTATATTTTCAACCCACTCATTTGCAATGATTCAGTCAGCTATTTTTAGGTTATCCGCTACCAAGGCAAGCTTTCTGCATGATGTACGCTCTTATTCGCCCTCGTGTTAGTGGCAATGGTTCTCCTGTTTTACGGAGTTTTTGCTACTATTGGTTTTCGCTATCGATGTTCATGTTTGCTACCCTTTACTATCGCTGAAAAGAAAGCCATATAAATCCTTCATCCTTCATACACTTTTTTTCTCTTCGAAAGGAGAAAATTGCGTAAAGTTCTTCGCGCTTTACACTAGCGAATTACTTGTGCCACTACTAAAATCCTCTCCCCTGCCATAAACCCTCGCGGTGCCTCATAGGACTTTGAGTAAGTGCCGATTTAAAATAGGGTAAGCGAGCACCTACCTATGTACCTACTTCTCACGTTACGGTGGAGAATCTGCCGGTGTGCCCGGTTCAATTGGCTTCTTCGCGAGAAGGGGAACCGCCGTTGAGCGGTATGAGATCCCAGCGAGGCTTATTGCACATTTTTCTTTCTCCATCACCCTCGAGAAATCATCTACGCGCGCGTGACGGCGAGTTTTAAGTCTTCCACTCGGGATCGCTTACTATAAATTTCCCCGCCGCCTGCGGGTCGTCGGCACTACACGGGTCGGATAGGGGCCGCGTAGGGGGAAGCGATTTCCCCTTCTATACCTCACACACACCCTCCTCTCTCTTACTCGTTTTCCCTCTTGCGTCGAGAATCCTCACCCATCTCCACTAATGCCTTGGTCTGCGTGATACTGTAATATATGTATTGTATATCTGCATCTTCAGATTACCCTGAGAACCACTGACAAGGTATCAGCTCTTCATTACTTTTATACACTTAAAATGACAAAAAAATGAAACGCGCGGTGAACTTTATATTTAAAATAAGAGTGTGGGCAAATACGGCAACTGTTTTTCTACTCTGAGATCATATCGGTCCTGTTCCTACGTTCAATATACAGCGCGATGAGATATTCAAAGTTCAGTATCGCTGAGAGCTACTCCTCCCACCACTTTTTTTCCCTCCGCTTGGCAACCCTTCTGCACACACTTCACCGCCACCCCTATTCCCATCTCCTCACCTGCCTGTTTCCTCTTCCACTCCCTTAACTCTGCGCGCCCCAGCTCACTCTGATTCCTCCTTTCCCCATATCTCCCATCCTCTCTCTCTACCTCCTCCTATGTTCTCTCACTCGAACGCGCTTTCGCCTACCCCAACATCCTCCGTAGCTAATCCCAAGGCCCTTACCAGAAGGAATCGGTCCGCTTCCTTTCCCTCACGATCTCGACAGCTCTTCTGCTAAACGTCTTTCCAATCCCTCCCCCTTTAAACCTCATCCCATGCGGTAGCTCAGGGGGAGAGAGAGAGATAGAGGGAAGTCTGCTGACTCAATATCCCCATTCTTCCTCAACGCACGCGCCTTCGTCTCCTTCTATCATTCACTCTCTCTCTCTCTCCGCCTTTGCCTCCTTCCCGAAACAACCTTCTAGAAGAAAAGGGTTTCCAAGCTCCTCAGGGCTTCCACTTCAGTCGCACGAGCTGTTTTCTTCTTGTTTCGAGCCAACTTTTCAGTGTACCGTACGACTCTGGGCGACTAGGAAAGGAGGGAGGGTTGCGGTGGCGATGACTTCGCTTAGAAACTGAAGTCTGATTGAATGAGTTTGACGGAGGGAAGGGATTTTTCTTTCTCTCCCTCGAAAACGAAATACTATTTTTGGGGGTGAAATCCGACCAAAAAAAAAACATATCATTCACTCGAAACGAACGGTTCGTAAAGTTTTGGTCTTAGTGTCCAGGACTTATTTTGCTGTTTCCGACCCGGATCATCCAAACTGTATTCCTTTCGCAGAATCAGCATTTGAGAGAAACTTCTCCTTGAGCTAAAGCACCTCCCTAGAATGTTTAAGAGGATGGAAGTATAGATAATGCGAATAATAAGTGTTAATTCTTTTCTTTTTCGGGAGGATATGGTAAGAAAAGTGGGTTCTGAAACATTCTTATTTGGCATTTCCCATACAGGGCTTCTGGTCCTACCTTTTCCGCCTAAACATTGATAACGAGGTAGCAATGAACCAGTATCTCATAAGCATATCTCATCGCCGGCAGGCATACTTGACTGCCGGCGCCGAATCTCAACAACATGCTATTTTACTGATTCGCCGTGTTTTCAGCGAAATCTAAATGGACAAAAAAAAATTGTATGCACATATTTTTATATGTATTAATTAAAAATATATATTTACAGGCAAAAATAAATTTCAAAAAAGTAGCCGCATTTCCGGAAATTCCTCATAAATGCAACCACCTATTACAGCGAAATTTTAATCTCATTGCCTTTGGCTATGAAGCTGCTTTTGACGATGGCATAAATTTTGCCGATGGTATAAAAGGAGACGGGTATCCGGGACCAGCGTTTTCTCTCTCATAATTCAGTTGCTGTTTCTTGAGGAACACAGGCGCCTGCGTTAACTTTGCTTGATGCGACTTTAAAATATTTTTTTTTGCAATTTTGATGCCGCCATTTTGTTTTATCCAAAAACCGACTTCATTTTTGTAGTTACTAAGTAAACCATGTGAACAAAATTTCAGGTATCTCTAATAATTATTAAGTAAATTTGTCCGCCAATTGGACCGCCACCATTATGTTTTATTTTTAACTAACTTCATATATATTTGTAATTAGTAGTCTAAAAATTCCTTATATGAAAAATTTTATAAATATCGAAACACATCTTCATATTTTAGCCATATTTTTGGGATTTGGGACCACTGTGTGCCGAACAAATAATGACAAAACGACCGGAGAAACAGTCTTATCTCCAGAAACAGCTAGAGCCTAGATTTTTCTGAATAGAAATAAAAATTATCTGGTATGAATAAATGACGTATCAGATGAAACCATGAAATAATTTGCATCGAGATTGTTTATTATGTGATTTTTATCCGCCATCGTGAAGTTGAGAGAGTTGTATTCTCTGATGTAAATCGAAAAAGCTTATTTACGGTAAATAATTTTTAGAGCTTGGATTAAAAACAATGTATTTACCATTTTAAATATATTGATATACCTTAATCGTGTTTATTTTAATTTGTAATTTATCCGATATCGAAGCACCTCTTCATGGGATGAATCCTGTCATACAGCTATTTACTTGAATCTCAATGGCAAAGGATAGTTTTTTTAGGAAAATATAGTTTAGCAGTCCATATAATACTTTTCTTAGAGTCTGAGTCTAGAGTTAAGGGAAGAGATGACATTAGAGGCTATTGAGATGTGGTTGCGGGGCAGAATGAAAACACTAAGATTAGCGGAAAGAAAGATGAATCATGTAGCCCTGAGGCAGGTAAGTGATGAAAGGAAAGTGGTGGCAGAGATTAGGGGGCAGAGTATGTAGATGAAACAAGCGATTATGGAAATTGGTAAATTGTAGCTCGTCATGAAAGCAGAATAATGGATTAGCGAGGAAAAAAGATCATTTTAATTGGAATGACGATAGATGAGAAATGTTCTCATCTGAAAATAGATGCAGTATGGGGTTAGAATTATTTAAATAATGCAAAGTAGGGATATTACATCCCCACTTTTTTGGTGGAATATCCTTCTTTGTAGAGATAATCCACCAAGGTAGGGAAATTCCCACAACACCTGCCTTAGCTGTAGAAAACTCGCGGTAGAAAATGTAATGATCTCTTCATATCTGCTCAGGAATAATTGAATTGTTTTTCATCTTTGATTTCACCGCCTGGTTGTTAATTTCATTTTGTTAATGTATCAATCTAATCACTATGTAGCGTAATTTCACCCTCGGATCAGTCATTTCAACGACTTTCCAATAATCGTGAAATTTATTCGTATGGTATGGAGATTCGGTGAATGGAGATTATTTTTTTAACTGATGAATTATATCTATGTTTACGGGAGCAAAGAGTAAAAGTGGCATTTCAGCAGTTAATATGATCTGCTATATTTTGCATCACGAAAATAAAACTGAGCAGTTGAAATGATTTCTAATTTGTGCGAAAAGACAACAGTTTCTCCGAAGTTCCATTGGGCATCGTCATCTCAGAATATAGAAATAACGGGTTTCTCTGCATTTTAAATATATACTGCTTCTATTATCATTCCGCTGTGATTGACCGTTTTCTCAACAATCTCCTCCACGTATCTGAGATTTTGTAAATGTCTTCACGATTGAAACTAGGGGCCCAAGTCTTGAATCTTTCGTTACGCTATGAAGAATGAAATTTGTGGTTATGATAACGTCATTCGTTTCAAGTTATTGGTTTATCCACGTTGATAACAAAATATGACGTTTTTGTTGGTAACGAAAACGTCAATATTAATTGGTGAGTACCGAAAGATTCAAGATTCGGGCCAAAGGTCTGTGTTTTTATAATTTCAATCGATTCTTTAATTTTCTTGGGCCCCTATAATGAGCATGCGTGGAGTGAGCCTGGGTACGGAATTAACTTTGATGAGGCGGACGTCATAGTAAAAGATCAACGCTATTATCCCAGGCTTACTTGGAAATCGATGAAAATTGAAAGAAGAGAAAAACTGAAAGCGGTGAATGTAATTCTTTCAAAACTTTTGTCTTTTCACCATAAATAATGCGGCGAAACCCGTCATATGACGCAAAATTTGGCACAAAACCACCGCGCAAGCATTCACTTGATAGGTTAAAATGATATGTAGACGTAAATTTTAGTTTTCACTAAGTACCTTCGTCGGGATAATGGTTTAATGCCCGCGCACGTCTTCATCAAGCTCTGGGTAATTTTTCAACTATTTCGCATGACGCGTCCGTCGTTTAAGGCTCCACTGCTCTTTCATTTGTTTTCATTTTCTATTTTTACTCTCCCTCTCTCTTTTCGCTTTAATTACTTTGGAGGTTAAAGGTTCCCTTCACCGTCGACCTCTCTCATTCCCTTTTTCCCTCTTGTCAATCCTTTCCTATCCCTCTCTCTGCCTCTCTGTAACGCTTTGGAACTGAACATCACCCATGCCCTTCTCATCAACCCTCTTCCTCCCTCTTCCTCTCCCCGCTCGACGCCTTTGTGATATTTAGCCACCAATTCCCAGGTCGCGCTGACGCACCTTCTCGCGTTCCTTCCATTGGAGGAAGGTGGTTTCCGTGTGAGTGAGACAGCCCTACCCGGGGAATTGAAACGCTGCTATCAATTCAAGGGTTATTTCCCCCCTCAAAGTGAAATTTTCATTTGGAACCACGATTGCTGAACTTCTTCTTTTGAAGAATTTGAATTACGTGAATTTTTTCCATTCGCTCCATGACATATTCTCAACCTTGATTCGAAAATGACAGCAGCGGAGGAGTCAAGGCTGGAATCATTCGAAATGTGCTGCTGCAGTCGAATGATGAATATCGAATGGATAGACCGAGTGAATAACGAAAAATATAAGAAGAGTGGGAGAAAAGAGAAATCTGCTGAAAATTTTTAAATAACATGGGGCTACTTAATCGGTCATATCATGAGACATGGTGACCTGATGACGACAATCGACGAGGGACAAGTGAATAGGAAGAATGGAAGATGAAAGCCTCGCACGATATATATAGAGCAAGTAGTGAAGCATAAGAATGAGATGAATAACGTAAATGAGGTTAGGTCAAGTCAAGTGGAGAGCTACGTCTAAACCCTCTAACCTAAGATTGTTCCTCTATGATGATGATGATAAATATTGATTCCGGCATCTCTCACTTCAGGAACAACTGACTCACGCATCAATTTTCATCTCGTTTAATCTAATTGTTGGCTGTGTTTGTTTGTCTTCTTTCATGTAAGGGGGAACCCCAGAACTGCCGCGAAAAAATCAAGGTATTATTATAAAAAAAAGGTAACTTGTTTTACTTCGAGCTATATTTTTGGCGCCACAGCAAAAGTCTCTTCTGAAACAAGGATATTCATTACGCGCACGTCCGTGTATTTTTTTAATTGCAGCTACGATAGCGAAAATGCGAATTGGTCCGACGCTTGAATCAATAATCCCTACTCTTAGAGAGAATTTTTAGGAAGGCTACTGTGAGCAGTGCGATTCGATAAGGGTTTGTATTATTGATAACGACAGCGACAACGCAAAATAAAGAACCATGATCCCGCACCTGGTCGTCTTTTTATACGGTCCTTGCAAACGAACCTTTGATTTTGTGATTTGAAAGACAAACTGATCCTCCCTTTTGCTCTATAGATCCTCCTCTTTTGCTCGTCTGGCTCTAAGCGAGTAGAAAACGCTGTTTGTTCTCTATCGGCTGTACGTCCGTCGCTCTTCATTCACGCCCCATAGTGTTGCCGTCCCGAACAACAAGCCGTTTGGTCAACCCTCGTTTATAGCTGACTGCTGAAAGTCTTTGTAATCCTTTCACGGAGGTCTACTTTTTGAATGCGCCTGCAAGCTTTCGGGAGGTGGAAAAAGCGGCTTTGCCGTTTATGTTGTAGGTAGCCTGGATAAATAGTAGTCAATATTTAAATTTTAATTCCTATAAAGTCCTTCTCGAATTGAAAGAAAGACTGCGAAGAAAAGTCGAAATTTGATGTTAAATTACACTAAAAATTCCACGCAAGGAAATTTTTTTCCAACCATTAAGCATTTTTGTTTTGTCTTGTCAAAATCCTTACCTAGAACTGTGTGGATTAGTTCATTGCATTGGAGACTGGAACTTGTCTGCTTGCCATGAATTTGTATTTTAAAATTGAAAAAACATACCAAATCAAAGAACATGGTTTAATACATACAAATTTGTGATTTCGTTTGTGCGCCGAAATCCTGGGCGTTTTCACTTATTACATAACTATGCCGTTGAAAATCGCGGAAAATTAGAGGAATAGCAGCTCTTATGGTCATTTTTATTTTGAACAAATGGTTGAATTAAAGTTTCATTCTTCTTGACGCAAGTTGACGCAAGAAGAATGAAACTTTAATTCAACCATTGACGCAATCTTGACGCAAGAAGAATGAAACTTTGATACAGCCCTCTCTACGACGCTCCTTTATACTTTCATTAAATTCTAAATGATTTATATTTTTGAGCAGAGATTAGTTATATCAACTAACCTTGAATCAAAAAGACATTTTACCTCTACATTTCTATTGACAAAGGTTGTATCTTGAATACATATCTTTAATGCCCTTTTTCTGAGATCATAATTAAAGCTTGTACTAGCCCACACAACTAGATATTTCTTTCTCATACTTTCTGGGTGTTTCTCTATAGCTAGTGCGGAGGCATTACATGCCCTTCTTATTCTCTAAATGGTACCCGACTTTTATGCCTAATTGTGGCAGTGGGAATATTTAATGTCCTCCGATTTTTTTTATTCTATCAAAAGTCTAATCACTAATCTTAAATACTCTTAGTTAAGAATGACTTGATTTATTCAATGCACAACTATTTTCCCATCTGGTTGTTTCGAGGTGGCTTTACTGGAGGACATCCGACAATATGTCTTTTAAACTGTATAACTTTCCCCAAAGTGCGCTTAAGAGTTGATAATCATCCCGAGTAATAGAACTACTATGAAAGTAATAAACTGATTTCTTTCATTTAGAAATAGCTTATTTTTAATATCGACAGATTTTTTTTAATTACTGAGGTTGTAACGCACCTTTTACCATTACTTTAATTCTGAATTAAACTCGACTTCCAGACCCGTGGCGGGATTCGAACCCTCAGCGGTTGCCTACTCTGGGCGCCGCTGTCCTGGCTAGCGACATTTTCGTATACAACCATTCATCTGTACGTGCCAGCGTTAGTGGGGAATTTTCTTGTTTCAAAATCTATTTCGATTCAAAAAACCTGGGACTAGTTCGGAGGGATAATCAATCACCGCCGCGGCGGTCTGAATGCACCAATGAAATCTAATTACTTAAAATAGAACAGGTATTGATGGACAGAGAGAGTTGGATTACCTCGATCAGAATCGACGCAATATGTGACAATGCCACATAAATTGTTTTTGGTGGATTCCCACTTTTAAAAAAATAAGCCATGGAATGGTAAAAAGTCATTATTTTTTCTCTTGTACCCACTCCGTCCTTAAGTTCGTACCCACTTGTTCCGCACCCGCATCATTGCATACTTTTTTGTTCATCTAATTTTCCATCAATTATTCAGGTAATGAGCTTTTATTTATATGCGTATACCAGATGCTCTTCTGGATTGGCAGACGGAAGTGTTGCTTAGACCAAAACTGTCTCGTAAAATACTCGGAATTCGAGTCCATGAGGTAATATTTACAATATTGTTGGCATTAAATGGTTTACTAATGTGGGCACGTTTTCATCCAGGCTTCAGCTACCTCACCCTCTCTCATTGGGTTGGGGTGGGTCGATTTTGGATGCAGTCGAAAATTCCGGATGAAATCGAATGAAAGAGAAACTCTTGCGCGCATCCCAAGGTAAAGCATCCGAAATGGTGAAATTCACACTCCCACTCACCTCCGACTGAAATACGCAGGGTAAACAAGGTTAATTACCCGACGAGGACAGGGACTTAGGGGGAGGAGTCTATGTCTCCTTGATAAATACCCGCAGGTATATTATCAGTCGGTTCTCGTAATCCCTGCTGATGCGGCTAGCAATGGATGCGTCAAAGCTTCAAATCGATCGCTCCAGAAATCGACAACTGGTAATTTTGTATGCGCTCTCGCCAAGTGAATACCGGGCTGTGCTAGGTCATAATCAGGGTTTAGATCACTAGGATGCAATGATGTCAGGTTGACATCATTGCATGCTAAGTGATCAAAATGTCGTGCCGTTAATCCTTCCTCGGCGATTGATGGCCTGGGATTGAACATATATTACCTTGAAGGTTTGGTGCAATTTGATGTCTTTGCTACGATATAACCTTTGAAGTAAGAGCACGTAAAACTGAAGTGTACTGATATCTATGTCATTCATAGAGAGGGGCAAAAACATAATATCATTTCACAAATCCTATAGTCTTGATCAGTCTGAGTAAACCAATCTTCATTTATTGTTTTGGATATCACAAAAATGGTTTAGATTATTTCACAAAGAAATAAATTTAAATGAGAATTCCCGATAGGGAAATGTAAAAATGCGGATTACTGATGGAAATGTACGTTCGCCGCGAATAACTAACCACAAATTTCCTAAGTGAACGAATATGTGCGCAGGTGAGCAACCAGAGTTGAAGGATGCAAATCAAAATTGACGCATCATACTCTTATCATACTCTTACCTCTATCAAGGTACGTTGATTCTCCAGAATTCGACCGGGGACAAAAGTATCTCTTATTCTGATGAACTACTCAAAAGGTCCGCGATCATTTCAATCCATCGTTAGTTCTGCCTCGGGTGAAAACTAGGCGTTTCATTGGTGAAGATAATGAGAATAGGAAAGGCCGTCGTTCTTCCCAGCTTCCAATCAGGTAATTTTATGAAAATGTCAATTTCCTCCAAAAAATCATGCGACTCTAATTACAGCAGGATATTTTTCAAATGAGAATCCGGGATTCAGGCTTCCCGTAAGCTTCCTTATCCCTAAAAATTCCACGCATGTGGCATATCATTAAAATAATCCCTCATTTAATTAAATTTTTCCCATCTTTTGTCTCAGGTGTTCAACCTCGTGCATCATCATGAAGCAAGCCATTGCTCAATATTCCACAGGAAAGTTTCAGCGTTATTTATGTAATTCTCGTCAGATTAGGCGAAAACGAATATCAATGATTAGGAAAATCTTTATTCCAAGGGATAATATTTTTATTTCTACACTCGATTTTATTGTTGAGTATTTTACTTTTTTCACATTTATGAGCTGTTTCTGACGCTATCTGTTGCACACGAAATGGTGCGAAACTGCCCTTCCCTTGACAAGATGCTCGAAAAAAATTCACCATCTCAACTGCCTCACTACCTACTTTCCTATCTGTCACACAACGTTATCCTTGTCTCTTGGTATTCCACTACCGTTTATTTCATAGAGCACCAAACCAGCTGGATGAATGAAGACTTCCGCTATTTCTGCTCGATTTCAGACACTATGCTGTTAACGTAATAATCGATCACATTCTCTCGTGGTTTTGCTCAAGAAAACTATCATATCAATTATATCTGGGACGATTTGAGGGTAATTTACTCTTATCCTTCCCTGATCAGGTTCCATCTTCGTTAATTAAGGCTTGGAGAATTATACTTTACACGTGCTCACATTTTGTTCCCGTCATAAACAATGATTTGTGTTGTGCACTCCGCTTAGTACCTAGTAGGCTTTTCTTCCTGAACTTGCTCACATTAAACTCATTTTGAACCGTGTTTAAAAATTTAACAAAATAATCCTAAAAAATACCTTAACTCATAATTAAGGGGATAGCTGACAGGATTATGCGATTACGCCAACAGCGTCGCCGTTCTTCACTTTAAAAAAAAAAGCTTTAATTTCCCTCGTACGGCTTTGCTTCTTATTGCAATAGCAGCAAAATTATAAAATGAAAATTTCAAGATGACAATATGCGAAAAATGTACACTGCTCCTAGTAAATCCTGTGGGATTTCCACAAGTAGCAACTCGTATTTAGTTCTTTCAGAGAATGCATACCATTCAGGTACCTATGCGATGCTCACTATAATTTTTTTATCTCGTCCGCTACTTAAGTATTCACTGCAGTTATCTTTCAGTAACTGCCATTGTATGCCTAGGCAGCCACGTTAAAATTTCTTTGTACTATTGTTTTCTGATGTGCTTATTGTCACTAGCAAGTTTTACGGAATCGATTCTACTTTTTTCATCACTCTATCAATGTACTCGTCGATTTTCTTCATTTTATTCTTTCATAGGTCTTCTACAAATCAGGGAGTGTGATTTCTTGCATTAATATTTTTTATGGTTTTTATATCTCAGCTTCTACTAGAGGCATTAGTTCCTCAAACTCTTGGAAATATTTCATAAATGCGAGTGCATCCACTGTAATTGAGTCGTTCGTCGAGTGCATGGAGTGAGAGACGGAACTGGATATGCGGAGGATGAAATTATGCAGCGTGCTAACTGATTATTCGCGAGTAAGGAATAGCATATTATTATGCGAGTGGCTTTCAGTTAAGTTGTATCAACCTGTCTAATTATCAATTATAAGTACGACTGCGCGAGCCAAATCGCGGATTCGTGTTCACCTTGACGCATAAGGAGATAAATTGACTAATGAGTGTTTTTGGAGAAGACATTACATGTTTACCTCCAGATGGCCTTTGTGATTTATTTTCATTACAAGCCTCCTCGACATATTCGAGGGTTATAAATTCGTCAGCGGCACATGAAGAAACATCCGTTTAAGTATTTCGGCAAATTTTAACTCAATTCATATAAAATTAGAGGTATTTTAGCAATGCTGTAAAGAGATTCTTTGCAAGGAAATATATTATTTTTTTATGAATACCATATTACTTCATCTACATGGCTTTGAGAGTTTGTTTTAAGATCTCTTCGCCACATGTAGAAAACATCTTTTTAAGGAAATTATTGTATTTCAATCCTGCCATTGGTGGTAGTATCGTAGGTAGTCATGGGTAGTTGCAAAATATGAGTATTTTCATTAAAATCAATTTGAGATTGTGCTACATATTTCAGTGGTTTTATGAAATTTTATATTGCCTTACTTGCTTGTGCATTTTATTTTCCGTACCCTCCAACTCCAATACAGCTAATTCTCGTTATTTTTTCGTAGGATTTTGGATTCCAGCCTATCTTGCTGTTTTGGATCAGTTGTAAAGAACTGCCACTGAACATACGAGGATTACTTCACGTACGCCGAGGTAAAACGGACCTTAATCAAGGTATGCAACTTTTTTATTTTTATTTTTAGCGTTATCCATGTTTTCCTTACACTAGCATTTAGTTTAATATTGAAGCCAGGTCTGTTACTGCATTTCGTAGTATTATTCTTTCTTGCATTTGATTTCTTTTAAATAAATTTGCCAACGAACTGATACTTTTAAACACTGAGCTGCTACAAACTCCTACTTCAGGCAATAATATATTCGATATATCTCTCATTTCGTTGTTTTTCCATGGGCTTGATTATGTACTGAATATTGCTATTGAATAGTTGCAAGAGATTTTTCTCCACAAAAATAGCCTGTTAATTAAGAGAATGTAGAATTTTATTGCCTCGTTCAAGGAGAATCTGAATTAATGGAGCTCTACTGGCTGGAATGAGTACTCAGATCGTAATTGTGGCATAATATTTCAATTCCAACAAGAACTCCGTAATGCCACCTTGACACAGCTTTAATGTTCGGGAATCCATTATTCAATTACAGTTAATCATGTTTAAAAATTTCATTGCGTTGTTATCGCATAGCGTCTTCTAGTACGCCATCTCTAATCACTCATTTGAGCAGTAAATAGGCATCACGTCTCACAACTTCTAATCGCATTACATTCCGCAACTTGACATCCCATTGGGCACATTTAAGAGTCGAATCTCTCCTCATCTTGATCCACTCATGTTTTCCTCACTATACTTTAGTCTTCACTCCATTACATAAGACATATTTTCGTACTTAATGCAATGCATTGCCGTCACACGAAGTAATTTAACAGAGGTGTTTATCAATTGTGAATGGCATCCGGAATAACTAAGTTTCCACGGAATCATTTCCTGTGTTTTATTTTTCTTGCTGAACTAAATAGCATGAGGAATATTCTCAAAGACTCGAATTTTTCAATTTACATCTAATTAGGATATTGCTGCAGTGGAATTCATTGCCGTGTATGCTTTAAATATTTTGTTGGCAAAAGAGCACAAATATAAATTTTGAGAAATATTACCTCAAAATTCACTCTGTGGAATTTCCATTTTTCGAAATTTCTTACACATCTTTCATTTCTTAAACATCCATATTCATGCAATTACAAAAGAAATTTTTGTATTAATTATCGACACGTATTTGGTTAATGGATTATTGTGACCCGTTTCGATCTTTATTTGGGCATTATTATGGTTCCAGAAAACGCCTCGTGTAAATAACGCTTTGTTTTGCTCACTTTTGAGGAAGATAAATAATAATAATAAATATGACAAGTCATGGTGTACAATAATGAAGTGAGCATTTTTCCATTTACTAATTTAGCAATTGTATAATACCAATTGCGTAATGTACGGGCTTTGTTTGAAATGAGTTCTCTTTGGATTTATGCGTGGAAGATAACTAATTTCGATAATACATATTAATTTGCGCAGTTACAAAAAAAGATACCCTGAGTAGCACGAACCCTTTCGGAGTTCGAACCTGCGACCTCATAACTAAAGACGCTATCAACCCACCCCGAAAAGAGCCAAAACATGGCAAACTGTGAAATATACTGTCTCCCTCTACATGATTATTGAAATACGATGGCACTCTTGTGTTTCGCTCCATTTAAAACATTTCCCATGCTTGCCCCTTTTCAGCATACCACTAGAAATAATCACTTCGATTCACTAAGGCACCAAGTACTACAATAGTATATACTTTTTATGGTACTACACACCTATACGTAGACCACTTCTGAATGAACGAGACACATTCCGTGCGAAGATATTCGTTATGTCAACGTTTACATAAACAATATTGTTCAAACTATTTCTCTAATTAATTTCCACTAATAATCATTACGGGAGTCGTGTTGTTTGCTTTCCTTTTTGAGTTTCCGGGTTCGAATCCCGGCTGAGACATTTTTCATTGGTATGCCGGTCCTCTTTTGGATGCTGTGGGGAGGGCACTTCAATTTTAAGTATTCCAACCGTCGGATTCGGTTAAATCGTAAGTCTCCTTGGCGCTTTTCGTTAGCCTGCTGCAATTATCATTACGACATCCGTGTTACCGTGGCGCCATTTATTCCTGAACCACGATTAGATCACTCCTGTTTCTCAGTCGATCAATCCGTCCCCTTTAATTCATGCATAATTTCATTTGTTCCGCGAAACCGGTGAGGATTGTTTCCTCTTCTCTGATTCAAATTACTCTGCTTTTAGCATTGCAAATCGATTTGGAATTCAATGAAGAAGCAATATCATCACATTCTCCTTTCGGAAGAGAAAATGTTTTTGTAGGGTACCTTTCGTCTGATTAACGACAAAACACGCCACTCCTCGTTTTATTTAGATAGGTGACGATGAGCTGGAAGCATTGTGTTAATACGTGAACTTTCCCATTTTTCATGATGCTTAGTAGGTTTAATTTTCTCTTTCATCTCCATATTTCGCTTGGAAAAATTTGCAAGGCTATCTTCACTATGCTACTACATATCTCCGAGAGTTTTGTTTTGAAATTCAACTCATTTCAACTCCTCATGAATATTCACTTAATCGCGCTGAGCGCGACCGTATTTTCTCATTTAAAGTTCGAGAGTGTGAGAAAATTTCCATTATGATTACTTTTTTACTGTATATTGGAGCATTAATATGCACACTCACTTGATAAATTCCCATGGCTGCAAACGAGGGTAATGATCGTCGAAGCCGCTATTTTCTCTGCTCCGTGACTACTTCTACGATAAGAGTTTATCGTTATTTTATTGGGGCTAGAGGGAAATCAATCGCTTCGTATTACTCGCCATAGAATGAGGACTTCTAATGATCGTCTAAAGTTGGATCGTCAAAACATTAGTTAAGCATCAAGCCATCGTTATTTTTATGCCATTATATTACGCAAATGATTTTGTGATCCATGTCACAAGGATAAAAAATATACTTTTTTTAACATTAAAATTACGAAAATAATTGCGACGTGTTGGCAGAAGTAAACATATATAAACTTTTTTGTTATAAAACACATTTTACATTACATGACAAAAAATTTACTGTCACTTATGTTTCAAATTTTTGTATTTCCTCACGAGTCCTTCTGAGCCTTAGTAAAATTCCACATACTATCTTTTATCTTTGTGGTGGTGTGGTAGACTCAGTCTTTATTATGGTCCCCTTTACCTTCATGTGGCATTTTACATATGTATGTACATCATATATGTCCAGGGCATGGTCACCGTGCAAAAATTGTGGCCGTAAGAAACTCATTTTTTACATTAATACCTACTGAATATTATCGTTTGAACGTATTAGTGGGACCTGGAAGAAGGCATTTCGAAGAAGTCCTTTTCCGTAGCAAACAGAAATTACCTTGTAAGCCAAAATATAAATATTTAAATAAAATATTAAAATAATTTAATAAAATGTTTAAAAAATACTGCCATTTTGGAAATATATATTCTTTCCAGCCACCTCCAAAAGCCTGGAAAAGGAGTTACTATTCGTATTTTTGCAGGCGTAGCATTTCTCAGAGTGTCACAGACACTGGGTATCACAAGGGCGCTGGGCTTCCGACTGGAGGTCATGGGTTCGCATCCGGGAGAGTCCTCAGGACCCGTCGTATAAACCCAAGCTGAGTGATTTTCTGGGAACCAGTTCTAATGGGGGAACCTCAAGTAACTCTAATTAAAGGAAATGGCCTGATGAGTGAATATCAGCTGCCATTAGGCTTTCTGCTTGAATAGCTCCTCACCAACATGACTGACCTAAGAGTTGTAAGCTGTGGTAGCGGTAGATATCAAGAAGTCGATTTCAAGCACGAATCCACTGCCCCTACAGCCTGACTAGCTCAGCCGTAGTTTCCATAAAATTTGGTGCTCATAAAATCACAAGGTTTAGCTGAATGTGTGCGTAGGAGTCTTCTGCCGAACCCGGGCTCCGCGATCGGAAACTCGAAGCCCGACTCCTTGGTCTGAAATAGTCCGTACTAGTCCTGATGAATTAATACTGTCATGATGTAGTTTCTTGAATCTAACCTCATTTTATCTTTTATCATTACACCCCTCCCTGATGCATACTTGAGACCAATGGCATCCGAACTGTTTATTCACTGGGGCCTCTGCGTTGAGCCACGAAATTAATCATTATAATAAGCTCATACCTGAAAACTAATAGATGAGGTGTCGAATGAACCCAAGTGAGTCACTTCTCCGACCCATTCTAAAGTTTCTTCAGAGGGTCCCTATGAGTGTGAAATTGAGACATAGGTTATAAGTAACCATAGTTCCGCAGGAATGAATTTCCTTCCACCTTTACGTCGAATCTTGCTCCCGTAAGCTACTTCAGCGCCGCTTTAGAACGGGCACGCCGTTGCCATGGATACATTATATCCAAGGTTTCCCTTTGACTGAACCTTTAGCTTCACTTGTGCTGCCTCCACTGTTTGCCACGTTCGTTGATTCCACTCGGAAAACACCTGAACTGATCACTAATCAAGCAACTGCATTCAGTAATAGAAAATTAGGAAACTATACTTTTTCAGGTGAAGTAAAATCGATAAAAGCCATGAAGTGAAATGCCGATTGTATGAATCTTCCTCTGTCGTGAATCGATGGGTCTTAATGGACAATCGACGCCTGATTATGATTACGTTTCAACCCCTTTACAATGTAAATCTACATAATGCTCTGCGAGCCACCGCTAGGGTGGTCGGCAGGGGTGGAGATCACCAAACATGCTCCATTTACGTGCGACTAGGAGCTACGAGCTATATGCGTCCTAAGTTCCCGCGTAATATTGAGCTATTGTTTCATTGGTCGCCTGGATAACCAGGTGGTGGCGGGAAGTCTCGAATTTGATCTCCCTTTCGTGAAACCCGGGTCGTCTTTCACTTTTCCGTCCCCATCCAGAGCTCCCCATGGTATTCCCTTCATTCCCTTTTCACCCTCCACGAGGGCGTTTCCCTCGCTCCCAAATATCCCCACGAACCCGTTCGCTCCCGGCTTCTCCCCAAAGGAGCGCTCACCCCAACGGTATTCGACCCCCCCTCCCGTCCTTTCTCCCCCGTTTTCATCTCTCCACCCGTTTCATCCCTTTTAAACTCCCGCTCGCCCCGCGCCCCCTATCCATTTCCGGCCGGGTGGCGCGCGTGAGAGGAATCCCCGATGCCCACCGCCGAGAAATTGACTACATTTCATTCGAGAGGATCCAATCACGTCCCACGGAAGTCGGATTCGATGACGGGATAATTCATCCCCCCGCCCAGCACCTACCCCCTACCTTCGACGACGATATTGTGGAAATTAATCCGGAGATTAGGTCGCCTCGAAGGACTCCTCTCTCTCTCTACGTTTCCCACCCGTGAGAGTTGCCGCGCTGCAAAGCGTGCTCTTCAAATGTTCCCCTCGAGTGATCATCCAGGATACCGAGATATAGAGCTCAGATATCGAGCCGATCTAGGCGAGCGAATAAAACTCAGGCTGTGTGGGAATGAATTGGGCGTTTAGAAATTGAAGAGGCAGAAAGTCGTCGATGGCCGAAAAACCGAAGTGAAAATTGTGGCGTTGAAGTTTTCTTTGATTAGAGTGAACAACGACGTTGTAACCTACCTTCTATGTAAAATACGCTATGCCAAACATACACAAACAAACACAAATTGTAACATACCATAAATATGTAACCTAGGTTATTGGCGAACAAACACAGAAATAACACATGCATATGCCAAATCGTCAACAAATCAAACAAAGCACACCAATGCACTTGATCTCACTATAATTACATGGCGGACATGCATCCCTGTCTCGGCGATCGTCCGGCCGCACATGAGACCTCTCACCCACGGGATTCCCTGCAGCAGTCCCATCCACACCACACTTCCTCAAACCAGTTCACTCGCAAAAGTCCCCCAGGAAGACTGCTCAGTGCATTGTTGGGAGTCTGGCGACAGTGCGGCGTCAACAACACGCTCAAGGCATTATTGAGGCGAGGCAGCGCAAACACATCGGGCCATTGTCGGTTAAATGTTTCGTTACAACGTCCATATTTCATGGTCGTATTGTTGCGATATTTAGCATGATTTTTCACCAAGTTTTCACATTCATCCAAAAGGAGGAGAAAGATTGGTGGTATTCTACTACGAACTTTTTCCTCCCTTAGATGAAGACAACGATAAATGACTAAATTTATTTTGTAAAATGAATTCAGGAACGCTTCAAAATAGCTCTCTCCACACAAAGGGCGTAGCACTCATGTACCTAATTAATGAAAACTCGGACACGGCTCTAAGCTTTATTCCTGGGTGCGCGAAAAAATGTGAACAGACTGGTGAAGTCTTCACGGGTTCTCCACCGGGTCAGGGAAACGGCTAAGGCCGACGTTTCGACGGCTAACACTGCCATCGTCCTCAGGGCGTTGAGTGTCAGGTCCAAGAAAATGCCAGTATATATACTTTTCGCCTAGGCTCAGGTCACTCCTGATTGGCTCTTCTCAGGTCACACGGGATTCGCTCCGCAAGCTCGCTCCTGATTGGCTCTTTCCAATCCTCTCTCTCTCTTCTCGTATTTTCCGGATCACCGGCTTCCACACGTTACTGAGGGCGTATCCTGTGTCGCGGTTAAAATTCTTCGCCTCTAACCTGATTTCAATTGCCTCCTTGGTTAGACGGTCCCAATAACCATAGGATTTGCTAAGTAATTTAGCGTCGTCGAAAGCAATGAGATGGTCCTTGTTGAGGCTATGCTCGGCGACGGCGGACTTCTCAGGATATCCCAATCTGATGCACCTCCGGTGCTCCTTGATGCGGGTTTCAATGGTGCGGCCGGTTTCTCCGATGTAGACCTCCCCACACTCGCAGGGAATCTGATAGATTCCCGGAGTTTTGAGGCCTAATCCGTCTTTGACCCGGACGAGTTGGTTCCTGAGCTTCCCCGGAGGTTTGTGGATAGTCTCAATATTTCTCTTTTTGAGAATACGTGAAATTTTCCCCGCAATGGTTGAGACATACGGGAGACAAGCTCTGGCTAAGGGTTTTTCCCTCTCTTCGTCGGTCTTTTCCGGGGCCAAATGTCCTTCTTTGGGGGCCTGTCTTTTTTCCGGATGGTGGGAGCCCAAGGTCCTTTTAAGGGCCGGGAAATATTCCGGGAAATTCTACGAACAGACGGAAGGCGTTGCTATGGGATCTCCTCTCTCACCAGCCATAGCTAACCTGTTTATGGAAAATTTTGAGGAAAGGGCCCTCGCCTCAGCATATCGGAAGCCGAAATATTTCTACCGCTATGTGGATGACACGTTCATCATATGGCCACATGGTGTCGAAGCCCTTCAAGAGTTCCTTGACCACATGAATAACCAGCATCCCAACATCAAGTTTACCATGGAGATGGAGAAAAACCACTGCTTGCCCTTTCTTGACATCCTAGTATACCGGAAGGAAGACGGATCGCTGGGTCACCGAGTATACCGGAAGCCGACTCATACGGATTTATATCTGAATGGAAAAAGCCACCACCATCCCTCCCAGCGGAGTGCAGTACTGTCTACACTCATCCACAGGGCGCTATCCGTGGCGGACGAGGATAGCCTTAATGAAGAAATCAACCACCTACGCAAGACATTCCGCCAAAATGGATACCAGGAGAGGGAAATAGAACTGGCCCTTAAAAGGACCTTGGGCTCCCACCATCCGGAAAAAAGACAGGCCCCCAAAGAAGGACATTTGGCCCCGGAAAAGACCGACGAAGAGAGGGAAAAACCCTTAGCCAGAGCTTGTCTCCCGTATGTCTCAACCATTGCGGGGAAAATTTCACGTATTCTCAAAAAGAGAAATATTGAGACTATCCACAAACCTCCGGGGAAGCTCAGGAACCAACTCGTCCGGGTCAAAGACGGATTAGGCCTCAAAACTCCGGGAATCTATCAGATTCCCTGCGAGTGTGGGGAGGTCTACATCGGAGAAACCGGCCGCACCATTGAAACCCGCATCAAGGAGCACCGGAGGTGCATCAGATTGGGATATCCTGAGAAGTCCGCCGTCGCCGAGCATAGCCTCAACAAGGACCATCTCATTGCTTTCGACGACGCTAAATTACTTAGCAAATCCTATGGTTATTGGGACCGTCTAACCAAGGAGGCAATTGAAATCAGGTTAGAGGCGAAGAATTTTAACCGCGACACAGGATACGCCCTCAGTAACGTGTGGAAGCCGGTGATCCGGAAAATACGAGAAGAGAGAGAGAGGATTGGAAAGAGCCAATCAGGAGCGAGCTTGCGGAGCGAATCCCGTGTGACCTGAGAAGAGCCAATCAGGAGTGACCTGAGCCTAGGCGAAAAGTATATATACTGGCATTTTCTTGGACCTGACACTCAACGCCCTGAGGACGATGGCAGTGTTAGCCGTCGAAACGTCGGCCTTAGCCGTTTCCCTGACCCGGTGGAGAACCCGTGAAGACTTCACCAGCATTATACGCCGGGAAAAAACTAGATCCTACGTAATGTGAACAGAGTTTCGCCTGAAGATCGTATTCCATTGTGCGCGTATCCAAACTATTCTGAAGTTGCCACATTCCACGAAAGGATTACAATTTTGTGAACACAAATTACGTTTTCGAACTGCATGGTTCGTTTCTCAGGCACTTCTTCGTCTTTATCGTCTTCTTGCCTTTTTATTTACCATCGAGCAGCATTAACTCCGAAAGCGGAGAACCTTTGAAGGAAGAGGATTAGCCGAATTTTATGTTGTTATTATTGAGACACTTTGTACGAGATGATTCTTAGTGATCACTTAGACACTATTATTTTTCTAATTATTCTACCTTCAATGCTATCAACAATCGTTTCTTGACAAAAATATTTGGTTAAGAATTTCAATTAATATCTTATTTCGAAAATTTTTATTGCTTGCAATATGAGGTTTTGATCAATTTATAATTAATCTTGCACTTGCGGCATTGCGATTGGAATATTCCTATATTTTTGCACCTAAACAGGTTCAATTATTGCAGTTTGATTATTATTTTTGTAATTAGCTTGATTTTGAGGGACTTGAGAGTGATAGCTATTGCGTTTGGTAATGACAGTGTTTGGAGGATCAGGATCAGAGCGGAGCAGAATCCGCCGCACCAAAATAAATCGTGAATAAGTCAAATATGCGGCGAGTGTTGATGGTGATAGATGAGATGCCGAACGTAGAAACCTTAAAAGATATACGGTGATTTTTGAGGTTTTTGTTCGTGTCACCTAGCATTTCTTTTAAGGAGGTTGGCTCGCGACTGCGTGAGTCAAGTTGTCTGAGGAATCTTATTAATTTAAGTACGAGTATATGCCTGCTAAGTGATCCTTACTTCACAAAGAAAATTACCTAAGCTATTGAAAGTCATAAGTATCACAAGAAATACGATGTAAAGTCGAAGGATTTCTTTTTTATGATAATTTTAATCAGCTCGACTATGGAGTCAATTCAGCATTTACTTTAAAGAAATAAATTCATGTACTCAATGAATTTACTAGTTTATAACACCAGAATATTACTATCAAACATTATATTATAATATTTTTCTGGAATATGCTTTAATATCTCATTAGTAATGATATTATTCATACGCCATACATTTTACATAGAGCGACCGCAGCGCCACTTGAAGACAACTAACGTATTTCGTCTGCTATAAGCGCAGAAATTGATGGATTTAGAGAAAAATACGGTGGGTTGATGCCTTTATTTTCGTGTCATTTTATTTCTTGTGAAATTACGCATAAAATATCAGTTTTTTGCAAAAATGACATGACACTATGTTATTTTTAAACGTTATATTCCCATGTGACGGCCATTCTCGCCGTTAATCGTATGTAATTTCAAATGCAATTTGTGCAAAAAAGAGTATGGGTTGGTATAATTATCTTTACTTCATTAGATAGAGGAACTTACGTTCTATAAGTGCTGAAAATATAAAAAAATGACATGACTTTCACTTTTCGGACCAACCTCCTTAACGGAAGCAAACAGGTCAACAAACATTATGTTGCAGACTTGGCGTGACTAACTCTGAAACATAATGATCATATTTGGACGGTCGCTTAAATTCTAAGTTAGCCAAGTTGCACGCAAATAGATAGCGTCCCACACCGTCGGGCAAATCAGTACTGCTCCCAATCCAATCCGTCCACAGACAAAAACTGAAAATAAACTCATTTATTTCCTTCAGAATGCTCCTCTGTAAGTTAGGATAGCAGTTTTGGTAGGATATTCATCGTACATATTCAGTAACACATAATAAAGGCCCTCTTTCCTCGAGAAAGATATTCTTTTTAACGAGCCTCCCACTTCTAAATGCCTCAAATGTTCATGAATCTCTCGAGCAAAGTCGGAAGACGACTTCATTTCGGTCCAGCTTCTATAGCTCTTTCACCACCTGCTTCCTCGCTATTTTTGGGCTGAAACGTGTCTGACCCTATTGCAAAGGTTAAGCTGAAGCAAGGAATGGTAATAATGATGTCGATCGGAGAAAGTAAGAATACAGAAATATTCCATTGAATCAAGACGACATGTACACGTCGGGAAAGTTTGTTCGCTCGATACGAAACTTGATGTGGATCCATAGGTTTGATGGGCGGAGAAACTGTTAGGAGTTGTTGAACTTTTTTTTCTTTTTCCTTCGACTTCCTTATCTCCCCATGAAAAGCAGAAAACCTGAAGTTCTGACGTCGCCATTGAGATACTTCCAAAGATTTTCCAACTACAGACATCGCACTTAAGAAAATATACGGTTGACAGAACCATTTCTTGAGAACATAACAAAATAATAACGAATAAAATTTTAAGGACGTTGATCTGAACAGGTTTGTCTCTTTAAGCCTCAACAGGATTTAATTGTAAAAAGTTACCTGTTTGACTGCCTTAGCAGTAATTACCGCAATTCATGAAATAACCATATGTATGATCAGTGGATTGGCCATAGCTAATTGATGAAGAGCTATTCCCGGGGTAGTTGCCAGAAAAATATAGGTTCTTTGTAACGCAAAAGTCGGTTAATATTTATCTATTTCGCCTAAAATTATTTTAAACATATAGCATATATTATTTGTGCGAGTTTGTTCCTCATTCAGTATTTACATTATGGCGCCTTATACAATTCCCAAATGCTCTTATGGGACAAATGTTTAAATACTATACGAATCTCCTCTACAATTATCTATTGCGAAGTAAACATTCGCGGGCACATAGTTGTCGGACTGTAGCACTTACCACTTGCACTACCTTGGCTACTTAATTGTTCCTCAATTTTTTTACCTATTCGTTGGGAAATGTATTAAATAATATATTCAATTTATGTGGCACGTTTCTTTTTTATATATGCAAGTTTTCAATAACTGCTTGATTTATCAGTTACAAAAGTGTCTGAAATGCTTCCTGTCCATTGAGCCATTGTTCCAGGAATCGATTTCAGTCGTGATTTTCATACTTCACGGTATGGTCATGTGTACCACTTGTAGCAATACAGAGATTTTCTGGAATTGAAGAGTAAACGGCCCACAAAAATGGAACAGTTAATGCCCTGCAGTTCTTCCTTACATTGATAACTATGAGTGATAACAATCACGGATTACGAGCAATATCAGTGAGCGGAGTTAGGTCACTTTTGTAACCCTCGTCACCATTCTTGAGGCAAATTTGGACTTTTACATTAGTTATAATTCTCGATTGGCGTAGAGTGGAGTAGTAACCATAATTCTGATTAAATCATTTTTCGGATACTGTAATGATGTTATTATAAATCATTTTATATTTCGGACTAAAAAATGATATTTATTCAATATAACAAATACTGAGAGCCTTGAGCCTAAGCCGTTCGCGAAGTCATAGCGTTGAGAGTGTCGCTATTTTTGAAAAAACTTTCTCTAATCTTCATCAACACACGCAGTCCTCCACCATAATATTTCATCCGCCATTCTCGTTCATTCCTTCATCATATTAACCTCACTTTGCTTTCCTCTGCATACTCACTTTCCCTAATTACATCCAAAGCTGTTAATCTAAGCGCAAATTTCAAAGTCTCCATGTTTCCAACTCCCATGTGAAAGCTGATATGGACATAGACTTCCCGGTAATAAATCTCTTCTGCAAAACAACCACGTTTCTCCCCTAGTCTCACTCAATTAATGGTAATCCTTACACATAAATTATTTATATGATGAAAGTTTGGCTGCTTTATTTTATAAAGAGCAGTAGAAACCCGAAATAATTAGATATACGAGATACTCGTATATCTTGCATTTTGTTAGGCAATCATTTCAACTTACGTCTGAGATTTCAATTCACGGCAATAATTTTCGCTCTTATGCAAATCAAATAGCATATTGGTAAAATAATTTAGTTTTGTCCATGAGAATTGTGTTGGATGGGCTAAAGAAATATCTCACTGGTATTTGAGTATGGCTTTTGGAAGAATTAAAATATTGCCCTCATCGGAGAAATGCCTATTTATTAGGTACGATTCCAATATTGATCCGAATCTCTTTAACTGGTGGTTAATTAACACTTACCCTAGTATTTAATATTCATTGCCCCAGTTCATCATTTTAAAACCCTTCAGCCCGCTCAAGTTCATACAAATACTAACATGGCTCACTATCGACTGCCGAAATTCTCTCCGTAACTTCCCTCTTTATCTTTCTCCCTATTATCCATATCTCCTTACCTAGATTACTCTAGTGGTTGTCATCTCTTCATAGAAAACAATTCCGAAACAATTCTATTTATGTCTTCGGATACTAAGGCATCAGCTTCGCGTCATTTCCTACGCATTTGGAAAGCACAAGGGAACATTCACCCTCAAAGCTGGCGTCTTCGAAGAATCTGGTCGCGCCTTAACATCTTCTCGTTTTATTGTCAACATAAAATAATTACCCGAGTTCTTGGTAACATTACTAATGGAATGAGTTTTGACAAACACTCAAGCATCATTCTACCGTAATGAATGACGTCTATACCCATAGGAATTTTGCTGATTGTTTTCCTCGATATAGCCAATTATTTACATTAACATAGATTAAAGTTATACAGGGAAATATCGTCACTCGAAACGATTTTTATATTTTAAAGGACTATGGGCGACATCTATTGGAATAATACTAGGTATTTTTGCCAATACGTATAGTCCATGATATACGATGCCGTCAATGAAAGGTAGGAAAGGTTATTCACTTCTCCTCAGTGGTAATGTAATAAAATACATCCTAACGTCAGTTTCCACAGGCTAGAATGTTTTGTTCCCCCATACTTCTTCCTCTATTCAAGACGTTAAAACCCGTAGTTATCTTTACAAATTCACTGGCATAAATGAAATTGCCTTTCCCTCGGAATTCCGCTTCCCCCAAATCGTGAAGTTCCGACTCTCCAGGTCAACAACATCAAGACTCCAGCCGTGCCTACTCCATCCTGCAGACCCCTCTCACTTCTAATATTTACCCTCATTTCCTCCCGCCACCCAACACTACCTCCCAAGAAGTCCACTGAGATTCTAGTCCGGATCCCTCCTCCTCCTCCTCCCTTGAATCCCTCCGGTTTCCATTCGCAATTTCTCCGAGATCAAGTCCATGCCTGTGTCTACACCGTAACTGTCGGCTTCTTCTCTCGCTAATTACTCAGACTGTTTTCGGTCTCAATTCTTGTCAATTTAGGTATTCCGTATGTTCGCACTCACACCCATCCGTTAGAGCGTTTTAAGTTACGATCGATCGATATTATTAATCGTCTACGGCGTGTGTGCGTTATCACTCCTTTTGCGTCGGCTATTAATCGATTGATTCGAAAGTGGAACTCTGTTGTTTCAAGTGAATGAAGAAGAGTCAAGGTTAGCCGCAATGCCACGGAGTCGATGGCGTTGGGTATCTGCCAAGTGCATAGTTTTTTTTTTTGTTTTTGGGGTCGTTCATCTGTGATTTTCAATTCTTAATCCGCACTAAAAGGCGTCTCAGACCAGGAGAAAAGGTGCAAAGATGAGTGTGGATGAGAAAGAAGGAGGGACGGAAGAAAAACCGGCGCCGGATTCAGCCTGCTCTTGACGGAAGGCGCCGGGGGTACCACATTTTTAAGGACATCATTTTCATGAGGACCTAAACTCCTGAAAAAATCATTTATATATTACACATTTTTACGGTTCGACGGACGAAGTATTGAATTTGAAGTCCTCTCCACGCAGCACTAAAGAGGGAGTTAGTTAACCGACGAAAAATATCTTCCACTGCCAAGATTAGAACCAAGGCCCTCAGGTCAGTTTCTGAAAATCCACTTTTTTCTAAGCTTCGCGCGGTGTGTATTAAAAATTCCTGTGTGAAATTATTTCTCTTCATTCTCAGTTCACGTCAAGTGAGTACTCTTAACTCACCAACCCCATCACTGTCCGCAGACTCTTAAGGGAGGATTGGAGGTAGCTTGGAGGTCACGTAGGTTGGCAATCGATTCAGGCTTTAAGATGCTTCAACTTTTCATTTTATCGCTCCTTCAAGGATAAACTTAATCCTAAGAGAAACATGACATCCACGCTGAAGGTGGATTCAAAAACATGACCGTGGGTGGCCAAACGTAAACGTTATCGTCCTGTCTTCTGCGGCGGGACTAATATCCTTTTAACTTTTAAAGATATATGAGTACTATAATAAATTATATGCCATATTTTTGTGAGTAGATAAATTGTAGAGAAACCACCTAAATTAGCTTACTCTTGACAAAAGACGTTGAGGGGCCCTAGTTTCAAGATTCTGGTGAACAGATGGGGTCCTGAACTTTGAGTAGATACTCTTCGCACGTTTCTAAAGAAGTGACTTAGGTTCCGCTAAATTCAGCCATTTTCAGGATATGAACATGAGTCTTCCGGACGTTTTTTTTAATAGTCATAAAATTATCACTTAATTAGTAGTAGTTTTAGTTTTTAAGGTGCGTCGACGGCTAAGGTCATTTTGCACCTTGTCAAAATATTTTATAAACGAGTGCATATGCTCATTAAAAAGTGAGAATGTAAAAAGGTAGGTATGCTAAAATGTTAAAGTTAAATTTTTTTAAATATAGAGGTATCTTTCAAGAAGGAAAGTATATGGTCGATCATTTTGGGGTCATTTCCTAAGATTTGTCCTAGATTGCCCACAACGTTTAATCTTTCTCTCGCGGCACGATAGACATAACACTCCGTCAGGAGGTGCCTCACAGTGAGGGGGGAGTCGCACCGATCACAACGGGGTTGGATCTTCTCCTCCGTAAAGAGGTAAGAGTGGGTCAGGGCACTATGCCCTATCCACTTAATTAGTTCCGACTTTTTTATCTGAAAATCCACTTTTTTCTAAGCTTCGCGCGGTGTGTATTAAAAATTCCTGTGTGAAATTATTTCTCTTCATTCTCAGTTCACGTCGACTCTGTCCTTTTCCCTGTTCGCACATACCGATGCATCGTGCTTCACATACCGATTTCATTCGCTACAAAAATGGCAGCGTTTTAACAGCTAAAATCCGGTATATTTCAAGCGCGTTGAAGTTTGTATAGCAACGAGGAACAAAAAAATCAGCTTGGCGGGAGAGACCCTCGAAAAGAATTTTAAATGCCAATGACTCCTGAAAACGTTCGGGCGGGGAGCGTCTGGGTTTTCTAAACGTTAAAATTTCGCCGCAGTCAGAACTTTGCATTGCCTTCCCCGGGCATTTTGCCAACCCCAAAATTTGATTTTCAACCCAGTCCTCTCTTCCTCCTCTTCTCCTTTAACGTCTCCACTCTTTGGTTCAGTGTTGAAAACATGGTGATTCTCGAATAGGTAACCCAGGAGTCACGTGGTTTGTACAAGAATGGTTCAAAAATTGAGTGTGGTAAAACCGCTAATACCTACAACCTCATTCATTGTTTACATCTGCGTTTCAAATCATCTGGGGGCCCTATAGTCGAGACAGGTAAGAAAAAGTGAAAACAATTAATGATATTGTAACGAGCGATTCAAGTGAACTAAATTTGAAGATCATTCTTGTTTATGCCACGTGACTCCTTGGTTACCTATTCGAGATAATCGCGACGGTTCCAAACACAACCCCCCTGTGTTTGAAACCGTCGGGATTATCTCTAATAGGTAACCAAGGAGTCACGTGATACAAAAACGAATGATTTCAAAATTTAATGTGCCCGAATCTCTCTTTACAACATCATTAATTGTTTTCCCTTGAGTTTTTCTCATCTATTCTAACTAATGAGCCCCCAGTTGAGATATAGCACAAGTGTAAACAAAGAATGAGGTCGCAATCAGTGGTTTTTACACACCAAATTTCCGAAGAATTCGTGTTTATACCGCGTGACTCCTTGGTTTCCTGTTAGAGATAATGCCGACGGTTTCAAACACAGCCCCCCTGGGGAAGAAATTAAAGGTAAGCCCCCTGTATGTGTACATTATTTATTTTTTAGCCAAGGTAATTATTCCAGTCGTTTTTGGTGTAACCACTCGCACGGTAGTACGACGCGACGCACGAGTGCGTTTCCCTTTGCGAGCGTTAATCGAGTTTCAGATGATTGACGCCACCATCTCATTGTCTTAATGCTAGATTTTTTCGAACAGCATCCTTTTTTCCAATATTTTCCCTACTTCCTTCTCGTGACCTCATTTTCTTTAAATATCCACGTGCTTTGATTTTATCCGTGATCTTCATTTTGAAATTTCCCACGTACCAAACTCCCTAATTGAGCAACAAATATGCTTCCCAAGTACGCAATTTTATAATGATACTCATTCAATTATTTACTTCTAAATGCACACTCCAGAAACTGCTATTAACAATATTGATATGTGACCAGCTCCATTAGATTCTAATTTCCCACTCAGCGATTTGTGGTGATAACGATTTCGCATCGACTTGTAGTGACTGATGATTAATATTTTCACATTTAGTGTGTAGGTACTCTGAATCACTCTCAATGATGCATGTGAAAGGGTGAACCTTTAGCAATATCTACATTATATCCCGAAAACTACTATAATGCTAGTGGATGAAACTTCATCAAGTATGCATTAACTGTCATGCTTAAGCTTTTGTATAGTCGAATTATAATATTTAAAAATATTTATAAAATAAAAATATTTGGCGCGTGAGCATTGTTCGAAAAACAAAGGCAACAATTATAAATATAAAGTAACATTTTAATCTAATCGACAGTGTGATTTGAATTGCAATTCATGAAATATTTGGCTCGCAAGCTTAGGATTGGATAGCTTTTTGCGGCTCTGAGTGATTTCATTCATTTTTCCTTCTGGAAATAGAACGCACAAAATAATTTGATATTGTTGCCATAATTGTTAAATTCTTAGATAATCCTACCAGAACAAATAATTAATTTATTTTGGAACATTTGAACAATGA
The DNA here is from genome assembly GCA_933228895.1 of Platycnemis pennipes. NCBI lineage: Eukaryota > Metazoa > Arthropoda > Insecta > Odonata > Platycnemididae > Platycnemis > Platycnemis pennipes. The sequence continues at coordinate 57,064,256 of OW121848.1, forward strand.
GGATTTTGCGGTGAATGATGCGAATTGAAATCGCTTTTAATTCACTCAGGAAAATCAAAAGCTACGAGTTTTTGGAATACGGACCTGATCATAAATTAGTCATAACGCTCAGAAGAATGGCTTGGCAGAAAGTGTGACTGCGATGAGAGAAGCGGGTAACTTGCTTTGAGAGTTTACTGCTCGTGAGCGAAGGTCTGAATAAAACTGTTGCCTTACCTGATAAATCAAAGGAACGCACGTACATGCATTATTCGTCGAATACAACGCAAAGGTATTTTCGGTATGCGCCCTAGAATTATAGGTAAAAGGAATTATTTAGAGTGGTACTCAAATTGGGATGGGTCATCTACTTTTGCACCGTGTGGAGTACCTACGCTCTCGAGGGTACAACACATGATCTTTCCTGGGGTAAACATATACGTGAAATAATTGGTCAAGCTAATCGTAAACTGGGTTTCATCAAAAGAGTATTGGGTAAATGTGACGATCATGTACGAGAAATCAGCTACTTTTCCCTTGCTAGACCTCTTGGAAATTTTGGACATTTGGACATTTGGAATATGCTGCCAGTGTATGGGATCCCTACGAAATCGGTCTATCAATAAGTAATGAACTTGAACGTGTGCAGCGAAGATCGGCAAGATTTGTAAAGGGACGATACGATAATTATATTAGCGTAACCAGTCTATTAAATGAATTGAAATGGGAATCATTGTCAGATCGCAGGTTGAAATTTTGACTTAATCTCTTAAACAAATTCCAAGGCAATATTTTCAGTGATGACGTTAAAAATATTTTACGAACCCCAACTTACTATGGCAGACTGGACCATAATCATAAAGTTAGAGAAATTGATTGCCGAACTGACCGATTCAAGATGTCCTTTTCCCTCGTACAATTAGAGATACGAATAACGGTAAATATGTCCTAGCGGAGAGTAGCAATGAATAGTATTGGTAGCTGCATGTTGGTATGAGTACTTAAAGCTAACCCTACTAACAGAATGTTTCTGCATGTTTGCTTTGCAATTTCTATCTTTTTCAAATAGCGTAGTTCTGACTACTATATTAATACTATTCCTTTTTTATACATGATATGTAGTGCATGTTTGGTGAGCATTCACCCCTCTGCCACACACCCTTGTGGTGGCTTGCAGGGTATTATGTAGATGTAGATGAGGGTAGCCGTTATGAAATCTGATCAATTCAGTCGCCACCCGACGGGTCTTCCATGCCACTGAAGAGCAGGAGTGTAGTTGCGAACCGACAGTCATTATGCGACACGATGGTTATGCGTCCGTAACCATAATCATCTTGCGCAATCGACGGTCTCCGCAGTGATTTTCACATCTCTCACGGGTCGAGTTTCAATGGTAAGGCCCAATCTTTTATTTTTTCCTCGGGGCCAGTCGATACTGGCATTAGTTCTCGTTTGCTGATGAGATTAAATAAATATTGGTGGCTGCCTCATTAAAATGCAAATTAGAGTCGGCGTTTCGTTTGAAAGATTTATGAGCTGATAAGGGAGTTGAAGGGTAACAAAGCTAAACGACCGTTCAAATAAATACACACTGCGCCATTGGTTCCTGGTTTGACGCTTTTTTTATTCAATGACCCGCGGAGTATTTTTTTTACGTGTAAAAATCGATTTTTTTTCATGCGTGAAAACAAAAGCGTAAATAAGTGGAAGGGGAAATAAAGGAAAGAAAATGTGTTGCTGCCAGAAAATAATGAATGGAATTGTGGATGAAGAGAGGAAGAGGTCCTGAAGATAAAGAGGTGGTAGAGGACAGGAGCCTGTTGGTGCTGAGAGGAAAGAATATTTCATAAGAATAAAATTGCATGATAGTCCGCTAAGAGTAAAGATATGAAAGGTGAGGTAATAAGAGCATAAATGGAATCCTTGAAATACGCAGTGGGAAAGAATAAATACAATATTTGACAAATGCCTTGTTGACGTAAATGATAAGGGATTGTGATCACTATTGTTGCTAAAACTCTTAACAGGCCTCTTTATATGGTGATAGTAGGTTATTTGGTTGACTGTTAATAATTATTTGAAATTGTAACGTTTAGACTGGAATACTTTTACTAATCCTTTTCATGCTTGACATGTAATACATGTTTGGTGTGAATTCAATCCCTGCCACACACCTTTGTGGTGGCTTTCAGGGTATTATGTAGATGTAAATAAAATTTTTCTTTATATTCAATCACATATATTTTTCTCCAAACTGATGTCCAAATATAGCTAATAGCGTCCCTTTTCATTGGTGCTAACAATCGATGCGCATTTACGATGGAGTTGAATGAATACTTTTAACTTGAGAGTAAGTCTGCGATTTTGATGGAAATTATGCTTCAGCAAAAATCTCCAATGTGCAAAATTATGACCAAATGATACCGAATACGTTCTGAATACAACCGAATAAAATAAAATGATATGTAAAATGGTGAAAAATAAAATCTCGAGAGAATAAGAAGCGCGAAGCTATTTTCTTAGGACGTTATCAGTTTGGCTAAAAAAATACCAACTATATTCAGGTTCCATAGAAGTATGCTGCCGTCAGGCAAACAGAACAAAAAGTTCCGAGAAAACACAGCGTAGCCTATACGATCGATGCGCCACTAATAATTTGCACCGTGAATGGAACAAAATTTGCTTAAATTGCTTAAATGGAAATTTACTTAAAAGGGTAACCGCTCGGGCGATACAGGGTCTCTCTTTCTCTCATTTAACGAGCAAAATAGCGTTACACAGGATTAATCAGTGTAAATTAAAGACTGGGGAGATTTTTAACTATTACCCACCATCCTTACTTAATAAGAATAGCAGCGCATAACTCACCGTGAATATAGTGTGTACGATATTATTCTACGAAGGCGAATCAATTTACCGAGGATTTTATGTATACCGTTCTTTAAAAAATCTACATTCTCTCCGATTCGGGAAATTTGCTGGATATTTACCTCCGGGTGAGAGCCTAGATAAATCATTAAATGCATGCCGTTACTCAGCATCCTCAAGTGAATTAGTAAACATTATCCACTCCAAAATAGCTTCACATGCTGAGGTAAAAGAATCGCGATGTGGCATTCAATGAGTCATAAAAGTTGCTACTAAATTTGTTTTTTACCACCACGGATGTCTCCCTTGTTTTCAGAGAATATTTCAAATTTCTATCTTGAAATGAATAATGCGAATTGTATGCTAAAATATGCAATGAAGTATCCCGCGTTATAAGCAGCTTGTAGTATTTTGGAGATAATTAAAAATTCACATATGCGATCAGCTCTTATTTATTTACACAGCTAACGCTTTTACGGGCAAACTTGCTATTAATATGTAAAACATGTGAACATCGTGGAATTAAAATAATTCTAATTTAAAGTCTCTAATTGGCGACTTCTTGCGCTTTCCTTGCCCCGAGTGAGGATGGCGTCATTGATCCGCTTCAATTTCTTTTCTGGTTCAACGATTTGGGAGCTTAGACTTTTAGCATACTAAGCATACGTTAGAACACATTGTTTATTATTTAAGTTTAAAAAGTCTTCCCGGTTAAAGCGCAAAGAAAAAGGAATAGAGATACACTGTAAATAGACAATGAGGAAAAGAGGATTATTGTCGGTAGGAGACGTGTGTTTTTCATAGTGTAAATAAATAACTAATAAGAGGTATTGTAAACTGTAAATACGTTAATATTAATAAACTGGTTTTGTTTTTTATGCACACTTCCTAACTACTTCATTTCAGCAACCCAAAAAAAGATTAAATCATTTTTTTTTGGGAAAGGTAGCATGCCCGAAAGTTTCGCGCAGTTTTAAAAGAAAATAACACCAACTTAATGTTCTACATACAAAACAGTGAATAAATTACGATTTCGGAATATTGGAAAGTGAATACTTTCGACATTTTTGCGTTTCCCTGCATCCCGTTGGCTGACTGGGAGTTCTACTCTCGTGAAATTATTCTGTTGGCTATGGCTCTTATTTCTGAGAAACTCAGTATTATATCTAATTCCATATCGAAACATGAAAGGTCATAGGGACACATTCGATTGTTTGCTCAACTTCGGCAATAACCATATTGAAGCACGTATTCATTCCCATTTCCGGCCAAATGTAGAGCGGCATAATGAAACAGTGGCCTAGAACAGAGTGATCGTGTAGACATTAATCGACACAAGGCGCCTTTTTGCCATTCAAGAGCTTCCATTTCGAGGATATAAGGTTGAAGATTCCCCGTATAAGGGTATTCACACTGTAATTTTAAATAGTATCAGTAAATATGACCCAACTTTACGACATCATCTCGTGAATGCACCCCTTTCAGAGGAAGAACAAAACGCATTAAAAACGACTTGATGCAATTTTGGAAAATAAGATAAGTGAGGAAATAGGCAGCGCAATTTTTGTGGCGCTATTTCTAGACGACATGTCGTGTGTCTATCTGACGACATGTCGTGTGTCTATCTGACGACATGTCGTGTGTCTATCTACTGATATCTGAGGTGTCGCGACACCTCAGATATCAGTAATAAATCCCAGCCATCCACAGCACTAAGATATTTCCCACGATAACTCCTCGGAAGTGCAGCAACGATTAATTTCGTTCACTGATATGAGTACTGATGGGTCTGCCAATGAGTTATTTGTTCATGCAAAGCATATAATTCTTATAGACAAAGAAAAACTCGTTGCTCCGACATACGATGGGGCAGCAGTCATGTCTGTGGAATTAAAAGGCATGAACAGGGACGGATCCAGGGGGGAGGGAGCGCTGTGGTCGGTCGCCTCCAAAAAATAATGTCAATAATACATATCGATAGAATTCTCAATAATTCATATCGATAGGTTTTTTTCATTGGAGATTTCATTGTTAGGAGGACAAGACTGGTGAATGTTTTATTGCCTGTTTATATTCTCGTATTTGTTTGCAAATCAGTGGGTGACCCCTCTGAAGTAACAATGGAATACATTGTGGGAAATGTATAACGGTATTTCCCGCAATGTATTCGATTTTATAACACCGCTTATTATTTATCTTATAGATTAAATTTATATGCTTTTCTGCATCCTGAATTTTACCTTAAGTAAGAGAGTATATTTTCTTGACATACCTTTCCAATATTAATATGTGAACATTCAACGTTCTCTAAACTTACTATCATGTTTCAAGATATTGATTACGATGGATTTGACCGATTCATTTACTTCATGGAATTTTATATTCCTAAAGGGAAGCTATGGAAATGACACACCAAATTACTCATAAGGTCTCTAACCTAGAGCGGTGTTCTTTATCAATCGTATTACGAGGTCGTGCTAGTTGGTGAGCCGTATCTTAAAAATCACCGAATTTGCACATTTCCTACTCATGGAATAGATGTCACTAGATCTTTTACGCAGACATATTTTTATTACGGAATGGTTCAAGTTAGATAGCCAATAGTATTTTTTAAAGAAAGTTTTCGATGAGAAAACATTTTGGGTATGCTTCTTTTAGATACTTCATGAACGTGCTGAAAAGTGATTTTTTATGTGCATCGTAGGTGATTAACCAAAGAAATTATCTAGATTTAATTTACAATTCAATGATTTTAATAGAGTGCCATTCCCAGTAATAATTATCCAGATTTTAATTGGGGTTACGCAAGTGAAGTGCGGGATGCATACCTTACCAGATGTGCGAGCGCTTACCCGAGACCCCGAGACTAATTGACACCGCACGCCACTAGTTCAGCGGTACTTCGAATGAAAAAGATAGGGAATCTTTTAGCAAGGATTCATATGTAGTGGTGTGACAAATGTCAGTTTGAACTAAATCTAAAAAATGGTGTAGCTATTAATTTTTGGAAGAGGGATTATTCGTAATAGGATTATATTCGATCCTATAGGATTAATAAAGCGACATGGAAAGCGTTGAAATTATACGATACCTAGGTGTAACAGTAACTAAAGATTTATCGTGGGGAAGGCACATCCGGGAAATATGCGGACAAGCCAAGAGAAATCTAGGATTAATTAAAAGAGTACTAGGAAAATGCGACGATAAGACAAAAAGGTGATGTTACTTTTCACTAGTTAGGCCTTTTCACCTAGAATATGTAGCCAGTGCATGGGATCCAAATTAATTTGGTTTGATCAGGGAACTAGACAGTGTGCAGCTCAGAGCAGCTAGGTTTGTTAAAAGGTGTTACGATAGTAGTGTATCAGAATTAATAGAAAAATTAGGTTGTGAATCATTATCAGATCGTAGGTTAACGTACAGATTATATTTTTTGCAAAAATTTAAAACTGATAGCTTTACTGAAAATGTTAAAAAATATATTAAGAGCACCATCGCATTATGCTATATTTGACCTGACAACTAAGGTTAGAAAGATAAATTGTCACACAGATTTAAAATGTAATTTTTCCCACGAACCATTAACTAACATAATAGGCAGCTTAGTAAAGTGATGCGTTGGTGAATTATTGCTAGAGTAGTCTGTTATGCATGATGTAGGTTTTAACATTACTAACCCATTCCTTAAATGAAAATACAGATAAATATATGTGAAGAAATTCCTTTATACCCAGTAATCTCTTCATTACTATGTGGATCGAGCCATCAAGTTGCGCATGACTAGTATATCTAACATATGTCCATGTAGCCGTAGCATTGTAGCTCTTACATTAGTCGCACGTGAGCAGTTTATGTTTGGTCATCTTCGCCTCCTGCAATACACTCTCGCGGTGGCTCGCAGGGTAATATGTAGATGTAGCTATAGTCAATTAAACCAAGGCAGCACACTTCCGGTGCAGAACGTACGCTGAGATGCTACGTAGCACCTATGTGGATCATTCGACGCAAGCCGTTTCTCGTATTTGCATTAGCTGAAGTTATGATGATAATACTTAGTTCACTATGTTTCTACTAGTTCACCTAGTTTCACTAGGTGCGATGTGGAGACTAGATAGTAAAATCTTAGTTCTTTCTAGCCAGTAGTATTCATTATTCACTTCTTTCAATAAATAAATAATTATTTCAATCATTTACAAACTTTGTCTCATGGATATATACAATTTACAAACTACAAAATTAAAATACGAAAAATTAGGCATTACCATTGAAATGTGTTTTACATTATGTATACATTTACATGATGTACACAAGGATACTTGATAAGGCCGGCTTCATTGGTTTTTCTTCTACTTGACGCTTATACAAATTCCAGCTGGCACACTAATTATTACTTCCCACTGATGTGTTCAAAATAAAATGGAATGGTGGGCTATGTCAAAATTTAGAAAGGATTTTGTAGTAGTGATGCGTGTATTGATTAAAGTAATGGTCTGATGGTACTTTTCTTCTGGAGTTCTGTCATAAAAAATGGTTGTTATTCATGAATTAAATACATGAGGTCGTAACGTAGGCCATTTCAATACTTCCCCACCAACTTACGATCTTCGTCAGACCGTCAGATGAAATGACCCGTAAGAGGGAAATAATGAAAGATAAATTTATATAGGTGGAGATAATTAAGAATCCAATGCGTTTGTGTTCCCCACTGAGAAGGAGAGGAGAACATTTCCATGTGTTTGCATGCCCTGACGAAGTTATATTAGCTATTGTTTCACGGCATGTTTATTCCATAATGTTACAGTATGAGGGTATTTGCAATTCAATCGAATTATTTTATGACGACTCTCTGTAATTGACTCTTATCTTGAGCCCTCTCCCGTTTCATGAAAGGTGAAAATCCAGCTGAGCTACGGTTTTCCACATTCTCTTTAATCGATAAATTTGTCCTGTGTGTCAAGCAGTAACAGCATTTCATCTCAAATCAAATGGGTGGAGGATAACAATCATCAAGATAACATGTGGATCGATTGATGATCAATTCATAGTTGTCACTATAAATTGCTGTTGCGATGTTTTTAGTTTCTGGCGACTGTATCGCTTTTCCATTTGCAATCGAATTCTCATTACTCTCATGTCCTCTTTCATTATCATTTCATTTGTCTTCGTTTACATTCTCCTCAACCGTCAAAATATATAGTTGCAAGGCAATCATCTATTTGGACTCGCTCGCCTGTCTGATCGATTCTTCTGTGTAAAGGACTATTTCATCGCGTTGATCATCCCCTTGAATACGAGTCAGCGTTCGCAGTTAGCGATGCATTGGAGTTGTTGCAGCGTTAGAGAGTGGAGGTTGAGGAAACGCATTCACACCCTAGTTGATTTGGAATTTATCTTTTAATTTAACCTACTCCAATACCGCTTGAGCCTCGAAAAACTGCAAGCTTCCCCAGTTTTAAAATGTTCTTGATTAAGAATCTGCTGGAATAGTCTTATGGAGGGAAACTTGATTCAAAATGATAATGATCGAATGTGTCTGATTTACTATGGTACATACATATCACTCGATTGAAAATTAAGTTTTCTTAAGTCAGTAGAGGAATAAGTATAATTGCTGGACAAAGTTAGCAGGGTTTGTAGGTGGATGGGACCGTTAATTACGGGCAATGAGACCCTGAATTTACTGTGGCAATCGAAGGGCGAGTGCTAGATAACCGAGGAATCGAGGAAGAAGCGGAAAAAATCGAAATGTAGTATGGGCTCTGCGTCAAAACCTATCATGAATGGTAGAATACTAAAAAATAATAATCGTAATAATAATTCATAGTCTTATGTTTTCCCGGCACATTATCTGGGTGAAGGTGTATCGAGTTCTCCACTAGGTTAGGACCTTCAGAGCCGACTTTTTGACGGACAACTTGTCCATCACCTTTAGGGTGTTGGATGTCGTTTCCAGGTTTCCGCCAGTTTACTATGTATGGTCACTGACCTCTCAGGCCTCCTTTCCCCCACCTGATCAACACTCATCTGCTTGCATGTCCTTTCTATTACTCTGATTCCCCGTCTCCAGATTTTGCTAAGGGTGTAGCCTGAGTCTCGGTGAAAATTCTTTTTTCTCGAGTGACATTTCGATGGCCTCCGTCTTCAACCGACTCCAGTAGCAGTTTGAGCGGCATAGTGATTTTTCCCTGTCGAAGTTGATCACATGACTTCGGTTACGGCTGTGTTCAGATACCGCTTATTTTTTCTGGTTGGAATAGGCTTACATGGCATTCGTGTTCTTTCAGCCTTGTTTCGATGGTAAGGGCCGTTTCACCAATGTAGGCCTCTTCACATTCATAGAGGATCCGGTATCTTCCGGGGGTCTTACACGCGCGTGCTTACCATGAATATCAACACTCCTTCGACAAGGCATTTGTCGCGTTTTTCTGGCCTTTTAAGGATTATTTTTTGGCATGCAGGCTTGGGCTCTGATAATATAATTGTTCCTCAGTGGAACTATAATTAGTTGATAGATAATAATAACAGTTGATAGACGATTACACCAATTCGCTTGTTCATTTTTCCATTCGGGCTCAACCACATCCGCTGAACGGTGGCTTAAAGGCAATGGAACCCATTCATCAGTGGATATTATTAAAAATGATACCAGTATTTGTTAATTGTTTTGACTTGTTTAAGAATAATTCGTTTAATTCAGCAGTATATTCGAGTATCCTAAACATCTAAGTAATGTACATATAATGTAAAAGTTTTACCATCTTTTGTTGTTTCCCAATTTCGATACAGCTGTGGTCGTCACAGTAAGATGTAGTGCTTACTTATAATTGCGTATTTTGATCATTAAAATTGCACCCAGGTTTTAGTTTAAAGTAGTGCATAAGCCTACGTAATGTTTAAAAATAAATGTAATATAATGATTGAAGACTTATCTCATAAGCAAACGTATATCTTAAATGGTCAGTATTATGATCCTTAAAAGCATAGGCATATGGAAAAAGTCTTCGACGATATTATTTCCGTTGCGATATTTCATCTTCAATTGCATACCGTACACGTCATGGCGTACGAAGCAGATTTCATGTAATATCAGCAATTATTTGTCAAACAGCTCGATGAACATCCTATTCAGTATTCTCCTGCAGTTATGGAGAATTGGGTCGCAAGTAAATGTTTGCAGTTTGTGATTTCAGAATGGCCCACTTTATAAGGAGAATGCTAATAGTCGCTCCAAATTAAGCAACAGTTTCACACCTGAAAAGATGCTTTGTAATTCCAAACGCGTTCCAAATTCCCGAATTGAAAAAAAAATACATGCATAGATCAACTTCTCCGACATCGACGATTTCTTTTTTAAAACTGGGGAAAATAATCGCCGGACATGTATTTGATTCGCATTTCGCGCTGCTTGTGAAAATCGCAATCATGCGCATATTTTCCGCTCAATTTCACCCTATCCTTGCAGTATATGAACATAGTATACTACTAAATAAAGGTAGTTGTTTCAGGCTTGATTTGGTGGAATATCATAGCGAAAGAAAAATACTGGAAATTTTCCACAAAATTAGGATTTTACTTAGTAATGGAAAATTGCCAGTAATATTCTTTCGATAGTATACTACATCAAATTCTCAATAAAGAGCAAGCTAAAACTCATAAGTTCAACAAAACAACATATCAACAAATAAAGAAAACGTGTTATGGTTGACCTGTTTCTGCGATGGCTGCCCACCTTCCTAAGCTAGACCCAATTATCAGGCGAGAAGTTTATGAAGGGCGGGAAGGGTAACGGAAAAGAAAAGCGGGGAATTGAAAGCTACGGGTGACGTTAACCCCCCAGTGGGGAGGGGTTTTGAGCCCTAAGGGCCAAAGTGTGAGCAAACAGCGACTTTTCACTTCAATTCTCGAGGGAAGATCAGTGAGTTTCGCCAGGGTGGCGCGAGAAAAACTGTTGTCAAAAGAATAGAAGGTATTAGTTTTTCAGATGGGTAGAGACAAGAAAATTGGAAACGAATCTGGTGGGATGGCGTCGGTTACTAAATCTATGGAAATGAGGTGTCGTGCATTGTCCGATATAGAATTTCGGTAGATAATAACGATATAGAAAAAGTAAAGAACAAAGAACTGCATTTGTAAGTTTGGAATATGAACCACACTAGTAGAGAGGCTGCTTGGTCAACTCCGTACCATATAACCATTTCTATCAATTGGCACTATCAATGCCCGATCCTTTAACTCTTCATATCATCTAACTTGCCATATTTAGTTCAGAATAAGCTATATATGCTTTCTTCTGCCTCCGCACCATTCCCCCCTCGATCGCAACTTTCAAGAGAATGCCTTTCAGTGCTTCCCCTTTCATCTTTTTCTGCTATCTTCCAATTTCTCCCAAAAATATCCCATCCTTGCCTACGATAACAAACAAATATGACAACAATCTTCGCTACCGAGACCTCTACTATACCAACACTTCCTCAATTTGTATCTAATAATGAGATAATAATTATTTATTTATTTATTTTTCTCTGTTCTGTTGAGCTGCAGCGATTTTGATGAATTTCTTTCCTACCGGAGAGCTTTTCATGTTCGCTGTTCATGTGTGTAGCTCGACTGCAAAACCAGAGTTCCTTTCAACAAGGGCAATGGGACTCACTCTTGGAATTCGGACCTTCGCTCTGTGAAGGAATAGGCATTCTTCAATTGAGTCCTGGAAGACGGCTTGATCCTCCATTCCTTGATCATCCATTCTTAAGCAGAATCTGTGCGAACAGAACTCCTCTCGTCCGAAGAGTCTCGAGCCAATAGAGCTTGAATGTCTCCGTGTGCTCTCGTCCAGTTTGTGCGACCAAGTCCGTTCGGAGGGAATCCTCCGTCCAAGTCCCAATATTATCTATCACTATCAGGAGACGCGTATCCGTTCATTCAGCTGATGCACAGGTGACTGAACCCTACCGAGGATTTTATCCAACCGTCTTCTAACGTCACCTTCCTGAATCATCCTCTATCACTCTCTCTCTCTCCCCCCTCCCCGCAAACTCCGCTGTTAAATCTTCATCCTCCTGCATTCCCTTCCACATCTACATCTAAGTAATACCCTGAGAGCCATCGCTAGGGTGTGTGGCAGGGGGTGAAGAACACCAAACGTGCGCCACTTACATGCAACGAAGAACAAGCCATGCGGCAATACAACAAATAGCTACCACTACAGACTACTCTAACAATATTTCACCTATCTATTCCTTTTCTATGCTGCCTTTTAGGCTCTTTAATGGCACTCGGGAGCAATTGCATTTTAAATCTATCGGAATGAGCCTATCTCTCTATTCTTATTTATCTGGTCAAATCTAACATAATACGCTCGCGTGTTTAATGCATATACATCTAACCACTTCAGTAAACCTATCCGTTTCGAATTTCTACAGGATTTTTAATCTGTACCTACTTCAACCTAGGTATGTACCTACGATCTGATGATAATTCCCAGCCTAATTATGCTATTAACTGTGATACACTGCTAAACCTATATCGTAACACCTTTTAACAAGCCTAGCGGTTCTACGCTGCACACTGTTTAGTTCACTGAACTAACCTTATTTATTCGTAACCCATACACTGACTACATATACCAGATGAAAAGACCTAACTAATGAAAAGTAACATCGCCCTTTTGTCTCATCGTCACATTTCCCTTGTGCCCTATTGATGAATAGCTCTTTCATGGCAAGGGTAATTTTTTCCTCTCCCATGAATCTTTCTAATTATTAGTATTATAGTAGATATCATCGGTACTGAAAAATCGGCATCTTTGCCAACAAACTTTTGAAATTTGCGAACCAGAATCAAGTTTACAATTACTATACTGTAATAACAATTACTGCGAATTTTTAAAAATAAATTTAATACGTTGTAAAACAGCTTTTGTTCTCATTGATGGAAGCCTACTTTCCTATCCGATTGGGACCTTATACCGATTATCCGATTGGGTCTCCAAATAACTTAGCGTTTAAAGTTTTCATAGGCTATCTAATCCACTGAGCGCTTTTCTACATGCGATATCTCTGAAGCTTTTAATACCGTGGATTTCGTTTACCTTTTATGTCCTAATACTGTTGGCTACTTAATGAAGATCCTCCACTTTCAGAGACAGTTTTCCTCCTCTAGTGAAACAGTGTATCCCGCCCCATCATGCACTGTCCTACCCTCCGGTGGGTTCCTCGTTATTCTTGCAGGAGAGTAGCCACTTATCCCTTGAGCCCCTACGTCACTTTGGCTTCATTGGATGATCAAGGGGTTCGTTACTCGATGCTGATAGTGGCATTGGAGGGAGAGGACTGCAGGAGATGCCTCTCTTCCCCTTGAACTCCTGAAAATTATTAGACTATGCAAATGAAGTAATGTCAACCTTGATCGTAAAATTTAAAGGCGTCTTTGACATTTGACTTCCTCTTCATTCAATACGATTGATACAGTTATACTCTTGTGATATTCATTAAAACATCTAGAGGGCTAAACTCATCGCCATAGAAAACAATATCTCCACAGCTCAGAGGTTTTTCACAATGTATTTCAATGAAACATTTTATGTAGAAAGATTTTTCTATATTTCCTGCTGTTAAAACAGCATTATTTCCATTCTCTTATAGCATATTTCTTCTTAGGAATCCATTCCTTCGTACAATCACTTTTCCCAGAGGAAAACAAGAACCGCAAAGTTTCCATTCTCTTGAAGCGTATTTCTCACTAGTGTCCCGAGTCTTGAGTCTTTCGTTTCTCACCGAATAAATAATGACGTTTTCGTTACCAACGAAAACGTCATATTTTGTTATCAACGTGGATAAACGAATAACTTGAACCAATGACGTTATCATAACGACAAATTTCATTCGTTATAGCGTAACGAAAGATTCAAGACTTGGGCCCTAGGAATCTATCCCTGGTTCAATCACTTTTCCCATTATCCTAGTTTAGCATCGATATTTTTTTTAGGCTCTTCGCTATTTACTTTTGGAGACGTACCCGCCAATTATCTTCTGTTGAAGCTCCTGTGAGTTCCGTGGACTCTCTGGCAGGCTTGTTGCATCACCATCATATAGGTATACACTGTTCATTTATTTTTGTGCATTGTTCCAACCTCCTCATTATATGTATTCATGTCTCTCGCGTCCATCCGTAAAAGCATTAAAAATCCGCATTGATTTTGATGCAGTTTCCCCATGTGCCAGTTTTTTTTCTTTTAACTGGCCATGGCAGTTACAATCTCCATTTCTGCTTTATTTTTTTGTTAGCATAGATGGAATAATGGCATTTTTAAGGCTCGTGCACTACACATTCATCCATAGCTTTCCTCCTCTGGTCTTCATTTTCCTGCAATATGCCCCTTCGGAAGCACGATATTCTCGAATTACTTTTGTTTACTCGTTCATGCATTTAACAAATTTAATTTATTGATCTTTGCCTCCCCTTCCATGTATTAATCAACCCTCTCCTCCATAGGTTCTACCTGCGGTTAAATTTCGCAGTTTTTCAGTTATGAATTTGATCTGCATTTCCTTGATCACGAATTCCATGTGCACATCACCATAGAAGATAGCTGATAGTAATTTGTTTAGTAAATAATACGTGTCGCAAGTAATCGTGTATCGATCAGATGATTAAAATTCTTGTGGAGAGCCGCTGTTTAAGAACAATACCTGCTACAATTCGCGATGAATAACGGATGCATATCGTTGCTGTATATTGATATTGGATTGAATATTGCCTATTCCTGACCAATGCTTACGATGGATAATGGACTTTCCATTTCTTCCTTTTTTCGACTTAATTATTCTGCCTGTCTTAAAACAGTATTTAACCTTGAAGTCGACAGCAAAGCATGCATCTTGAATTTGCTATTGTCCGATTTTAAAAAAACTCGTTGATCCATGGCAAATGTGGTAGCAGACAGCCCTGTAGGTATGTTTCAAATACCGCTCAAAGAGAACTAAAGTGCCCTTATATGTATATACATCACATTCAAATATTATTGAAGGATCAAAGCTATTTTACCGATGCCATACCTTTTTTCTGCGATGATTTTTAGTATCGGAGACCGACTGCATTTATAGAAGTAATAAATTCGAGGCAGTCAACCCATTAGGCTACATTTCCCTTTAACTCACTCATGTATTGTAAATTGGGTTACTTTATGATTTTTTTCCCTGGAATACACAGTGGTTTGATCAACTTAGGTCCAACAACCCTACTTATTTCAATGTAAGCACGAATATTCAGTCGTATTCGCAATGGTAATCAGAGTTTGCATTTTGGGTATACTACACTCCGCATTATGTCCACTATAGCGAATTTTGATCGAATCACAAGATTTGTTAACTACTGCAGTCGAAAAAATAGTGTAAGAAAAAGCTTTGATACCGGTGTACACATTTTCTGTTGAGTTTAGATTATCGGCACACGAGATCCAATATGCAGGAAATTTCAGTTTTTTTGTCAATTGAAAATACTTTACCCATTATTTTGAATGAATAATATTCAGCGCTGTTTGACACGATTACTGAGAGCATTTTTGCAACCCCCCCCCCCCCCCTCCCTTCCTTGCCGGCTAATGAAATGTTTCCAATTTCAATAAATGTCGATGCGGGATTCGCATATCATCGTTTATTGGATACATTCATTCATATTCAATGGAGCACTCCAGAGAATTTTAAAAATTTAATAATATTCGTAGTAAATAAAGGAGGAAATATTCAACGCGTCCAAAATTGTGTGTGGGAGGGGTAAGGAGGGAAGTGAGATAGGTGATATTCCCATTACCAATCTCACGGAAAAAAACACGGAATGGTGAGCGTGCTAGAACGCCAGTACAAAACATTTTTCCTAGAACTGCATGGCACTTGATCACACATTCCCATGGTAATGGGGGTCAATGCCTCTTTCTTTAAAAGAACAACGCTTCTTTTAAAGAATAAATTTTACATATTATTCCTCAAAAAAGTGCTAACGATAAAATAGAATTCTGTATTTTTTACATTTGTATACTGGTCACCAGAAAAATTTAATTGGAAAGGTTGTGTGGATGACACTAGGCATATGATCGGATCCGAGCCCTACATTGGTAGATTTTACAAGTGATAAAATTAGCGAAACAGATAGGCGAAAAGAGATTAGATTGAAGCATTCACTTTTCTCACAGAACATTTCAGACCAAAATTCAGCGGCATGAAACAACATGCATATTTACATTTCCCCTTTCATCTCAAATTTCCAGATTTCATCTCATTCCCATACAGGTTCCTTTCCCTCTTGTGATCCTAGACCCCCTGCCACACGCTTTACTATGACTCGAGTCTTAATGAGCCGATGATGACTCCCATCACTCCACCGCGAAATTAGTTCGCCTCAATGAGGAACTTTTTAAAATCTCCCCAACTCTATTCTCTCCGTAGCATGGGTATCAGCAGTGAATTTAAGTCTACCCGCGTTTAAGGGCTCATCAAAACTATAGGAGTAAGGTGAGGATGGGATTGAAAGGGATAGGGAACTATGGATCCAAGGAGGGTGGAGATGAACGCGCATCGCCATGAGCCTGTTGTTAATGAAACCCTCACTAGAGTTCAACGGAGTTGTTTCGCGTTAGACGGACGGAGAACTTGAAATGCTCTCCACACGCCATCGAATCAAGGATTCCTATGTAATATATACCGGGATTCGAACCTCTACTCTTTAGGATGAGAAGCGGGTACTTTCGTTCCCCCCTCCTCATGTCAGTACCCTTGGCCACCATCAGCTACCGTAGCTTGAGACTGAAATGCGGCCGCGTATTGGAAATGCCTGGAGGTAACGGATTGTTTGTTCTGCTTCGTGAAGAAAATGATTCAGTGAGGGAGTGCCGGAAATATGTCGGGGGAATGAAGGCGGTTAGGTTAGGAGGTAGACGGACAAAGCGACGACGCCTCGGGCCGATGGAAGATTTTTGCCCGTCGGTTGGGTGTTTCCGTGGCATGACGCCAGTCCTCAGAGGCGCCGCAACGCTGGCTTCCCCGGTGAGGGGAAAATAAGCTGCGAGGAGGTGTGAGCCATGCAGCGCCTTCTCCCCCAGCTGGAAATGGGGACTGCCGCTTCGGAGCAGGAAGTTGCCGTTGCCTATCTCCCCGCGCGGCAAAGCTCTCTCTACTCCTAGCGATAAAAGCCGCCACTACTGCTCCTCGAAAAGCGACGCAAGAATCCGATGCGGATAACATTCCAAATAGCACTCAGCTCACATAAGACCAATTAACGAATCAACTCTTCGCTCTGGTCCCGAGTAATTGAGGAGCAAATCCCAGCTAACGATCACTTCGCGTTGTCATTGGCTAAGATTTTCTTAGTGCTCGTTCGTATTTTATTTCTCGACGCGCGTAGAACAGTGAAAGATGCATAAAATTCCTTTACGAAACTGTTAATCGATTTGTGTTCATCATTTGAGATACCATTCCAATTTCCGTGCACTTTAAATTTAGATTAAATTTTGTCTGCCGCAAGGCTTCCGCTTCACGCGCGTCAAAATATTTTGTCTGGTCATTTGGCTCATATATTAAGAAACTAAATAGATGAAAAAGTTAGCTGTAAGTAATAGAGCATACTGGTTCTTTGAATAGCCGTTAGAATAGAATATGGTGTGATACTTTTCTGTCCGTTGAGATACCTCGGATTAAAAGGCCCACGCTGCCATGGTTATGTTGGACTCATTACTGTAAAGAAAGCCTTGAGCTAAATTTTAGTCCAAATTTAAACCTCTAGTGAGCTTTGCTGGTTTGAATATTTTAACTGGGTAAAATTGTCCTTTCATTCATTATAACCGCTAGGCCATGTTAAATTTCAAGTGTATCCTCGGCTATAGCTCCGCGTAGAAAAAAAGCAAATTTATTCCTTTGAAGATTTTTATGGTATTGCAGTCGTGAAATTCGGATACAGTTCGTTATTGAAACTATTTCTTAAATATACCGCATCCACGGAGCTCTTTCTTAATGTTGAAATAATGATGAAATGTGATGTGAATGAAGATTACGTAAGCTCTCTGAATTTGGTGCTTCAAGATAAAATATGGTAAAATTTTATCTTGAAGCATGAAGTTGTGATTCATTCGAAATTGTCGAGTCTCATTGTTGTGACGACCTAAGAAACACTAATTAAATCGTATTTAATTTTAAATTTTTAAATTTTAATTAAATTTATGACCACGGTGGTGTTTGCCGCAAACCGTACGAAAATTAGACAATTATCACAATAATTCAAAAATCATAACAGCAGCAAATTTTTGATACATTTTATTTAACCCCGTTATCTCAAGCATTCTGAGAGGATCTCTATTTCAAATTAAATTAAATTTTCGATTTAGATAAGATAAGCTAAATGTTGCTATTATCGTTTGACATGCCTAAAAGCCGATTTGAAAGGTGAGACAATAATAATGTCGCTGATACTAACTGACCCTCATGAACTGACCTCCGATACCTTTGCTACTTTTCTATTTAAGCGAGAAGGATCAATTCCTTGTGAATGTGTAGCGAGCCTGACATACTGTCTCAAACAGCTGTTCTCTGGGCTCAGTGTATTTATTAGTTTTGTCTGGGAAAATGGCTACCTACCCGAAGCATGCGTGACTCAATTTTTCTGCTGCGATCGTATACCACCCCTACTGTTTATTTCGGTTCATATACAACGATTTACCGACAACGCTCATGTTTTTGTCTAAAGCAGGTCTGCGAAAAAAAATACTAGCTGAGCAGGCGCAATCAAATGCTCTCGATAAATTTTGTTGCATGAATGGCCTGCGGCCGGTACAAGTCGCCGACAATACCAAAATTGCCTTTTAGAAAAATGATCGTTACATCTGGCCCTGCGGTTCAAACTTTATGATCCTTTGATGCATACTCTCTGTATTCTCAGTACGGCTTTAATGTTCGTTTTTAACATACATAATCTTTGTTTGTAACTCTTTCCCAGTCAGCAACATGTGTGAAATTCGTGTAAATAGAAAATACCTGTGAAACATTTGGCTTGTGCAGATTAATTTCCTATCGACAACGTTTGCTGTGCTAGTGGCATTGAGAGTTTGTTGATTGTAAAGTTATTGAGAATTGCATTGCTGTGTTTTTATTATTTTTGTTTTCATGGCCAGTTTCTAAGGCTTCTCATCCCCTCTAGGATAATTTTCTTAACACCTCATCCCTGAATTCACCATGCTTTCCTCCTTCATCCATTTCATCTAAAAATTCCTATTCTGTTCCTTCCTCCTTTATACTTCTTTTTTAGCCTTACAGTACAGAGTACATTTTTATTCCTACAGTTTCCACTTTCCTGCACTATTCTTGTTTTCTAGGTTGAGATTGAGAGAACTGACATTTATGAGTCCCGATTCCGCAATTCTTTCTCACGTGGTTTACGAGTAAGGGCGAAATCTTTATCCTTTATCCTAGAAACTTCTGTTATAGCGAGATGTTATTAGTAGTTATTAGTTCCTTTTTCATCGTTACTTCAACTATTGCTTACCCTGTCCCTCTTTCTAGTATTTCCGGATGAAATACTGCCCTGTAAAGCGCGCGTATTTGTTCTTTTCATTGTTAACTTTCTAGTGCATTGCATTACCTTTCCTCGATTCTCACTCAATTATTTTCCAGCTTAAAAATGTAATTTTTACATATGATCAATTAATTTTCTTCACCTTATTTCTTTCCTCGGACTTCCTCAACAAAGCCGTATTTAATCACTGAACATGTCTTTCAATGCTATATGTTCCCTCTTAATTATAGAGCATATCGTATTCACCGAATTCATTTTCTAATCTCAGTAAGAGAGTACAACACGTTATCTCGTCCAAAGCATCATGTCTTCAAATAATTCCAAAAAATAATTTATTTCCTTGAATTAATGGCTGTACTTATTGTTAATCTCAATATGGCATGCATTGGCTACCACCCTTAGAATCCTTCGTTTACATTCTGGTTTCCAAGAGCTAATTTCCTAGACACGTCTAAATTTTGCTAAATTAATAGCGTAGTTGATAGAATGTTCTTGAGTAAATTAATGATGCTTTTCAATGAATCTAAGCAGGGCCCTGTGATGCCTCATATTGTCATCCAAAAACGAGAAGATGACCGGCTAAGGTGCCTATCAATGCATTTTCGGGGCAGCTGGTGAAAGGCCGTATTCTTCCTTCGCTACGAATGCACAGATCAAAAAACTCAAGAACATTCTTGCCGCCACTAGCCTAACTTAGCGTGTTTTCTCAGTCAAATTCTTACTTTTTAACGCCTTTCCGTTTAAGTCCCCCTTTAAAGTCGAGTAGCTTTGCCTAACATACATATTGTCCTTGCGAAACTCAGGTATATGAGTTCGTGCCTATTTTGTCCGCTTAGTCTCCCATGTGGCCGTCATTTCAATGGGCCGTTCATCTTATGAATTTGATTTTAAAAGAAGGAAATTGCATCACGATCCCTCTGATTTAATGCGTCCGTTTTTTGGGGTCAACTAGGAATCGTCGCTATAAATAGTACCCCCGGGATAGCTCCTCTCCACCGAAGGTTGCTCGGAGAGGAATAGTTATTCAAACCGCACTCAATGGGAGCACTCACATTTTGCCACGGTTCGCCATTCCACGGAAATTCGCAGGACTAGGCATCACGCGATGAGCTGCGTGAGAGATGGCGAGAGCGATATTCTGTGCGATCGATATCTCGTGACTGGTATCTCGTGCCACGGGTCGGCCGGTCGGGTAGGGTGGGGGTGAGGAATCCATTTCGTCTGCCGCCATAACAACGCCGCCGTCTGCATCGACTGCTTCTCAATTCTGGGGAACCCAAATGATTTTCCCGGGGTCAAAAATAAGCTGCGCCAATGATTTTTTCGGTCAAGTGTAGAAGAAGGATGGGCAGGGAAGAATGGGGTCGTTTACCATATTTTTTTATTGCCGAATCTGTTAGAGTTTGTAAAATAAAAGGACCCGTATTTTTCCGTTTTCTGATCCGACAATTATTTCCCGAGTTATAAGCGGCGAAAAACTGATGTTTTTAACCCTTTCGGAAAAGTGGGTATGGTGCAACCTCTGACGCATATCTACTTCGTCCAATCACAACTGAGCCCGCGAAGCTACTTCGCCTTATCGCAAAGGGGGGGACACAGCTGACTCGGCCAATGGGAGCGATTTCGACAGCATCTGTGCGAGCAGACCTTCCGAGAACCCCCCTCCACTCCCTTCCCCCTCCCCTGAAAGCTGTCAAGGACGGGAGGAAAATGACGTCAATGTTATCACAACAGCATTTTCGTTGGGCGTCACCTTTTGCTTATTTTAATTTTTGATTTATGAGTGAATGGTTTTGGTTAGAAGATTAATTTTTTCACTAAAATTCGTTTTTCGTTTCCATCTAACGATTTCGTGTACAAAATTGCGATTTCGGTTCCGAGTAAACGCCCCCATTGGCAGGGTCAATTCAATTCAAAGGTGTCTTCATTGTGACCAACAATTAAACATTTACAAAACTTAACAAAAACACGACTAATAAATAATAACAAACAAAATAACAAGAAGGTTGGTCACGGCCCCGCTTGGGATTTCTCCCCTTCAAGGCTCTGTAGAGTTCACTGGTAAAAAACTGTCTTTTAGGTGCACCTTGCAGAAACATTGTTCGTCTTTTCATCGGGAGCGGTATTGGCCCGGCATTCACCCGCGCACGAAGGAAAACCCGCAAAACCTTCGTGGGACCACCGAAAAACTTAACAAGGGACAATGAAAGAAGAGGGTAGGATAAGATAACAGAGGATAAACTATGAGTATTTAACAATGGATAGGGAAGGAAGATTAAGGTGTCATTCCGCCTTATATGTTTTCAAAGCGTGACCGAGGGTCAAGTTCCCAGATGTTTTTAAAACGCTTCAGTCGCACATGGAGTGAAGAAAAAAATATGTGCACAGTGTATGATATTACTCCTGCGCTTCCGTAAGCTCATCAGTATCCAGTGAAGAATGGAATCGCTCAGTATATGCATTCCCTCATGCTACGTGGTTGCATACAGTGCCGAATAATCGATCACTGACCAGATAGTTCCGGAAATAAATGCCATTGGTGTCTAGGGACACTCCCGAATGCGTCTCAAAGCAACTAATCAACCCTATGGATCACGACCATCCTGAGCCATCTAACTGTAATATACGTATCAAAGATTCTCATTTCTCTTGGGCTACGTTTATCGTACGATGGTTTATAATTTTTTTTACTCTTTAATGCTGTTTTTAATGCACCTAATATTGACACTTAGCTTCAAGGAAACGGCCTAATAACTTTCTTGGGGAAGCGTTTGGCTAAAAAAAGTCCAGTTTGGAAGTTTCTGCGTTGTTTTGACTTATCAAATGTTCCTTTACACAGATCCATTGATATCGATGAATTTCCTATAGGTATTTCCATCGCATAGCTTTCAGTATTTTAATCCACTTACGCTCTTAAAATTAAAATTAAAATACTTTCAGTATTTTAATCCACTCAAGGAATTCCACACTTGCCTACAGTGAGGGTTAACCTCACACCAAACGATGAAATATTTTAAGTTTTTTATGTTTTGATTCATATGCTGCTTTTGGGTTTTAATCTCGTTTTTACAGTGAAAAAATCTACAACGTAGGAGGAGTTCTATTGTTTGGATGAGATAAAGCAGCGATAGAGTGTTCGCTATACATTATTTTCATCACGGATTTAGAAAGAGATGTGTATTAGTGGGCCTAAGCACTATTTGTGGGAAATTATAATGGAGCCCTATGATTTTGCTGACATTAATGCAGTCATCATGCGTATTGCACAAATCGTGATGAATGAACAAGTCAGACGTCATGTTTCTGTGAATAACCGTTCATTAACTCTGGTGTTAAATCATTCGGCCAGCCCAAATGAAATTACAAAATGCTAATAAAAACATCAGCCTCCGTAATGATACCTGGAGTGGACGCTCCATTGCACACAAAGAATTCGTGAGTAGGTCAATGAATGGAAAAATATCCCTACTGAAATTCTGCGAGAGGAAGATATGTACTAACCAAGGAGGATACAGCGAAAAACGTCTGAAAAGCGTCTCACTATATTTTGATGGTGGAATTCAAAAAGCAGAAAACGTCAGTCCACTCTGGGGGAATTATTGATGAGGGCACCACCAACCCCACGTAGTCGATGGAACACTGCATCTGATCCATTATCAAGAATGAGTAACTCAGTCAATTTTTTTTTAGAAATTCCTGCTTCAGTTCCTGCTGCGAAACTCCAACCTCGCGATGTGCACAGTATGTTGGGATGAGGGAAGAATTACTGGACACCGGCGAGCACGGCTTCACGGTGAAGTTCACTCTGCACAAAATCACCCTCGTTACGTTCGCTGCTCTTCCCATCCTGCCAAGTTTGACTTTGTGCGCGACGTAGCCCTTTCAAATTGTTGCCGACTTGTTAGCTCACGTCCCTTACGCTCTCTCCTCCCCACCCCCTGCGATTGGAACCGGAGTTACGCGACGTGCTTTCGGAGCATCTGACAAACTTCTCGCGGACAAAGCGAGTATGATTTTTAGCACTTTCCTCTACATGCCTTTGCTCTGTTAGCGATCTAAAACTTACATCGTTCAGTGGGAATATCTGGTTGGCAGACTGGAGGATAATATTTTTCCTGGAAAAAAAAGTGCTTCAGCTCGCTTTATTTTCTTTACAAAAAGAGTGGAATGAATCATTACTATCACCAAAGACATGTGTAGGTCCTCTTGTTCGCTTCCTATCGTTCAGGAATGCTTTTATAAAGTGTCCGCCTTCATTTTTTAACATTGTCTTCGTTGACGGAAGGAGGTATTAGACTTAAATTCGGTGATATCATTTTTTAAATTGGTCGTTTAAAATTTGATAAGTTCGTCTGGTTGGCATTCTCTTCATATGAAAGTTATCCGACGGCGCATCTAATGGTATTAGTTGTAATAGATGATCTATATGCTCAACTCTCTTCGTGCGTTACCCCTTGTGCATTCATTTCCATTTTCTAGGAATTTCATCTTTGATCGGGCGACTTCCAAGCATTCTCCCACTTCTCGTCATCACCACCTCTGTCATATCAGGTTACATCCCTCGATGCGCACATGTGTGCCCCAATGGAGGCGTCCGTGCGTTCAGGTTCGCTGGTACGAAAACTGACGGGAGGTCAAGGTCTAAGATCAGTCCAGTTGACTCGTTTCTAATTCTACTACTTTTTAACGATGCTTAGCGGAACGTTGTCATCATATGAAAAATGAATAACTTCGGGCATTTCGCACAACAACGTGAGGAAAAGCACTGAGTAATGGGGTCGTTTACCATATTTTTTTACTGCCGAATCTGATAGAGTTTGATAAAAAAAGACCCGTAATTTTCCGTCTTTCAATCCGTCAATTAGCTTTCAAGTTGTGAGCGGCGAAAAACTGATGTTTTTCAACCCTTTCGGAAAAGTGGGCGTGCATGCGGCCTCTTACATCATCCACTTCGTCCAATCACAACTGAGCCCTCGAAGCTACTTTGCCTTATCGCAATGGGGGACGCACAGCTGACTCTGCCAATGGGAGCGGTTGCGACAGGATCTGTTCGAGGAGACCTAGCGACACCTCACTCCACTCCCTTCCCTGCCCCTAAAAGCAGTCAAGGACGGGCGGTGAATGGCGTCAATGGTCTTAAAGCAGCTTTTTTCGGTGGGCGTCACCTTTTGCTAATTTTAATTTCTGATTTATGAGTGAATGGTTCTGGTTAGAAGATTAATTTTTTCACTAAAATTCATTTTTCATTTCCATCTAACGATTTCGTGTAAAAAATTGCGATTTCGGTACCGTGTATACGCCCCATTCCTATTTAACATGCAAATTTGTGTGGAAAAGTACAAAGTTATACCTATTATGAAGAAGTAAAAAGTCATAAATATATAATGAAGAGTGAGTCGCTTGTCGATACGTTGTCTGAATTACTATTTAAAGCCTCTTGCCTGTTGGAACACCTGAAAAACCTTTTTACGAAAAAAAGCTATACATTTATTTCGTCACTATACTCTGGATTGAGCTTGTAATTAAAAATATTTTGTCTCAACTGAGCGCAATTAATTCCTATTTCACATGCAAATTTTTGTGAAAAAGTACGAAGCTATACCAGATTTGGTGTTTCCGCGGAGTATAGCATGCGTGAAGGCTAGGTTTTATTAGTGTTGAGAACGAAGTACGAGTCGCTTTTTGATGAGTCGGCTTAATTACTATTCAAAGCCCCTTACCCGGTGGAGCACTTGAAAATCCCTTTCACAATACAAAGTAATAACATTCATCACATTACTATACTCGAGATTGAGCTTTTAATCCAAATTATTTTTGTCGCAACTGAACGCAAATATTTCACGCCAAACTTGTCCATTTAAGATGGACCAAATATTAAGGCTGGCAGATGCCCGACGGCCTTTGGAGCTTATTTCGTATTTTCTCGTTTTCGCTCCAATCTGCTGACCTCGCAATCCCGCTATCTACGCACTCGACGAACGGTAACTCTGCAGGCCGCGTAAGGAAGTTGAAGAACATTTCATTCGGTGCCGAAACGCATCCCGCTCAAGGAGGAAATTTCCGTTGAATTCCAAATCTGAAGGTTACGCCTCTTTATGCCGGCCCATAGGAAGTCTGAAGAGGATACAGAAGTAGTGGTGGAACTCGGTGGTTTGAAAACTTCACCCATGAATAAAATATACGGTCAAAGTTTGGAATGGATGTGAAAAAAAATTTCAGTTAGCTCATGTGCATCCCCATAACTTTCCAAGTATTCGAAGTAGTGTCTTAAGTCTTCTTAAAATTCCCAGGAAACCAATACCGTCATGTTTGCTGTGCAATAAAGCATATTTTTCAATCCCGAGAATGCCGGCAAAAATAGACTGCCTTTCCCGACAATAATTCAGATAGGTTCATTCAGGACTTCTGATTCCCTCTATATAAAATTCAATATTGCTGCATTTTTGGATGTATACTAGTCTCTGGATGACTAAATGTTTGCGTTTTCATTGCGTAAACTCAAAATATTATATCAAATAAGAGTTAAACATTATTAAAAGCTAAGCTCTGTTTTTTTCCGGTGCACAATGAATTAATTTGTTTGTATCCAGAGAGTATGCCTTCATGCAAATCTTGGCAGAAAGTAGGTAAAGCCTCGGCCTTGATCCATGAGGCCCAAAAAGCCAAGGTATATGATTCTAAATGGCCATGGGCAATAGTTCTCACATGTTTTTTTTCCAATGGAGAATTTTCCCTCGCGGAGTATTGAAAATGGAGTATTGCGAAACAGATAGGGGAGACGCATGCGTTTTACCCGTATGTGTGTACAAGAAACTTCCGACGCGTCCGGGAATCACTCACTGTTTACGAACAGCATTGGGCGGGTTCGACATTGAATAGGAAAATATTTCTGGACTATTATCCTCACAATTTCTATTCTTTAGACCTCCACGATGCGAATGGCTTTGGTTTGATTTGAAGGTCACCAGTAAACGGATAAAAGCAAAATATGTAAAAATAACGGTATTTTTACATTATATAATCATTCAAAGTGTCTTCATAGAATAAAAACACTCGTATTCTGTGATATAAGTTTTGTTATTGTGTCATTTGTGTGACTACTCAGATTAAATATCGCTCTGCATTTTTACTTATTGAATTTTACACCTTTTGATACCAGAATAATGTAGTTATTTTTTTAGTGACGCCAGCGCATGCTTGATTTTGGCTCCCCCAGGCTGTTTTGCTGCTGACTGGAACTATCGGATATTATTAATGATTATGAGCGGTGCATGATTAGATATTGAGGATATATGAGCGCAAATCTAATGAGAGCTGAGAATGTCGGGCTCATTTTACGAAGTTTACAATTCTTAAACTTTTACAATTAGTTTAACCGTATTTATTAACTGTTCTGCTATTTATTAAATTATTGCATTTAGCCAAAACTCTCCCCCCGTATTTAAAGGTTATATGCCCAAATCAAGGACTCCATACGGAAGGCACGTGAGTTATCATTGGTCATCGCAACGTTAAGCTACTTTTGTATCCTTGGATGATATGCAACCCCAGTATCCTCTCAGCTGCAGCTGGGCGAGCGTCGCTGGCCGTAAGCCGGCATCTTCTCCGTCTTCATGCGCGCCTGTTCCCAATACTTTCATTCCGCGGTTCCGTGAGCGCGGTGTCCCGACGCTACTCCGGTCACGTCGCACCACCCAGCAGGGCTGCCAAATTCTGAATGAACTCCCGTACGAATCACATCTACATAATGTACTTTTCGACCATTTTCCTATTTTTTTGAACTAATATTCGCATCATCTAGGTAATGAAAACTTTTCGCGGGGAATTTCATGCACATAAGGACGCCGATAAAATCCTGTATTAATTGCCTAAGTCATGACGGTGGCCATATGGTTACCACGCGACGATTTTCTCTGATGGCTACCCTGCCGTCGCTTGTTCTCGCGCGCTTCGTGTCACTGAATGTCAACCGTTGTCGCCCGCAAATGCGACGGCGCTCGCGTCACTTCCTATTGCCCGAACGAGAAAGGATCCCGGAGACCCGGTATTCCCGTTTCCAATTCCCACTGTTTGTCAGCGCGGCAAATCTCTTTCCCAACGGAACCCAGGGTGTACGGGGCCCCTAGTAAAACCCCGCAGTGCCTGCTCATCCATCTTTGCGAGGGACACATGATAGGACAGTCCCAGGTTGAGCGGTGTCGGAAGCGCCCTCCGCAGCGACGACGCACGGCGCGCGGCAGCTTTCTCCTCTTCCGCCCGCCGCCTCAGCCGCCAACCAAGCTCTTTCTCTCCCTCTCTCGCAGAGAAACAGAGGAGTGGACCTCTCGCGTCCTCATGTTCGCCCGGTATCGACCGCTCCCTATTCCGTCTCATTCTCGTGCCATACCGTCTCGGAAAGCGATTCGGTCGCATCTCTCGGAATCGATTCCGAGCGTCGGCAGGTTTCTTTTTTTTCAGTCGGGTCAGAGTTCTTCCTATCCGTCCATTCACTCACACTCTTCCTTCTTTCTTCCATTCCCTCTCCTCCCTTCCATCCCTCGCCTCTCCCTTCGACGTATCTCGGCTCCTCCTCCTCCTCCTCCAAGACCGTGCTCAAGGTCCGCCCCTACAGATGTGGTCGACGGTGCTGCCCCGCTCGGGCCAAACGGGAAAACTTCCCTCGAAGTGTGCGTGGTGCCACAATCACCAGCTGGTTCGCTCGGGAGTTGCTGACCGTCGAGTTCTTCGTTTTCTTTTTGGAAAAAGTTAATAATTGTACGTTTTTAAAATTTAATATATTCATCGTACCGCGCAAAAAAAATCGTCAGTATTCATATTGCTGCATGTCACAATCGATCTACGTATCACCCAAATAAGGGTTTCAGGGGTCGCATTTTTGAGTTTTAAAACTCTACTTTATCTGTACACAATTTCCAAACAGAGAGAATGTGTTCTCCCAAAAAGATGCGAACACAATCGTTGAGTAAAAATTACAATGCGTAAAATTAATCTATGGTGAAAACAAAAATGACGTCTCGCCCTCCGTGGCTTGTGATATAATACCGTATAATAATACTGCCCTCACGAAGGGAGAAATCATTAAATGGATGGGAATAAATGAATGGGTTAGATAGCACGATTTTCTTCTTGGGTTACCAATCCATCAGACATGGTTTGGGCCATCCTTGCATATCTCTCTTCAAGCATCCTCTTCAATGCCATAAACATTCCAAATACCATATCTTCTATCATCCTCTCATTTCAATCTGGTTCTTCCCTATGGTTTTTGTCTTCAACCATCATTTATAGTAAGATATCCACCAATTCCCCATGACGCTGCAGATGCCCAACAAAAGGAGGAAAATGTTACGACATGAGCATGCAGATTTCGCCAACCTTTTACCACCTGCTTGTATTATTTCCGCGAAACACATCATAGAGGCTAAACAACATATTTCCTTCTCAATGCCAGCGAAAGTTTGAGATACTGACAAAGTACATCGTGTCAACTTGAGATATAGAAGCGGCAGAAAGTTTCATTTCCTTCCGGCCGCTATCCCGCGTTTCTCGCGTAAGCAGTTTTGAGGATATCTTTGCAAATTGCAATCTTTGCTATTGCAATTATTTCGTATATTTTTCCATAGTCCGTTGTGAGAGTAACATTGTGATCATCATTGGTCAACAACCCATAGATTGTGTTGACGCAGCACTCCCCTCGATTCTCCTATTAGCTAATCCCTTCATATTTTTCTTATTTCATCTCTTTTAGAAAAATATGGGATGAATAATAATATTTATACGAACGTGAAAGAAATTAGATGGCCTGGAAACTGGAAGGCTAGGGCAGGGACGTATTTATGACCTCTGAGACCCCCGGCGGAATCTAGAATCGGGCCCCCAATGTCATAGTCTTGCAACCTAGCAGCTCTGCATGGACTTTTCCTTGCTTATAAAGACAATAGATTATGAGTACAAATATCTGTCACTCTTAATACTCTGCTAGTGGGCGCCAGGTTACTTTCAACTATATTTACGTTTTCTCTCTCGCGAGGCCCCAGCGCGGCCGCTGGGTACGCCAAGTGGTAAATACGGCCCTGGAAGGCTACGGTAAACATTATGTTGGACCGGGTGACAATATATTAAGGTACCGGTAAGTGATTCAGTCTTTCACGACGCTGGGAGAAGGACAGCATAATAAACTCTTTCCTTGTCGATTCAGTGATGATAATGCTAATAATGATGAGTGAATAAAATATAGGTAGTATTTAGAAATAAAACGTTATGCACAAATATTGTGTCCTTTAACATTCACAAAAAAGTGATTGTTCATTGACAGGGTTACGTAATATAAGGAGTCGAGAATGTTGCAGAGTGTAATGGACGTGGAAGGAGGTTGAATAAAGTGGAAAATCAGCGAGGACGTGTATATGTATAGATGACCCATTAGTGAAACCGCGTCGAAAATAGTTAACTCTAGGCGAAGGGCGCCGAATGAGCCACCGCTTTGTATCTCATCCGAAGGGAAAAATTCAGACTTAAAGTTCTTACAGAACACAGAATCCAAGTATGGACCGACTTCTCAGTGAAAAATAACTTCTACTGCCGGAATTCAGATATATCCACTCTGTTAGGAATGTCAGGATACAGAAGCCACATCTTTTTCAACATCATGTTGAGGGTGAAGCGTGAGTCCCGAGTCAAATCGTTAAATATATCAATATTTTAATTTTCCCATTTTTTGAACCGCGTTATTTCTTCCTGATACACTAAATAGGCAAATTTCAGTGAGCAAAGTGAAATTTTGAGAGTTCCAAGTATTATGACACCAACCATCCAAACCGTGAGTTTTATTTTTGATGTGTAGAATGCGTTTTTTTAAATTCTGTCCAAGTTAATTGCTGAATAACTGCTGAATTAGTGAATCATTTAATATACTGGCCGATCAGGATGACAGTTAATTTTTCCCTAACCTCATGATAACTCCCCCCCCCCCCTCCCCCCCCCTGATTTCGACCAAAGACTTAGAGGGCAAACGGGTCTTGAAACGACACGAACGCTTGGATTATGCTTTAGTGTAATATATATGCCTTCAGCTCCAAAAAAGACCTTATCTACATCGAAATGTAATGACAAGAGTGCCCTACCAGCCACCTCCAGGGTTTGTGGTAGGGAACTAATTATCACCCCACATTCTCAAGTGCATCCACTAGAAGACATATTGCTATGCAGTCCGAACTCTTGTTCGTTATACGAGCACCAAAAATGTGCATCCAAATGGTAAGTAACTATGAAGGAATGAACTCATGAATTTGCCATGCTATGGTTTGAGTTCGCTGAAATATTTAACATATGGTAGGCGGAGGTATCAGAGGAATAAGTGCGAGTTGTAAACTTTTGTTCGGATGCACTGCAAACTATAGGCTACCTTCATCGCCTTACATAACCCTTTTCCTCTTAGACAAACAATCTTGCACAATGTAATCAAAATAGCCGATTCCCCAGCTTACAATGGGTTTGGCTCAATTTTTGCGGTGGTGTAACTCTTTACGAGAGGAATCAGTAATATTTTCTTACAGATGATGTGAAACTATTACCCCCCTAAAAAAGAAACAAACATTATTGTTTCCATTGGTGGCTTTCATTCGAGCACGTTCACGACTTCTCTCCTCATTAAAGTTTCCAACCTTGTTACGTCATTAACATTACTAGTGTTGTTCCCGAAATTATTTTGCACACATTAACTTATTTCATGTACTTTTGCTGTAAAAAATCACCCTGGGAAAGTTTATGTGCTAAAATTCTTTGCGTAGACCTAAGGTCCTTGTTATTCTGCAGAGAGGACTCCCCTGGGGGTTGTTTGAACCCGTCGGGATTATCTCGAATAGGTAACCAAGGAGTCACGTGGTATAAACAAAAATAGTTATCAAATTTGGTGTGTTAAAACCGCTGATTACAACCTCATTAACTGTTTTCACTTGAGTTTTTTCTCGTCTGTCTCGAGTATAGACCCCCAGATGAAATAAAACAAGTGCAAACAATTAATGAGGTTGTAATCTGCGGTTTTAACATACCAAATTCGCGAATTATAACTTTTTATACTACGTGACTCCATGGTTACCTATTCGAAATAATCCCGACTGCATATTTCAAACAAAACCCCCTGGAGAGAAGTTTAGTAAGTTTTTCATTCGATTCGCCTCCTCAAGGATATTGCATATTGGGATCTCTGATAGTTGGTAAGCGATTATTTCATCCAACTATACTTTATTAGTGGAACATATGATGCATACCTCTATAAGGGGAATATCTACCACCTAAATAAATATTTACCTCAGGATGATTTGCTTCTACCGGGACATTTTTAATATTTTATTTAACATTACATGAATTAATGTAAATTGGATCCGAATGACTCTTATTTAAACAATTTGCTAATTTTCCATTGGTGCTTTTCAATTTTGTTAATAAAATAATTTCCGCCACGCTACCGTGTAGTTTAGTTATTAAAATTTAGAAAGCTTCGACATAACTCCAGAGTTGGGTTTTTCTAATCAATTATGTAGCATATTTAATTTCTTTGTGATTGTGATTTTATTGAAGTCTAGCAGTCTGTTAATTTAACCATACATTTTTGTTCACTCTATCCACTAAGTTGCTCGTGTAGGCTTACGGTTCTGAGGCCCGGGGAAACTCCTAAGTGCCTCAGTTGGCTGTCACCCTACGATAAAAGTGTCTGGAGAAGCTCTTCGATCCATCAATGAGAGGCTTTTTCTCCTGACAATGAAATCCCACCGTACTGCATTTACCCATGCGCGATGTGACTCAGTCAAGAAGAAATGTGAGCGATCAATGAAGCGAAGTGCTTGGGAGATGCGATACATGATAAGGCATTTTTTTTTAATAATTCTTCAGCCTATCCGAGCCTGTGCGCCCGATCAAAAACAACTGAAAGACCTAATGTAAATATTTCTGACGTGAAATAATTTGAATATATGGGTGTCATATTGATTTAATTTTCATGCATAATTAACAATTCCTCCCTTCACTGCGCCAGAGTTCCGCCGGAGGTGACTATCGACTGTCACTAATTAATTTTTTATTCTACCTGCACTAAATCAAAATACTTTTGAGTGGTATGGCTTCGAATCGATGGTCAACTTTTTATCCACATTTTACGAGCCACTACAAGGGTGTGTGGCAGTGATATTCCGTGTTCTCCTGAGCATTTAAAGTTTTTGCATGTCACATTAGCTCTTGTAAAAATATATTTCCTTTCATTGCCCGTTTTCAGATTCTTTCAGCCTATGAAGAATGTTTCATGGTACGGTTCACATCACCGGAATAAATGCTGATTATTTCGCGCATTGTGAAGATATGCATTGTAATACTCGTTGACTAAGTCATCCTTCGCAAGATTTTAAAGAAAATGTTTATGTAACGAAAGTAATAAAACAGCCCACATAAATCATTTCAACTTCAACCAAAACTTCCTTCACAAGCAATAAGCGGTGAAGGGATACATTCACCCGAACATATTTTTTTAAGGCTTTATTTGATTAGGATCTTTGAGCTATTTGCAGTAAAGAGCATCACCCCGAGGTCTTAGAAGTGAATTTCTTTCATGTGTTAAGTGAGACTCATGATTTCCGTTATTTTTTCCTGCTCTGATATCGTTTACTTTCACTGGTTGGAGGGTTAATTTACTGGTTTGTTGCGTACCTACCAACTTTATATTTAGTGAAATGCTTGTTTAAACGAGGCAAAGACGAGATGGCATTCAGCGATGCTTCACGAGGAAGGGGACATATGGTACGATATGACTTTTACCGTCAAAATCAAATGTGTATTTTTCTTGTGAATTTATCTGTAATGCTCAAAAGCAATACTATGCGATCATTTCAAAGCATTCGTCAAATTCATGTATTCAATAAATCTCGCACTTAAAGCATCTTAGGTTCTATTCTCAATGGATAAGCTGAGGCGAGTTTCCTGGCGCCACCGCATCGTTCCTTTTCGAAAGATTTTTCTCCCTCATCAAGTCATCCAGATGACACTTATTCGTCAAGGAGCATTAAATATTCAGCGTGGTCTCAGCGGTCTCTTCCCTGTCTTCGTATCCATCTCCAACGTCGGGCGTGAGAGTTACGTCGTTCTCTCTCGATCCTACGAGAATAGACGTATTACTACCTTAGTCTTCTTTGCATAAAACCTGTCGTTATCAAAACTTCGCCCTGAAAATTTCTATGTCTGGATTCTGAGAGGAGACTGAGAACAGATCGGAGGTTTTAGAGAATAAATTGTGAATAAAGAGGGAGGAAATAATATTATTCGAAGAAGTGAAGATCCTAGATGAGCTGTGCTTGATAGAAAACAAAAGAACGTTTTGAATGCTCTACGAATAACGTTGGTGACGTGAATGAGCATTCAATCGATGGGTGTAGGGATGTGAAATTATGTAACTTAGGGTGATCTGTATAAATCAGGAATGGGGATGGAAAAGAGTAGGTATTTTCCATTCCGGAAGAAAGATAAAAAATACTTGCCTTCTAATTGCGTGCAGGTGCTACAAGTGATCAAAATAATTTTCATGGCTCATCGATAAATTTCTATAAGTAGACCTAATAGCTAATGATCATAATGCGAAGTGATGCGATATTCTTTCCTAATCCTCATGCTACGACATAATCACCAACCATGACCGACTGTAATCGCCATCCTATTCTTCTACCCCGAAAGCAAGGGATATGCTGCTTCCGACGATGATGAGCCCAGTTAATATTATCTGTTCATTATCTTTCGAAAATCATATGATTTCCTATCGTTCTCTATGCTATGATTTCGATCTCTTCTACTCCCAAAATTGTCGGTGAATCTGTCTCTCTGAAACTCTCAGGAGGAGCGGAGAATGACACATCCTCCGTCCCATCTATCTCTCTCGTTCCCACGTCATAACGGCAAATATTGACGCGCCCCAACTCTCCAGATGATCATTGTCTGTCGCCAGGGATACCGCCTCACGATCCTCTAGTCGGAAACCGATTTGTAATAGCCGATGTATTTGATCCAACAATTTTTGACTGTCCGTAACTCTAGCATACTCACGTCCACGTCTGACTCCGCATCTACGAAAGATGCACCAACGCCGATCGTGCTACAATTCGTTCGATCTAGTAGTATGCGGAACAGAGGGATTGGTCCATTTTCTTCACTCCCACTCTCATCAAGTCGGTTCTGCTTGGGCCATTTGCGCTACCGCACGACAAAATTTTATTGCCTGCCTTTTGGCTTCGGTTGGCTTTTCTTTTTTCCATCTATGAAAAATCTCGAGTGCCGAAGGACGTGATAGGGAGGTAGGACGACTTTATCCCCATTTGTCCTCCCGAACAAATTTATATCACCAATTTGTCATGTCCTTCGGAGCTATTGATTGGCTCTCGGTCACATATTTGACCCTGTTTTTTTATCGATATTCAATGTGCAATAATGGCGAAATGGCGATGCGTGTGCGAAAAACGTACACATTTTGGCTAACGGAATTTGGTTCACCGTGATAATACCATGAACCAATAATCATCATTTTAAAATCAAAATATTAAAAATTATGAAGATAAGCATGTATGGTTTAAGATTCTGCTTAACTCCGCCGCCGAAAAATACGTCCCTAAAACTAAAATAAAAAGAAACTAAGGCTATGCAAAGACAATTAATAAATTGAAAAAGAAATTAATGAAACTTCATCATTTGCGTGCGGTAGGGGGGATATTACGTCATTGGGTATAAAGAGGTCAGAAAAAAGTATGAGCAGGAAAAACGGAGAGCGCAAGATGAATATGTGCAAAATCTAGTGCAGTCCGGCGATAAAAGTAAATTTTAAAAATATCTGAGAAAGAAAAAGGAAAATTCAACCAAGATATCGGCGCAGAAGGTGACAACGGAGAGTTAACCACAGAAGATAAGGAAAAGGCAAATGCATTTTACAACCATTCTGCCGGAAAGTTCGGTAAAACATGTTCCCTGGAGATAGGTAACAATAAACTCTAGGAGCGGAAATCTATTTGAAATTAATAAATTTATCTTGAAAAGAATTAAAAAGCTGAGTTCCCATAAGTCTATAAGGCCGGACGTTCCTTGCCTCAGAATACTATTTCTTGTTTCCTTAAACCATAGCTGTGTACCCAAAGACTGTCAAAAGGCCACAATGTTTTTAAGAAAGGTAATAAAACAAGCGTAAAATATTTCAGACCAGTCACCCTAATTTCTGTAACATATAAAATTATGGAAGGATTAATATCCGATTATATTAGAAATTTCTGCGTGGAAGCTAACCGGCTGATTAAAAATCAGCACGGTTTCAGGACTGAATACTCCTGTGAAACACAGCCTACAGCCTTGGTGCAAGACATGCCCGATACGTTGGATGGTGGTGGTGTAGTGGATGCCGTTACTTTAGACTTTTCCAAAGTATTCGACGTGGTTCCGCCTGATAAGCTAATAGAGAAATTACATAGAATGGACATATTAAACTTTTTGCGGGTGATTGTATTGTGTACCGGGAAGTTAATAGCATCGAATATTGAAAAATTCTTCAAGACGACTTGAACAAAGTATCTGAATGGGCCAAGTTAATTGGCACGGACTTAACGTAGCATTTGCTGCGCTGTCTCATTTTCGAGGCGTAGAAGGGAGATGGATACCGATGCCTTTGAGTAAAGTATCAGGGATAGGATGGTGCCTAGAGATGATACGCTCAAGTATCTAGGTGTGACCTTAAATAAAGTTAGTTTGTGAACTATATATTAAAGGAAATAACGGGGAAAGGTTTCAAAGCACTACATTTTATCATGCGTAACCTAAAGAAATCGTCGAAGGAGGTAAAATAAATGCGTACAAAGCATTGGTACGACCGATATTGAAGTTCACCACTATCTTATGGGATCCGCACGAGAGAGGGTTGATATATAGAGGGGAGAAAGAGCAAAGGAAGGCGGCTCGCCTTAGGTAGACATGCGTCTTAGGTAGACATGAGAAATGCGACAGCTTGAGTGATATGCTGAAATATTTGAGATGGGAAGACTTGAGAAGAGAACGGAAAGCGTTAGGGCTAGGGAATGTGCACAAGGCGTACAGAAAGGAAATGGGATGGGAGGAAAAGGCTTCTCGAGCCATACCGACCAGGGAAAAAAGATCATAGGTTCAAAAAATAAGGCATCAGCAGCAAATAACAGACCGGAAAGTTTGCCTTCGTTAACAGAACGATAGAGGAGTGGAATGCTACGTGCATGACTCTTAAACCCTTTCCCAAAAAGTGATAAGGATTTTAAAAAGAGACTTCGTCTCACAAGCTATAAACTAGAATGACATTTTTTATTGCAATTTTTTTGTGTCTTAATTTTTATAAGAGAGAATTTTACTTCTTAACTAAAGTGAAATGTTGACCATTACCACCAGGCATAATGCCGAATGTAAAGTAATGAGTAAATAAACAATAAACAAGAACGAAATTAAATATTCATGTATAAAGTGAATGGAAAATCGCGAAAATATCAATTGTACTCCCAGTATTGTTTTGCACTTTTTTACTTGAATTTCCTAAAACGTTTGTCCGAATCCTTTTCACTTCATGTTACAAAACTACCACGCATCCTAAAGATATATTTGAAACACGCTCGCATATTTGTCCCTTTTTCACCAGTAACCTCCACTCCGGGCACTTTGCCTATGCGTCGTCCATAGCATAAAATGTCCTAACTATGACCTTTACTCCATCAGCAAAAAAAAACCTTTAAGTCACAAAATATGCTTTTAGAATGCCTGCGTCCTCAGCATGAATGTTCCAGTTGAGAACGGCGTAAATTAAGTAGAGTAAGGGCCATTATTTTGAAGAGGACGTTTTACATCGTGGATAACAGTAAAGAGTACCATGGGTTAAGAAGGGAAAATTTGCGGGCGCGTCTGTAAAGCTTCTTTAGGACAATAGCGGGAACAGAATTATAGTCATATATCTCTAGATATCACTTGAAGATCAATAAAACGAAAACTAAGATGTTGGTATGCAGTAAAATAGAAGTTCAAGTTCAATGTTACACTACGAAAACGAAAGCTTGTGCGGGTGGAGGAGTATTGTTATCTACAGTTAGGAATCTGAGTAAAGAGCGATGGACGAGTCAAAAAATAAATATTCAGTAGAATAGCCCAGGCCAAGAAATCATTCTACTAAAAGAAGAATCTACTTAAAGCTCCAAAATTCGATCATGGCAGCAAGGAAACAATTCATAAAAACACTCATCTGGAGCACTCTTCTTTACAAAAGTGATGCATGGACGATAGCAGCAGCAGAGAAGTCAAGACTGAAAGCATTTTAAATGTGGCACCACGAAGAGTGATGAATATAATTTGACCGAGAAGTCTTGAGAAGAATGGGGAAAAAGAGAAGTATTCTAAAAACTTTGAAAAGAAGACTGGTCAACTTAAACGAACATATCATGAGACATGAATGCATGCTGAAGGCAATTGCCCAAAGACGCGTGGACGGAAAGAATGGGAAAGGAAGGCCTCGTATGAGATATATAAAGCAAGTAATGAAGGATGTAAAGGAGATGCACTGCGTAAATACGAAGAGGTTAGCTTATATATAAGAGTTAGATTATACATATATAAGAGAATCGAGTTCCGTGCTGCGTCAAACTAATCTAGGGATTGTTGACTGATGATAATGATCGTAAATCCTTGTTCCTAGCCAACACTCGCAATGATGATTTAGGCAATTTTTGTCGCATATCCATCATAGTTTCTGTTCCAATTTCAAATGCAATAAGACTTAATTGTCTTA
Source organism: Platycnemis pennipes (assembly GCA_933228895.1). NCBI lineage: Eukaryota > Metazoa > Arthropoda > Insecta > Odonata > Platycnemididae > Platycnemis > Platycnemis pennipes. Next base: position 57,102,465 of record OW121848.1, read on the forward strand.
AGTGATCCCATATCCGTTTATGGCGTGCTTCGAAACCGCTCTCCCGACCTCAATTTGAACCAGTAAACCCCAGTACCTCGTCTTGCAATGTAGGCATTATTCAACCGTTGCATCCTTACTTCCTTCTTCGTCATTCCTCCACATCTAAGGAAGGGAGCGCCATATTCCCGAAAATCAACAAGAAGTGATTTGTTTTGTATTAGAGACACTTTTCATTTATTTTGTGGCATTGAACAAAATTAATGGTGTCATTATATTTACGTTTTACGGGGGGATCATTTAATTTCATCGATAATGCAGCACTCAATGCTCCATCCACATAATCTTTGGTACTCGAGAAAATTATGACGTAAATTGAAGATCACATTTGGCTGATCAGTTTTGCAAGCGACCAGTTCGTTTTTAGCGGTTTGGGAAACCTTTACACGCTATCATCTTTTATACCATCTCATGTGAAAACTTCCATTCGATCGGCCGTGTTGCCATATGCAGGATCTTATTTGTCCTTTTGTTTAGTGGCTTTCTTTTCATTTGCCTCGAGGCAAATGAGGAGAAAGCCACTAAACAAGGTCTCATTGGAGAGCTCCCATCAGACAACCTCTTCAGATTAGCATATTTTCTATATCTTTCGTCTCACCAGTGTCCTTTTGCTGTAGCTCCATTCAAATGTTCCCAAAAGACTATTTAGGTGAGCAAACCTTGCATAAAGATGTGTTTGGTATGGTTGTTCCGTATTATCTTGATAATTTTCATTTAATTCATTTTTCCTTTTATTCTTTTTGGATCATTTTTATTATTTACTTGGTTAATCCCTTTGATATTGATCCTTCTTCGGCATCACCACGTTTCCAATTCTTTCTGTATAGCCTTTTCTACCCTGATAATAAACAGGCCTCACTACCATTTGTGAGTAGGTATGCTCCAGATGCACATTCGAATGAAAATTTCTTCAGCGCCAAGATGTTTACCCGCAGCAATTGAGATTTTCTTCCAGTATATTGTCTTTGTAGACTGCTATTGATTTTTCCCTTTTCCATTTATAGTTATCAATTAAAAACTTCTTCCACACCTCCAACTTATGTTTCTCCAGTTATTCAGTCAGTTCCATGACATCGAATTAGTATATATTTTACTCACTGAAGTCCTTTCGCATGCTTTTACTCTTATCCTGAGGTTATACCTCTCTCTTGTTTCTTTTCTAAGTAAACTTGCGTCTTTCTTATATATCCTTCACTTTGCCATAACTAGTGCACGCGTGTTTAAAAAATCGATGAATGCAAATATTTCTCCGTGAGCACTCTCCTGTTCTTTGAATTTTTTTGGTTTTTCAGCCACACCAAAAAGTATCGGATGCTTGTTATAACTTCAGCACTATTAGGAAATCAGTTCAATACGAATGAGAGAGTGTTCGTATGTATGTCACGAAATTAGCAATTCCTTTAGATCTCATTCCGCTCCTCTCGGAAAGTTTAGGGAGATGAAAAGAGAATCAGCTGAACCGCGAAACTTCGAGCGAAATTGCCTTTATGGCAAGCATGGTGACTGGTTCCTAGACAGCGGGTTCCGTGCTCTGCAGAAAAAAAATTGTATGAAACCCATCAATCCCTTTCTCCTTCTATTACCCTACCCAGCCCTTCAAACTTTGCTTGATGTGCAGCATTGAATTGCGCCCCTTTCATCCCTCCTCTACCCCCCCCCCTTCCCACAGAGTATATCTCCTCTGCCATTGGCAGTCGTTGTTCTGCTGAATTGAGTCCGTTTTATGCGCTACTTAACGACCTCGAGGCACGACACACGAGAGCGGGTGGATTGCCACCGAGCTCTTCCCCCTCGCTCTCTCCAATTCCCATTCGCCGCCCGTGTTTCCACTTGTACAACCCCCTTTCTCCCTCTGGTTCAGGGGCCGAAATCAACCGAGCAGTTCGCATTGTAGATCCGGTAGAATTTTTTTATTAATATATGAAAGGCAGTAATTGAGCGACGATAGGACCGAATTTGGGGAGAAGGAAGCAGGGATGATTGGGTGGCGGCAAGGGAAGGGGAGGGGTTTTAGTCCGTCAGATTGGAACCGTTCGATCGTCGAGAGTTTCCATTTAAATGAGTGCCTGGGGAGCTAAAATTGGTCTCTTCTTTCCCATTCCCTGCCCTCCTTTTTCGTTTTCTGTTCGCGAGGCAACGAAAAAGGCGTTATTTGGACGTGTTCGAATTTTTTACTTGCTCAGCATATTTAGATTTAGATGGAAAATGGAGCAGTGAGACTATGGACTAGTTCCAAAATAAAAATTCGCTCGCGATGATCCTCTGCACCCAGCGATGACACATGGTGAAATCCCTCCTAGCCTCCGTTGCACATTGCTCGCCCGTAATTGTCGTCCGTGGTCATATTCATGTCCAATGTCATTTGCCTCCCTGTCATTTGCTCCTGTTCGGTAATTTTCTGGTCGTATCTGTGCCACGATCCATCTGGGTTCATAGTTAAAGCTTTGCCGCAGGGGTATTCAATCGTTTTTCCCTGCGTCGCTTTTTCTCTCTCGCGATAAAGTAGTGACAAATTGAAACTATCGCTCTTCATAAGTGCGATGATTTATTTTTCTCGGTGAAAATAGTATCTTGCTCTATATGCCTTGAGCTAAAGTGGCAATTATGATTTATATTTATACTATTTGGTAAATATATTAGTAAACGCTCCAAGTATTCTCTTAAAATTCTCATATTTGATGTATTTCCTCAAGATTCAACTTAATTACCTCTGAGAAAAAATACTCATATTAGACGTAGGTTGGGATTGACCGATGAATGCTTTTTACTTTTCTGCTTTTTTCAATCAAATTTTCGAGACAACTCTTCATAAGTTAAATACTTTGTTGCCGTCTGAATCTGTAAAATTGAATCTAGGTTTATTGCACTATTCAAAAAGGGGTGGATGGGATTTCAGCCAAGCATTGCCATGAGAATGCCCAATACCTACTAGTTAGTACTTTTTAGCAGTTATATAACTACACGCATTTATTAAAAACAATTCTGCGTGAAATAAAATCATCTAAAATTATTACTATTTAATTTTATAAAAGGTTGAAAGAGATGTTCTGGGACGATCCAAATTTTTTTGCTTGATATGCAGCAAGACTTAAGACATTACATGAGCATAGGCGTTGATGTAAATTCCACAGATCGACGATTCTTTCTAAACTTTCTATAACATATCGTCTGTGAATGTCTTCCGCTGAATAATTTTGTATTTAATTTCCTTATAAAGCCTGCATAATTGTTTTTATCACGGAAGGCATGACATTGGAAGAGCAGTAAAACTTACCGAGTAATATCACGAAGTATTTTAATGAGAACTTATTATTGTAGCCCTGGGAAAAATTGTTTCTATATGTGATCCCTTTTTGTAGTTGATGAACTTCCAATTTCTGATTTGTTTTCCTTTTCATAATTGAGTTACCGGTCCAAGTGTGCTACTTATTTTCGAGCTACATATTCTAAACATACTTACTTGGGGAAATATAGCTCATGCTAGTGCGGTCGCTCATACGGTTAAGTGAGTGAACAGTTCTGTGATGCATAGCTAGGGATTGTCCTTCTTAACACTGTAAAAAGTTGATCTGATTTTCAGTGCGATCTGAATTTAAGCGCTGTCTGGTTGTAAGGCAGGAACACGGATTTAAGGTACGGAAGAGGCAGGAACATGGATGGTTGGTACAGGAGCAGTTGAGCAGGAAGCAGAGGAAGCAGGATTCTGGATGGTCTGATTTTCAGCCGTTTACCTGCCTTATTTTTAGACAAGATATTACTGCTCAAATTCAACATACCCTGTCTTAAAATTGTTGCATCTGAAATTCAGATCGCTTTTGTACCTTAAAATCAGATCTACTTTTTACAGTGAACTTTGTTATCTCCTAGTATTATAAGTAAAAAAGGGTTACAACGGTCAGGGATGGGATTATGGTAGAATGCTCCGAAGGTATGAGTCGTGTTTACGTGCTTTTCTCACTTTGGTTTTTCCTCAACCCCTGGGGAATTAACTTCTTTATTCTATATGCATAAGAATCAGATTGTTACATATATGTTCCATTGAACGTGGCATATATGCAATAATGCGTTCACTATTTTTTAGCCGTGTTGAAACCTTTAACCGATATTCTCGACACCGGCTGATAATTATTTCTTTCGCTATTTTAGCCGTAATCATGATTAAAGTTAAGCCAATGATGCATTTAGTGAAATTACCTGAGTGAATGTGTTATAAGAAAATAATTTTAATCATATTTGATCAGGATATTGGCTAACATTGCTCTCAATCAAAGGACGTTTTAATTTTTCCTTTATGGGGTATACGCTCTTTCCCATAACAATATTTCACTTTTTTATGTCCCAGTTTTTCTCTTCAGCCACCCAAACTTAAATTAGTACCCACTAAAAATATGTCTTATTTGTAAAAAAAACTTACATTTTGACCAAAATAGAGATCCGATCATTTCTTTTGCTTCTGAACCAGGAAACCGTTAAGGTGGAATGAGTTCATCACTCCTGGGATATCGAAAGAATCTCTTTCCATCCGAGGAACGACCGCTCGAAGCCAGAAAGCTTCCGTATGAGATGAGTTGTTTGTAGAGCGACCGATCGCCACTGGGAGGACGCTGTCCTTATTATTAAATTGAGGGAGGCGAAGTTGAGACAGGGCGATACCTCGATGCACGCAACGATGGCCTCGACCGAATATGGTGTAAGTAGTAATAAGTCGAGGAAAAGACACGCTCCACTCTTTCCGCGTAATGAAAATACGATGACCTGATATTTCTCCAAGTCCTCTCTTCCTCTACAGTGGTGGAGCGGTTCGATGACCTCGGCCTTGCCAAGTGACCCGTCAAAAAAACTGCCTCACCAAAAATGATCCGATAAAAATTGGGTAACTTAATTTTTCTCTTTAGATATTCTAGAAGAATTTAATCTCACCGCATGAACAGTTTGTAATTAGAATTGTTTCATCCATGCGTATTGCTCTGAAAGGAAAAAGTTATTGGTCGCATAAAGCGGTGATAAAAAATTGGTCTAATACAAACCTCAAAAATATTTAGAGCCCTTTCAATTGTAAAATAGAACATTTTTTTCATATTCTGATGGGTTTGAAAATAAGTGTGTTAGAATGGCTCTGCGTAGTTTTCGGGTTTTTACCGCATTTTTTGGCTTCGGTTGATGACAACGGTTTCACTGGCATTCCAGCCGGCGTCTTCAGGTCGAATCAGGGTTAGCTTTAAAGCTTCAAAGATGATATAAAATACAGCTCAGCACAGCAGATACAAGATCTTCTTAAGAAGGGGAACCGAACCTCTAATCCATTGATCTATTTTTGAACCGAAATTCTAAACATCCCGATTGCGACCTTAAAATTTTAAGTCTTTACTTTAATGTATTCATGCAATTACAATGCCAGTTGAAAGGTATAATCAGGGAAGGCCCTATGGGAGCTTCGTATTCTGTCACAAACGCGTATTTACTTTTTCTAATAATTTACCACCTCTCGTGCACGTAGGGTCTTTACTAGGACCCAATTCCAAAGTGGGAATATTGACTCATAAATTTTAGTAAACTAGGATGTATCTAAATTGCGTCATTTAGGTGTAGATACGGTATATTCCTCCAACTTATTATGGATGGGATTGTAGAGTTATAAATAAGGAGCGCAAAAGAATTTTAAGTAATATAAGGTGTTATGGACAATACATCCACATAGTAATACCCTACACAAAATTAATCACCGTTTCCTACCGGTTTTTCCTTGATTCCTTTTTTCCTCTTCTTCCCCTCATTCGACTAGTGGCCTAATATCTTTTGCAACAAGCCCTTTCGACATATCTCCTGAGAGTTAAGTATGAACTTAGAGTGTGACATGAGTAGGTGAACCCATTAAGTCGACGCATTGCCAAAGATGTCGAGAATTCACGAAGTTCGGTATCGCAAGGTAACAGTGTCTAGTATGCGAGAGTACGTTGCTACAACAGGACATATCGTTATATGCCACTTCCCGAGTAGTAGTTGATCGAGTTTGGCGACCTTCATCTAAGTCACTTGCGCCTTGTGTAATCTGGTAGAGGCAGGAATTTTTCAGGGAGCGGAGGAAGGGCGGAGAGATATTAATTGCCGTCGACATTAGTCCGCTCGCAGCGAAAGGTGCCAAGAGTTCTACGGTGTAACTACTACTTCGACGAACGACAGAGTACTGAACTTGAAGTGCCCTCCTTACAGTACTTTACTGGGGACCGGTCCAAAGTGAGCTGAAATCGGAAATACCTGGCCAAAATTCAAAAAGTGATTTTTTCAAGCCAGGAATCTGAAACTTTGCATAAATATTTTTGAAAAGAACTGCGAATCCGACAATCCAAGGTATTTTCCTTAGTACTCAACAATTAACAGTTTTCATGACGTCAAAGATGCCCAAATTTCGCAAAAATGGTCTACACTCAATTTTCTCACGAAATCTTCAAAATCAAACCCTTGCTGAACCTTTATGTGTGAATAATTGGGATAAAAGGTGATGTAATTAGATGAAACAGTTTTGTATCTTTGTTTTAGTGTAGTCTACTTATATTTTTGTTATTATTTGTAGAATATATTTAACAAAATGGCGGGACCTCATTTTTGGTCATTTTTTTAATACATGTGGAGAAAAAGTAAATTGCATCGCCGAGCATCACGGAGTAAATTATACAGGGAAACTCTACAAAACTTCCATAGTGCGAATCCGATGAGTTATGCTGCGACCGTTTGCGACGTCGAATTTCACATTAGTTTTTCGATCGCGCGGTCGAGTCCTGTCCAACACGCCTGCAACGGGGCGGCAAGTATGTGGATTATAGCCGCATCCACTCCGCTATGGAGATTTTCGAGATACAATCATTGACAAGAGCCTCCATCTAATACATTTTGAAGAATTCGTGGAAAAAATTACGCATTTTATCAAGTGGAGTAAAGGTCTAGGAGCAACCACTGGTGTCGATGATAACATATCAGGCACATTGAAGAATACTTGGTTAACCAATTGGCTAAGTTGTTGTGACTCTTTTCTATTAACTCACACCACAACAACAAAAATATACTTAAAAAAATGTTGGAGTTGAAATGGTCTTAACTACAGATGTTTTCCAATATACCTGAAGACCGGATATTATCTTTGTTCTTCATTCAATCTTCTGATTAAACCACGACCTCATCTAATATAAGAGAACGGAGACCTGGTTGTTACACCCATAAATTTGCCGAATTGCCCTCTGATGGAATTTCGTGTAATAGGATCACAGCAGGTATGGCAGTCAACGGACTGCCGTTAATTTACAGCGCGGAGAATATCACATGAGAGTTGGAAGGGAACAAGGCAGCAATCCACCTCATCGCCCTTCAGTGAGATAGACATCAGCGGAGCGGAGTCTACGAGACCCAAGGACATTTCCCAAGTAGTCGGAGCCAGAGTCCTCTGGATTGCCAATAATAAACTATACTAGTTATTATATGGCAATCCAGAGGACTCTGGTCGGAGCTATAGTTCCAAGAATTGAGGTAATGGCAGGAAAAAATGGAAATGAAATATTTTTTCGGCCTTTCGGAGGTGTCGACGAACTAACAATGAGAAAGGAAGCTGTTTTTTACACCTTTAGCACCTGACATACCTCTCTCGCAAATTGCTGGAATTTTTTAGATTTTTATCCACGGGGGTCAAGGTTCCTCATCTAAGCGGTGAGTGTGCAGCATATGGCTTATGAACATTACAGGCAAGAGATCGTTTCTCTATGGCTGTTTCCGGTGTGGGCCAAAGGGGGAGGATGAGTTTTCCATCCCATAGAGTGTTAGTAACGCGGCACTTCTAGAGGAGACGCCCCCCCGCATGCAACGCGCATGTCAAGCGCCCATTTGGTAAGTTACGCGACGTTCATGAGGGCGTTACTCGAGTTTGGCGAGGCCGCGGAAATTTAATAATCCTCCCCCAGCGTTCATAACCTTTCGGGGTTCGTACTTGGACTCTTCCGGGGGCGGGGTCGGGGAATCCTCTCGCTGCGGACTTTCGGGGTCCGCGGAGGATGGACTGCAGTCAGTCGAGGAGTTTCACTTCACACTCCAGCACGCTGCAGTAGGCACATACATACCTCTCTCGCCCCCTCACTCTCTCACTTACCCTTCCCTCTCTCTCTTCCGCTTCATCGTCTCCCTGCCCCACTGCGCTCTTCCTCCCGTTCTCTCCTCGCAGTCCCTTTGCGTGAGCCATGACGGACAGGTCGCAATTCGACTTCCGAGACCACTACGGGGGAGGGGAGGGGACGCAGGACGTCATTCCTCGGATCCATTAGTGCCCCGCTCGTTTGCTCAGCGTGCGATCCAGTCCAATCACCGTAATGGACGTGGGCACGGGAAGAAACGGCTGACACCGCTAAATAAAGAAGATGCAAGCGTTCTGAAGGGTTGAAGACAATGGATCGGTAAGGGAAAACACTGTTTCGAAAAAAATACCCCGAATTACATCGGGGTCCACTCACTGATCAGTAGCATTATATATCATTTTAGCAACGTCTCAATTTTTTCTATTAGGAGAACAATTAAATATTTAGAGTAATAAATGGAAAATGTGTGAAGTAATTAGGTACTCCATCTATTACTACTTAGCGTCTATAAACAAGTAACTACATACTTTCATCCCAATGTTCGATTCTTTGGCGGTCATTCTTCTCTCCTTACAAAGTATTGGATTATTTGATACTAACGTACTGGAATGTAGATAAAAATAGCCTTGACAAGCAACCACTGAGATAATGTTGACAATTGTAAATTAGGATCGAACTAAGTAGTTGTTTAGTGAGATATGCAAATTAGAACCTCAACTGGCTGTTTGGTTTTGTACTCCATTACTGTCCGATGTATAATATATGCCAAGAGTATTAAATTGACTTTGAACGACGTAAAAAATGGGGAACTCATGAAAAAAACCAAAGACGGAGCAGCATTTGTTTTCATCTCTATTGTAACCCATTTAGCAGTATCGAAAATTTCTCGAATAGAGTTGTCATTGAAGTTTGGAAGGTGTAGACTGTAGGGGGTGCTTAAGATTTTATACTCGCAATGTAAAGGAGCAAAGTATTGTTGATAGGCATGCATGCGTGCTCCAATCGAGAACCTTATCTTCGAGAAAGTCTTGTTAACTCCGCCTGGTTCTTAGAAAACGCTTATTTTTAGCTTCTGGAAATAAACCCATTTGTATTTAGGTCAAAAATCAATGACTGGTGATGAATCAATGATTGAATCGATCAATTTAACGAAAGGACAGTGAGTTTTCGTGACGCTAATTGGGAAGGAATTTTTGAGAGTCAGTCACATAGCAAAGCCAGCTAATGTTAAATCAGACGGAATGGAAAATAGGAGTCGTCATAGATAAGATGGGTGATAGAGAGAGAGACCAGGAGAAAACGAAACGATGCAGTACCGCAAATTTATGCACGGGAGAATGTACGCAAGTGAGGAAAGGTGAGAAAGAGTGAAGATATTTTGAACTGTGCATATCAATGCGCTTCTCCTTAGAGTCATTTACAGACTCGTTTACCATATTTTTTTAATTGCCGAATCTGATAGAGTTTGTAAAATAAAAATACCCATATTTTTCCGTTTTTTAATCCGTCAATTATTTCCCGAGTTATAAGCGGCGAAAAACTGATGTTTTTAACCCTTTCGGAAAAGTGGGCGTGGTGCAATCTCTGACGTGTATGGACTTCGTCCAATCACAACTGAGCTCGCGAAGCTACTTTGCCTTATCGCAATGGGGGGGACACAGCTGTCTCGGCCAATGGGAGCTATTACGACAGCATCTGTGCGAGCAGACCTTCCGAGAATCCCCCTCCACTCCCTTCCCCTCCCCTAAAAGCAGTCAAGGACGGGAGGAAAATGACGTCAATGTTATCGCAGCAGCATTTTCGGTGGGCGTTACCTTTTGCTTATTTAATTTTTGATTTATGAGTGAATGGTTTTGGTTAGAAGATTAATTTTTTCACTAAAATTCTTTTTTCGTTTCCATCTAATGATTTTGTGTACAAAATTGCGATTTCGGTTCCGAGTAAACGCCCCTATTGGATGCAGGTATATATCATGAATTTTCGGTGTAGATAATATGGCAATGAAAACCTCGAGGTGCTTCTCACCTTTTTTCCTTTAAGAAGTAAACCATACACTTTACTCATCGTCAGTCTATTTCTAGTCTTTTAACACGATACATGTTTCCATTCATATAACGTTTTTATTAGATATTTCGACTTAGTTTGCTGAAATTTTGTTACCTGTCATGCATCTTTAGTTCAATGAGATTTTCGTCCCAATTGCGTAGCAATACGGTTTTCCTTGGGAACTTGCCAGCGTGCACTTCGGAGAGCTTACAATTACAGAGCTTCGGAGATCGTCGGAGATCTGGCCACAGACAGTAACTCCACGAGCCCGGTCACTCCAGCGAGCGGAATTTCTGTTCCCCCCTTAAAACTTGAGGTATTCTGCGGTATTCCACCGCATCCAAAATATGAGACGAACTCGGCTTCATCGGTCAAAGCGGCCTGCTTTCCCCTTCCATACGACAGTGGCGTTCAGGCAGACGAGTAACGACGTTCTCTGGGCGGTGATGAGGCACTTTGCGCGGCTAGAATGTCATTTTTTCGGTCCAGAAAGCAAACAAGCATTTGTTGAAGAACTGCTGGTAAGGAGGATGGTGAGGAACGTAGAAGTTGACGAGCAAAATCCCTCTGCATGCGGAGTTCCCAACTTTTCATAACCCCACCTCGGAAAACAATGCCTTCCTCGAATGTGTTTCGGTTTTGTCTGTAAATGAACGTAATAATTTATGTGTGATACCTGGCTTACTTCGTAGTTCCGAGGATGATTTTTCGCCACAATGCAACAAAATGTTCTCGTGGAACAAGGTGGTAGAGCAGCTAAAAGGGATAATATTTATCTTGTGAGTCAGTGAGGCATGATGAATCGCAGAGGAATCCGTTGGCAATCGCAAATTCCTCTGTGTTTAGTTCAGACTGAACGCGATAGATCTGATCACATTTATCAACGTTAAACAAAAGTAAAAAGAAATATATTTTGCGGATGAAACTCACGCCGTAAAGTCAAACGATGCGTAATTCACCTATTCGTGTCTTGTTGTGGTTTGAAATAAATCTGTTTTATTTATTCTGAGGTATGTTTGGCATACTATACTACTATATATAAGAACGAAATTCTATGCCACTCCAGTTTTGACATGCTAAAACTTTTTATAAAATTGATAACAACTTTTTTCTATTAAAGTTATACACTGGAAACCTATAGTGTGAATGGAAAACTTGCATACCTAACATTCATTGTACTTTGGTTTCAATTGAACGCCTTATTTTTAACGAGTCATCAAAGTCGGCGACATACCTAACATTCATTGTACTTTGGTTTCAATTGAACGCCTTATTTTTTACAGTCATCAAAGTCGGCGATTAGCTCGAACAACGTCCAAAACCGGATTTGTACGTTAAAACCGTTGCAAAAACATGAAAACGCGTTTTAAAAATTTAAGTTTTCCATGCAATAACGCAGAATGAAATAAGAAAAATTACGATGTAATTAGTTTTTCTGTAGGCTTAGCTGCTAATTTGTTATTCGTATTCAAACTCGAGTGCACATAATTTCTGCGCCAACAGTAGAGACTAACCTATGGTATCTTATCAACAAGAGCCTACGACGAACTGGAAAAAGTATTGTCCTCGATCAATATTTTTCGGCATTGAATCTCTTTCCACTTCTGTCGAGAAAGTACTTTCTATTTCATCTTTATAGGTCGTTGTAATATTTATGTGTCGTTTTACTTTGTAATCCCACAGATTTTTTTATTTTCAAAGGATCCAGGTATCAACATTAAGGTGAATATTTCTATTTGATTGCAAAGTAAAAGTTTTCATTTTAATTTCAGCCATCATCAGTCATTAACAAATAACTTCTCCAGCGAAGGCGTGGAAGTCTTTTGAGCTAGAGGACAAGGGACATTTCCCTCAGTGGATCCTTTCTGGATTATATTACGGGGGAACCAGATCAGGGAATCAGATATTCAAGGGACTTTACAGGGGAAAAACAGAATGGAACTACTGTAATTGTGGATTCAACAATGTATTTCTTATTACCATAGGGTAAGTATAATATACTTACTCTATGGTATGACCTAAAGTGGGTGATTGGATGATTGTTACACTTAAGGTACTTAATATATAAGGAGTTGAAATGCACCCTTCCACATAATCATTAGCGAAAGAGGTATGACATTACTGATTCGTAATAGCGTAATGAAAAATGAAATTAATTGAACTGCGAACGGTATAACTCCTTCATCGTTGTAACGCATGAAATGTTTTGGATCCCAACAGATGGTACATGATTGCGCGAATGTTGTCGGGCCATTTTTTCTTCATGTTTTTCTTGCTCCATGGCTCTCTTGAAATCTATTAATTTATTCTACGTTCACCTAGGCGTGTAATTAAGACTCACGGTCAATTAAATTAACTTAATTATGCTGCTCAATGTTGTTGGTTCAATGTTGAATAGTTCAATTTGATGTAGCGTTTATTTTAAATTGATCGATTATTAGGGTAAGTTTCAATTAAACTTAGTAAACACATTAAGTAATTGAATAGATACCTCTTGTCTCCTTCATTTGTTATTTCCATTCGCAAAAAGCTATTGGTGCTTAAACTCGTTATTTCGCGCCCCTTTCATTATCAGTTTAATTCCAAACAATTCTGTTTCTCAGAATCTATGATTTATTTGACATAATTAGAAGGGTTTTGTATACGTATGCCGTTCAGTTAATTACTGCTCTTAATTTCCCACTGGAGACGCTAAAAATTCACATTTACCTCAGAGAGTCGACATTAAATTTAATACTGAATATAATTCATACCAGGATTAGCAGAGTGAGAAACATGCCACCAAAAACAACTAAGATGAGTAAAACATTTTTTTCATTACTTAAAATCAGAGAAGAATTGAAACAGTGGATTCGTCCGCTTCATTTCGGGTATCCATTCATCTGCGTCAAACATCGTTTTCATCATTTCTGAATATTCGTTAAGTTTTTATGATAATCATACTTTTTTCATTTTTTCGTGCGCAAAACTGTGAAGAACAACGTACTGCAGTGTCCCATAATATTTTGTCGGCCCCGGTGGCGGCGTGGTTAAGTCCTCGCCTGCTAACCTGAGGGTCGCGGGTTCGAGTGGGTTTTTTCACCACTCAGGACATGGCTGTGTGAGCTCGTCTGTTGTTACGTTGTTAAATACACCGATGTAAAGGCCACATGTGCTGTTTTCGGCGGTACTGGAAAATAAATAAATAAAAATACTTCTTTATAGGATGAGCTTAGTAATCATAGTGGCGCATCCCTGCATAAGCTAATGGTACTTAGTTTGTCCCTCGTTGTCACCATCAGATTTTACCTTTAATTTAATCAACGTTACGGCCAGAAGTTGAAGTTAAGTATGGCCGGGTTGAGAAAGTAACTTAGCATGAAACCCAATGTTAATAAAAAAGACGCTTCTGAAAATGAATGCGCATCGTCTTACTTCTCCCGAATCCGATTCCCATCACCCGCAACCGAAATAGCCTGACTACGTGATGCGTCACTTTTCCTGCGCGTATGTCCCCAAGTTTTTCAAGGCATCAAATAAAACGATAATGTCTATAATGATGTACACGCAATAAAAGTATAATGGCGTTGGAGAGAAGTGGACCAATTGGTTTAATGCCATTGCAATAACAAGAATTTTCGTTGTTGTGAGTAGCGGAGACGAGCAAAAACTAAGGTTATTTTTACCATTAAGAATACATAGTTATTTGGAAAGAGTAATTAAGGCAGTGGAGGTATGGTTGTGAGAGACCCACCATCAGCATTAGCGTGCTCCTAACGAAAGGTGGCAAAAGGTCCCCTGTTCCATCTGACAGACGTAGCATTGAACTCGAAGTGGTCACCGCTTAGCCCTCAAGCAGCGGCCGGTTTACCAGAGAAAAATGTTGGAACTGCTGAGATTCGAACCGGATCCTTGGGATCGAAGGCCAATACCGTAGCCCCAACCCGATTCCCAAGAGAAGAATTGGAGCAGAACAAAACTACAAACAGACGTAAGGCTTCGTTCGCTTCGGGTTTAAGACTTGGTCGCTTGCGTGATATGAATTCCCTTTGCCTTTCAGCGGAGCATCTTTTAGTGAATTTTCTTTTTCGGAAATATGAGCTCTTTGCAAAGAAATGAGGAGTATCATGCATGAAAGCCTGGATCCATGGATCTTTCTGGTCCAAGATTTATTTTCTCTAATCTTATGTCGGTCGGGCTGCGGAAGAGAGCCACACATCCGCCGTGCTATTCTTCGGGAAATAATGCATCCCAACCATGTGTGAAAATGGAAAAAAAATGGTGATGCCGGAAACCACACAAAAGAATATGATAAGATCACTGCAACTTACAATGATAAATATAATTTTGGTACATACATTCGTATGAGGAGAATTAGTCTTGTGACAGTATGCATAAGAATCACAATTGGGTTAATTTCAAGCAAGAACAGCGTGTACAATATAAAATAACTCAAGTATCATCACTCTATCTCAACACTATCTCAACAAAAAAACATTCATTCGTTTCTTTTAAACAAAAGACTTAAAACTCCACCCCTTTACAAGTTTTAAGAAAGTTCCTTCTTTATCAACAATAGTTATATAAAAAGGTAGGGAAACAAAAAAATTGGGGCCAAGATAAAGAAATGTTCGTCGAAAGTAAATTTTTCGGCGAAAATGTTCATCTTTTGGTTTAGGTGTATCAATATTGTGATTTGTTGATCTTAGGGTACAGACTCTGTGTTCTCCCTTTTCTTCACCACGGTAATAAAAAGTTCTCAAAACCTTAAAAACAAACATATGCCTGAGGGGTCAAATATTGATCTTCTTAAGTATGGGAAAGGAATGCGCCGTGAATGAGGCCCGCGTCGCAACCCTTAACACCCTTTTCTGGGATACCAGCGGGGGATTAATATTTGTGTAGCAAGCTCATCCCCATCACGCGATTCCATACTGTCGAGTTTACAAGAGCATAATGAACTATCTTGATAATGAACAAATGTATGCTTCAATAGTCAACATTTTCTGGTGACGGAGATCAATTCTAATTTTAATTTATTCATGTGGCTTCTCCTGTTACATTGTTAGTCAATGTAAATCCCTAGTTTGATTTAAATTTTTTTTAGCACTTCTTGGACAGTCGCCAAAAATCACAATAATTCCTTTAGACTAAAACTTATATTTTACCCGCATTGATTGTAGACCAACAAACACTATTTCATATGTAGTGCATTAGTTAATTTCGGGAATTTCTCAGTCCAAATTTCTGAATATCAAAGGGAAGAATGGTAAGGGAAGAAAGTTAATTTTATGTAGCTGATCGTAGGTACCGAAAGAGAAAACTGGACTTAATTTTATCTAGCTAACTGCACTGTAAAAAGTTGATCTGATTTTCAGTGCGATCTGAATTTAAGCGCTGTCTGGTTTAAGGCAGGAACACGGATGCAAGGCGCGGAAGAGGCAGGAACATGGATGGTTGGTACAGGAGCAGTTAAGCAGGAAGCAGAGGAAGCAGAATTCTGGATGGTCTGATTTTCATTCGTTCACCTGCCTTATTTTTAGACAAGATATTACTACTAAAATTCAACATACCCTGTCTTAAAATTGTTGCATCTGAAATTCAGATCGCTTTTGTACCTTAAAATCAGATCTACTTTTTACAGTGTGTTCATATTTTAGGTAATTTTTACATTTTTCACATACATTACGCTCTTTTATCACCAGCCCTTTACATCCTTCGGGAATGCAAAGTAATGGGCTACTCGTGAGATGAAAATTAAAGGCCCTTTCCGACATCCATTCAAGTAATTATGAGCCCACAGGTAAGAGGGGATATTTACTGCCTTTAAAGGTCCCGCCTTCACAACGCGTAAATGTGACACGGGCGAATTTCTTCCACGCTGTCCGATGGATCAATTTCATCAGCGCAAACAGCTCCATAAACATTACGTGGCATTCATCAAAGGCGGTGAAACGAGGGTAGATTTTTAAAAGGTTGCAGAGAACGCTCATGAACTCCATCTAGACAGTGGAGCGACGCCCAAAGCTGAAAACTAATTTAAGGTCATGCCTACCTACTCCTTCGCGCGGTTACTAATTAATCATTTTTCCCCTTGGGCCCTTCACCAACCCTCTTGTCGACCCCCTGCCCCTCAAACCCGCATTACTTCTCGCTCGGCCTGGAAAGAGCTTTCTCTGGAAGAAAGGGGGGGGGGAAGGATTATGATGGACGGCCGGTCACGTGACGGGCGTACCTAAGCCCGCCTATTTTACAGACTGATGAAAAGCGAGGAAAATAGAGAAATGGCTGGAATATGACGGACAGAGAGGAAAGTAGGAAAGTAATGAGATAATGAGAAGCAACAAGAGGAGAGATGGGATCGAACAAATGCGCCGCGTCTGCGTACCTATACACAATTGGAGTTGTTTTCGCACCGTGGCATGCGTTCAGTAAACGGTGCCACGCCCTTCCTTTCTATCTCCCAGCGGCATAAATTTATGCATGCATGTAAATGCATTCGCCCGCATCACGTGACGTCGTCCATCCCTCCTTCTTCCTCTACTTCTTCTCCTGCCGCCCATCCAATTCCCTTAAATCATGATTGGTGACGTCGGAACCACTTCGAGAGCGTCCAAAACCCCTAAATCCGATTTTTTTTGCTGCGGAAGTTGATCGAAATAACGAATCCAACAAGAAATCGCACTCACGTAAAGAAGGACGTCAGCGGCTATGCTCTGAGTCATTTGGCTGATGCACGCCACCTCGTCTTTCACCATGAAAGATATTTTTTTGTTAAATTAACGAGTTGCCTCTTCTTTTAAGACAAAAATATTTCCCAACGATTTAGACATTTGTCATAATCTCTCAGATTTTTGGTATCATATCTGAGGAATGTTTTCAAGCCGGTATGATGTGAATTTAAAATAGGCATTTTTGATCAAATCCTCAGAATATAGTTGCATCGTAATACATTCTCAGAATCCATAGATTTTCTTGGCATCATTATCACCTCATAAACTTCTTCATTCAAAGAAATGATTTCAGCATGCTCGTAAATTAAGTGAAACAGAAAACGTGATGCTAACCATGTAAAAATAATATATGATCCTGTTTTGAATCTTTACCTACGCAGCGAGTGTCTGAATATTATAAATTTTCATTATTCAAGGCATATAAATGATCGACACTGATGATTTGACGCATAATCTGGCATAATTCTAGTCTTTATAAAATATCCCGGAGTATCAGAGGAATATGAATCAATAATATCACAAAAAATCGTTCTAATGGAGATTTCAAAAATAAATACAAAAACTGCGGACATATTGTAACTGCTATCGCGTTTACACTGTCTCGAACTACTGTGTAGGAGTACGCAAGAAGTGAAATAGGAAAAAGTTTTTTTTGTTCATGACAGTATTCTTACTTTAGAGCAGTGTGCGATATAAATTGCGAATAAAGACAAAGAGTGCACTGGATATAATAGTAAAGGCTTAAGGCCTTCTATCTGATTATTACTTCAATGCTTTTATCACACTGTTAGCTGAACGACTTAATTATCATTATATGTGGACTGAGCAAATTTGCCTACTTTACAATAGGCTCAAACTGCAAAACAATTTGCACCGTATGATTAGATAGTGGTGGTATCCTTTTATTCTGCGAATTAGGTTATAAATAACCGAAAAAAGGAAGTCCTGCAAAGAGATGGAAAGGCTCAGTAGCCAAAGCAAGGAGAACCACCTTTCAAACAAGATTCATATCGAAAAAGAAAGCCTGAAATTGTAATACATTGTATTCGTCTGTTGAGTTGAAATTTTGCCACTTAAACCTTTTCCACGATTTCAAAATAAAGTAGAATTGTATGAATCTCAGCAAAAGCTTTTGCGTGCATTCAAAGGGCAAACAATCATAATTACATATGAATAATATTTCCGCCTTGCTGTTCAGAGGTGTTTTATATGCCGTCGTATACACGGAGTAACCTTTCGCCATCTTATGCACGCACAAGTTCTCGAACGATTCTCATGCTATTTCCTTCAAGATAGATTTGAGGAACCGGACCTGAGGAGGGAAGAGGAATGGGAAGGAGGGTTAGTACAAAGTGCCCCGCCTTGCGTCACACGGCGGTGACGTCCCAGACAAGGCGGGTGGGTGGCAGTGTCCTTGTGCCCCGACGAGAGGGGCATGACGTCCCGGAGAAGATAACACCGCTCCACAGTGTTCCAATCTCGATTCGTCCCCTGTCGCGATCCTTCCGCCGGAGAGGATACTGAGTGACATTTATTCAATTGATTCTTACGTCCGATAAGTCCAACTAAACCCAGAGAAGTGAAGTTGCGACGCGATACAAGAATAGTAGCTCCGGAAAAATTGTCGGGGAAGGTTTCTTTTTTCAATTTTAGGCGCGCAAAGACATTTCTCTTCAAAACTCATTCTATTTTCTCGTGCCGTTCAGTTTCTTATGCTCTCTGTTCGAAATATGTCTTTAAACTCGGGATAATCGAGCCCGCTCGGAGGGATCTGTATGTATGTGACCTCTGATGCAATATAAAGCAAAAAGAGTTCGCGCATCACTTCGTTTGCAAGATGTATGTAAAGTTTTAAACCATAAGAATAACTTTGTTACATCGCTCAATACACTGCGGAAGAAGTTCGTACTGATTTTTATAGGATAATATTAGGATATCGCTATGGGAAAGCTTTGGATATTAGTGGGGAGAGGATTAGAATAAAAGTTATCATTTTTGGTTTTTACAAGGATCATGAAAAGTAATTATTATAGAATACGTGAACTTTCTTTATCAATTCGGAAAATAATAACACCAAATTGCTATCAAATTTAGCTCGTGAAGTAGTGCCTTGTAAGTCGACACCGGTCGCAAATAAATTTTATGTTGCATAACAAAGTTTTCGCTTTCATTTAATCAAAATTTATGGTGAACAGCTCATCGTCTAAAGCAGAATTCCGACAGCAAAGGCCGCCACATTTCCCGATATGTGTCAATGTATGTGTTTCGAATCTCAGGTAATATTATAAGGGTCATATAAAAATGAATGAGATTTTTTTCAATATTTTTAATACCTCTAGTCACAAAAATCTCTGTCTTCGTTGGTTTTTCACACCGTTTTCTTCGCAAAGACATCACTTTTCCGAAGGCTTCATGCGATTTATTTTTCCGTTCGTGCTGCGTGCCAAACATGAGCGTTACGTGCGTGAAATGTGATCAAGTGCAATTCGCATTCCCTTTGAAACTGCATCCGCATACACTCGTTCGCTCGCGTCGGAAACGGCTTTCATGACGGTGCCTGGGGGACGCTCGGAAAGCGATCTGTGTGGTGCGGGCATTGCAGCGGTCCCTTTTCGCCGTGTCGCTCGCGAATGACAAGCGATCGACATGATGAAAATTCAAAACGGCGAAGCAAAACAGCCATAGTGACGGAATCGATTTTCTTTTTTAATACGAAAACCGGGTAATTTCCTCGCTCTATGATTCCACCGCCCTGAAAGCAATGAATATCGCACCCCAGGGGGTTTTAAGGGACGCCAATCACATGGATGTGCGTACGGTAACTATTGATGTTCCCCCCCTTTACAAAATCGTCGTGTGTTATCTTCACGTGGTCTCCCTCGTATCTCGCGTAGCAACTAGTTTGATCCCTTTTTTTCGCTCATCTACTATAAAAGCGTCGAGGGTACGTAATCCCTTGAGATGAGTGGAGCCACGTGGTGGCGGAAGGGATGATTAATAACAAAAAAGGAGCGGGATATGAAAACAAATCAGAACAATACGATGTTTTACGGCTTTATCATCCTACCTCCCTTTGTTCTCCGCCCTTCTCCCGCTTGGTGTCTTTTTTCCGTCCCCTTTCCGAAACTTAATCGAAACCTTCTCAAACGCCGACACTCAACCCTTCATTATGGCACACTTTGAAAGCTTTCTAAACATCTCTTCTCGAGTTTTGATCCCTTCCCTCGGTTTCTCCATCGGACCCGCCCAACCCTCCCTCCCCTTCTTCCCGGCTGCGTCGTTCAGGCGCTCGTTCTCCCCCTCGTCTCAGGGTGCCTCTCTTCCCTTAAACCCCTCCCCTCGCAGATCTCCAGGAACCCCTGAGCCTCCTTCCCCCTCTCTCCACTCTCCTTACGCTCCGCACAATCCAAGGCTGCGTTGGCTGAAAGAGGAGGATTTAAAGAGAAATATATAGAGAGAGGAAGGGGATTTAAGAAAGAGGGAAACGGAACGGCACTTATTTGAGTAAGGATGAAAGAGTGAGCGATGAGGAGAGAACCCTGTTCTTGTTTGGAGATATACGATGTCATCAAAATCCGGAGACGTATTCCAAGAAAACTCGATCCCTTTCCGAATATTCTTCTCCCTCCAGGTCTCGGAGAAATCCCCGCCTCCCAATTCTTTCCCGTCCCGTTATGATGAAAGAAAGCATACCCTTTACAGGGTTATCTCGTATCATTCCCATTTTTATGCAGTTTGCTAATAGGATTCGTCGTTTCCTTGAGAGCTTCTACCAATGTGGCTACTAGCCTTGAATACACGAGTAAGGATTAGTCAAATCAAATATCAGTTCCATAAAAAAGAACAAGCTTTTACTCCATTCCCTTTTTCTTTGATCAGACGTTCCTTTCCGGAAACATTTACAAAAATAGTTTGATCCCTTACGCTGCCCTGGACATAGCACTGGTATGCATCATGCCCTCCTCAATTCTTTGAAAATTCCTCATAAATATTCCTAAGCTTCGTATTTTATAAGACCTCACCATACTTAATATGCATATTTATAAGACTTCATCATACTTTATATATTTTTTCATAGCCAATCCTGAGGAGATTGGCACGGAGACAAGGAGGCATCTAAGTGGAAGTGGGCTTGTGTAGAGTCATGTTTTTCCCTCGTATAATAGGGGTGAAACGAGTATTATTCCAATCAGCACAAATTTTTTATTAATTGCCATCGTTCCTAGTTACTTGTGCTACGTTTCTCGTTCATCTGACTCAAAACTGTTAGGATAACCTGGAAATCGAACTTAGTCGTAATGTAATCATAATCCCTCATTTTATCAATATTTACTGTCTGAAATCACACCATATGACAATTAATCACGGAATAATTTCAGGATCAAATAATTTATCTCATTTTTTTAAGTACACTCAACCTACTGCGAGGAGTTGCGTAGGAGAAATGGAAATGAAAGAAAAACGTAATGGTACAGAGGAACGCTTGAAATCTTATTTTGCACCAGGAGTCTTCGGCTGAATCTAGAATAAGAGGTAATTTTGATGGATTTTTAGAGAGCGTAGTGATCGATTCAAAAGTTTCTTATCAGTCACTAATCACCAATACTACCTTATAGAAGTGGGGCCGTATATTTGCTTGGATAATGCCTTTCATTGGACCAGAATGCGAGAAGAAAGTCCAATTCAAAAGAATCACTTCAGCACCCTCGGTGAAACTAAAACCGTGTGATTTTAAAAGTTGTGCTTGAACTTTTTGCCCAGATCGCTCCTTTCTGTGGCAAACAAAGGTGATTTTTTAATACAATTAATGCCTCACGACCCAGAGCTGGAGGCATGATTCGTGACTTATTCCTGGTAGAATTCCTGGTGCTGTAGAATTAAGTTGCGTTACAAAGATATTACCCTTTAAAAAGTGTACGTTTTCGGAAGCTTAAAAACATGACGCCATTGCAAGACGTCACGGCACGGTATCACTTCATCTACATCTACATCTACATAATACCTGCAAGCCACCATAAAGATGTGTGGCAGGGGGTGAACTCTCACCAAACATGCACTACATATCATGCATAAAAAAGGATTAGTACTTGTATAGGTACTGTTCAAAACTACGCTATTTGAAAAAAGATAAAAATAGCAAAACATACATTGAAAAACATGCCGTTAGTTAGGTTAGCTATAAGTCCTTATACCAACATGCAGCTACCAATGTTATCCATTGCTACACTCGTACTGGATATATTTACCGTTATTCATATCCCTAATAGTACGAGGAAAAAAGGACATTTTGAATCTGTCAGTTCGGCTATCAATTTCTCTAATTTTGGAATTATGGTCCAGTCTACCATAGTAAGTTGGGGTCCGCAAAATATTTTTAACATCATCACTGAAAATATGGTCTTGGAATTTTTTTAAGAGATTAAGTCTTAATTTCAACCTACGATCTGACAATGATTCCCAATTTAATTCATTTAATAGACTGGTTACGCTAGTAAGGTTATCATACCGTCCCGTTACAAATCTTGCCGATCTTCGCTGCACACGTTCAAGTTCGTTATTTAGACCGATTTCCGAGGGATCCCATACACTGGCAGCATATTCCAAATGAGGTCTTACAAGGGAAAAGTAACTGATTTCTCGTACATGATCGTCACATTTACCCAGTACTCTTTTGACGAATCCCAGTTTACGATTCGCTTGACCCATTATTTCACGTATGTGTTTACCCCAGGAAAGATCATGTGTCAGTCTTATTCCAAGATATTTACTGGATTCCACGTTTGTTAATTCATTATTACTTACGGGCATTATCTCTTGTAAGTGGAGGTAAGTTGTTTAATGAATACCTAATGAAAACGTATGTATTTACGTCAGTCGTTTAATGCAATAAACGAATGTATTTTGATTTTTAATTTAAGTAGTATAGATCGTAACTAGCAAATCGTCCATAACTATACAACCCTGTTTTTTTTCGCTCCAAGTAATTCTGCTATCACAAAGCAATCACTGTTTTATTAAGAAGGATGCCACCATAAGGGAGTCAACCATAATTAATTGTCGGATTGTGCTTTTTTAAATCCCCTTTCAATCATGGCTTGGATCAAGGAACGGCTAAAAACCTCAAAACAATGCATTCACTTCGTTAACTCCTAAAATAAACGTCTGTTTCCGCTGCAATATGGAACCTATACCGTGCAAGTTTCGTCAGAATGCGTTTCAGGCCACGTGACTTTCGTCAATTTTCCGGAACACTTCAATAGCATTTAATAAACATTGTGGTTGGCACAGGACATTTAGGAAATAGGATATTTAAATTTGCGAGAAAATTTCGTATTTAGCACATCAGCAATACATGGGAAACATAATTTAATGCATATTCCTCGTTTATGACATATCATTTAAAAAAATCGAATAAGTATTTTTCTCCTTGTTGATTATCATACTCTTTTCAGCTTTCGATCAACAAATATTTTCGGTGTTATTGCAGTGAGAATTGCTGCGAACAATAGAAAATATAAAGAAGGGGCTAATAAACAGTGTGCCAGTTCTCAATAAGATCGAATTGATGTTAATTGAGTGAATATCTGCACTTGATACGGATAGCGTGAAATTTGGCCCAGCTAGGGGGGCCGTCGGGATTATCTCGAATAGATAACCAAGGCGTCATGCGGAAGAAACACGAACGGCTTGCAAATGTAGTGGGTCTGAATCGCTCGTTGCAACATCATAATTGTTTTCACTTAAGTTTTTCTCGTCTATCACGACTAAAGATCCCACAGATGAGATAAAACACAAGTGAAAGCAATGCATGAGGTTGTAATCAGCGGCTTTAACTCACCAAATTTGCTAACCATTCGTGTTTATACCGCATGACTTCTTGGTTACTTATTCCAGATAATCCCGACGGTTTCAAACATCCCCATGGTTCGATTTTCAGTTTGAGATCCGGATTTCAAATTGCGCAGAAAAATTTTCTTATTCCGGAGCACAGACTTGAGGGAAGTTTGAAAGGTGGTCTTTGCGGCGTTCGATTAAATCCTCGAAAGTGCCTCATTAAGCCATTTCGCTCCTCCCTTTCATCCTCTTGTCCTATCGATGTTTTCTCTTCGCATTCCGCCGTTCCCCTTCGTCCCTCCCCCGAAACTTCCTCGTCATCCCTGATCCGAACTTTACCGCCCAACTGCTCAAGGCCGCCCACATTTGGTGGTGAGAATCTTGAGTGAACCCATGGATATCGCCAACTTGATCCGTAATTAACCGACAACTCTAAGAATGGAATAAAACAAATTAAAATTCTTCGGTCGATCGAAGAGGGAGAGGAGGGGTGGCTACAAATAATTTCCCCCTCCACCTTCCTGGAGGATATCGTCAACGCGACCGAATCCGATTTTATAAGCAGAGATGTGAATTTTGATTTCCTCCCGTTACCATCGAAATCAAAGTTGGGACGACGTCAGAAGTTCTGAAATTAATTACGTCAAGCAGTAAATTCCTCCGCGGGAGCCTCTTTTCGAATCTGGGCCGCCCAGTCAAGTCATGTCACACTTGATCGAATACCGAGGGAGTCCCAAGGAAGGTGTAGGTTGAGTGCTTCCTACCAAAGTTCTGATAATCATCTATTCATCATTTACCTGGTGAAAAAATATTTCAGGTGCAAGGAACCTGCATATGGATTAGGTATAAACATTATGTATCATGTACCCTTACGGTAGTAAATACATTAAAAATGTACACTGTTGTATCTTCAAATATGCTATAAACCGGTTATCTATCGCGCAGATACCATTCGTCCAAATTTTTCAGTGAACCGATTCCACCGCTGCTTCTCACAGACTCTACATAACCAGTTATCAGACACTTCAATAATACTCATGGAAGGTTTATAAAAAATATCTAATCACTAAAATTTGTGTGCAGCCAAAGTTTCTATCGTCGATTAAAGTTTGGCAAAGCAGAATGCACTTTCGGAAGCATGAGTAAATATACCCTTGCTGGAAATGCTATCTGATCGCTGGATTTTGCGGGACGCAAAAACATTCGTATGTTTCATCAGTCGTCATTAATCCTAAGATCGATTTGACGCAGCTCTACTATCAGTCAATCTCTTCATTCTAACATAAGTCTTCTCTTTAACATCCGTCATCACTTGCTCCAAGCATTTCATGCGAGGCGCTGCTTTACTATTCTTCCAACTTTTCCCCCGAGGACGGTTTTCATTATGTCTCAATGTGTGGCCGATTCGGCTGTTCCGTTATCCCTTAAAAGTTTTCATCACACCTGACGTTTCTTCCACTCTTCTCGGGGATTCTTCGTTTTTTACTCGCACGACCAATTTAATCTTCATCGTCCTTCAGTCATAATGCTTCCAGTCTTGACTTCTCTGCTGCTGTCATCGTCCATGTCTCACTGCCGTAAAAAAATATGCTCCAGATGTATTTTCTAATTGCGTTTTTCTGTACATTCATGCTTGTATCTCCAGTAGTAAGTTGATTCTTCATTTGGTAGAAGTCACTATTTGCCTGGGCTATAGTACTGACTATTTCTTCCTTGCTTCGTCCACCGCCGGTTACTCGGCTTCCCAGATAGCATACTCTCTTACCTCTACAAGAATTTTTTCCCAGTTTAACCCGGATCTTGGCCTCTTTCCTCCAAATGTATTACAATACCTAAGTTTTATTTTTATTAATCTACAGGTGATATTTAACCATTGTCTTTTCCAATTTAACTAGAGTCTTCTATATAACTCTTTCTGTCTCAGTCATGACCACTATGACATTGGCGAATCAGTATCCTATATTTTCCCCATGAATATTTTTTCCTGAACACTTAATCTCTGTTCAGTTCTCGTAAATGTATAAAGGAGAAGAAATTTTTTCTCGTTATTGCAACTTGGATCTTCCATTTGATTACGTGGAGTCCCTCAAGGAGAGCATTATTGAGTCGAAAATAAGACAGCCATCCTCCTTAACGGATAAATGAGCAGCAATTAAAACAAATAAACATGCCTCTGTCATACGATTTATTGTTGCTGGCTTAACTGTATGGAACTCACTCACAAGAAATGAGTTAAAAGTTTGTACATGCATGGGAACGTACAAACTTTTAATTCACGCCTCTTTCAGTTTAGGATGAATTGCTTTGGATTAATGAAGTTCTCCATTGGAGGACCTAATCCTCATAAAAAGGTTCATTTGCGGTGTCAAGTCTGCCTCGCTCATAAAGGCACTCTTACTGAACTCAAAGTAATTTTCGCAAGGCACTCAAGTAGGAGCCGGTTTACCAATGAAAAATATCTTTCACATCCGGATTTTGTACCCGGACCCTCGGAGTGAGAGGTCAGTAATCTAACCACCTCACAAACCATGCAATTTAAGTACTAATTCTCTGTAAAAAAAATGCAGTGGGATACATGCTGCGGAAAATAAAGCACTCCTTCCCACAAGCATAGCGAAGCCAATGAACCCCTTCTCTGATTCATTGGCTTGTTCTTCTCGGTCCATCAAAACTTAAATACCAAAGTACTCTTTTCCCCGTGATGCTGCTTGGCGATTTCGAACGAAAATGTCACTTAGAGTGAGGAGTCACTGCCTGGCGGCGAATCTGTGAAGTGTAGCACCCACGATCTGTTTTGAGAAGGCTTTGCTAAAAATCGAATCATTTGAGTTGAAAAAAGAGGAAGGGTTTCATATCATCTTTATCATAGAAAAGCATCGAGACTTCGATGACTTTAACTAAGATAAAATAATATGCCTTCCTATTATTTTTTAAGATTTTAATACACATCTCATACATTTAATACACATCTCATACTTTTACCTTTTAGGGTAATGATTTAAATACGGCATCATCGCTTTAATTCAGTCTTTCAATCTTATTCATTATAATTCATTTGTTCCGATTGATGCTTTTTTATTGATTGATTAATGCTTTTTGCAAGAAAGTATCAACTTGGAGTTCCATAATAATAAATTTAGAGAAATGGTAGTAATCCATCTTTCGTTAATGCGAGAGTGAGACCAAATATGATCTCATTTCTCATGTACATATTATCACACCGAACTGTAAGCGACCATGATACTGCGTGGTCATTTTCACGTTGCTTTTTTCTTCAGGGTATAAAAACGCACGGATCAATCACATGGCCCTAGTGAAGTGAATCGTAATGATATGAAAAATACAAAATCCCTAATTGAGAATTGGATTTGAAGTCATTAATAATTTGCATTCCTATTATTAGAGGAATTCTAAGTAAATGTAAAAAAATTCTCTGGATGATGCATTTTGACGTGATTACCTCGTTAACATCGTAAAATGATTGGAGGCCGAAATATTGTGAATTATCACAGAAAAAAACACTGCTCTTATGCATGTTTGAACAGTGAAATAGACGCTCTATTATGTGCAGATAGCATATTACATTTGCAATCTACGCGAGGATTTTTTGAAAATGTCAACATTTGTTCGCATAAAATGAAAGTATGAATACAGTAAAATGTTCCCTTATTGTTGAGGGTTCAATACTACGAACTATAAGGGCTTTAATAACGAGGTTTAAATAAAAGAAGGAAAAATGTAACCCCAGCTTAGTGGAGTGGCCAATCACACCACTCCACTATGTAGATCGGAAGTCGTGAAACTGAAGGTGAAGGAAGTCGTGAAGGAAAAGATTAGAATGGCCATAATATGCCTGTTCATGTAATACTGACTGAATCAATTGCAATTAGATACTCCCAAGTCATTATTTTGACCCAGTATTTGTTTATGATTAACGTATATGAATTCCGATTCAATACAAATTGTATGCTTTCCCTGTTAATTAATTCAACCAAATGAAATGTTTCTTTTAATACAGGACAAAAATCAAGGATTGCGTTTCGGGGAATATGGGTTAGAATCCCGTTCAAGGTGGATGATTTTTTTTCTGTGTTAATTCTGCTATTAAGTTGGGCAGAGCAAATAATGGTGTAAGTTGAACAAATTTCACTTAAATACGCAACCTATCGCTTTGTTAAACTTTTATCCTGAGAAAAAAAAGATTATAATTTTTCCTTGCGAGTTACATACATTGTTATAAATAAAAGAAGGAAAAATGTAACCCCAGCTTAGTGGAGTGGCCAATAACACCACTCCACTATGTAGATCGGAAGTCGTGAAACTGATTAGGTTCACCAAATGACTAGGTTATATAGCAGAGTGTAATCTAGTATTTAACCTTTGACACAATATTCATGCCTAGGGCGGGATGCAAACCCACGACCTATCAGTTGCTAGACCGGCGCGTGTCAATCATCCCCAAATTGTATTTTTGAAATATTCCTTTGTAACTATTCGCTGAATAATAGACCTCCTTGGCTATCACATTGAAGAAGCGCGTGCTGTCACCCGCAAAAATGCTGTGAAAACTCATTATCAAACGACAAATAGTCAATTGAAAAAACATTACTTTTTCTCTTGCGAAACAATGGAAATTGAAAATACTCTTGAGGCTTCCGCGACGTGTAATTATTGAATTGCACGTCTGAAGTGTAATTGTTGAATTACACGTCGCCTCGTATTGGTTGAATGAAATCCATCTAACTTCATTCTTAGGGACAGATATCCACTCGTATTGACTTGGGAAGGAGTTGTCCTACCACAATGAGGAGAGACCGCCAAACAGACTGCAGATAGCAACTGGATTAATAACCATAATGACTTTTAACCGGTAATAATGGTAATTACCGGTAATAACCAGGGTGGATAGATGTTCGGTACGATTGCTCCACGGGAAGATGATCAATATCCATGGACCTTGGTAATAACCGACGCGTCGGTCGCGATGTTGGGTAATAACCACCCAGATAAATACCAACCCCAATAAATAGCAACCAAAATATCAATTCAACCTAAAGACGCCCACAGGATCATAGTACTACCAGGTACTACTAATACTCCAGGATGGATTGACTTAAAAAAAACCAACGACACTGAGTTTCCCGAAAGTACTATGGAAATTGAATTTTGATATTTGTGGTCCAGAAAATGTAAGCTATTATTTTCAAATTCCCCAGGCTTGTTTCACCTTGAAAAAAGCATTAAAAGAATAGTCTGTTTTTGCCTAGGACCTACAAAAACAAATTTTCCATGATGGATGGAATAGGAATGAGGGAAATAGAATTTCCAGTTCGTACGCTTAGAGAATGAAGAAATAAAGTTACCGTTAGAGAATGTAAATACATGCATTGAAATTCAAAGGCCAAAAAAATATTTTTGCGTTCTTGATAGTTGAGTGTACGACGCACACCCAGGTCTTTCACATGGGTGAAAGATAACAACGAACAACAAAGTTGTGCACTTCAGTTTGTGTCAAAATATATAGCAGGATGAACTATAAATGCCAACTCCATGTACTGAATAGTGTGCTAAACTTTTACATCGTCAATCGAGTAGAGAGCTGCGTCGAGTCATTGGTTAGATGCAACACTTCACTCGATTCTTATGGCACAATACGGCCAGATTCCACGAATCAGCTCAGCTCAAAGACACAACCTCTTGATATTTTCAATTAGGTATCCGTAAGCCAGGCCCTAATTGTATCTTTTTCAGGCTAAAAAACAATGAATGAAATGAGTTTAAGCGATGTCACAAGAAAATTTAACAGCTACCCCTCATTTACGCCTGGCCAAAGAAACACGCTCATAATCTTACTTCACTACATAAACTTACTTATTGTTATAATATGCTTTTTCAGGTGAATTTCGCTCAGAAAAAATCATCTCACTTGTTAACTAAATTTTATATCCTACAGGATAGTGCTTGGTACCTCTACACGTCGAGTGGGAGTGAAAAAGGACTTATAAAAAGGATACGTGCAGATAGTAGCCGGCATCACATCCTGCTCTGGTGAGTAAAGATTTATTTTCTCTCTCTATAATTATTACTCTCTCTTATTTAGGCAGCCCGAATAAATAAGGATGCCAGTTTTCTAGATAAAATGGCGTTGATATTTCCAAAAACTCATTTTCATCTAAGCTTCCGCCATTCGATAGATCAAGTAAAAATATATGTAATAACTTAAACTTTAACTCCGACGACCTAGCAAATATTATTGGAACAGCTGTTTTTCATTCAACTTCTGCTGCACTCGATATTAGTGGATTCAAATTTTTTTATCACCATCGAGATAACTTCAACATTTGAAATGCAGTGTCGTAAGCTGAAAGAATATGCTGTCGTGGAGTATGACTTGACTAGTTACCAAGTTCCGGGAAGCTCCTAACTTAGGAAAAGAGATATCCCACATATTGAAACGAACTGCTTAACCTTATATTTTGTCATGGAATTTTTTTATTTTCCATTACCAGCGAAAACAGCCCCTATGGCCTATACATCGGGACATTTAACAATTAACAACATACGAGTACACACATCCATGTCCTGGTGAAAAATCCCCTCAGGCGGTAGTTAGCAGGCGAGGACTTTAACCACGCCGCCACCGGGGCCGACATTTTTTTAAATGTGATAGAATAGGTATATTTTCAATGCCAAAGTAATGAATTTTAATATCAAACTGTGATAGAATGATGAAGTGAGCAGGTTTTATACCTACACCTGCGTCCACTATAACCCAGGCCGGATTTAGCGGAAAAGTTAATCAGGGTGGAAATTATTCTTGAGTAATGCTCTTTTGCACACTGTCTTTCTTAAGGCACTGCGATGAAATTAACTATAATTTTACAACATTAAAAAAAAACTACCTATGCCAAAGTTAGTTATTCCCCGCTTTCACCCGTGTATACATTTCAATTAAAAAGGATTTAGTTAAATATTTTAAAATCCGTGAGGATTTTAGAGTGCCTATCTCTATCATCCTTCTCTTCCGATGTTAGTTTGTCAATTTCATACGGGGTTATCTCTAGTGGCGGTCAAAAATGGTGTCAGCAGGGGAAATATAACTTTCACTTAAAACCAATTACATTAGTCTAAATATGGGTAGCAACTGCGACTGAAAATGATCTCTCACGTTAAATATGGTTTAGCCTCGCTCACGGCTGAAGGACCTTGATACCACCTCCGGAATTAGTGCGAAGGCTTTCTATTAGACTCTCCTCCACGATTCCTCGACCCTGCGCCGCTAACAAGATTATCGAGTCGAGCGTGAAGGTCCCACAGTGTAATTTGTCTGCGGGATGCAATATTTCCTAAGCTATCACATTTGTTGACTCAGACACAGGCACATAAAACTGACATTTGATTATCGGTTCCAATTAAAACCTGCCGTCACATGGAAGCGAAGTTTCTTCCTCAAGAGTATGAAATATGATCGCTAGTTGACGCCTAAAACCAAGAAGACAGTCTTCATGAGTGAAGCGTCAGCTCCCCTAAGGGACCATCCATTCATTGCGTAGCGCTTATTTTCTACTTTTATCCCCCCTTCCCCGTCTATAATTCGCTCCGTAACATTCTCAGACCCTCCTAAAATGCTGAAATGCGTAGCGCTGCCAACGATTTCCCTCTTTTTGTGAACGAATAAACTCTCATCATAAATACCTAATGTATTTCTCCTTTACTCACTAATTATTACGTGAGTCGTATTCTTTTAATAAGAAATGCATTTAAGTTTGGACCTACCCCCTACCAATTGATAGTGCATCCTACTATCTAGTTGACCCGACCCCTCCCATCTCTTTAGCGTTATATAATTGGCATAATTTGGCCCCCAACAACGGCTAGTCGGTTACGCAAAGAAACTGTTCAGCAGTATTTGTATCGATCCTACTCCTACCACATCGTTATGATCGATGTAGTAGCAGTAGCAGGATTCGAATTTTAGATGCTCCAACTACTTCGGTTATACCCCGCCGTCTAATATACTCATTAGCATAAGACTAGCATTTCATTCACACACGAGGTGGGATTCAAAGTCGCGAGCTTTGGGTTTGCAGACCGGCATATTGCCAACCAACCTGGCTACCGGCGGTTATCTGAGAGACGCCGGGACGGTCGTGTAGCTGTAGACCATGGTATGCTGTAGACGATCGTGGACGTGGGCGTTTGATGTTACGCTGCATTCCTGGGACGGTTCATCTCAGTGTTGGTAAGATAGAAATCTTATGAGACGGATGTGCTCTTTAGTTCCGAAGATCAGCGTCATTAAGCTGCGAAGCGATTATGAGATGCAGTGGCGTACGCAGGATTTCCCTTATAGGGGGGTTTCATTAATATTTATGTGCATCATCATAAAATGATATTTAGATTATTGTTCGCCATAACAATAATTAAATTGACAGTCTCTTCTCTAGCATATCTAGCAAAATTCTAAACGCTAGTGCAAAATGTACAAAATATAAGTAGAAAATTACGGGAATGTTTTTGTGGGGGTTTGAAACCCTAAACCCCCCCCCCTCCCCCCCGTCGGTACGACACTGATGAAATGGGATTTTCATGATTTCCTCAGTGCCAGTTTTCTCGAGGAAAGGTTCACGATGATACCAGAGGTGCATCACTGGGTAGTGATTTTGCGGAAATTTTGAAACAATCAATGCCCGTTGCTCGTTGGGAAAGCACAGAGGGAAAGAGCATTCTTAGCTCTACACTTTATTTATATATATTTATATATAGCTCTACAGCCAATATTTTTGATCCCACAAAAAAACTTATCTGCACTGCAAGACGATAACCGCTACCTATTCACTACACACAAGACTTCCATCGCATAACTACAACGCGTATAACGGCGATTAACAGAATCTTTTTCCCACCAAGCAAATTACTGAAATTTTGCGGATGTGCCATTCACGAAGAGGATCCCAAACGTTGCTGATGTGGAACTATATCGCGTCACCAACTGAGAAAAAAAAGATCCTGCCGCTGATTGCATACACATCAGGTTTTTTATGGTCTTCCTACCACTCTTCGCTCTTCTGATGATAATCAGAATACGTCGTCACCCCGTGATCATGGTACGCGTTGAAAACAGGGAGGTCTTCATCGAGTGCAGAATAGCGCCAGAATTCTACCAGGCAGATTATTTTATTAGCGTTGCCAAATAAATGGCTACCACTCCTAAGGCCACAGTATCCCCCAGTTTAACAATAAATTCAACCCTTCCTTTGATTAAACAAGTTCACAGTACAAGATGATTTTCAAAACATCCTCTAGATAGAGAAGTTTTTGATGGAGGAAAGTAAAAACAAAATCAAAATAAATTCTGGTTGTTGTTCCTCATAATAGATCAATGAACATGACCAATCGTTATTATTAGTGTTTTTCCATTGGTAGGTTTATTCAAACCACCCATTCTTTTCCCTTTATCATTTACCCAACATTCTCCCTCTATAGTTGGGATTAACGATTAAAATTAATCGTTAAAAATGTAGTTAGCTATTTGATTTAATCGTTACTTTTTAGAAGAGTTAACTTTTAATCATTAAAATTATACATTAATGGATATAAAACTAACTTCAGTTAATTTTTT
The DNA here is from genome assembly GCA_933228895.1 of Platycnemis pennipes. Lineage (NCBI taxonomy): Eukaryota > Metazoa > Arthropoda > Insecta > Odonata > Platycnemididae > Platycnemis > Platycnemis pennipes. The sequence goes on from OW121848.1 coordinate 57,135,833, forward strand.
CGTTAATTTTGGGCGAATGTCGACCGGCCCGAATTTGGGCGCAAAGGCTACCCAACAGAAAAATGGGAATAAAAAACGGTACCTATATCTAAGAATGCAAGGGTAGTTATGCAGTATAACGGCCCTTCTGACGCATATTCTACCACCTTCATATGCACTTTTAGCGGAATTCTAGTCTCTACCCCCTCCTATCCGCAAAAAAAATGCGGGTCCTTCTCGGAGCCGGGCCCTTTTCAAGGTTGGCCCCTGCCAGCAAAAATAGTTCCGACACCCCTAACTGTAACTCTATATAACTAAGCCGTTTCCACTGCAATTTCACAAATGTGAAGGGAAACTTCACATCGTAATGTGAGGATCGACATCAAAAACTAACCTTAAAGCACTTTCAGTCGCTAAAACAATCTTTTGCTGTAAATTACAGACGCACCATATGGTTCGTCAGAAAGTCTTACTTTTACGACAATGTAAAAATCCCGTAATTGGAGCTCCACCTCAGAAAAATTGCCGAATTCTTTCAGCAGACAATAGGAAACCTGACCAACAACGCTCTGGACACTGAATGGAATTACAACGAAAATCCCCAATTCAAATATTTTTAAACAAATGGATACGGATGGAAGAAACTACAGTGACAGTTTTCAGTGTTTACTTTGTTTGTCTAAACAAAAAAAAACCATCAAGGTCTCTATTATCACTACATCCAATTTGCCAAAGTAACTGAAAAAGTAACTTTTAACTTAAACTACTTAGTAACTTTTACAGAGATTAACTTCGATCATTTAATTATTTTTGGTAACTTTCCCAACTACGCCCCTCTGTATGTCCTGCAAAACACCCTTGCCGCTCACTCGTTACATCCATTCACTCTCTTCTCTCTTACTTCCTTCAATAAACTTCGTTTTTCACTACACCATTTCCTTGTTTGTCTTCCTTTCCAACTACCTTCTTTTCCATCCTTCTCCACACACAGCCACAAAAGTCACCAGACCATCTTCATCCTCCTACCTTGATGCACACATTAGAACATCACACAATATTAAGCTCCATATCAGACTCTCATTTTTAATTAAGTCAGTACACAGTGATATCCATTTACCTCCAATGAGGTAGTATATCAGAGTGGCTAAAGTGTTCCATCTTGTGCCCTCATACTTTTAAATGCAATCTAACCCTCTATATTCCAGAAAATCTCATTAATTTTGTTTTCTTACTGCTAGATTTTATTCAATAGCTTACAAACTGGTAGTGTGCCTAAGCTCATTCATACACATTTGGCTTATAGCCTTCTCACTGAGATCACATAATGAGTTGCCCTCCCCTTACATAACCTAAACTCATCTTCCCCATAGAATGCATGTCTTTTTTCTCCTTTCTTTTGGTGATTCTAAGTGCACCCTTTGTCACCTGAGATGAAACTTACACCCTACACATGCATTTCCTTGTTGTGCCTTTTTTGGTATCAGTAGTTTTATCAAGATCCTTCAGTCAAACTTCTTTCTTGTAGTCCCTAGGAACAATCCCATAAAATCCTCATCTTCCTGTATTCTGTGGTGTATCCGATGAAATATTATCTATCCCTATTGGTTTCCCCACAATGTCTTCTCTGTCTCCCTATCTGGTATCTTGGGATTCAGATCATCCTTAACTACATTGCTTCTTCTGTGTATAATCACTTCAGTTACTATGAAAGCCGAAGTTCTACCACTTGTGCCATCCACATAAATGAAAACTTCCTTACCACTGACATCAGGTACTATGGCCTATTTCATGCTGCTGAATAATGTACCCTTTCAGTGTTTAACTGCAAATGGGTGCAAGTACAGTACCTTCCCTTTCTCTCTGGAACCTCTCCATCTCCTCACGTTGCCAACTCCACCACTTTTCTCTCATTCAATTCCAACATATCTAAATCTCCTGGCTTCACATCATCTGTAAGTCCCACGAGGGTAAGACACCTTACCACCAAGGAACAGACACCAAGTCTTTTGTCTGGCTCCTACCCTTCAACCAATCTGGTATGGGTGGCCCTAACTGCATTGATGCAGTGCAACTCTTAGTAGTTATAGGAAATACATCCCACCACAGCAAGGCCCATGGGTGATCAATCTTAAAGGCAAAAAAACTTTCTCCATCTAATATCTTCCTATTCCTTACCTTAGAAAACAATCCAACTAAATTAAGAATTTCTGTCATAGGTGAAAAGCCACTGACTGTTCCATTGCCTAGTTTTAAGGCACGTAATTCACCCCAAAAGAATGAAGTAATTTTTCAGAATTATTAATATCATCACTGAAGTGTCGTAATGATTACACCTTCACCATAATAGTGCCAAACAATAAATGCAGAGTGACGTAAAATTATCAATGGTTCCCCTTTCTTCATTCAAAACTTGAGGCTAAGAATAGAATATACAGAGAGAAATAAAAACACAATCCTCGTGAATAGGGTAGAACTTTTTATTTTCAATAAAATTCATTATCAATTGAAAAAACAGGCACAGAGTATCGTCTACTAGGACCTCTATAGCCAGCAAGTAGAATTTCTGTTTAGGTCAGAGTAAAAAAATGGGTTTCCAATTAGCAACAGGGGCCTACAGTACATTAACTGTCCACCTGGAAAAGATCTGAGAGGTATCTTTCCACATTCGTATTCACATTCCTCTTGCAATCACAAATTTCAATTTTGCCTCACTTCATTTATTATTTACAATTGCATCAAGAATTCGTAAAAGAGGTACTATTAAAATTCATGTGGGAATTTGATCCCAAGGATACTTCTACAATGCAGAGTTTTCTTTTCTGTACTGTACCAATCATTTAAATATCCAAGGCCAAAGGCATTTAAAAAAGCCTCAATTGTACAATTCCTCAGATTTGCATAAATAATACAACACATCATCTGGACTTTACTCCCAACAACTTATCATTGCTGGGGATAGTAGTCACTTTTTAGTCCAAACAACCCTTATGACATTCCTGGAGAAAGTATAAAATAAAGGAAAATAGTAGGGCTTCATAAATATCTTTGGGGATAAATGTAGGCTAAGGAAATCAGCATAGGAAGTGGAAAACTGTGTACGCATCAACCAGTTGATGCAATCCTTACAAAAAAACCATCGAGTAGTCCCTGCATTCTTGAATGATAATCTCAATGAAGGGTCAAGGAATGCTCTCATAAGTAGGCAGTGATGCATTATTCTCATAGCCTCTTTACTCGGTACTTTCTCAGCATATCAGCACCTTAATGATTGAAACACACAAGGAGTAGGTTAAAATTACTTCTGATGGGAAAAGAAACTGAATTTTCTGGGGCAAAATTTTGAAAGTACATTAGTAATTAGTGATAATCTCACAGTGCTATTATAAATATTACTAATGCTTAGAATACAATGCAAGAGTACTGATAACTTATAATGTCTAAACCTGAGCACTGCCTTAAGAACATAAACTGATCACTTCAAGGAATGATTTCTCATCACCGTCTTAAGGGAAAGAAATTATTGCTTCACCCTTCACAGTACTGGAGATCTGTTACAAATATAGCTTCCAGCAACACACCTATCTTATTCAATCTGTCATTGCAATTTTGCTATCCCAAATCAAAACTGTTCCACACGAAATTGAGCTAAACACAAATACCTCATACACAAGATAATCATAGAAATTAAATTACACAACACTGGGATTACACTCTTGAAGTCTCCTAAGGTAACCAACCTTTGCACAGCCATTTTTATAGGTATTAGCCTTAACTTTTTAAGTAACTACACAATTAAAATAAAAGTACATCAAGGAGATGATATCCATTTGTGTCACTTAAATATAAACTAAAAATACCAAAATTTGCAACACAAAATCATACTGACAGTAAATAAATTCACATTCTTGCAAGATTATAGCTGAAAACATTTCACAGAAATATCATCTTGACTGAGCATCCATAACTCATAAACGGCATGTATAGTAAATGAATAAAATATTGATGGAAATAAGAGTTCCAAGTGAGACCTGCATGCATTCCCATCACTTTACTTATAGGATTAACAGATGGGAATAACTCGATCATGAATATCCACGAAAGAATCATAGTCAAAACCTCTGAATGAATACCCTGACCCTCATTGAAATAGTTGTATTCTGGCAACTAGCTTACTTGCCATAAAAGAAAATGACAGAAGTTTTGTATCCAATCCAAGATTAAATCTGTGGTAAAATTTCATAGGAATAGTTGTAGTGGTAAAATTGAAGAAAGTATCAGATTCGACAATAATCAAGAGCACAAAAATTTCAGTACTATACATTTTTATCCTGCTTGCATTCTCTTTCAATATGGTTTAAATAAAAGATCAGGCATATAATCACTTCAGTCATATGAAATAAGGAGGGAAGCAATAGTCCTACCATGGAATGTGATACGAAAAATAATAGGTAAAGGAAAAATGTTGTAAGTACTACCTCATTTTATCATTTAAAAAGTTAAGAATAATGGAATAACATTACATGGTAAACAAGGTATTCAAAATTAAATATAAGCCATTTAAGATTATATGGCCTTTTGTCAGAGTCATCAGATAGGATTTTAAGATCATTTCCATGAGATTGGCTAAAAGCCACAAGAGATACTTCATATGTTAGCACGGCATGGATACCAAAAGTAAAAGCCAAAAATGACCCAATAAAAAAAAACAAAAAATTATCAAAACTCTTAACTTTTAAGTTTCTAAGAAAAATGGGGTACAAAGTTTAAACCATACCATAATACAATATGAATTCATGAGGGTTATTATAATACCAGAAGTTTACAGGACAAATTTTGTATGGCCTTCAGTATTAAGGCGATAGTGTACTCACAATGACTCATTCAATGAATGCAGGGCTTTAAATAGAATAGAGACGTTTAAAACCTGTAGTGTTTTGATTACAACCGGACACAATCGGATAATAGGTTTTCCCGGCAACCAAAACATACACATGCCTGAGGAAAATAAAGAGGCATATCTCCTTTCATCTTTGTAAGATTCTGTAGGCAATACTGAAAATCAATTCATCTACATGGTAGTAGGGTAGAGAAATTTTCTAAGGTTTAATTATTCAATTTGTACGCTTTCAAATACTCATGTGCATGAGTGCCCATGAAACTGTTGGTGTTACTTATAGAGGCTTTGTCTTGCTGTACACATGGCTTTTAAAAACATTCTCCTCATTAAGTTCCACTTCCTTGTGCTCTTCCGGGCCATGTACTTTCTTCTACATAGACTGAGTACCAGTTATACTCTGCACGACTCGTTGTCCCCACCATGCTTCTAAGTCAAAGGCTTTAAAATCTGCCAAAGGAGAAAGATAACTGTGATAATATGGCCAATATCATGCAACGACATACGGGGCTCTTACGCCAACTAAATAACTACAAAGACATATTAATGGTAACCATTAAGAACGTGAAGACATAACGAGTGTTAAACTTTTCGGTGACATCGTATTTCTGTTGATTAAGCTGGGAGATTCATTAGTACATGCAGTTTATGTAGCATTCACAATTACGGGTTTCTGGGAATCAGTCGCTCAGGATTTAATCAAGGATAAAAACCATGTCCATACCTTTTAGTTGTGGATTGGGTTCCCGAGGTTGGTAGTATGAGACTGAAGGCATTCCTGAGGACAAAATATTCAACATTAGAGGATAAATACATAATACATACACATAACAACTCAACAAAGATTGTATACTTTACATACCTTTACTATTGTTTGATCCATTCTGTCCGACATCAGCTTCTCTAGAAACTTTATTCCACGCTGAAAATGTAATCATGATTTGTATAATGCATGGTTGAATGCTAAAAGATATCGCAGCTAGCAGTAATACTCACATTCATAAATATATTTGATTAACTCTTCATGCTGAGGGCTAACATTTTCCTGCTGCATTCTTTGACTACTCAGTCTTTTCCCGTTCACGGATTGTAACTGGGGTTTCGGATAACTGAAAGTAAAATGTTCATAAGTGATACCAATAAATTCGGGAGGCATACAGCTATGGATGACAAACAGTATTTCCGCCTAAATTTAAACATTCACTTATCTCGTGCACCATGGACTCGTTAGTAACGCTGTTATTACCTCATTTCAGCTAGAATATCTTCCTATTGAAGATACAAAGTGTTTCAACGGGTAACAGACTATTCCCAGTTGTATTCTGGCAAATGATCTTTGCAAAGCCATAAAACTGCGGCAACAATAGTCGTCAGTGATATAAAAAGTATTTTGAATATTTAAAAAGGAACTTCTTGCAGGATAAAGTGCATACAACCCAGTCGATGGACTTGTTTACTTCAACACCCACAAGGTGTTTATTTTTTCAACGCAGGCTGTCATACGCTTAGTACAGCAACCTGCAAAGTATCATGGGAATTTTGTGCGGTGGTTGTTTCTGTATGACCTTAATATTAATTTTCATTTTTCGCCCAGAATAAAGTCTTAATTGAAAACTTTCGTTGTACAAAAGGTTTTCATATCAACATTTTAATCATAATATCGACAGAATATATTTTCAGTCTGAGATAATAGTATAAATTACAGTTTGACTACGCATCCCGGTACGGCACTGCTGGTGTAGTGGTATCATGCAAGATTCCCATTCTTGCGACCCGGGTTCGATTCCCGGGCAGTGCACATTTTTTTTCCTTCTCATTTCTAAAATTTATTTGAAATTGAGTTTATTTGGTGCTAGCAATTTTTTATTGACAATTTTTAATGGATCCACATATTGCTAATTAGAGCTATTCAAATACTTCAAGTGTTTGCCAATGTTTCCACATTTTGGAAAGCTTAATGCCTCATGATATCTACTGGTGGGTATTTAAAATTCAAAAAGTTGTTAAGTAGGTACCTAATAGTGGATAGGGCTTTCGCAGTACTGCAGGAAATGTTGTCATCTGCTGAGACTTTTTATATGACAATTGCACATCTATAAATTCAGCTCATTTCCCTCCTCTTCATTCCATTTATTTCTTCTCTCTTTTATTTATTAGATAGCTAACATTTGCTTTCTCTAGGATCACCCTCCTGGTATGAGAATTTTTGAAAAGTTAGGAATGGTTTAAGAATAAACAAAAAATTCAATTTTTGGGTAATCAACACTTAAGAGTCACACTTTAATCACAAATAATTATCGCAGATTACTTTTGTACCAGTAATGCTATATATACCTATTGGACTCGAACAATGGTCTCTTTTCAGAACTTCTTTGATACGTGTAGCAGAACTAGTACTTGAAGTCTTAACAAAACTTTTAGTTGGTAAAAAATATTATAACTGGAAAGATAAGCAAACAGATTGTTGAAATGTTGGAAATAATAGGTAATTTAAAAGTTGACAAAGAATAAATGAAGAAAATTGGAATGGATGAATAAATTAAATTTAAGAAAGATAATTAAAATGTGTAGAGAGGAACAGCAAACTGGGGATTCATTTGTGAATATACAATTGAGTTCCCAATTGGTTATCATACTATAATATAATAATAAGGGGGATCGGGTTGGTGTGGTGGCTAGAGTACTGGCCTCCCACCCCGAGGGCCCGGGTTTGATTCCCGGCAGAGGCAGATTTTTCAGTGGGAAACCAGTCCCCACTTGAGTGCCTAGTGGAGGGCATTTTAAGTTCAGTACTACATCCGTTGGATGGGACGTTAAGCCGTGGTCCCCTTGGCACCTTTCGTTAAGAGTAGGTTAATGCCAACACCGGGTTTCTCTCCACCCTTCCTCCGTTCCCTGAAAACTCCTACCATTACCCAATTACCCACCTATCCTAAATGGTGCAAATGACCTCAGTTGTCAGTCGCCTCCCCTGAATAACCATCTAACCAGTATGATAATAATCATATAGAAGCTGAAAATTGCTAATGCAAATCTAGAGCGAAATGAGATTAAATAATGATGTAGATCGAAACCCAAAAACAACAAAAGTAGCTCATAAAATTGAATAGTTTTGTACTATTTGTAATGATGTAATAGAGGATATATACTGTAGCATATTAGAATATATTCTTCCTTCTGATGTATCTGTAGTCCTATCAGCCACAGCAGAAATAAATCGGCAATTCTTTTACATTTGGACAAGCAATTCATTCATTATAGGCCCTAGCTATTTTCGTTTATGTCACATATTAGGTATTGAAATAAAAACATCAATCTATTGTAACATGTTGGAAACATCATGAATTGATCTTAGATAGAGAGATAGATTAGTTTTGCTGTGGAGTTCCTCCAAGGAGGCCCTGAGGCACTCAGACCTATTGGCCCATTGTGCCAACCACCCTTCTAAGGAAATCACCCATAAAGGCCGATCGCCTTGCTAAAGGCCAACAGGTCCCCAATGGGGATTTTCCTAACCTCCCTGGGTTCCAAAAATGGAGGCCCCAAGTACCTATTTCGAGTCCTCATCACAGCAGGGCACTCGCATAATATGTGGGATGTAGTTTCATCCCCTTCTTCGCACCACCTGCATCTAGGTGAATCTACAATTCCCAGGAGGTGCAGGTGCCTCATCACCTGGTAGTGCCCCATGAGGAGTCCCACTACCATTCGTAATTGACCCCTGTTCAGTGACAAGAGTCTTTTGGCAAGCCCAGGCCTAGGTTCTGCTATGTTTAGTTTGGCCTGTCTAAGACTTGGTGTAGTTCGCCAGATCTCAGAATGCCGGGCTAAGCCCCAATTTCTAATTTCTGCTATCCCTATTGACGTAGCAATAGGTATGATTGGCTCTGGCCCAATCGGATTTCGACTGGAACCGGCCGTTGCCAGCTCATCAGCCATCTCATTTCCGGATATACCTGCATGACCAGGCACCCAGAAAAGTTCCACCTTGACACATCTGACTATATCATTGAGTGCCTCACGACACTCCTGCAGCAGCTGTGATTTGCACCATGGTGATGTCAGCGCCTTTAAAGCTGCCTGACTATCCGTGCATATGTGTATCGGTCTGTTAAACATCCCGATCTCCTTAATAGCATACGCGCAGTTCAGAAGTGCATATACCTCTGCCTGGAACACCATAGCATATTTTCCCAAAGGGATTCAGAGCTTCCTTGGTGTGTGGTGTGCTACAATTGTAGACCCCTGCTCCTGCTCTTCCTTCTTTCCTAGAGCCATCCATATACCATACCTCGGCCCCAGAATGAAGTTCTTTCCCCTTTCCTCTAGCCCATTGTTCCCTATCTGGGAAGTGGGTTTTGAAGTAGGGGGTGATTGGTTGAACCTGGCTATCATTCCATCACTGCCCATCCCGAGGATGGGACTCGACTTCATGAGTTCTGTCCAAACTTGTCTGTGACCATAGGAACTTCCTTTGTCATACCACTGTCCCATACATTTGAGACGATAAGCCGCTGTCCTTGCCAGCACCTCAGCTTCCACATGGAGTGGAGCGAGGTTCAGCAGCGTTTCCATAGCTAGAGTTGGGGTTGTTCTCATTTGGTTGCCCCTGAAATGCCCATACAGGCCATTCGTTGAAGGTGGTTCAGTTTGTTCCCAGCAGTTTTGAGCCGGACTCTCTTCCACCAAACTATAGAGCAGTACATACAAGAAACTAGGTTTAATGACTGCCATATAAATCCATGTGAATTGATCTTACTCACTGCAAAATCAGAAATAATCAAAATCAGTTCATTAAATTTATAATTCTTTCCCAGTGTAATAATTTTATCTACCTTGAATAACAACGGTTGCTGTATCAAAGTTATAATCTATGACTAAAAGTAAGATTAGTGGGAAATAGGGGGATAGGAAAGCTATGAATGAAGAACTATTTCTTTTGACCTATCCCTAATTTGAGAAATAGCAAGTCTGATGGACAATAGATAAATATCCACAAGGAAAAAAAAAGTGTTTCTAGTCAGCCTTAACCTCATGGACGGTGGTGCTGTGCACACATCTTGTCCTTTAGGCCTCTAGAGTTCCACAGGTGAGAAGGAAGCCTCAGTAGCTTGAATGGCAGAGTACCTGGCCACAAATCAGTGGTTCAGGGTTTGAATCCCCATCAGGGTGGATTTTTTCCTTGTGGAAATTCATCTACTGTGTATTTCAGAGGGTGATCGTCGTTGCAGCTGCTTAGCTTCAGATACTCTGTCCGGAAAATGTTTGCTAGGTCTGCATGGGCATATGCTGCAGACCAATGTTATATCATCAATGGCTGCATAGCGGATGCTGTCAGTTACTGAGCTTTTGTGGCCATTTCAGGGTGCATCATCAAATTATTACTTAATTGACAGGAAATTCAGTGAATATATGTTGTAACATATGATCTAGATTATTCTGCCTGTTTTGAATTCTCAAATGCTTCACAATCTGAAGTTTCAAAAGCTTTCTTCTATCTTCTATCCACTAATTCAATAAATAACTGCTGGTGCTTTTCCAATACTTTTTCTTAGACAACCATGATAGTCAAGTTACCTTTAAATTGGTCACAATTTTCGAAAAACCCAAGATTAAGGTGAGTGCCATCAGGCTTACACTCCCAATTATTTTCACATTTACTACTCTTTCAAGTACATGAATATTTATTTATCAGTCCATCAGTTCATCTTTACTAGCTGAATTCATATCTCAGGTACTATATTTGCAAGTATTTTTTTTTTCTTTGCAACGTATTTCAATTACCTTTGTAGCATCACATAATACAGTTTCGAGTTGGTGGAACTGCTCCATAATAAATAATTACTCTGTAATTTTACCAGAAAATTGCAGTTTTACTTGTCAACAATGTCAGTGATTCCTTATGGGCAAGTCTTAAAATTTTACGTAGGCCCTGTTAAGTCTTCAATAAAAGTTATACGAGTTTATAGCAAGTTTTCTCTGTTGAGAGAGCTTCAAAAGCATATGTACCAGCAAATAAATTAAAATCTAAAGGGTTTGGAAACATTGTAAGCAGGATTTTCTTTAAATTGTTATTGCAACTATTGAATGGGCTTTAGCATTTACTATTTCCCCTTCATAGCTTTCCTTTTGTTCCCTCTTTACCTTCCTATCCATTTATCTGATATGTGCACCACTTCAACATTCATCCACATTCAATCATATCCCTCCCTTCTATCCCATTCCCTTCTTACCCATTATTTTTATTGAATTACAAGAAATTAATATAACGATTTATTCAAAACAGCTATTTTACTAACAGATCAAAATGCAATAGAATACTTGTACATATGAATTGCTATAAACAAAAAGTTTTAGGCCTACTGAAATAAAATATTGGAAATGACTTTAGGCTTTACTATGTGGAACCTCTCCATGATGAAATCGAGAATAAAATAATTACACTTTGTATGGTTCACTATAAATGTTTATTATTACAACCCAGGGTTCGTTTCTTTTAGTGACATCTTCAGCTGAAATAATTTGGATCACCAGAACATAACACCATATTTTGAGGGGGAAAAAAGTGCTCTATGCATGTCATTCAAAAGGAAATTGACACACCTGTTGTATTTCAGAGTCTATCTTGAACTACTTAGGCATTTAAACTTTAAACTATAGCATTTCAACTATATTCACACAAAAAATGCTTTAGCTAAAAAAGAAAGCTCAGCCTGCTTTATTCACACCTAAAATGATGAAGGGGAAAGGTACATTTGAAAGTATGTATCACCTTTATTGTAATATTCTTTTTGAAGATATTGCAAATTGTCTAAAGATATTCTTAATAATGTCTTTAGCTTTATGTCTGATGATTAATTTAGTAATTGTAACAATTAAATAATATGAAGGGCAAATTATACGGGTAACCCTTATCGAATGGTGCATTAGGTAATGTTACATGAAGAAAAATATATATTCAAGAGACTCATAACGTATAATACTACACACTAAAATATGTGCTAATGGCATTCAGGCATCTTGGTCATCGTAAACTACTTTCTCATGGCAAAATAGCTTATACACTTTTTTACGCATGTTTATAATACACAAAATTTGTATAATATATGTCACTATCAATAACAATTTACAAAATTCATATTACTGCAATAGCACATAAAAAATGCAGGCATGCATGGTTCACTGTTAGTTAGACCTTCATTAGGATTGAAAAAAATTGTTTGTTATAGCACCTTGTAACCCAGGCATTCTTTATGTGCCAGTCTCATGTCACCAAGCACACTACGTGAATATAGGAAATAAATTTAATTTTAAATTATGCCTAATTTAAAATAGATTTAAAAAAAAGGGATAATCTGAATTATAGGTGTCTTTTGCAAATTTATCCCCCTGTAAAAAGAAGAGAGAGTACTAAGTATATTATACGAGTGAACTGGAAATGAAAGAGAATCTTACAAAAACTTTTTTTATTTTTTCCCCACAAGCACTAATGAAATGTACAGTAACATGGAAGACATTTGATTTGGATACGCAGCTGTCATGATCAATTAATTTCCTTCAATTAGATTGACTTATAAACTGGTACCTACAATAATATAAGGTCATGCATAATCAAACAACCACTGACTTTGTAGCATTGAAACAACAAAACAATAAAACTTAGTACAATAGAATACATTTGACTCAATGTCTGAAAAAGGTAACTGTACAGTTTTTAAGTTATGCACAAATGGAATGCTGAGCCAAAGCCAGTACATTGCAATTGGAAGATCAGATATGATATGCATTGGGATGGATATATACAGCAGAAATTCAAAAATTCTGCTTGATTGTATTTTAGCACCTTTTCAAGTATTGAGTACATATACTTCCTTAGACAGTTTAAAAATATAGTTACTCTGAGAGACTAACAAAGATTGCCTCTAATAACTACAGCTGCCAAATACATCAATTAATAAAAGAGTAGAATCAATGAAGGTCAGTAATAACATTCACATGATGAAAATATGCATGGCATCACCTATCGTAGACGACATGACTTAACATGCCACTTTTACAGACAAAATAGATCTTCATTTTCACATTCAGAATTATGAACATACATATTCACCCAAATTTTCAATCATCACATTGTACATACTTTACACACTGCTAGTGAAGTTGGCATTCAGATCCACCTCAGGAAAACTTCAAGGCAACCTTCAACATACAAAATATGTCTAGAAGAAGGCTTATACGTTTAAGTGAACCATATTTAATCTCAAACTCCAACTGTTATTTTGCAGCATTTACTCCTTGTTATGTGTTCATAAAATAACATAACAGAATTAACAGTCATTTTAAAAAGCCAAAATTCATTAAAGAAGAATAAAAAGTAACATAAGTCTGGGCTTCCTTTATGAACCTCATAGAGACTAAATAATTGGAGTATGACATTCTTGCAAAATAAAGACTAAAGAGTAACCCTAGTGTGGAACAGTCATAAAGCCTTAGGTATATCTAACAGAATTCACTTTTTAAATCTTTTTGGTAGAGTCATTAGTCTTGTCCCGCAACTATTAGAAAATTCATAAAACCAGAGGGAGAGATTTTAAAAATTGGTCATTGGCAATAAGAAATAAATATGTTAATGTATTTTCCAGCCTGTAAAAGACACTTTTTAAAATGCATTCAAATGCACTTTCCAATCAGTCTGTGCATGGTTGGCAAAGGGTAAAGCCAAGCTTTCAAGTATCAAATTTTGCTGTGCCATCAAAGGAGTCCATCCACACACTCGCCAGTAACTGCATAGTTTCAGTTCCCAGCACTCTCCAACACACATTTTTGTTTGGTACCTATTCAACAATGGATAACTTCAATTCACTTGATACTTTTTGGAAATTAACAATATAACTTTATTCTAATAAATTATTAGCAGAAGATGATTATTCTATTTGCTTCTAAAATATGACCCAAAAACCAGTGTCTTACAGGCTGGTGTAACATACAGGTCAGGAAAATATGGCAGTTGAAATCATAAATAATAAATATGCTAATATAAAAACATGCTGTAAATGCTGGAGCAAGGAAAGCCTCCATGATGCTTATTTTGGCACTTTCATTCTTCACTGACTAGAAGTAAATGTCCCTTCCAATAAGAACATCACAAATTCACAAACAGAATGCATAATTCAGTATGGTATAAAAGCCAACTAATGAATTTGAATTTCAATGGCACATTTTTTTTAAATTATGAACACTGCAATACATATAACTGAAGAAGTATGTAGAAAATGTTTTTGGAAGACCATATAATCACAATATACAATCGTGTATACCTGCTATCAGATTTCAGAAAATATAAAGAATTATGTTAAAGTCTGCATGTAAAGTAAATCTGCAGGATTGTTCATCATCTGCCTCTTAAAACAATAAATCAAATAGCTAACCAATATTACATACACTATGAATTACACTACATTAGGAGCCATTAATACATCAAACTGCTCTAGAAGAGCCTATGCCATTCTAACAGAGCTGCAAATAACAGAGTGAACCCTGATTCCCTTTACAATATCTAGGAGAACCACTGCCATATAATCATTGACAAAATTTATTACACATAGCTCACAAATGACAGCAATTCACAGACAAAAGAAACAAGAATGAAAATTACTAAACATTAGCCATCTGAATCCACAATACCTCAATATAATGTAAACTTATACATGGCATAAAATGTAACATTGATACATAGATTTGAAAGTTGGAATAGTTTTCATCTACAAGGCCTGAAATAAAGGATTACTAATATTGCTGAGGTAATAACTAGAAAATTCTTTTTAAATAATGCAGCTTACTTTATGTTCTTATTGTTATCTTATTTGAATGATAACTTCACAAGAAAAACTAATATTAATTTGAGTAAATACCTTTTATAAGCATTAAAGGTCAAACAAAAAACATATAAGGTAACTACCAAGGAATACTGGCATTAAGTCCTAATCACTATCATTTTATAAGTTTTGATGATGCTCACTTTTTGGCGTTTAAAAATAATATAGTACATTAAATGAATTTCAATAATCAATGGCTTGTGCCTTAAATAACCACTATGCTTACCAATCGATCTCATATCGATCTGACCAGCTCAGCCCGGTATGGAATGGGCTAGCCAGATCGATCCGAGAAGGGAGCAGAGTCAGCCCGCTTTTACCTAACCAATCTGAGCTCTCAGATCGATCCAAAGAGGTTGGCGTGTTGTGCTTTTCGTTCTTTTGGTTGTTCATGGGAAATAAATTGTAATCGATTTCATTTGAGTTCATAAGCTCACGTGGGTTCTACAAAGGCCAATGAAGTAAATAACTTTTCAACTCCATGGTGCAAGATGTTTACAATGCTGGGCTATGTAAACTTAATTCAATAATGTATCATATAGTGACCGTGAATATTCCAATTCTGGGCTATGTAAACAAAAAGATGCAACTGCACAGATCGATAGTTCAATATTGATATTTTCAGACCATGCTGGTAAACCAGGCAATCTTTGGTTGCTTGCTTCTGATCTTTCAGATCGGTCTGATATCAGATCGATCTGAGTCTGATTGGTAAACATAGTATATGATCATCATCAGCTGGATGAAAGGAAATTGTCACTGAATGCAACAATTTTTTTGTCGAACTTTTTTTATATTATGTAGTTGGGAATTTATTATTTAAGGATAAAAAGGCTTATGTGTGGAAAAGTAAGCAATATAATTCACCCCCTTATGAGAAAATGTTTAAACGATTCAAAAATACTATTTATAAAAGGAAGCATGTCACAAATTCACAAAAAAATTCTTGTTACATTTTAATATCAATGAGTAAACATCAGCCTAATTCCTGAAAGGTATAGATTTTTCTGTGGTTAAATATAGATGACTCCAGAGATTCATCTGATAATAATGTGGCTGAGTCAAATTGTTATCATTAAAGCATTACATAATGTTTTATAAGATAAATATACACTATTTCCCTGAAGGCAACACACTTCATTCCTCAGAACCTATCTTCCAGCCAGCATATAAATATACTACTTAATTCATCAGAAAATATGGTGGAGACTAGAGCTCAATTTCTAGCCAATGAGATACAATATGTTGGAGGAGAAAGCATCATGCATAATCTTAGGATATTTTATGTGACGGATATTCTTCTCAAGAAAATTAATGCATTTTTGTTTCTTTTTATTAAACAATAATTTCTTGAAGCTCTAATCTGAAGTCCAATTCAATAATTACTTAAGAAGATTTGCAGCTGATATTAGTATATAGATTATTATATTATACATAGAACAAAGTATAAAACAAAGAATGCATATGGTACTATTAGTGCTATTTTTATCAATTTATTAATACATCGCCTTAGCAATTATTAAGTTTACGGAGTTTATTAAGTTAACTAAATACAAATGACAAATCTCACAATGAAATATGTATATGCTGTAGAAAGCATTTATTGACATATTAGTTCAGTAATCATGCTGCAGGAGGCAAGTTATTATGTGTGATGTTGGTGTGGATTGCACCATATGTGAATAGAGGTAGGCATCGAACCAAAGAAATGTGTAAATATTATTTGGATATTTTTGGGAAAATTTGTTGAAAAAATTGCTATGACTAGATTTTCATATTTAATTCAGTGCTCACAAAATTTAATTGCTAGCTCTCTTTTGAGAAAAGCTTGAATTTGAGTTAGGCTTGAAGTATTTGTGAGACGTTATTCGCAATACTTAATAACTGGAACAAGCAGAGCTTTACTTCAATCACACTCACTGGTAATGCTCCCTTAAATTGCATGATTGACATGCATTACAAAGAAGAAAATAAGGTCAGAAACTATTACAAATTCAGGTTATTTGAAAATAATGGCTAACTCTTTACACACCAATTTTCTTGAAACAGAACAAAACTTAGAGATTCACATTCCTGTAAATAACCCTTTACTATTTCATCCATGTAATTGAAATTGCAACAGAAGTTCAGGAAATTAAAATCCTGAACAGCTAGATCCTCAAGGACAGGGCTTAAAATGAATGCACACGCTACCAATATAAAGGAAGATAAATTCCTCCCTGGGTTTAAGTATCAATGCAAGAAACTCGTAGGATTAACAACAAGAACCAGTTAACTTGATTTCTCAAATAATTTTTCTCACTTGTTCCTTTACTTCCACCATAATTTCTCCAACTTTTCAAATAGCTAACAAAGATCCTATGGAAGAGCTGCATAAAAATATTTTCCTCATCTTGTAAAATTTCTAAATTCGTATTAAAAATATCATTGTTATGTTCATATATTTTTATTCTAGTGGCCTGAGCAATATTTTCGTAAGATACATGAAATTCCGAAGAGTCCTAACTCCAGCAATGATCAATAACCTAATTAAGGAGTTAAAAATTTAAATATGATTTTTAGATCATGACTCAGTTGAATCCCTGGAATCATCTGTACTGCATTAGAAAGTAAAAAAGCATAACTTGTTGGCAATTTTACAAATATTTTGGGCTGATATTCACATTTTTGTAACATAGCTCAACAGATTTCTTTATTTGTTCTACAAGACGCTAGAAATTTCAAAGCCCCTTATTAGCATTCAGAATTCTCAAAAAGTACACAAAAATGATGATGTAGAATTTCAATAACAAAGGGGGATGGTATTAGCATTCATAATTCTTAATTCATCTGTCAGATAAAATTTAGATAGAAAAAACATTCAATAAAATATGTATATAAGAATGAATGGTACAACAAATACATCAAACAACTTATATTCTCAATGATGCAGAAAATCTCATTGCTCATTACTCAGGCTTCACTATTGATCCTTCATAAAATACTTTTGACATAACTTGATCAATAAAGGAGGTATTTCCTTCAAAAAGCCAAACTTTGCGTACGACTTCACATCAATGAGCCAGTTGAAAATGCATCAATAGTACCTCATGAGGAAGACTTAACATCTTTAATAGTAAGTTTCACACATACGCATTATTCAAACAGCAATCATCATCAATAATAATAAAAGAGGAGATATAATCTTGATCAATTTAGTAGAGAATTTTTATGGTTGATTTTTAGAGCAAAATCATCTTTACCCATTTCACAGAGTTAGTATATTCTTACTCTATGTCCATACTAGATAGGAGGTTGGAGCCAAACAGCAATTTTCATTTTCCACAAACCACCCATGCTATGAATTCATGAAATTCTATCATACACAAGTTGTCCAATATAACATACTTTCAAATAAATATTACATACATCGGCTGTTCTCATCTGATTCTAACTTTGATCTATTTTCTACAAAAGATGTTATTCAACAAGTTATCATTGTGGAATGATGTTGATCTTTCATTGTCTTCAAATTTTTTACCTTCTCAGAGCAACTTCTCCATAACATAATGTATTAGAGCCTAGATAACATTTCTCTAGGCCACAAAAGAAAATATCCTAAAATAATGAACTGCAATATTACTAATGGTTTCAGGTTTAACTATGTGAAACCTCTCCATATCGGAAATTTCAAAAAATGCACTTTGCACGGTCCACTAGAGAAATTTATTGAGTACGACCCAGGTTTCATTCTATAATAAAATCATCAGGTAACACTGATAATTCATACGTAGGTATTTATATTATGTAACAGTAACATTACAGTATAAAATTGATCAGTGCTACCTGAAGATGTAATTATGTTATGAAACCCAGATCTTCCTCAATAAATTTCTCTATTGGACTATACAAAGCATATTTTTTAATATTTTCAATAGTGAACAAAGAGTTAGAGAGATTTTGTTGGGATAACTTGCACTTCTACATCTCACTTTAGTCAGCTGAAGGGACAAGAGAATGTATTTCATCACACTTCACCACACTACCACCCTCATTTCAACTAACCCAAGAACAAGTACATAAATTCATTTCAGCTTCCTTTCCTAGACAATTCTCTATACTAATAATATTACAGCTCTCTGATATTCTAGTAAGGCTGGAATTTGGCCGCCAAGAGTCTAACTGACACAAAAGAAAGACTGAAAGCCTAAACATTTACAGATAATGCCATGAAAACCTACAATCCAGCTTGGTTAATGCAAGTGACAGCATATCTTTCTGAACAACCAGCCAGTTATTTGAAGGGCATTAAACTTCAATGAATGATCAATTTTTCTGCCATCTCCAACTATCTTTATCCCTTGAATCAATAAACAATGAACAAAATCCTGAAAAAATTAATTAATTCTACAGCAGAAGTGGTTGGAATTAGAATAAATAGGATATTTTCTCAAGGATACTAATGCAGTAAATATAAGAAATGTAATTGTTTTATATTATCAGTCTTTTAGCAGATATCTAAGTGATGTAGACACAATGTCAGAGGATATATTAAAAGAAAAGGACTCTTGACCATAGCTGATAGGTTACATTTTTGACAAAGGATAAACATTAGAAACCCCTTCAGACAAGCTATTCATGAAGTTCCTTGGTTAAACTACAGAAAACTCCTAATTATCCGTGCGCGCATTATCAGGGCTGCGGATTATCCATGCATCACCAATCTATTTAGTGTACATGTAGTGGTCTCAAGGGTCCTCAAGTGGTCAAAGGGCCCTACCGACTGGTCCAATGCCTTATGCCAGGCTTCGTGCCACCACCTGAGGCTTGCGAACATTTAATTGCAGCCGGGACAGCTCTACTGGATTCTTTTTTATCAGGAAATGTTATCATGTACAGCGAGGATTTTTTCATTGGCAGATAGTGTTATTATCTTAGGGAGTTTATTTATTTTGGCAGCGCACTGTAGAGAAATGAATCCGGAAAGAACCAAAGAGCGGATTATCCATGTTTCCTGATTATTTGTGCACCCTTTACCAGACATTAGCACAGAAGATCGGGAGTTTATGTATGTAGCTTAAATTTGACTATTGAAATCAATGAAATAAAAACTGCAACCATATTTAAAGGAGATAGTAAAATGCCTAAAGAAAAGATAATAGCATATCATTATGGCACAGTGGGCAAAGACGATTTTAAAAATCAACACAAATAATATCAGAGAAAATAAAGATTTTCCCTAATGCTGACAATCTTCAGATCAATAAATCCTTCTTAATGCACACTTGGGAATGGCTATGAACATTTTACAAGGAAGCATTCAAAAATGATAAAACATCACGACAACTTAATAAATATCATGATATACCAGAATTATTAAAAGCCAAAGGCAAAACAGACAGCAAAGATGATGATAAGTCACACCCATGATTCACAGGAAGACAGGTACATCAGTTGAAATGCATAAAAATACTTAGAAAACCTTAAGTAAACAGGATCATTCTTTTTAACATAGCTGTCAAAGGAACAACTATGAGTGGTATGCTTCTAGTTACAGGAATGATTTTGTGTTAAGTAAAAAACTCTTACTCAGCTTTCAACATCCCTTAACTAGTTCAGCCAGCATCTCAATGCCAAATTTTTAATAGTCCTGCCTCTTGATCCAGCAAAGAATATTGACCCATGCAAATGCACAGGTGCCCACATAAATGACCCTCGCAGCTGGAGGAACCAACAAAAAATTCAGGGTTTGAGCAGGAAGCCAAAAGATGCAACTAGTCTGAAAAAGAAAACTTACATGTACAAAACAATCGTGCTTTGCCCCATATTGTTATAGCACCTCCACCTCCCTAGATGCTACAAAATTTATCACAATGCTAATTCTACCACAGGAGAAAGTACACCACCCAGGTAATAGTGAGAGTAAAAAGAACTCCATACAACACTGGTTTTCCTGGATCTGACTTTGAAACTCTAGAATAATCATTATAGTAAAATTGCTGATGATGATTCAATGTATTTGAGGGAATGTATAAAACATATGATTAGTACTCCATCCTTCCAAGAAATGAGGTCAAAAACTTGGAGAATCTTGAGTTTTTAAAATGCTGTAATAGTTCATGATGCAGCCTTTACAGAATTCAAGAAACTCAGTGAGATGACCACTATTAACTTTTTCCAAGAGTATGTAGAATTTTAATGGGAATTGACAGAAATTGTAACATTAATTTGACTGATAATTGTAGCATAATTTGATTGCTAAATCGATTAGTTAGATTATAATCTAACTGAAGCACATTTGACATAGAGCAAAAAGGTAAATTAAAACATATTTCCACAACCCCTATGTTCATCTAGCAAAATCAAGTCCTTCTCTGTTATTCCTACTTCATTCCTTAGCTTCTTACTTATGCATTCTTTTGGAATATGTGGGCTGTAGAGCAAACATGAACAATGGGAAGTGGTTGATGGAATAATAATGCACAAAAAGCCAGGGCTAAATGACATTGGCACATTGCTATCTTAGGATTGTTCACCAACCAGTAACAGAACCTACAGTGATATTAAACTACATCATTTTTTAGAAGTAATTGATGGAACTATGATGACAGATTAGATTTTCTATTTCTGCCAGTTCCCTTATCTAAATTCACTGCTGAGATCACAAAGTTGCCTTTTGTCAGGTCTAAGATTTTGCTGATTTCCTCTTTGAATGAAGCAAACCCACGGAAAGTATTCGTAACTTCTGGTCAGTCTTTTCCTGCAAGCATTCAATGCAGACTCCTTCACTTTATTCCATGAATCCAGTGTGATGTTAATTGCATCCATGATTTTGAATGGAGGCCAGAAATTCTTGATCAATCTAAGGGGATCATCTTCAAACACCTGCAGCAGTCTCTTGAAAGTGCGCCTAGTGTTGTAGGACTTAAAAGTTTTCATAACTCCTTAATGCAGTGGTTGTCAATGGATGTCATACATGGAAGGAGAAACAGTACTCAATGTTTTCGTCACCATTTTGCACAGTAAGTAGATAGCCAGGGGTAGGTGTGGGCAGGGCAGGAAATACTGAACCGGTTGTCGGTTCTGAAAAAAATGTTTGAGACGACAGTGCACCAGTTCAATAGATCAAACCGGTGTTTTCTGCTGAACCCATGTTTTCTACTGAACCGGTGTTTTCCATTAAAATGGTGTTTTTTAGTGAACCATTTTTTCTACTGAACTTTTTTCCTTGTGTACCATGTTTTTGTCATCCAAAAGGTTTTTTGCCAACATTTTTATTTAACCTGTTTTTTAACATGGGTACGCTTTCCTAAACTGAACAGTAAAAAGTGAGAATGTTTGCGGCAACCAATGGTTTTTATGCATGGCCTCTGCATACATATTAATTGCCTTTTGTAATTGTAACGGTGATAAAATTCACATGATTATTAAAGGAAGAATTTACAAAATTTCCACAGATATTACTTAGCACAACGTGTTTCAATCCTAAAATAACATTATTAAGTGCCTTGATTAGCCTAAATGATAATGCTGTTGTAACAACAAAATGCATTGTACTAAGTTACTAACTCATGCCTGGTAAATGAAAAGCTCTCTAGAGGCAGAGTGACTGGTGTGTGCATACGGACGAAATCTCTCCAATTAAGCTCTGATTTACGTGCTTCCTGAGAGTTCATATGTGTGGAGAGTCTTTCGTCTGTGGCTCTTAGTTATCTGCCTTTCTTAGTCAACATTTCCTTTATCTTTCATCTTGGCAATGAATATGGGGCGAGGGTCTGACTAATGACCCTTTTTTTGAGACATTGTTAAAAATTTGCAGCCCGCAAACCACCCAAAAATTTCTGGCGATATAAGGTGTCACATCAAATTTGGCCTTAGGTAACCGTATTTTCCTTAAATTTGCCATTATTATGAATATTATGCATTTAAAAATATCTCGAATATCCTTTGGCATAAAATAATTCTTGGAAAGAAATAACAATATTGAGCATTAATAATCAACGTCAAAATGTTCAAATTTTGTTTACATTTGATAATCTTTTGCACGATAATTCCCATCCATGCATGCATTATCCTCTCACTTTTGGCGTGTGACAGGAGTAGACAGGTACTTGGAAACAATGCTCCTTCCTCCACAAAGTCTCCCAAAACCAGCAGCATTGGTTTAATAAAAATTGTTACTGCATTAACCTGAAGGAATATTAACCTCTCTCTCATTTGTTGTGATCGTCTAAAAAACAAAATAATATGACAATATTCCCAACATTGTGTTGAGTGACGTATGTGGCAATGCTTCACATGGGTGAGTACTCGCTCTGCACTCAAGCGGCTCTAGCAGATGACAGTCAGGCGGACAACTTATAGAGCAGGAAAGTTCACAGGTGTGGTCGCCAGCCAGCCTGGCTGCGAGCAGAGCCGGCAACGTGAAAGCCGAGCAGCGAACGATCATCGGTTATTCAGAACCGCTTCTACGGTGGACCGGTTCAGAACCGATGCCCATGTGCCCCGGTTTAGAACTGCTTCCCCGGTGCACTGGTTTTTTTCCTACATCTGAACCGGCCTGCCGGTTCTGGAAAAAACCGAAGCTGAACCAGTGCACCGGAAAACCACCCAGCCCTATCCAGGGGTATTACCAAGTGTTAGTAGGATCTTAAAATCAAAGTTGTTCCCTAACTTTTTAAGATCTTGGGAACACTCCAAAATATGAGCATTTCATTAACAAAGCTGCGGTCACCAATGCCTTTTGATTTGATTTCCAATACACAAGTAGGAGCACTAAGTTATTTCTCTTTAAAACCTGTGAATTTTCAGTGCTATAAACAAATATTGGCCTACACTTAAAGCCACCTGAAGCATTGGAAAAAAATCAGTGTAAGGTGATGTTTCGCAGCCTTAAATCCTGGTGCTCATTGTTCCTACTTTTAAATATAGGTTCTTTTTGTCATCTTTTACAAGAACCAAGTTGTCTCATTGGTGTTGAAAATTGGTTAAGGCAGATAACCTCTTTCTCCAATTGGGGCAGAAAATTCATTAATATAATTTTGGTCTGTTTGATGATTAGTCGACACACTTTTCCCCACTAGCATCATACTATGGTTATCGTACTGTTTTTCAAGCTCCTCAAGCCATCCAGAACTCGCAATAAAAGTTGCACTGGTAGAAGATTCCAAATTTTGTGCAGGTATGGTGTTTTATGGAACCACTGCTTTAACATGTATCACAGCTGAACTCAACGGCACCGTTCTTTGATTTTGGAATTTCATCCACAGTAACAAAGATTTTTCCACCGTACATAAATTTACATATTTTGGAAATCCTTTTAATTTTCTCACCATCAGTTCCTGCACTAAATTCAGCTTTTATTTTTCCTTCATTTATTCTTATGGCATGTATCTTGACTCGTTTACCCCATATTCTCCCCCTAGGGATGAGGTTTATTGGCCTGATTTCAGTTAGTCCTAAAATTCAATTTTCCAGCCCAGTGTAATGGCCGCACAGACATGCGTCATTCATCTATAGTAGTCACCAATTCTCTTGAAGGTTGTCCCTAAGACCAATGTGGTGGCATCATTTTGTGGCTGCGATGATATAATGAAACTAATCTGTTGTGTGAAACAATTATTTTAAACAGTTGTTTGATCAAAATAGTGGCAGCTTCAGTCGTTTCACTTGGATAACACTTTATTTCACCACCAATCCCTCCTCCTGTGAGCCTTGCAATTAGGGGATGTGAGACCTGAAGAACATGAACAAGGTAACATCGAACTCATACAATGCAGATGAAGTCCAGAATAATAGTTAGCAAAATATGACATGTACCATAGTGAAATGATGAGTGAGCAGTAAACGTCATGATTTATGACATTCTTTACTCCTAATATGGCTTGATTCAACCAGTGCACTACTTCAGACAATTTACTTAACCCTTTAACCAATATATAGAATCACAATGGGGCATAATTCCCAGGTTTGCTCTGATCAAGACATCTGAAACAGCATCTTACCAAAAATAATGATCGCGTCTTATAAAATCGGGTACGGGTAAAGTATGACCATGTCTGAACAAAATCACATCTTGTGAAACCAGGTTATGAGAGAGTTTACTGAAGATGATTTTTCATCATTAAGTAAGTCCAGTGGCATGCATTGGGGGTAAGCTAGGTAAGCTGTGCTTATATAATATAGGTATATAATACGCTGCATACAATCGCCCGGGGTCCGCAGAAGTTTTCCAGTTTTTAATTGAGGTGTCACAATCAACGTGAGGACACATGGCACCTACCTGATGTGTGAAAGCTTACCAGAGGCTAATAGTCACAGCACGCC
Source organism: Platycnemis pennipes (assembly GCA_933228895.1). Classification (NCBI taxonomy): domain Eukaryota; kingdom Metazoa; phylum Arthropoda; class Insecta; order Odonata; family Platycnemididae; genus Platycnemis; species Platycnemis pennipes. The sequence continues at coordinate 57,160,886 of OW121848.1, forward strand.
ACTAAGTGAGTGGCATCCACTATCATTCATTTAATACTAAGGTACTAACTGTAAAGACCCTCTTTTGGATAAAAAAGTGTACATGATGCTCCTACTCATGATTGCATGAATCTGTATTTACATAAAACTTTATCTCATTATTTTGCTGTGGGAAAACCAACATATTCAAGTCCTTCAAAACACCATAGTTACTGATCATAGGCATACCTTTAGAGAGGAAGCTTTCACTTCATGAGATTTCTATGTGGCAAATAACAGAAGTAAAATATCTTTGAGTTAACCAAAGTGGGAAATTTAATCTGTAGATGACAAAAGTTTGGGTGCACAACATGATGACATATACTTGTTATTACGACTTCTTTGATTTCCAAAATCATCTGTACTTCAGAAAGCCATCCCATAGCAAATATAAGAGCATGTAGCTTTTATTTGGACAAAGTCATATTATTGCTATATTGTTTCTCAACATGTTTAACAAAATTACCAGTGGAAAAATCATTTCTTATCCATAACATGTTGACTCACTAGTGAATAACAATAGAGGATTCCACAGAAAGTTACCACAGTGAGATCCCAAAGCCAATGTATAGGCTAACCTGCAACTCACATTACATGTTCACTTTATGAACAATTTGACTAGTGACCATGAATTCAGAGTAAAACCTTTTTGTTAGTCAATGTGTAGATGCACATGATAGATTTGATGTATGGTCTAGATGATAAAGAAAACCCTCAATACCTTTTAGTCTCAAGGTTGCCATGGAGAAAACATAAAAAGAGAGTTGTTGTTGATTTTGACTGTTGGATAAAAAGAAAAGGCAGTTCTCGACTTTGTATGTAAATCTTCAAAAGAAAATAAAGAAAAGAAACACAATAAAAGTTAAGTAGTGGTTTGGAAATTAATTCAACCGCTGCTATATGACAGATTTCAACTAGGCATACTCTACACAAAGGAGGAAGCCACTGGCACATTGAAGTGATAGGGTACATGCTTATAAGAGTAGTTTGATCAAAAGCAGGAAAGTAGACAATTCCATTACCCAAGTTATTCATGAAATTAACCATGAAATTAACCAAACTGAGTATAGAAAGTTTCCCACAAGGAAAAAAAATCATCTACTCTGAATGGAAGTTAAACCTGGATTCCCTTAACTTCCAGTCAATTGCTTCAACCAGTTAAGCCACCAAGGTGTCCTTCTTATATGAGCTAAGTGTTTTGACACACTGCCATACATTCAATGTCACTAAGTAGTCATAACTGTGTGTGCTGCACCACTGTCCACAAGGTTGAAGCCAAGATCAAACACTAATGTTGTGAATTCTTCTCGGGTTTTCCACCGGCTTAACCCGGTGGAATTCACCCGAGAAGAATTCACAGCATTAGTTCGCCGGGAAAGAACCAAGTCCTACATAAAACACTAATGTGTTTACTTATAAATAAATTTTAGGTTGAGAACCAGTCATGAAAAACCTAAATGGAGCTACCTGGTACATGCACAACAGCAAGATTTCAACAGAGGGAATATCATATACCTTGACCAAATTCAAACTCAGATCATCTCAATTTCTAGCCAAGTGCTTTAACCAGTTGAGTTACTAAGGCATCCTTCCATGGAAAAAATGTGATGCACTCTCCATTTAATAGTCTCTAAACTTGTGTTCTACCTCCTTTGTTATGATTAAGCCTAAATAATTTCATAGGCAAGCGTAAAGAATGAAAATATTAGAAAATAGGGAAATCAGTGTGCAACAACCACAAATACATCCATGTTTGGAACACAGGAAATTTAAAAATTAATCCAATTCTAATTCAGTCATGACTAACCTTAAAAGTTGGTAGAAGCTTATTCTTGCATTCTTCAAACAAATCAGCTTTTCTTTCCATCAAACTCATACCTATAAAAAAAAACATTTATTACATGTATTTCATGACCACAAGTTGGTCTTGACTAATGAAAATGGTATGACAGCTAAATATCTCCATAAGGCTAAAGATATACGAAATTATGAGGTGAAATTAACCATCTCGAAGAGAATGATACCTTTTCACACGTGTGCATTCAAATAGTCACTGTCAATATATAAAAGCCATCCATAGCAGCTCCCATCCTCCCATAATATTATCTTGAGGGAAATCTCCTTAAATTAATCCTATGTATTTCCTCACCACCAACTATTCTTTAAGGTTCCTACCTCTTCTTTCCCAAGTGCCATTCACTAAACTAATATGTAAATAAGCAGCAAGTCCTTTTATTACTCTATTTCAACATACCGTGTGTCAGCTAATGTACAGCCATTATTAATAAGTTATATTATATATTTTTAATATAAATAGTTAGGTAATTATTGTTATAAAGTTTTGCCTGATGGTGTGGTAGTTAGTTAGGTTAGGCTGTATCCCACACTCAAGTGTTTTCATTTGTTTGGAAGTAAATGGTCCCAGAACAAGTTTTTTTGAAATTCATGAATAAGATTTCACTTTGACATAACAACCTATTTTTAACACAATTTGCTAGAAAGTGTGTACCAAGAATGCTCCGATAAGAAAGTGAATTGTTTTAAAGTTACGGGCTTTACTTTGCGGAATTGCTTCATAGGAAAATAACTATAACTTAGTACATTCCACACCTAATGTTTGCAGACCATGGTTTTGCCATGCAATGTCTTTTCCAAGGTGACTTTTAAAAATGAGTGTATTTCAAAAAATAATGTGTGGAACATGCATAGAAAATTAATGATGGTGAATCTCTTGTCTTAGCATATCATGTCTATAACTTACCAAGTATAAGCAGAAGATTATGTTATTATATGCTCAAAGGGGCCATAAGAAATTTATTCATTACAAAGAATACATTGAGTAAGCTATTCTTCATAATGTGATATTCATGTTAAATCTTGTGAATGAAATTACGTAGCTTTTCAATGAAATTGGAAATTTACAAGCTGTCTTGGGAAAGGAGAAATATTTTCCCATTATAACTTGACCACTTGTAACTTATAGCTTGGGAAAATTTAGAGTGAGCTCTACCTGCAGGAAAAATTAGTTAAAATCTACTGTGATACATTGTGTGACTCATATACAATGATATTCATAAAATAAACTTCACACAGAAATCTGAAACATCACTAAAAGAGAAAGTAGAAAGGTTGTGACCTCCACGTAAGGTGATGGTAAATGGGGAAAATAATGAAACATCTCAGAGTAGCAGGGAGACCTTCAGGTGCATGAAATTCTTGATCCTAAGACTACAATTCTTTAGATTAAATCCTCTATAAGAATAAATACTTACTGACATAAAACACAACAAGCAATGGTGGAGTCAGTACAAATTGGTCCAGCAGAAGTTTCTTCGCCACAGTTTTGGCTGCAGTTCCAACATAACGTCCATCTAACCACTTGTACCTAAATTTTTGAGAGATAAACTTCATTAACTTTTAAGGTTATGCCTAGTTTAAGACCCCCAAAAGTATCCTAAAGACACAAACAACATTAATAAAGGCAAAATATCATTTGATGGACAGTACTCTTGAGTCAAGGTTTGCTACAGCACTGGTGAAGCAGTTAAACACTTCATGATAGCTCAATTATAAGAATCCTTCCACATACATCATACTAATTTCTCAATAGTAACTAGCTATTAGTATTTGTTTGTATTCATTGACTTTAAGCCTTCAAGCTCACTATCAGTTTTATGCAAAAAAAACAGACCTTATTTTTGATTCAAACATATTATACCAGTTCAGGTAGGTTCGGCTAGGCTATGAGAAGTTTAATTGAGATAAGGTTCACTAATAAAAAGTCACTGCTGTTCAATTTTTAACTCTTCAGCTTTACATACTTTTCACTCCTTCTCATTAGGTCATAAATGCCAATCCTTTCCCAACCTCTTCCACAGCACTCATCCTTGTATCCCACCCTTCAACATCTCATCATTACCCTTCATCAACACCTCTGAATTCCACCCAATGGCTGCCCTTCTGCTTCCACCACCTTTCCTACTTCTTCCATCAAGCTTACAATCCCACTTTCTTTCACCCAAGTCACTCTCTCCATTCTTCATCATGCTCATCTCAAAGGCCTTCAAATATTCTCAGAATTGAGGTGTTTACTCTGAACCGATATCGCTATTTTGTACATGAAATATTTTGATGAAAACGAAAATGAATTTTAGTGAAAAATTAATCTTCTAGCCAGAGCCATTCACTCATAAATCAAAAATGAAAATAAGCAAAAGGTGATGCTCACCAAACGAGTTGCGTTAAGGATATCTACGTCTTCCACCTCCCGTTCTTGACAATTTTGTGGAAAAGGGAAGGGAGTGGAGGTGGGGGCGGAAGGTCTGCTTGCACAGATCCTGTTGCAGTCACAACCACTTCCATTGGCAGAGTCACCTGTGGGTCCCCCATTGTGATTGGGCGTATGAGCTTTGCACACTCAGTTGTGATTGGACAAAGTGGATGACGTACAAGTCCTTTGCACATGCCCTTTTCCAAAAGGGTTAAAATTATCAATTTTATGCAGCTTGTAACTTGAGAACTAAGTAATGGATCGAAGAATGAAAAAATGCAGGTATTTTTATTTTACAAACTCTATCAGATTCGGCAATAAAAAATGTGCTAAACGGCTCCATTCTACTTTCCATAAAGTCCCAAGGATCATGCATATTGAAGTTTTCACTTATCTTTATCTTCTCCCTTGTCTTTAATGGGGTCTCGCCTTCAGTTACATCAACCTAGTAAAAGTCTATGCTAAAATTACTCACCCCATAAATACTGAAGTTTTAGGAGAGATGTGGTAGAAAAGATACATTACGAATGACTCAAAAAAAGAACAAATTTTCACGAATATATATATATATTTTTGACCTGGGTTTCAATGCCCTAACAGTTGCATATTGGAGGGAAACTGAAGAGGTTGGGTGAGTGATAAGGGGGGAAGGTGTGATTCAGTGAAGGAGAAGACAGTGGGTTTGAAGAGCATTGGCTTTTGAGTTGATATAGACATTGTACCTAAAAGGAGTTAATTGTAAGAGCATGTCTTGTTTGTATGCTGCTGCTGCCCTAGCATCATTTCTTGTATATGGAACAAACAGCAGTCTCTCTCACTGCCGTGATGGGTAACTGGATGGGGAAGGAATACATAATCTTTGTGGAATAATGCTTATTCTGGGTCATTCAAGATTCACTAGTGTTTTCAAATTCTTTCCACAATACCCTTTTTTGACTAAAACGTTATCCAATTATATGATGCTCATCTTGTTCCAACCTATGAACTACCAATTATCATAGTCTACCATTGAGTTTCGAGACATTTCTTCACAATGAATTGCCATTTTGTAAATTATTCATATATTTTTTAAGATTATTTCAAGCACCCAATAGTGATATTCCCCTTGCTAGCAGAATAAGCTTGAATCATTTGCAATTCCAACATCTCTACTAGCATTTCTCACACTTCACATCACTCATGCCTCTCTGGAATTTCCTGCATGTAACTCATGAACACAATAGTCATACTAAAAAAACACTATTCTTTCGCAGATTTTGCAAAGCCTGTTTTTCTTCTTGCAGTCACTATTTGTGACATTGTATCCATAATAGAAAAACATATTAACAGCCAATCTAAGCCCATATACGTTTATCTTCAACTACTCTGAAACACCAGCTTTGAATTCTCAAAATAAAAAAATCATATTGATTCTCAACTATGTAGTTATTTATAGCAGGGTTCTCCCATCACTATGATACTTCCCTACCTTTCTCAACAAATTTAATGCTCAACTAATTACATATACTCTCACCATCTTCCAGCCTTCAGCTGAGGATTCAGAAAACAAACATAACTTGGAACAAATTAACTTGCCTTCCTCACAGTAATGCTTCTTCATCATGTAAAGATCCCTCTAGGTTGTCTCACATGAGAAAAAAATTCTTTGCAGTCCACATTTTAGCAAGTCTCCCATTGTAATTGCAGAACATTATGAAAGCTAATTCTAGAAGACATAATTCCCTCTTGTCTTCTTTGCTTTCATTTTTTCCACAGATTTTTCTGTCCTACTGTCTGATAATTTGGTACCAAAGTTCTCACTCATATACAACTCCTAGCTTACGTGACAATAAACATCATGTTATTTTCAATCCTGTAAGTTACCTGTAAAGTTTTAGTGAAACGAATCTGCCAGAGTGCTTTGTTCATTAGTTACTTCTTAATTCTACACATTTCATGTTATCCATCATCAAATTACATATATAATTATGCAGTCAATGAAAATTAAGTAGTTAGTAAGTTTAAATCTACCAATCAAAAGAATCATATGAGAATGCAATGAAAAATAGTTATGCTAATTAATTTAGTTGGGAGCACATGAGTGAATTTAATCCCTCAGGACAAGAAGTTTAGTATCTCTCATGAAATGCTAAATTACAAAGAAAATTTGCAACCCAAAAATAGTCACTTAAATGAATTTTTTCCCAGAACATTCCAGTTTCTATGATGCCTCAGGCAATTTTCAGACCACATTCGTAAGTCATTTAAATTCCAATTGAACACTAGCCTTAATTATAGTATTGTTTCATTAACCTTCTTATATCAATGCATTAACTACACACTATCAAGATATTATGTTCACCATCATCCCTGATACAATGAGCTTAACTCATTTTGATTATGGAATATGGAGAATCAAGTATAAACAAAAAGTATTATTCATTAACTCCAGAGTTTTAACCGTTTTGCACTTAAGTAATTGTTGCAAATATTGACCACAAACATGATCATCACTTCACAGTAGACAATATGGTTTTCAACCTTTTCAATTGGCTCATGCTGATCGATGAAGAGAAAGGGGCTCAGTTCCCAGAAAAGAATAACCTTGATCAAATGCACAACCCAAAATTATTATTATTACCTTTCAATAATTCACCACATAATGAAAAAGCTATTCCTCTGGGGAGAACTGAAAAACTTATGGTTTTTTCACCACCTATTGAAAGTCATGACATTCCATATCATCAAGCAGGCAAGCTGGTACATTTTAAGCATCCCTTTCTGAACCATTAGGATAGGTGAGGTAGTCTAGTCCATAATATGTTTAGCTACTGATCAGAGAGCTTTCATCATAGTGATCTATTTGATGATTCATATTTCAGATGAGTCCATGCTACAGAGTATCGTCTTTGTATGCAACAAGTAAATTTTTATACAGCACACACAATAGCATTGCATTCTTCAGATAAAATATTTGACGTAGTTTCATCACTAAGGATATGTCCAAATTAATCTTTGAAATGCAGAGATTGGGTCAAACAGAATCATGCAGCCAAAATTTTGAATCTGCAATCCGAATGTTATCCACACATGCATGAAAGTTCATAGTTCTGTATTTAGCATTCTTTTGAAGTAGTAATTTACACCCATGCATGTATTTTTACAATATTATAAATTTCTTGGATCAATTTGACCCAATCTTGATATTTTCTTTAACTATTTCAAAGTTCGATTCTTTATTGAAAGAATGATTTGTGTTTACAAAGCAAATTCCATAACCCTTCTCAAATGACCTGTTCCACAGAGTCTGTAAATATAGCAGTTATGTGGCGATAAAAGCTGAAGCCCATGCAAAGTTCTACAGTAAGGCAACATATCAGTGAGCAGCACTGCATCACACAATAGTTTAAATTCACTTGTGACCATTTCAGGAAATTGTCCAGAGCCATCAATCTGTATGAGCTTCAATCAAAGCAATCTATATAATGAGTCAAACACAAATATCTTTTATGATACAATGGTAACTTTTGCTGCGATGGAGAACCAGAATTGACGACTAAATCAATTTTTGTACATTCTTTGGCTAGGATGCTCTGACACTAACATTCTATAGCTATATCTTTCAAGCGCATGTACTTTAGTCTTCCTGTTGATACTAATTTAACAAAAAAAACGAGAATCACAGAAAAACTGTGGTTTTTGCTTCACAAGAAATAAAGTAGCATGAACTACAATAATTTAACTTTCAGAGCTGATTTAGGCCAAAGGCAAGGGCAATAGTCGTGGATTGCTACTACAATTTTCTTCTCTTCCTGTGAGTTTTATGGCTATAATATTGGATTTATTTTCTTCTTCAATATTTACTTGGAAAGAAATACAAATCTTTAAAATAAATTTATACATTTATAACAGACACAAAAAAAGCATAATTTCTGCTATGAGCCAAAATCTAATTTGTTGTTGTAAAAATAACCACCAAGATTGGGTCAAAAACCTGGTGTTTCACACGAGGCATACCTGAATGATCTTGGAGTTAAGGTGAAGTGGAGCAAATTATATAAAAAGAGTATTGGAATTTAGCTGTACTGTAGGTGAACCTAATACCATCTTTATGGTTCTACAACCACAAATGGGTTAATTCATTTACCATGCAACATACATTCCACATAATAACAGGTTTTCCTTTCATGACCTTTGGTCAGAAAATAAAAATCGTTTTTGTAACACATACTCTTGTCTATAATTATCCAGGTATTTTTTAAGTCCACGAGAAGTGTCTTCGTTCAAATAAAAAAGGTATATTTGAGCAATCATTTCGATTAGATCATGCATTTGCTTTCTCCACACATTACTTAAAAAGGTAACAAGGGGCACAAACACATACACTCAACATGCCACAAAGCTTTAAACATATTTGACCATAATGAATGCTTACCCATGCCACATTCCAGCAACACATGAACATTCTCGAGACTAACTTCCACGTTTCAGCACAAATTCGTCGCAATTAAATATATAATGCATTTCCTGAGACAATATGCACTAATAGACTATCTCAGTGAACTAATATCTCACCAGTAGTAGTAAACCTGAGGGAAGAATCCCAACCCAAGGACTCCATAATGGGTGATTACTCTTGCATCATAAGGGGCAGGCTTCCCATTGTTCTGTGAGTGACAGAAAGCAGAAGAGATTGGATCATTTCGTATCCAAACATTTCACAGTAACAAGACAAGCAACTATGCAAAGACATTCCTCATTCCAAAGCACAGAAAGTTTCTGCTAGAATATTCACTAACCACAGAGAGCCCACAAGACTTATAAAACAAAAGTCAGGAAAAACTTTTGACTCTGACCAACGGGTAATTTTTACTTAAATAAATTAGGAACAAAATAAAACAAAGCTAAATACCATGCGTATAAAATATTGGGATAAATAAAAGTTCCAATCACTGCATATCTTTTGAGGACATCAGTGTCATAAGGCTGAGGTTTATCTTTCACCTGGAAGGAAACAGTAAGGTTCAAATGAAAAAAGAAAACTGCATTCAGAAGCGATACAGGTAACTAAATATACCACGATCGCTCACAAGTATTTTTCTTGTCAGGGTTTGCTGCGAGAATTCAGCACCAACGTATAATGTTCCGTAAACTAACGAATTTACTATCACAGGATGTTTACGGAATATCCTCTTGGCTGCGTTAATCGCTGCCATCTCTGCAACCACCTAGGTTTCTTTCTTTGTCACGCTGAAATGGATGTTCAAATCGTTGAGAATTGAAGCCAACAAGATTTATAACATCAGCGGAAATGATAAATGTGTCAAGTGATACAACAGATAAGGCTAATACTACTCGACTTACAACGCGACGACGGCATTTGGTCCCCTATCTCTTGATGGAATTGACCTCCACTGTCCCTCAATCGGCTCGATTCTCTTGATTACCAAAACCTCAATGCATGCCTCAATGAATGATGCTCGCTTGGGCGTATTCTCTTGTTTTTCTCCCACTAATTTGAATTTCCTGTCATTTGGACTAAATCCTGAGTAATTATTAAAAGCCAGCCGTAGAGGTTATTTTTTATTTTAATCACCAAAATACCTTTAGTTATTCTAGGGCAATGAAATTCGTATTCAACTGATAGCCATCACCCAAAGAATAAAAATTTAGACGAAATAAACTGTCACCAGAAATTTCATCATAATATAGGGAGCTATTACCCATAAGAGAGCCAACGGCGGTTATTAATATCCTGCTGTAAATTCTCAAAACCTCGTTTCTTTATCTTTATAACAGAAATGGAGAGTAATTTCATCGCTGGATGAATTTTTCCGACGTAATGCCATCGAACATGTTTGGGACGTAGTTTCCATCCCCCCCAGTAGATGGTGAAGACGTGCGTGGAGTTGTAAAAACGTCCAAGCTCCTGTCACTTTTCAAGGCAGTATACAGGTAGCTTTCGAAGTGGTGTCAAGTTGTTCGGTGAGTGCGGAAGCTTCAAAGTGGACCGCGGATGGATCACTCTTGTTGTGATAGTGAATATCGGTATGAGCCTGCATGTATCCATCGAAATGTTTGTGATGTCACGATGGCCCATCCCTGACCATCAAAATGTTAAAAGTGTCCTTTGCCTACTTTGGATTAACCACGGTTTAAAGGTCTGAATTAACGAATTATCCTCTTTCATGTGCCAATTTGTGTTATAATAGAACAATGAGAACCTCGCAAGGCTGCGTTTCATATTTGGTTCAGCAGCGGGTTATCGAAATAGCTTTCGGAAGAGAGCAGTTGTGAACTATGATAAATGGTTATTGTAAAAACGATGGCAATTATCTCTACGCCCTCCAAATGAAGGAACTACGACAGCATCTTCACTTTATTTTCGGCCTGTGGGACACCAGCGGGAGTGGATTTGTTCCAGTCCGAACTATCGTGGAATCCGGAAATATTTACTTCCGGGGATGCAAAACGGTAACGGCAACACTAATTAATTTCTTAAAGAAGTTTCACAAAAAGGTTGTCCTTAGTATAAGCTATGCATAGCATTAAACTTAGATCTGGGTGCATCACAGTTTTATTTTAATTTACAACTTATGACGGTGAGGAAGCTATAGCTTAGTGGGTGCATGGTAGAGCGTCGGGCTGATTACCGTAGATATCGGGTTCAAATCCATCAAATATCTCTTTGAAGACATCCAGATAAACCAAAACTGAGTGGATGTCTGGGTACCAGATCTTTTTGGGAAACCTTAGGCGGCGCCGGCAGGAGGAAACATGGCTGCCTGCCAAAGGTCGCGGGTTCGAATCCCGCCCAGGGCATGACTGTTGTGTATTCATTTTATGATTAAGATCTTGTTAGATGATGCGAAATAGCCTTAGCCTAGATATTCTCATTCGTCACATCTTATCCGAGGCTACGATTTCCCATGCTTTACTACTATAAAGAAGCATGTTCAAGTCGTATATTCCTATGAAGTGATACCTTACTTTCAAGCTGGTATTTCAGTAGTAAGAAGATTCATCTTTTGGTAGAATCCCCTCTTCACCTGGACTGTTGTACTGGCTATTTTCGTCTCGTTCCTTTCATTGCTTGTTATTCTGCTTCTCAGATACTCTCGCATCTTCAAGATGTTAGATCTTGTTAGTTTCTTTCAAGATCTTAAATGAGTTTGATAACCGAGTTTAAGATTGATCTAGTCTCTCATATGATATCTTTTGCAGCATGCCTTTGCTTCGTTTTTATTGACCCTTGAGTAATATGTATTGGGTCAGTGTCTTTTCTACGCTAACTAGTCTTCCTTAAATATCTACTTTTCTCTAATAATACCGCAAAGCTATCGTCAAATTATAGTGTGCTAATTCTTTCTCCGTGTATATTCACTCGGAAACCTTCATTGTGATTTTTGGCTTGTATGAATTTCTCAATGTAGACATGAAAAATAATGGAGGGCCCTTCACCCCTTCTTTATTTATGCTTCTTATTTACTGGATCCAGATTAAATTAAAGCCATATAATAATTAATATAAACTGCGAATGACTCTTCGGTCGTTGCATGGCTCCCAATTTCCGTAAAAATCTTAGAATGGAATTCCAGGCACGTTATCAAAAACTTTCTCCAACTACATAGCAGCAACAAACTTCGGTTTATTCTTCTCTATTCTTTTCTCTATCTATTTAGCTTTTCGTACAGCAGTGTACATGTTTATGATAAGGGAACACGCCAGAAACTATTTATATAGGTACTCCTAAGTATCCTGGTTCGAGCTCAATATCGCGCGATATTTAATTAATTAATTAACTGCATCATTACGCACACGGGTGATGTATGACACAGAAGATAAGATTTTAATTATCTTGGGTTAAACGATAAACGTATTAACTTCTTTCGATGGGTATACGAATATAATTAGTGAATTTTAATACTTAATAAATAGGAAAATGTTCCATTAATTCTTGGAGAACCGTTCATTTGAGTCAAGTCTTGGTTCTAAAATACCCGCTTATGTAATGATAAGCGCATAAAAACATATTCCTTCGCAAATAAGTGTAAAAAAATAAAATAAAATTATTTGTAGTGACTTAATGTTTTTTGTTCTATAATGTAGGTGTACATTTGTAGTACTTAAGCCGTATTGGCAAAACTTCATCAAACTGTAACCTTTGTTAATTCCGTTAAAGAGGTTGTCTATTAATGACGAAATTATCAATGTTTTCCTTGGTTTGTGAAGTCGTATTATCGTTTTTCAGGATGTCGTAGACAACTATTAGAGAAAAAAATAGAGGAAATGGTTTCAATAAGTTTGTTCTTCAGTGCACGCACGCGGAGTAGGAGTTACATTCAGCTTGAGAATGGATTTTGCATTCAAAGGGTTTTTCGGAGATAAATGCCACTTATTGCTCGGAAAGGAGTTCCCTAAAATCTATATTACTTAAACACGATGTTTTTTCCATTCTAGTTGTGCTCTACTGAATCCATTCTTACGAAGCGTGAATTTCTGATGCTGAGCTTCGTTTGGTCGGACTATTGGCGGAAGTAATGGCCTTTACTAATTATGTGTACCTACTTGTAATTACTTGACTAATGGCCAGGCACTTTTAGACCCTAGGCTCACACAATGCCTCATTGATTACGGCCTAATAGAGTACACTATATGTGTACACGAGCGCAAATGTACACTCCTTCAGGTTTTCTGCAGAAATACCTTCTGCCTGGTCTTCAAATAACCATCCTTGAGAGTAGAGGTTCCAACCTGGGGTACATGTACCCTTAAAGGTACCTGATTTATGATTTGGGAATACACGAAAGAAATTTGATAGTGGCTGAAGTAACAGTAAGCACAATTGTTCATCTGATAATATTCATTCCGTTTTGGGAAGACAGCCGGCTTTGCATTATCGAAGAGCAAATAATCATATTTTTAGTGACTACAGTACGCATTCAAATGTAAATAAACAGCAGCTACGTTAGTTACAAGTATTTTATGCGAAGGGATGGCTTATGGATAAAGGGTGCAGGTTAGGGAAATGGGACTGACGAGTGGTACGTTGTGTTGGGAGGCGGGAAAGCCACAGCGCTCGAATACATAACATACGTAAGTGGATAAAGGTTAGGAACCGCTGAGTGCAGAGCAAGTGTTCCCTCATAGTATCAGACTGTGACGTTTGGGGTATGGGCGCGAAAGCATTGCGTGCATTCGTTATTGTCGGTGTAGTAAACGAGGTATCTTAATGGGAGGAGCGGCGCGTTCTGCTTTCGGACCCTGGGTTTAAATTCGGGTTAATCTCCAATGATGAATCCAAATATTTGTAATCACTGGTAACCAGATTTTTTTTGGAAGCCGAAATCGTCATAGGAAAGAAGACTGAGAATTTAAATCTGATGTATTTAATTCGTCAATGGCACCAGGATAGCTTCACATTCCACCTGAAAAAACTGTATGAAAGTCATAACTGAGGCTTTCGGGTCGAAGGTTATGACAGTGGGGAGCACAAAATTTTAGGGATGAAAGTAGTAGTATCCGACAAGTTTAGTGGAAGGAAATTATGCTCGACATAAAGAGACTCGAACTTTCATTATAATATGCGATGAGAGGCACACCTGGTGATGGCTTATGCTCAAATAAATATTTTATGAAAAATGACGAGTCTCTTAATGTCAGTTATTTCAGAGGTAGTCAGCGATTTGCATTCCAGAGGCCACACACACATTGGTGTGTTCACGCCGAGGAATTTACCTTCCCTGCAAAGGAAGCCTCACGAATGCCCACCGCGTCAAGCACCGTCCGTGTGCCCTCCTCCGATGCCGTTTAACGGGGGCTCCCTCACTCTCCAATCGCCGCGGCCCTTTGGGTACGCAGTGCGGAACCAAATGTGGAAGTTAATCGACACCATTCAGGGTCATCTCCGCGGGACAATCGAAGGAGTGCTAGGAGGGCGAAACTCTCGTTCTATCGCGTCGAACGGCGAGCGAGGTGGAATTTGCATTAGTGTTCTCCCCTTCCCTTGCTAAAATATATTCGGTAGTGCCTAGATTTCCTGAACATCTGAAGCCCGAGGGTTCCGCGGAGGGTCCGTTCGGGGCATTAATTGTGAGTGGAAGAAGCTTACATTTATATGTACAGAAGCACTGAAAAGACTGGCAATTAAATTTGATGTCCGAGGCAAAGGAATGTATATGTTATTGGAATGGCCTTGAAGTGTTTTCTTGTTCACTATATTTACATGCCATTGACACTGACACATTGACCTATAAATAAATAAGATCCCGGACGAGTTCCGATTCTTGCTCTATTGCCCAAAATATTCTATTCTGGAAGATTTCCGTGATCTATTTCGTGATCTATTTTCTCACTTACGAAAAATTTTCGGGCCAAATTTACTAATATGATATTATTTCTCTTTTATATCGCAGTGAATTTATGATTATTAGATTCTTTAATATAATTTTGACGTGCAAATTTCAATTTCCAACGCTTTTCGAAACCCTACCATTTCTAAAATCCACCCTGGGGCGTAACCAGGGAAAAGTTTAGTCACCACTGAAGGGGTTAATTTGCGAACGTGAAAATGAACTTAGTGAGTCCTTTGGAATGTCATATCCTGTATGTCCCATTAGAGGTAACTGGCACGTACCCGATTTAGGCCTGCACGATCATTTCAGTAGCTACATTTAAAACTTCGTCAGTAAAAACAGCATGCCGCCATTTTTATAGACCGTTACGTAATCTGAGCCCAAAATCCGCCTCGCTTCAGCGGGACCATTTGCTGTGGACGAAATCTTTGTTTGACGTCTCCCTCGCCACATGTGTTCTCGCCCCGGATATGACCCGCTAGCCGCACTTTCTCCGCTTGTCACCGAGTCATTTCCGGCACAGCGCTTATGAACCGTTAACTCTTTTATGGACACCAAATGAGCCTCTACCTGTTCGTATCCTATCTTTCCAAGGACTCATCGTGTAATCGAGCGGTTAAGTCATCCATGTCAAATCTGGAGCCGGACTGTGTGGAAGCAAGAATGGTATATGTGAACGAAATTTCGCCAAAACGACGCGCTTTCGATCAATATTCGTAAATATTATTTTTTTCTCATCGATTTCTCTAAAAGTTTTCGGGGGCTTGCGCGATTGGATTATTTTTCTGTTTCCATAATTACCGCGCGAGTCTTATGGGCATGAATAGCCAGAGGGAGAATTATATCACACCTCTAATAATCCTTCACCAGTGTTTATGTCATATTACCAATGCGTTGTGCTAACTTAAGACGGTATTCATAAAGGTTCGGTTCCCTCTCTCAAAATTTCTCAAGAATGCACAAGTATTACGAGTGAAATGTAAGCACTATTTATTTTGTCCTTTTTGTTTTAGTAATTCTGAAATCAGAATTAACACCAATGGGTTGGCAACAGTCACTGAATCTTGTAACCTAACTTAATTCGCAGTGCCTGAATATGCGGTTGATTATAATCTTCGAAAACGGTGCCACATTGGAAAATTGAAGCGACTGATGGAAGTTCGTCAGCATTCGTGGAAGTTTTAGTTCTCCCATGGACCTGAAATAACTAATAACTGTCCCACCAAAAGCCATAATATCCCTGAAAAATAACTTCATTTCCATTTCGAAGTAGTCGTAGAATATACTTAGGTAATGAATCGATTGCACCGTTTCATATATATTTTTTAAATGCCCCATTAAAAAATAATCAATGAAAAATAATGGTGTGGTGGGTAGAGTACTAGCTTTCCATCTTGAAGGTCTGGTTTCAAATTCGGCATTGGTTGATATTTTTCAGGGGAATGCCGATCCCTACCGGAGTATTATGCGGAAAACACTCAAGTTCAGTGCTCTGTCCGTCGGATGAGACACAAAATCGTGGGCTCTTCGGCAAGCTAAAGCCAACGCTGGATTCAGTTCGCCAAGCCCTTCACTCTGTCAGCTCCTAATAAAGTCCCACCTCTACCTAACTACTCATCTGTCCTATGTTGTGCAAATAACCTAAAATTAAGTCCTAACTCTACTTAATTACCCTTCTATCCTACGTTGCGCAAATAACGTAAGCTGTCGGTCATCGCCCCTTATAACGAATGGACTAAACAAAAATGCAAGTTCCTCATTCCTTGAATTTTTGCCAGAATTATTTCCATCGCTTTTGACACAAAATTTACGTTTTCAGGCCTTTCCTTGGCTTGTAGTTTTAGATTGCTTTAAAGTCTGTTTTGTAGAAATACCTTCGTCTACGTTCTTGGGTTGAGAGAACGGTTTCGGCTCCCGTAAGGTAACTTTTACGTAAATAAGCCCGACTTCAAAGAACGCTGGTTAAATGGATTTGCTGATTCAAGCTTTAACACAAGCAGGCTGTGGGTTTACTTGCTTTACATAACAACTGCTAGCTCTGAGCGGAGAATGGTGGTGCTTATTGTAGGCCTAAATGCTCTCTTGTTTGACAGGCTGTTTTTATTTACCCTCTTCCTTTCTTCCTTTCCACATATCCCAGAGGCCCCGGATAGTACTATGATGGTGTATCTTGGTAGTGGTCATTCAAATCTCAGTTTTTAAAATACTTAAAGACCCAAGGCTCGCTCCATCATATAGAATATCATGTGCACATTAATGGGGGCGTTTACTCGGAACAGAAATCGCAATATTGTACTCGAAATCGTTAGATGGAAACGAAAAATGAATTTTAGTGAAAAAATTAATCTTCTAACCAGAGCCATTCACTCAAAAATTGAAATAAGCGAAAGGTGACGCCCATAGAACAAGCTGCTTTGAGATTTACTATGTCATCCACCTCACGTCCTTGACTGCTTTTAGGGAAAGGGAAGGGAGTGGAGGGAGGGGGTTGGAAGATCTGCTCGCACAGATCCTGTCGCAACCACTTCCTTTGGCAGAGTCAGCTGTGTGTCCCCCATTGTGAAAAGGCGAGGCAGCTTCGCGGGCTCAGTGGTGGTATTGGCTCAGTTGTGATTGGACGAAGTGGATGACGCATTAAGTCGCATGCACGCCCACTTTTCCGAAAGGGTTGAAAACATCAGTTTTTCGCTGTTTATAACTTGAGGACTAATTGATGGATATAAAAAACGGAAAAATACGGGTATTTTTATTTTGCAAACTGTCAGATTCGGCAATAAAAATTATGGTAAACGGCTGATAGATGGAATTGATTGCTAATCCTATCAATTAATTAAAGCAATTACCGTTGGTTGCATTTTCGACCGAGCCCTCCGTTTAAAGATATTTAAATGTTATAAATATGTTCATTTTAAGTGAGGGAAATTTTTCCACTTGCTGCTCATTCGTGGGGAATGTCAGTATCCCGTTCCTACCCACTCTCAAAAATTTCACTCGTGGATTATATGTTGTTGCTCTTTCCTTCTTTCATCCACAATTCTCCAGTATAGCGGTTACCACCCACTCCGTCTCACCTCTTATCCCCACCTCACTGCTCTCTCTTTCTCTTCCGGTCTGGTGGAAGGCGACCTGTCGCATGGCGCCATAATCGGATCATCGGATCGACAAACTCAGAACTTCCCCACCACTGCCCCAGGAGTGCCGTAGGAAAGTGTTAAGCTATGCGGAGAAAGTTTTTTTCTCGAGATCAATCGTCTTTAGGTTAATATTTTATAGTTACCCAATTCATAATTCGGCAGTCTGGATCTGTCTGGAAATTTTTCCATAGTCCTGCCCACTATAATGACTAATCCCTTAAATGTAATACAGGTTTTCTGATGATGCTATTTCCACGCTTTCGGTGAACAGCTGCTAAATGGAATTGCTTGCTAATCCTATCAATTAATCAAATCAATGACCGTTAGTTGCATTTTCGACCGAGCCCTTCCGTTTCAAAATATTTAAATGTTATAAATAGGTTCATCTTAAGTGAGGGCAATTATGTGGAACTAAATGGTATTGTGTAGTCATTATCCCAGGTTACCAATATTAGGACGAACAATATCACATCGCCCGCTTCTGAATAGCTATTGATTTTTTTAAAGTGGGCTATATTCAGGCGACTTATGATGAAACGGATGTTTTGCAGATTATGACTTCATGTAATCCGTAACATATTTTATCAATCCATTTAATCTGAAATATTGGTCAATTTTCCCTGCAAAATCATACATTTTCCATGTTTTCCTCTTTTCCTCGAACTCAAACATTATGCTGCTCGATTTCCGTACTTAATTTCCCAACAAATATTAACTCCCAATGTCTTTATGCTGGTGATGCGAAGCAAATTATATCACTCATCCAAATAATAATTTTAGTCTCGCTTGTATCTCACGATGCGCAACTCTGCAAATTCTTAAACCTTTTGGCTGCCAGCCTTTGTCCCCAGCTCGTGAGTGTTACAGTTCAGTAGCGTAGGGAGAGTTTCGTCGTACCCGAGCTGACAAATGCTGGGGGATTCATTCTTGTTTTTTCCTAAGAAGTTCACTCGCTCCTCTCCTCGTCAAGCAAGTTGAGGCGGTCACGCTATTTGGAGAAAAAGGCTTCTCAGACTGCGTATTTCATAACTTGCTAGTTCGCCATTTCGCCTGTGGAGAAAGCTCTAAAATTGTGTTTTATTTTAATCCCTGAATTTAATAACAAATTAAGAAAAAGAAAAAATAAATTAATTCGGTAAATACTAAACCAGGTTTCGTATTATGGGTGAAATAAAATTTTTCCATCTCACCGCGTGGATCAAATTATGCGAACATTCGTAAAAACTCGTCTGAGGCTTAACTTTACGGAGATGCGTGTTATCCGTAGCGTGAAAAGGAGAGTGCCGATAGATTTGCTCTTTTATACACTTCGCGGTGATTTAAGGCCTAATTGAGGAAAATACTCTCTCAGGAATAACCACTCACTCAGTCTAGTTGCAGTGGATGGGAAAATGCTCCCTGGAAACAGACGATAAACGCACCCACCGGTGGTACCTTGCCAGTATGTAATGTACGCGCCAAAAGTATGTTGACTCGAATTTGAGGCTTTATATCTCAATGACAGATGAGGCTTTTTCATTCAAGGCATATTAACGCATAGATAATTGAGTTCTTTTAATGCTGGAAAAGGAAATTTTTAAATAATAATTAGCGGTATGTTATTGGAGTAATAATGAAAAATGACCCCGTTTTTCGACAGTCGCGGAGGAAAGCGTCACTTTGGTAGTTTATAACAGCAAATCGAAACGCATAAATGAGGAGAAACATAGTTATAATATGAGTCGTGCTTTTTCGTGATGTACGTAACATTTCAAGCTTTTAACTTCATGTTACATGTTTGCATTATTTTATTCAATTAATTAAACATAATTTCACCGTGAGCATCTTAAACTGAACGTACACAAATATTTTACTAAGATTTTTATAATTTTTTAAAACAAGTGCGAAGCGAATGCGGCCAACCCAGCTCATAGATTGTATGTACGGTGTTCCCGGCGATGCATTGTCTTCGCTCTAGTCTACATACTTTTGACGCGGACAGTAGAGCGACTCCGGAAAAAAGTTAACAACGACGAGTCCTTCGTCACACCTCGTCCGTGGGAAAATTAAACTCACCGCAGGGACCTGTAGTGAAATCCAAATGCGCTCTTTATCTCCCAATATTGTCCACTGAATGAGTGGCTGTAATAGAGACCTTTTGAGAGCTCACTCAAACAAGAGCATAAGTGATTTCGATTGAGAATCGAAAATAAAGCTATATCATGCTAGCGTCTGAAGTGAACCCTCTTCTATCCTTGTTAAGATGGTAATCGCCTCAATGAAACCCTATTCAAAGAAAAATGCCGTTTTATAGGTACAGGTGTGTTTTGTTTGAGGTAAATAAAATGATTCAAACTGCAAAGAGGGTTGAAAAACAAAAATTCCTTGGGTTTTATGCAGCAAAAATTGCAAACGAATAAACGAAAGTAAAAATGCAAAAAAATCTATTCGTGTATTTCAGTGTTTTTATCATGGACGAGGAAGCTAACAAAATTTGAATAAAACTTTCTTTTGAGCTTATTTATATATTTTTACTATTTTTCGGTCTGCTTTGAAACGTAGAACATAGACAAGTCTTGGACATTCCGAAAAGCCGGTCCGTGATTCGATTCCCGGTCCAGGTGAATTTGTTCGCATGGCAATTAATATGAATTTCACCGCAGTTCACGCGGCAGGCTTGAAATATCCTACAGACAAGTCTTGGTCCGGATCGTACCACCCAATACGTTACTATTTTTGTTGACAACCCTTCAGCTAATTGGGAGTGATTTACAAAATGTGGTGAAACAGAAAAACATTCAACGAATTCCTACGGCTTCATTTTTCATATGCGAAGGAGAGTTGCACCGATCTAGTGCAGTGCATACTCTTCATTGAACAGCTGATAATTTCAATTTCATAATCTTAATGGCGATACTCGATAAAAGAAAATATTAACTCACTAGTGACTGATGTTGGGTAGATCCACTTTGCATTTTATATTTGAATAAACTGCAGTTTTATTTTGGGTTTAATGCCAATGTGATGACACATCGCCCGTCGGTGCCTAAAGGAAATAAGAAAGGTGAATTTGTATGCAAGTATTACGCAAGAGTATATGTCATTGCTCAGAAATTGTCGGCTGGGATCGCACTGAACGTGCCTCAGAGCGAAAGGAGATGTGTACATGCAGAATCAGAAAATAAAGAAAAGGGGTGGAGAGAAACCCAGCGTTTACGTTGGTCTCCTCTTAACGAATGGAGACAAGGTGTGTTCAGTTTTGTCCCAATAGGTTTTGAGAAATGAATTTTAGATGATATGAGGACTTATCTGGCTTGCCTCCCACCTAAAATATAAACAGAATTGCCAGAACTTCGGCCTTCTTTGCCCATGGCGACAACTCAACTTTCCCAAAGTTAGAAGTCGTTTGGGTGTCCAATGCGTGCCTCATAACGGAATCCGTTAAATTTTCCCAACGATGTCCCATTACCACTACATTTCACGACGCCCTGTATGCAGTCTGGACATAGTGGTAGCCCAGCAGAGTGCGTTGGGGCAAAAGATCCTGGGTCCAAAGCCAGGGGATACCTCTTGGGACATGTACGGCTCAAGCAAAGCTGAGAGAACTTATAGAGAAGCTACATGAGATACTGAGAAGTATTGGGGCTCATAGTCTAATGTAAAAATTTCACTCCCCGTTAGGCTTAGTGAGATTTTCCCTCTCCAGCATAGAAAGTAGAACTTGTTGACGAGTGCATTGACAACAAGGCCATTTGCTACTCGCTGTTGTGAAGTAGAGACAGGTCGGTGACAATCCCATAGGAGTCCCAATAAGTATACATTTCCATACGTTAGCGCCACCATCCTTTCGTGAGTCAATATATAAACAAAACCACGCATGTAAAATGAAACTAGCTCACGGAATAATTCACTGGCTACATATACATTATCATACAAACAACTTTCGCTGAAATATGTATGCCTGAAATATAAAATATCACCACAACTACAGAAATGAATTGCCACATCACGTTGACATAAATGTGATTTATTCAACTCTGAACAGAATATCATACAAAACAAGGTCAAACAATAATTCGAACTAATTAACTTCACTGCATATGAAAAGCCAGGTTTTTATGCTAGTTCATTAGAGGGGTCACATTTTGGTTAGAATCCTTAAAATAGTCATGAATCTCTCGATGCGAAAACAATTAGTGAGTCGAAATAGGATCGGGGAAATAAGAAGTAAGTGGCCCTCTGCTGCACATTTTATATCTTCCTTCACTAAGTTCACACATCACACTAGACATGCTGGGGTCATCGGCAAAAATTTCAGTCTGGAGACAAAACCAAGCTCAAACATTACTCTATGCAAGTGACAACAAAAGGAAATATAAGGCTCTCACTTCATTACATCACAATTCTTACCCAACATAAACGTACCTCCATGAATCCTGATGAAAGTCGAACAATAAGAGTAATGCTGGGAAGTAATTGGACTCATAGTCTAATGTGCAAATTTCACACCCGTTAGGCTTATCAATTATTTAATTGTTCAATCCGCTTCTGCTGCAACGCTTGCACCCAGCTTCCATACAGTATTTCATTCACAGCCAAATAACACCATGCAAGGTGTGTGGTTGGGGGTGAATTTACAGAAAAAATGCATCACATATAATATTTAAAAAGGATTAGTAGCTAATTCTAGTCGAAACGTAACAATAAAAAACAATTTATAATAATAATAAATAAATTTCATTGCTTCCAAAGTAAATCAGTACAAAAGTATAACAATTGCAAAAAAATGAAGCATTTTGATAGCCCCTAAGGGCACCTACTATCTGTTCGACCATGTTACATCAGTAGGTAAATTATAAGCAATAGTGACAAATAAAGATTCATAGGAAAACATTAACTGAAACAAAAGAAAAGAGAAAACAATATATACTGTGCAAAAACAACAAAAGGCATACTTGCATTGCTCACCACATTAAGCTGCGCAAAAAAACATATACCTGTATATAAATTACATTGTTTTTATGTATTACATTGTTTGCATATACATACATACCATAGTTGGGAAAGTTACCAAAAAAAATTAACTAATTGAAGTTAAAGTGAATCTCTGTAAAAAGTAACTAGTTAAAGTTAAAATCTACTTTTCTGAATAAATAACTGATTAAGTTAAAGTTAAAAAAAGGACTTTTACGTTAAAAGTTACTTTTTCAGTTACTTTGGCAAATTGGATGCTGTGGTGATAGAACCCTGGCTGTGGTAATAGAGGCCTTGATGTTTTTTTGTTTTGACAAACACTGAAAGCTGTCATTGCGGTTTCTACCATCCGTAACATTTGTTTTAAAATATTCGAAGTGGGTATTTTCGTTGTAATTCCATTTAGTGTCCAGGAGTGTTGTTGGCCAGGTTTCCTAGTTTCTGCTGAAAGGATTCGGCAATTTTTCTGAGGTGGAGTTCCAATTCCGGGATTTTCAAGTTGTCGTGAATGTAAGAATATCTGACGAACCATGGTGCGCTATAATTTGCCGCAAAAGATTGTTCTGAGCGGTAGAAAGTACTTTAAGGTTAGTGTTTGATATCGATCCCCGCATTGCGATGTTATCCCTTCACAATTTTAAAATTGCAGTGGAAACGGCTTAGTTACATAGAGTTACAGTAGATGCAGGGGGTGTGCCTGCGCGCCCTCTTTCGCGAATCACTGTATTACTAATTATCTAATTAACGAAAAAAATTAACTGAAGTTATTTTTGTATCAGTTAATGTATAATTTTAACGATTAAAAGTTAACTCTTCTAAAAAGTAACGATTAAATTAAATAGTTAACCACATTTATAATTATTAATTTTAACAGTTAATTTTTTTAATCGTCAATCCCAACTTTGATACATACACAATAATATTGCGACTCATATTCATAATACGATGCACATTCATCCATGAATATATCTAATTATTTATCATCATAGTGTCATTTTTACGATCATAATACATCATAATGCGTAAAAAAGTTAATTATTTAGAAATCACTTTCTATTTAGCATAAGACTAATTACATGGAGATTTCCGAATTAAATTTAAATGTCACTTATGCTTAATAACCAATTTATAACTACTAGTAAACATTTTCTAGTGTCTTTTTTTCATTTTTTATGACATCGGGGACAAAATTAAATATTTTTGGCTAAATGTAAAGAAAACATCTTTGATATAGTGTTATGCTCGGTTTAGGTAGTAATGATTCATTCTTTCCACGTAAATTAAAAAATAATTTTTTGTTTGCTAACATGTAGATTCCATTTCAATTTATTATCAATAATTATCCCTAAATACTTAAAACCTGAAACGCATTCTATCGGGGTACAATTTGACAGTTATGCGTGGAACATTCAAGGGAGTGGTACACAATATTCCAATTTTCTTTATTTCTATTGCATAGGCCAAATATCATGTATTTGGATTTAGGGCTTAAAGACAGTCTATTTTGATTACACCACTGCCTGAGTAGCACCAGATCTTTTTCAATTTTTCCTCTAACGATATCCCAGGGTTCACCTTGATAATTTAAAAAAAACACAGCAAGCATGCAAAAACATGTTGGTTAGTTGGGTTAGCTCAAAGTCCTTATACCAACATGCAACTACCTGTGCTATTCATTGATCCACTTGTATGTATGCTATCGAATGTGTTATGAACTACTAATGCCCCTAATTTTACGAGGAAATAATGACATTCTATATCTGTCGGTTTGGTAATCAATTTCTCTAATATTATATTCATGGTCCAGTCTATCATAGTAGGCTGCAGTTCGCAGAATGTTTTATCTTCATCAGTGAAAATATTAACTTGCAGTTTATCTAAGAGACTGTCTATATTTCAACCTACAGTCTTATAATGATTCGGATTTTAGTACATGTAATAGACTGGTTTAGAAGATCTAATTTAATTATCATACCGTCCCTTTACGAAGCATGCCGATCTTCGTTGTACGTGTTCCAGTTCGTTATTTATGCCTAATATTTAAGGATCCCATGTACTGGCAGCGTATTCCAAATGAGGTCCAAGGGAAAAGTAGCAAATTTCTCGTAAGTGATCGTCACGTTTGCTCAGTCCTCTTATGATTATGTGACACATGATCTTTCCTGGGGTAAACACATACGTGAAATAATGGGTCCAGCGAATCGTAAACTGGGATTCGTCAAAAGAGTACTGAGTAAATGTGACGATCATGTACGAGAAATCAGCTACTTTTCCCTTGTAAGACCTCATTTGGAATATGCTGCCAGTGTATGGGATCCCTACGAAATCGGTCTAAATAACGAACTTGAACGTGTGCAGCGAAGATCGGCAAGATTTGTAAAGGGACGGTATGATAACCTTACTAGCGTAACCAGTCTGTTAAATGAATTAAATTGGGAATCATTGTCAGATCGCAGGTTGAAATTTAATTTAATCTCTTAAACAAATTCCAAGACCATATTTTCAGTGATGATGTTAAAAATATTTTGCGAACCCCAACTTACTGTGGTATACTGGACCATAATCACAAAATTAGAGAAATTGATTGCCGAACTGACAGATTAAAAATGTCCTTTTTTCCTCCTACAATTATGGATATGAATAACGGTAAATATATCCAGTACGAGTGTAGCAATGGATAACATTGGTAGCTGCATGTTGATATAAGGACTTGAAGGCAACCCAGCTAACAGCATGTTTTTTCATATTTGCTTTGCTATTTTTATCTTTTTTGAAATCGTGTAGTTTAGAACAGTATGTAAATACTAATCCTTTTAAATGCATGATATGTAGTGCATGTTTGGTGAGCATTCACCCCCTGCCACACACCTTTATGGTGGCTTGCAGGGTATTATGTAAATGTAGATGATTAATCCCTGTCTACGATTAGGGAAACCAATACTTTAACGTATATGTTCACCCCCATAATATTTACTACATCTATTTCTTGCAAAAGATGGTGAATTCTATCAAGAGGACGAATTTCACTCGATAAGTAGCCGAAATATGGGTTTATAATGATATCGCCAACTAACGGCTAACCTTTCACTTTTGCAGCCATCTCCAACTACTTGTTTGTCAATTGTTTACATCCGGGTACGGAACTTCATATCCACATTCAAACTACATGGCATAAACTGTAGGGAGAGAGTGCGTTTTTTTAAACAAAAATTGAACTATATCAAATGAAACAATAATTATATTCCATCATTTAACGTTTGTTATCGCTTTATGGCTGAGGCAAAATGTAAACAAAGAGCGTTTGTTTACATTTGACAGGTTCAATGTACTGTAATATTGTCATTTGTGAGGTTAAGATTTGTCTGGGGTCTACTCTTATACGCAGTCACCATGTTGCAACAGGTTGAATAAGCGTTGCGCACGATTCGAAGAAATGTTTATATTAGAGTACCCCATGAATGAACGTTTGCTTTATAAACAAGGTTAGATCGTGCAAGCTTGTCATACATTGTGTTATACTGTGTTCTTCAATAGTGTCTAGCCTTGAAAAAAAGTTTTATTTAATCCCGGTTGATCCTCTAGCGTACGACTCTGTTTGTCTCGCTTTAAAGAATTCGGTGTGCTGGGAGTGTCATCACACTTGTTACGCTGAGGTTAAAGTATTTCATTTGTGACGAGGTAAGGGTAGGTGGGGTCACAGTGCTCTATCATCACTCGTGTCAGATATTAGTCCGCAACCAGGGCGCGTGTAGTTTTCACCTTAATGAATGTGTTCTTGAAGGAAAAGTTGCAATGGAATGGCACACAGTATCGTATAGGTCAGGGGTTACCAACGTTTTAGCAACTGCATACCGCTTGAAATTTTCTGAAATTTTGGCGTACCGACAGTCCTATATTTTTTTAGAAACATATATTTACTGTCGGAAAAGTGCACAATGGCTTGTTTTTTTAATTAATTTACTGAGAAAACTTCATAATTTATTATTACTGCACCTCTATTTCGGTTTTGTCAACCCTTTATCAAGACAACAATAGATAGAGGAGGTGGTCCAAATATGGGCTACATGTTTTATTTTGAGGTCTACTGTGCTAACATAATTTATTTTTTGAGATGTTAATGTTGTAATTCAATCTACAACCAATCTTGCATAAGATAGGGTGGTGATGTGCACTTAAAGCCTTCAAATTTTTTTCAGATAAGTGGATTTCAAAAAGTTGTCAAAATGGAATGACTTCAACATGTGGTCTAAATATGGGCTAGAGGGCCACTCATAATGCTAAAGCTCAAAAAAAGACAGAATAGAACTCAGAATCCTGAAAAATTATAAAATTATCCCAAAACACAATAAAGGAAGGAAAAAGAAGATCACTCTTTTTGCTGAGAGTTTGAAAAGTGGTGCGTGGCACATTGAACTCCTTGGAAACCGTCAGAGTTCCTATTTTCTTTTCCCTTACGGCAAACCTCTTCCATGCCTTCTGGGTCCCACTTCTTCTTGATATTTTTTGGAGAATACTTAGGCTTCATTCTTGGCATCTTAAGAAAATGAAACGGACTTTGTGTTGGCTTCTCTCTTGAAGGTCGTTCACGCAAAAAAATAAAACTGCAAAGGGCACGGGCTTGTTAACGTATTAAGCTTTTTTTTCCTTAAGAGTTTTATAGTCATTTAGTATCGAATTAGAAGTCGGCGTAAAAAATTGGAAAACTTTTGATATTTTTAATCATCCTCATTAGCACTCATTAGGAATGCCTATTACTGAAATAATTAAAAATAACCGTTTATCAAAAAGTTTCATGCTGGAATGAAAAAAATATAAATAAATAAGAACGACCAAATTGACGGCAGGAATGACAAAAATTTGACGTGAGATTGTAAAACAGTCCAAATGTGGGCTAGCACATTTTTAGACCAACTGCATGTTTGGGTTACACGAACGGCAGATATTACGGATAAGCTATATTCATTATTCAACCCCTCCATATTATACTTTAAAATGTCAGCATTGATGCAATAATAACAAAAGTACCTCATGTTATTCGATAAAATTTTTCAAAATTGCAAACCATCTACCTGAAAAAGTTTTCTAGTCTTCAGTAATGAGGATTATGGACTAAAAACACTGCAGCTTCCAAAATGGAGGACAGCGCCCGCTTAACTTCTCCATTTCTTCTTTCTTATCAATAAGCAGTTACTTTATACACCATACGATTGCTTGAAGCATCTGCTAGTACTTCATTCATCAACCTGCCCGTATTTAGACCGTAGCCCGTATTTGGACCAACTCCTCTATGTATAGATTTTTTTTTCAATTTGTCCTTGCTAATTTTTATTTAAACATATATAAAGATGCCAGCGCCCGGCAGACGGGCAGCAGAGTAGTTTGCGTGCCCACGCACCCAGAGCCATAGGCCCTTACTAGCCTATCGTTCGTATCACCCACGCTTACCACCTGAAACGTTCCCGCGTACCACCGGTTGGGAACCCCTGGTATAGATCGTTCATGTAATGTCATAAGGAGAAAGATAAACTGACTATTGGCCAACCTGAATTATGAAGGAGACGGAGGGGAAGGAGAAGGAAGTCCAGTTTTCATATTAATACCTTCATCCACTTAAGCGTCCATTTAATAAAGTTATCCTGTCGATTGAGGCAAACCTTGTTCATCAAATCGTGTACATATTTACTAATTTTTGTATGGTATTGTAGTCGTAGCGCAAGCTAATCTCGGGCACTGATAAATATTCACTCGTTTAGTTTCGGATGTGTTTCCACGCGGTAAAAATATTTTTAATGAATTAAGGTCCTTCCTAATTTTGTGTTTCGACGAATTGATATGAAACATTTGTTTTGGTGTGATTTGCTCGTCTCATTTGACCTCGTTATAAATGTTTGGTATCTAACCTTGAAAAAAGGCGGATACGGGAGTGTTTTATTTAATCCAAACCTGCTTCTCCCACATCGCAAAGGCGCCGCTCCGCGGTCACGGCGAAAGAGCTCCAAGGTATATCGCTCAATGCCGTGAGACCGGTCGCTGAGTCGACTGTTTCTGCCTCCTCGCTCGTCCCGTCGGCCGGCCGAAGCACACACATATGGGCGGGCACAGCGCTGCTCAAGTTACCCGCGAACCAGCTTCATCTCTCCTCCATGCCTACGGGGAGAACATGGGTGTACAGGAGGTGTGCCATTGCTCGCCGAAGTCCCCGAGCGGCCTGCAAGGGAGCGCCAGATAGCAGGAGACGAAGAGTGGGGAGGAGGTGACGGAGGAGGAGGGTGAGTGCGGATCTCAGCTGCGGAGGGTTATCTGCGTGACGTCATATGTTGGCAGCTGTTGAGGATGACTGCGGGGGCAGGGAAAGTGGAGCTCTGCTTCTCCTTGTGAGGGGTTGGTCTGCGGCGGCCTTCGCTTGGGCTGACTCGCGGACTCTCACAGGCCGCTCGCTCTATTCAGGCTCGTCCACACTCCCGGGAACCTCAGCAACTCCACAAGTGGGCCTATAAGGCCAAGGGGCGAATAAGCAGGCAGGAGGTCGGGAGCTCTCCATTTTCCCTTGCCCGAAACTCGGCGCGAGAACTGCTTCTCGACGAAGTTGCCATGCGTTTCTTGAGGCTTTCACTGACTTCTCTGATCGATTCCCTGCATTTTTTGGAATCCTAAAGAGGGTGAAAACCTATCAGTTTCTTACACAAAGAACAATATCTCTTAAAATGACAGCATAGCGACGTGCATTGATCCTTAGCACCTCTAGTGAGTTCTAGATCATCTGCAATGCCGCATTATTAGGGTATTTTTATTCATAAATTATTGCGTTGTTTCAAAGTGGGGAGCAGCTATTAAAGAATCTATTGTGTATTTTACGCATTTGCGCCTGTGTAAGTGTAAGATTTAAATATTTTTGAGTAAGGCAAGCTGCCTTAGCAGTGTTATTTATGAAGTGCTTAAGAAGTTTCTGTAATGGAGTTTTAAAAAATAATAATTTTGTTCAAACTATCACCGAAGTACAAAACGATAATTTTGTAAACATTTTTCATTGCTGACGTTCAATATAAATGAATAAGGCATCAGGCAAATCAAGAATCAATCTAGATATGTCCTCTCAAATTAATCAACGAATAAGGCTATGGTATGAATGCATCGGGTAAATAAATAATGCAAGAAGCTCATTCTTATATTTCGCGAGAGCCACAGCATAAATTTACTCAATCATGCTACATTGATGAAATTTTTGTCCCCTGGATACGGAGAGCACTAATCATGATGTCGCACACGCGAAGAAATTTCATTAGTGGTGGGTGGCCGAAGGAATATTCTCACGCTTGCTGTCCTTAAATAATAAATAAAATGTGCTATTTGTGTATACACATGGGTATATGCCCAAGCTTTATACCGAGGAATCAGTTCACAGGTATCGGGATGGCTTTCCTACAGGCCGGTCACGTTGAGAGAGATACATATCCCTTGAGTTCCATCTCTCAACCAGCTCAGTCCGTGAGAGAGAAAAGAGATCCGTTCAGGAGAGTGCTTGTTCCCAACCACCTCCTCTCCCGCTGTCGTAAGTCCAAATAAAAGGAACGAATCTCTCCCGCTCTCCCCTCTACCTGCCGGGACTCGCACCCTCTCTCTCCCACGCCGCCCTGCCTAGCGAATCTCAGACCCGCGACGGAATCTGGCGAAGAGGCGAGGGTTAGCTACGAGGATCAGGGGAACATGTTATCGGAGAAGGTTTGTTCAAGCTCTCTCTCCGGCCGACTCGGCAATGCTCCTCTCCACTCCGCACC
Organism: Platycnemis pennipes; assembly: GCA_933228895.1. Classification (NCBI taxonomy): domain Eukaryota; kingdom Metazoa; phylum Arthropoda; class Insecta; order Odonata; family Platycnemididae; genus Platycnemis; species Platycnemis pennipes. The sequence goes on from OW121848.1 coordinate 57,191,370, forward strand.
CGAGTGAGGGGAAGAGAGAGAAGACGGGGAGAGGGGAAGAGGAGTCCCCCCAACTCCACCCACCCACTGCACCGTCGCGTCTCGTCACGGCGGAGGCCTTGAGATGAAAGCACTCTCCCGTTGTAACAAACTACCCCTCTCCCTCCCTCTCGCCCTCATGTGGGGCATAACAACAACATCAGTTTCCCCGCGCACTGCCACTGTTGCCGAGGCGGGTAAGTCCGTCGCTGCGCCCTGCAACGCGGATCACAGGCACACATGAGGCGGGAGGAGTAGACGTCGTTGGGGAACTTTCTTCCGGCTGGCTCTCTCGCTTCTTCCTCTTCTCTCTCTCTCTTCAACTCGGTTGAGTGGCGCGGAACGTTTGAGAGTCGGGTGTTTGAGGCCCGTATTTGGTTTCGGTGGGAAAAGAAAGTGAAGTTCAGGATTCCAAGCATTCCTTCCACACTTGTCTTTCTGCCTCGAGGAAATAATTCATTCCTAGTACTTTCTAGAAACAGCCTCAACCCAAAGAAGCTTTATCTCTACGATTATCTCGTGGCACATGATGCCAATCAGCTAATATTTCGGATTTAAGTTCCAACAGTTACGAACGGAATCAAGTTTAAATGTTCTGTCAATTTCGTACCCCAATGTTGTTATTATTGCGTCCATAAACATTTAAAATAGTTCAGCAATTCATTGCATGATTATGTCCCACTCAGGAATGAAGGCTGAGTCAACCCGTATGGAGTTTATCAGCCACACATGTTGCCGTAGTATTTCAAGGTGCTATTAATGTAGCCGCTATCATACAATTATCCGTAAAGTTGTTGCATTGTACCTCTTAGGTACACGTAAGTAGTGCATGTACGGTGATTTTTCACCCCCTGTCGCTCACCCTCGCGATGGCTCGTAGCGTATTCCATAGATGTAGGTAAGTACACAGAGGACTCCTTCCCCTTATTCCTGTTATTTATTACTGAGGTGCATATTCCGTCTGCGAACGTTACAAAATATGATGCATTGTTTTTTCCAATTTTTCATGTGCATACATACTATGCGATTAATGCTCTCGGCATGTTTGTAACATAACTGTTATCTCTTAACCAATATTTGTTAACTTGGTAAATTCCACGGTAAAACTGCTTTCTTGCTGCCCTGTTACTGCTATAATCGCTGATTTTTCTATATTGGCCGAAGTGCGACAGATTTACTTTAATATAGCCGTCCAAAATTTTCCAAGTACTTTCTTGTTTTTTACCTCCTTAATTTTTTATTTTGTAAATATAAAATATATATTCCCCTCCTTTCTTCTTCGCGCCTAGGAACAGAAAATTTGACAGATATACGAACCTCGCCAACGCTGGCATCATTTATCAGGCCAGTTACCAAAAAACCTTGTTGTTTACTTATATTTTGGAATTAATATGGAGGGGTACATAATGGGTTTAACTGATGTCCTTTATTCATTCACCTCCGGGAACTTAAAAACCAGTCTTCTCTTACGAATACGTTGTTCATAAATAATAATCTAATAAATAAAAGTCTTCGTGATCATGTTGCCATCATATGCGAAATCAATCAAGCTCGTCTCGCCTTGCACAGTTTTTTATGCATGCAAAGAGTCATTCTTTTGACGTGTTTGCTCGGCGTATTCTTTATATTCCTTTCCGTACAATTTAAACTTTATTGTGTGCCGGTCGATGTCCACCGCACGGAACATGGCGATTTGCTTCCGAGTAGCAAAAATAAGACGACGAACAATACTCCTTTCATTTTGAGCAGAAATTTAGAGAAAAGTTGATAGTTTTTCTTTTCTACTCGTTTATTTCGGGCCTTCGACAGCCGATTCTCATTCTGGTTTTCCTATGTCATGTACAGAATCTTATTCTCAGAAGGGTACAATGAAAGCTAATTTAATTGAAGGGAGGACTGTAAGCTTTAAAAATTTTCTCAGCTCTCTATTAAAAGTTTAAAAAATAATGTTTTCTCCGGCCTTTCGTCTCAGCGTGGACAGAGTTTAATCGTGATCACCGTTTCATTTGGGTGACTAATCGAGAAATTTGGGAAATCTAGTATGGAAATGTGATGCAAATGAAATGTAATGGAAATGGATAGAAAATAAATAGTGATGGAAATGAAATCCATGCAAAGCGATCATAGCAATATTTCCGTTTTCAATACATGTAATGTGCAACTGTTGTGCAATCTAGTCGGTAGAACGTTAACCGGAAGTCTTTGGTCCGAATCTGGGAGAGGCGGCCTCTTAGCATACGTCCAGCCTAATTCATGCTCAGCAGTTATTTCGTTAAATATCTTTTTGCGAATCCTCGGCCGGTATTGGGAAAGGAAAACCCCCTCCCTCCACCCTGAAATGTTAATTCAACATTGGGCTGCGCTTAATACGTACTTGGTATACTGTACCCTGCCAACCAGAACGACCTTTGGGTTTAAGACTGATTTTCGGATAGAAGTGTAGCACTCTATTTGAAAAACTAAACTTATTCACTCGTTTAACATGGGCATAGTGTTTGACAAAGGTCATTGGGATCAGCTTGCGGTTTGAATACTTTGGCACATGATGATTGCCACGTATCCTTGATGATTTTCTTTTCAGTAACGTTAATATCTGAAATTCGCCTTTGGTGTGTATAGCGTTGTAGTGATTTTACTACAAAACATACGAGAATCTAATTTTCTAGGCGACGGTAATTATCTCTGATAGCACGAGTTTGGCTTCAAGAGCAGAGGCAGCGTGATTGTCGTCGTACGCTCCGTAATGATTACAGTTCCCTCAGATAACATAGTTAGTGACATTTATGCCTATAGATGATTAAGAAATAGTCAAAGACTTCCAGCAAAAGAGACCGTACATGAACGAATGTATTCTGTTTACTGGCCTCTGCAATGCGGTCGGTGGCTAACCTACCCTCCAACTCAGATTTCGATTTATAATTCTACCTCTGTATGGATGCTGACTTTTTACTTATGATTTCATGAATTGCAAGACATTTGAATTGGTGGGAATGAGAATTTACTATAAACCTAGTCCTCCCTACGCAATGATACACATAATTCTCTTTTGCTTCTTCCGCGCTCAATATACGAGCGTTCTAAGTTTCGAATGAAGCGGAACATATATGTATATCATACATATACTTACCTATTACAGGGTGGGCTAACTGTGCCCCGTTCATGAGATAAGGATTGACTCGTCACAGCCCTTTTGTTTTTAATTCAGCTTCTGACATCTCTATCGCTATATTTCTGTTTTTTAGTATTTAGTTTCACCACTGGAAACGAACAGGACATTTCTAAAAATTAAATGACTTCTCAAAACGTGGCAGATCTCGGAACTGAGGCAAGATCAGATTTTACGAAACTATTCGTGACCAGTACTGACCCCAAGTCTCCTCGCGCAGGATCAGGATCACCACTTGTTTGTCCGTGCCCTTTCAAAGAGTACTAATTAAGTTTGTAAGTGAATTCGACCCTCATTTTCAATCGTCGGGATGCGCCTTATACACAACCGTTAGCGATCAGTTACGGGGAATGCCTGCTGTAACAACATCGCTATAGCTCTCCGAAATGTAATCGACTCCAGTCCATCGATTGGCGAGAGGCCACTTCCTTTCCCCCTCTGACTGCCTGGTCGCTGGACTTTTCGTTGTGGCGCTGGGGATGCACGCACGGCGTACCTCTCCCTCTCTTCAGGGGAGGTCGCTACGTCCCCATGTGGCAGAGGGAGCCCCCAACGAGTGTAGCGAACGACAGAAGCTCTTCCCTTCGGTATCGACGCGGGGGATTTTTGATTTTTTTGGAAAGTTCCGTGTATATCAAATGCACCGAATGAACTCCTTCACTGACAAAATCCCCTGATATTTATCCCATTTACTCTTGCTGCTTGCTTGCCTAGTGAGAGAGGAACAGCAGATTTATTCAGTCATCCAGTAGTTTCATTCTGTTAGGCTATATCACATGTTAAGAAAAGGTTAAATCTCCTGTATCACATGCCTACAAGTATTTTGATTCGGAGATGGGCAAAAAGACGATCGTATTCTCGTCTTGACTAACAGTACGGTACATATGATAATTTATTTCCAATATTTTAAGTTTAAAAATTATAAATTACTCTATAACTGGTCAGTGTATCGCGATACACAAATCTTTGAGCTTCCTTTTGGCAGTTCTAACGAGAGGGACATTAATCAATCACTCACTCATTGTTCAACCCGAAGATTGGTTTGATTAGTGAGGGTAGAGCATACTCCGCGCTAAGCCTTCGGCGTGTGTAATTCACTCATTCAGGGGGTCCAGTTCTTTTCCCTGGGCCATCAGTGGTTTCCCTGAATTTATGACAACGTGCCCTGTTAGACCAGTTGTTTTCCCTGCGCCCGTCCACGGTTTCCCAGAAATTTCTGGCAGCCAAAAATGTCAAAGCTTGGGTTTATATTGGAATTTTTGGAATGGGGTCGTTTACCATATTTTTATTACCGAATCTGATAGAGTTTTTAAAATAAAAAGACCCGTGTTTTTTCCGTTTTTTGATACGTCAATTATTTCTCGAGTTATAGGCGGCGAAAAACATGTTTTTAACCCTTTCGGAAAAGTGGACGAAGTGCAACCTCTGACGTATTCGACTTCGTGCAATCACAACTGAACCCGCGAAACTACTTTGCCTTATCGTAATGGGGGGGGGGCACAGCTGACTCTACCAATAGGAACAGTTGCGACAGCATCCGTGTGAGCATACCTTCCGAGAACCCCCCTCCACTCCCTTCCCTTCCCCTAAAAGCAGTAACGGACGGAATGAAAATGACGTCAATGATATCCAAGCAGCTTTTTCGGTGTGCGTCAACTTTTGCTTATTTTAATTTTTGATTTATGAGTGAATGGTTGTGGTTAGAAGATTAATGTTTTTACTAAAATTCTATTTTCGTTTCCATCTAACAATTTCGTGTACAAAATTACGATTTCGGTTCCGAGTAAACGCCCCCATTGCATCCCACACTATAATTCGAAGGTCAACAGCCCAAAATTCGATTTGGTGAAACTAATGCCCTCAAGGTTCCAATATTTTCCGCATTTACTTGTGTAAAACTAACCATTTTTTATTCTTTGTCGATCGGGATCTGGAATGTATCGAGCCTTATTATTAATGTTAGTTCTTGGAGGTTACCCGATTACTGATCCGTGTTTGAGTAACTTTCAGTGGTGCCATTTGGGTCTACCTACTATGTGTCTCACGCTGAGGAAGATATGAGTTTTCTTCGTATCCCTCTCAACTTTTTAAAAATTAAAAAAAGGGAATGTTTCCATTGTCTTGGATTTGACCAAAGTGTATTGACTCGTCATTTTCCCTTCGATTATTTCCTTACGAAAGAGTTTTATGCTTAAAAATTGAAATTATTCGTGGGGCTACACTACTTTCACGTTCAACTTGATTGATTTATTGAAACGAAAATCATTATGATAACTTTAATCTCTTCTTCCTATCTAGCTCGTTCACTTCATTGCGATATGTGATGTGAAAGTTACATGAACAAATCCTTCGAGGAGAAATAAATTTTGTATTTCTTGCAGCATTATGCTACTTACTCGTTTTTGTTCCTTGTCATTGGCCTACGATTTTCATACCGACTGTTATTAATTGTCTTCGGGAATGATATCGATTGAATAAGGCGCATTCAGTCAACGCAATAATTTGGTGTGGTAACTAAAATCATTGTAAAATTGTCATTTTAAAATCATAGCTCGACTGTAGAGGGAGCGTTTCCATTTTTTTCTAAACTGTGACTGCCATTCGATATTCCATGAACTGCCGAATAAACTGTTATCATAGTTTATCATCTCATTTGCCATTTCAAGTTAGTCCCGCACTTAAAGACCTCAGTGCATGAGGTAATACAAAAGGGTGGGAATGACATAGTAGAGAGACAAGGTGGAGAGAAACCCGGCATTGGCTTTAGCATACTCGGAGCGAAAGACCACAAGAAGCTTAAATGCCCCATCCCACGGATGGAGTACTGAACTCGAACAGCTTCACACACATTACTACTCTCAAGTAGGGGCAAGTTAACCGATGGAAAGTATCTTCAACTGCCGGACTTTGAATTCGAGCTTTCGGGATGGGAAGCCAGTACCCCAGCCACCATATCAACCTAACCCCCTGCCTTCGAAATCCTTTTCCCCAGCCCCAACCTAATCCCCAGCCTTTTGATGCATCAAGGGGTTTTATTCGAAACAGTAGTTTTATTCGAGGACACAAAAGTCACTATTCATGCACTTTAGCAATTAATTTTTTACTCGGTATTGTCTTTGCGATTATTTCTCAAGGGGAATATTTCTAACTACTTTTTATCTACGCATGGAAAGACAAGATTTTGCGATTCCACTTAATATATTATTTATTAGTTTCATCATTAAAAGACATACAACGAAGCTTGGGGATAAGCGAAATTCCTTCAGTATATTTTGATTGGAATGACCGCTTGCTTTACTTTAGTAAGAAAAATCAGCACTATCAAAATTATTCAAAAATCGCGGACCTCAGTCATTAGGTGGCGACGCTACTGCCATCTACAAACAGATCTTTGCATTACATTGCCCATGGAAAGGCCTTATGAGGGTAAGAAAAACACTGCATTTCCACAAAATATTTAATTTAATGCACTCACTACCATGGTTTCAATGCTTTGCATTATCATCATTCCTCCCTCATCATGAAGGAATTCCACGTAGTCAAACCGGACACCGTCAACTTCACGGCCTTAGAAGTAGTGTCTTGAAATTTACCACTTACTAGTGGCCTTACCCTATAAGTTTAAAACTAAAGCGAGTGAAAAATGTACCATTAAGTATGGGGGCACCTTCAAGTACGAAATATAGTTTGTAAAACTTCATGAAAGACCACACCTCTCGAGAGGAAATTCGTTTTGAGCCTAATTTTCGAGCGGAAAAAATCGATGGCCACCTTCTCGTTATCCATGGCCCTCCATTCCAATAGTTTCTTCAGGTCCGAAAGTCAAGAGTGTCAAGAAGAGGAAAGGAGAGAGAGAAGGAGAGAATCCGGGCCCCACTGCCCCGACGACGGTGGCTCTCATCTCTTCCACAACTCACAAAGCTTAGTAACAGGGGAGGAGGGTGTCCAGGAGGTAGTCATTTGCATGGAGGATTCGTGACGTTCGCAGACCAATCGGAAGGGTAAATGATCATGAAAGTAAATACGTTTCATATTTTATCTCCTCCCCTTGGGTTTCTTAATTGGCACATTCTCAACGCATCATTAACATAGCTCGACTGCAATGGAATGCCTTCCCTCGTTTTGATGGAACTATTTTTGAGGTCAGAAGTCACCCTACTCCTCCCGTATAAGAAAAAAAAACTGTAACAGGAGAGCAGCATGTTTTAGGGGTAGTTAATTGGAAATTCCTTTTAAGATATTTATGTCTGTCTTCCGATCGAACACCTTACCAAACAATCACACACGTAATTAGTTCAACTGGAATACGGCGTCCGTCTCGGTCGTCGTAAATGTAGTATTGAAAGTTTTATTAAAATACATAGCAGTCAAGCAGTTAATAAAATTTCCCTTCCATAAAATATTAATGAAGCTTAGGATTGCCATTGAAATTGAACTTTCATCTATTGCATGGATTATTCTTTTTTTGCCCTCTTTTTACTGATAATCTCGGGAAACATATAGAACAAGCCTTCTCTCTCGCAGGCATTAGGTTTCTTCTCATCCACCAATGACATTTTCGCAGAAGTGTCCTCTATTGATAATTTGGAAGCGTCAAATAGGTGGTAAAACCAGCAGCAAGTTTTGAAATGTGGTGTAGAACACTTTGAGCCTTTCTCATTGTAGCCATTGTTTATTTTCTAAGACCCGCAAGGTAATTTGGTTTATAAGCGTGTTCCATTTTTCACTACAGTTGATGATCAATTGATGCATCAAGGGGACCGTGACAGTAGTTACAGTATGTGTAAAGCAGTAAATGTGACAGTAGTTTTATTCGAAGACACAAAAGCCGCTATTCATGCACTTAAACAATTAATTTTGTACTCGGTATTGTCTTTGCGATGATTTCTCAAGGGAAATACTTCTAAATAGCGTCAAAATTTTCGGATTTCGAAGTTCTCCTTTCGTAAAAAGTGAAAAAGGTATGAAAATGCCACCAGCAGTCGTTCAGAAAAAGTCTTCCCGCATGATTGTAGTCTGAATCGATGTTCATGCCTGATCCCTATCCAGATATTCTTGTGCTATCACAAATATGTTAACTACCACCAATTTTCCAAAAAAAATCCTCAAATGTCAGCGTATTTCTGTTCCATAGAGTGTAAAAAGTCTTAAAGTATTCCCTAAATCTTATCCAGCCCCTTCCCTATTCATCGTCCTTCCTACATTCCATGGTGATAAATAAAGAGTGATCTCAGACTTGCAAGTTTCATCAGTTACCTGAGTAAATTTTTCGATGCAGAATAGACCAAACCTAGAGCAGTGACGACGTCATCACACTCGAAAAAGAAGAGTTTCCTCAACGCCAGAAGCTTTCTCCCTCCTTTCTCGTTCCCTCGGGAACATTCGTCCCTCTTTCTTTCACTCGCACACACACACACTCAGACAGGCTTGCGCTCGGACCCTCCTCCTCCGCCTCGAGCCGCCTCGACAACCTCTCCCGCACTCATGCTCTCCTCACCCTCGTAGACATCGCCTCGGTGACGGCTGAGTTGTAGCGCTCGCGCTATCTTCTCGGGAAGCATTCCAGACGGAAAGAATGGGTTGCCCGACGCGCGCATAGTCGCCAACCTCGCCGCAGCTATTTCCTCGCCATCGAGAGGAGAGGTTTCCCGCAGCGCACCGACGAACTCGCTCAAACCGTCTCCCGCTCGTCTCTCGCGCACACGAGGAGCGCTTAAACATCGATTCGTTTAAAGTCGCCGTCATTTTTTCTGTGCATGGAGAGACACAAACGAAGTTTGTTTCGCGATGGACGATATTGAACTACGGTAACATCGCGGTGAAGCGATGCGGGAAGATAGGGTTGGTGATAGATCTGGAGAAAATCTCGTCCGAAATCTGTGTAACTCATTTTCAGTCTCGAAAAAGGCTTCTCGGAAGAATGCTGCGCGCATGATCTGTGACTTGTCTGTTAGCTTGTCATCTAAATAACAATCGGTTAATGCGTTAATAGTGGTGATCACGTTGTAAGCAAATACATGCAGAGAAAATAGTTGTACGGATAATTTGAAATATTTTATTGTTAAAAATGTCAACGGTTCTCTCTTTCCATGGTTTCCGGTACGGTTACCATGGTTAATTCTTTTGCACGGAATTCATATCCGGTGTATTTTTTTGAGTGTTTGATAATAATGTAATTAAAATACTTGTAAAAATTTACTTGCTGCAATAGTGATAACATAATGAAGATGACTAAATAGGTACAAGACTAGAAGATACTCCCTCTTCCGACTTAACATATATTGTGCCAGGTCTGTAAAAATATACCAAAATGTGACTGCGTGAATCAAGTCTGCACTGCACTAAATGATATATAGATATACACTATCCGACCTAAACACAGTTTCAACACATGAATCGCATGCTACGATTCCTGCACCCTACCGTGTTGCAGCTGGCGCCATCCCTATTACCCTGCCTTCCTAGCAGCGCGTTGTATGGTTTCCTTTCCACTTAGGAAAAAAACCTGGCGAATGGGGAGAAATGGGTGAGAAACCATGAAGGGTCAGCCGGTACTTTCCGTTGCTTACTCAGCGTTCGGAATGCGTTCAAGTAATCCTAATCGATTTTCCGTCGCCAACATTTCATGAACCTCCCGGTTAACGCCACAGAAACTACCGTTCCTAGGATATTATTAACTTTTTTGCCACGCTTCTGTCATCCCCTACTTGATTCTAGTCTATCCCTTTAAATTATTTCATGATCATTGGTAATCTCTGAAAGAAGTTTTGAAAAAGGAAACATGAGTTTGTTTTTTATTATGGTCGAATACTAATACATTTAGAAGTCAATCCTGGGGTGACTGCTTAATTTATATATATCGAATTCATTCATTAAAATGACGTTTTAAATAGTATAGTCAATCAACTGAAAGCAAACTAAATACCAAGGAAGAAAATTAGAATAAGGAATCAAAATTTCACTAAAGTAGTCATGTTTGATAGGCCTGTTCCATCTACTAATAGATTGCACTGCAGTCGCTGATTAATCCACTAGTTTCTTGTTTTGTAACTGGTATACGTCCGTGCCGATTTAAAGTGTTATTAAAATTAATCTTCTTATTTATTCCCCATTGAACTCAATTTTTTGTTAAAGTCGGGGATCGGGTTGGTGTACATGGTTATAGAGAGCGTGACCTCCCACCCCTATGGCCCAAGTTCTAATACCGTCTTTGCAGAGATCTTTAATCGGTGTACCTGTCCCTAATTGAATGCTGTGAGGACGACTCCGTCCGTCGTGCGGGACGTAAAACCGTAGACTTCTTTGCGTCTTACGTTAAGAGTAGGGTGATGCCAACGCCGGGTTGTACTCCAATCTGAAAAATGCCTATTCGTATCCAAGTACCCACATACCCACAAAAGAGTGCAGATGTCCTTTGCCATCGGTTGCCTTATCCGAAATAACTACAACTACTTTAACTGAAGTCTTGATCACGCAATACATTATGGTGTACAAGATATAGTGTACTGGCGAGTACCTTATACCATAACAAGATAGGAATATGGCACATTTAAGACCATTGGCACCAAGAGCATCGCTTTCGGAGCCCAAGACTCATGAGGCCATTTTATAAACGTTAACGGAATAAATTATTCTTTTCAATTATTCTTGAAGTGTAATCCTCAATCTCTATTCCTAAATATCCCCTATCCTCTCTTATACTCTATAACTACAATAATATAATGTATTCAATTCTATGTCTAGGAAACGAATCGAATTCTAAAAATCGCGCTGGGCCTTGAGGTTAGGGTTATTGAAAGTTATATTTTGTCTTGATCACTTACCCCTACTCATAGGAAGAAACGGTGGGACTTTCTTTTGCCTTACAAATGGTCGATGCGGGACCATTAACATGTAAATGACATGAACCTGCATACTTATACAGTGGCACCAATCCTTAATAGATTAACTAACTAACCGAGCGTAAAAAGTTTTTATAACCTTTGTGATTGTTATTCATGGGGAACACAACTATTACTGTGCGGTAGCAATTAATTATAGAGTACTCCGTTTTTTCTCTTGGAATATTTCTAGGTTTCTGACTCTAAAAATATCTGGTAGTGAATCCTTGCAGTATCTAGTAGAAACTCGGGCAGTATCTTAAAGTTAAATTTAACGAAAACGTAAACCTTGAAGTAATTTTAAATTTTACGTTTAAATGCTTAAGAGAATCACAGCGTTTTCCTTTTTAGTCTCCAAAGAGAACCGATTTAACTATTTAAGTCTTGTTTACCTTATAGCTGCGACAATATGGCACTAATAATAGTAATGAGTAACCCACGATCCGCATTTAAAACAATGGTACCATGTCGATCAAATCAAAGTTATTTGTGCAACGTTGCGTTGCAAACCTCTGCACTTCAGAGTTTAAAGATTCGTGTTACTTCCTTAAATTCTTTTGGGATTGTCTTTTCTTCAACCTAGGTGTTTTAAAAATTGTTTTTGCTTGAAAACTCATGAGTCTGTCAGCATCAATAAGCATCAAGAAAGACGCTTCTCAATTCAGTAAGGTAACACTCTTATTTTGCGATGGTTCAGAGCAAAATCCGCGATTGGCTTGATTTTTGCTGCATTCCTGCAGCTAAACTGTGCGTTGGCCCGCATTTTAAGGCTCGTTCAGTAAATTTTGCGCCGATGCACATTTGTTAGGTTGGTACGAGACTAGGAGGATGAGGGGGGGGCCGTCAACTTGTTGCTTCCTTGACCTACGACGATGCTTTTCTTAGACTACTAGGCCATGCGAGTTCTCCAGCGTTCCCCAGATGGCGTCAGACGACGGGTCGATGACTTGGAGCCACGCCCACTTCGGAGAGACCGCCCACTCGCAGAGGCACGTGCTCAGCTGTCGAGCCCCTCCCACCCGGTCGCAACACGTGTCGGATCCCGCTCCTCCTCCTTGAAGGAAAGCACGTCGTTTTCTCGCCCGCATCGACTGGATGACCTCCCGCGGTATCATGTGCGCCCGACGCCCATACTTTTCGTTTCGGTGGTAAAAGGTCGCGCCTCCAGCTTCATGCGGTGGATTCCGACCATACGTATGTAGTAGTAGTAGTACGCCCTACTCCCGCCTGCATCGTATTCGTCCGTTCTCCACCCTCACCGTGCTCGTCGGTGGTCGATTTAGTCCTCGGCGGAAGGAGACTTCGCTCTGCACTGCGACTCGCACACGGAGGAAATATGTCTCCCCTCTCTCTCACTTCCACTTCGGGAGGGATCGTCGTCGAGTAAAGGCTCGGGCGACACCTCTCGCAGTCTCATGTTCGCCCGATCCTCGTAGCTCCTCATTCCTTCTTCGCCCGATTTCGTGGGCAACTTCTCGCTCGATTTATTCCGTCTACTACTACTCGCCCCGCGGGCGGCGGGAAGGTTTGAAAGCTGACGGCGAGGCGTCGGCGACGCGACGCCTCGACTGGTGCTCGCCGGACGCTTGCATAGGAAGCTCGAACCCTTCTTGGCGAGCGAACGTGACGATTGGAAGATTTATTTTGAGCCAGCAGCGATTGTTATACTCCTAGTGACGTGTAACACAACTAACACCCATGAATGGACTTAGCTGGCTTTGGCATAGAGGCAGCGAAAATCGTAGTGTGCTAATTTGCTGCCGAGTTATTTTTGCTTTACCCTTTATCATGAGCCAGCTAATGTGCTTTATTTTCTTACCTATTTCTGCAAAACAACTAGATTTTTAATGCACTCAACGATTTTCGGCGGTATAAATAATCTATTCTTACGCTTTTTACATTATGGCTTACCTTTTTGTCAAACATCGCAGAAAACCTATCTTATTTGGTGTGAGAGTTATAAAGGAATGTATGCTTATGATCACCACATCACTTTCAACATTTTAGTGAGGTACCTTTGCCTTACTTATCAAAATCATTCGTGCACTGTTCCGTTCGATAGGGTGCGATCCAGACAAATGTTATTAGTGATCATTCATAGCTCTACTCGGCATGCAATGTATTTTTGACTCAGAACACTTTTTTTTAAATAATACTACATAGTATTGAAGAGAAATGGGTGAATATAATTTGTCGTGATTGTTAGTGTTCGATCAGATGATAATATCGTATATGTCGGTTGAGTAAGGCAAGTAACGTGCTCACCAGATAAACTGATGTTCATGGGTTCAAGTCTAGAGCCTGGGGCATAAATATTGTTTAAAACTTACCACATCGGAGAAAACCTACATGTTCTAAATAAAATACTATACAAAATGTTTTGTCTCATCAGAATTACTTTCCTGTTTTTCAGAGAATAGTTCTAAACCCATAATCTTGAACTGCGTTCTTTGGCACATTTGTCTGGTTCTGGTTTTATCATGGAAACAGTTAGTACCCAGTTTGGAGAAAAGGAAAGGCTGCTACAAAATAAGAGGGAGATACTATTCGGAAAAGATATTTGTGTTGTGGAAAATGAATTGCTCGTCTCATGGAATTCCGGAGGATGTTCGTGCCTTCTCGAACATCCCATGCCACATCATTTGTCTAGGTGACCTTCAGATGCGCAGGCACGCACAGCCGCAGACCTAGACGAGAGGAGGGGGTGATGGAGAGAGGCGTGGCCCTTCCCCCACTAACCTCTCCGAGGGGCCGCCGGCGTTCCCACTCCCCAGCCGGCGTGACCTCTTCGATCAACTTTTTCGTCCAATTGGCGAATGTGGAAGAGGAACGGGGAGGGGGAAGAGAGCGGAAGGAGGGGGGGGGGGAGGATCAGGCGTACGGAGAGAGCGGACTGGAACGGAATGATTGATTGAACCGAGAGGCGAGAGACCTCCTTGGCCCTCGTGACAGCCTGTCTCCCATACCCTTTCATATCGACGTCGTGGCCACCACGGAACCTGTAACGGCTACCCCCGAAGCACCCCCTCCTAATCCCAAACGATCGACGGCAACCCCTAATCTTCCAACTTCCTGGGCCCTCCCACCATTCCGCTAATCCACCGAGCAAAAAAGAGCGAGGGAGAAAAGGGTGCAAAGGTTCGAAACGAGAGGGTTGAACGAGAGGACGGAGGGATGAAAGAGGTTTTTTTTCTCTGGCGATAGGGTACAAAAAATTACGAATTTCCGAATACCTAATAACGCCTCGGCACTCTCACAAAGGGAGAGTGAGCGTCTTCGCAGGCCGCCATTCCCGGCGAGCGTGCCTGTTGCCGCTGCTTGTCTCCCTCCCCCACTCCTCCTCAACCCGTTCCTTTCCTCTCTCTTGAGCTCTCGAGAGTCGACCTCTTGTCCCGTCATGCGCGCCTGCCCCGAGGCAGCCCTCCATTCCGTCTTGGTCTCAAAAGTCTGCCTGGTTTTTTGTCCCCCTTCCGAGGGATCCCGATCGAAATTGCTTAGGGGAGGTCTTTTTCCGCGTACTCCCGTCCGCGAAGGGGTTTTCGCTGCTCTCCTGTGTGCGCGAGCCCGCGAGAGGAGAAGCGCCCCCTCGAGCACGGACGGACGCGCGCCGAAATGTCAGGGGGAGGAGTGGGTCGGGAGGAGGAGAGCGCTCGTGAAAGGCTTCACCGTCCGCATCGCGGCGCTCGCACCTCATCCCCTCTCATTGCGCCGAAGGGGAGGAGATAAAATGGTGGAGGGGTAGATGGAGGGAGACGTTTGGGTGCTCTCCCTCCTCCTCCTTTCCTCCGGACGAAATCATCCCGCCTTTTTTTCCTCCCCTTAGCCGTAGAGCACAGTGAGTGAGGAAATATATTTATATTTTTTGTGCGAGTTTTCGCGAAAAAAATGAATCAACTCACCCTCATTGACTTTTTTAGTCCATCCCATTGGCGGTCCTCTCTTCATAAAACTCGCAGGACAGAGGAGGTTTAATTTTCTAATCGATTCTATCCGCTATGATCCTTGTGCCAACCGAAGATTTATTGGAAAGAAAATCCGCTGCTGAAAATAGCTCATCAAAATTATAAATATCGGTATAAATTAAGACCTGTTTTGAGTATTGCAGGTGTTAATTTTTAGCACCCCATAATTTGAAGCGTATCTTTTTTTTAGCAACAACATCTTTACCCACACACAATCGTTATTTAAGTCCATGGGTTTGGCCCTGTCGTTGAATTTTACTTGATGGGCCAACATTTGTGCAGCGAAATGAGTTACTTTGCATGGCACCTGTCGCTATTTAAGCGTCTTAATTTTTCTTTAGTCACTCATTAACCTCTTTTCCCGCTATTGTTACACTTATAAACCATCTTCGGCGTATTCCTACTCCTACGACGACTAGATGAGAAGGGAATGTACAATTCGTTTATCAGCTGAGTAGGCCTGGGACCATATAGCAAAGGAAATCAGCTGATGCTAGGGCGTAGCGTAAAGAGGATTTAAGGAGACACACCCTCCGTGAAATTTGACGAATAACTGTACCGAAAACGTACTTTGCCCGAGAGCCTCCTTTATTTTCGACTTGAAAACTTGAAAGCTCTACGACACGGAAGACACAGTACGGCCCAGCGTTCGGGAGTTTTAATCCGTGGAAAGGAAAACACTAGTTACTTTTTCACCTTTGATTTCCGAATCATTCTCACCCCTCATGGGGTGGGGCCGCGTGGAATATTTTTAGCCTACTAAATTGCAGCTAATGTCAACGGTAATTTCTCCCCTAGTCCACCTGCCTTACCGGGGCCCACTCACTTTTTCAAAGTCCCGAAATGTGATTAGCGCTCTTTTTAACTTATGGAGTTCACGCGCACGCAGGCATAAAAATTTGGCAGTAGAGCGGCACATTCGGGCGCATTGCTCTCATTACGGCAACGCATGGAGTGGCCCGCGCTCGCGTCGGCTCTAGAAAGGAAGGCGACTCGGCAGCCGTGCGCTGCACCATGGGACTGCGATAGTGACTCACGGGATAGGGAAAAGCATAGCTATCGCGAGGCGAGATTTCTAGGAGGCTACCTCCTGAGAACCTATGCTCTCCCCTTCAAACTAAACCTAGTTCTACTGTTAAACTAACCTCATATGTGCAATGCTGGGCTGCATTTGTTGTTAGAAACTTCTATCGCCGCGTCTGGCTCTTTTCCATTGGCTTATGCTCTCCTAGACGAGTGGTAAAAAAGAGAAATGAGAGAGTTGTTTTGTTTTAGAAGTCTCCTCGCAGGAATGTCCCCCCCTTCCCAGCACTCGACGTCACAGCCCCTCCCCTCCCCCTCGGAGCTGAGGGCTTCTTCTCTCCTTGGAGAGTCACGCGAATCGCTCGTGCTTAGGATTTGGAGGAGGGGAAGGCCAAGAGAACAGCGGTGGGGAATTCTAAGCAGGAACAGGTGGTGACTGCGCACGTCCTTACGTCGATGTGCTACGGTGCGGCAACTACATACGGAGATAGCATGGCATAAGATGAAAAGAAGTAAATAGAGGACATGACGTCTAGATTATTTGCATCGTTTTCTTCATTTATTTCAAATGGACAGTCCACGTTGATAGATTTCTAGTTTTGGATTAGAAGATCCCTTAAAAATGTTGTGGTCCAGGAGTTACCAAGGTGCATGTATTTCCTATATGCCGTTCTCTGCTATACGTGTTGAAAAAGGTGCGGCTTATATCCAAACCCACTGCTGGAAATCACCATTAAAAACCTTGAGTCTCAATCCGAATTTCCTCAAGCAAATAATTTAATAAGTGCTCACCAAGTGAGTCGGACTTGGGCGTTGTATAGGCTTTTGTATACCGTTTCACTTAGTACACCTCACTTCATCGCAAAGCAACAAATGTTTTATAACCCATTGGGAAAAATATATTCGATACCTAAGATCGTGAAGGTAGCATAGTATGGTAGAAATAAGGGGTCCAATTTTTGTCACTTGACGTAAGAAAGCGCTCAGGTCTTTGAGATTAAATTCAATTATTGCAGGCAGGAGCGTCGGAACTATTTTCGCTGGGAGGGGCCAACCTTGAAAAGGGCCCAGCTCTTAAGAAAAGGGCCCGGCTCCTATAAAAAGAGCCCGGATTTTTTTGCGGATGAGAAGGAGTAGAGACTAGAATTTCGCTAAAAGAGCGTATGAAGGTGGTAGAATAGGCGTCCGAAGGGAAAAGGCAAGCTGGAAACAAGTGAAATTTAATTTTTATTGATGAAGACACATTTCTCAAGGGTACGGGGCAAATTCTGGGGGGGGGGGGGGGGGGGGGGCCCACTGCCCCCCACTTCCGACGCCGCTGATTGCAGGTACTCATAGAATCTCAGGATCACAATATCAAAAGACGATTCGTATCATAGAACAAATGCATTCACTAAAAGAGCACTTCTGCTGGGTAAGAGGAGATTTCTCGATTCCAATCTTTTGACAAGGTGCTTATTTTAGAAGTATTTCTATAAATGCAATGAATTTTTTAATAGTTTCAGGCATAATATAGCGGAAGGAACACACATACAATCAAATAACTTTTTATTTTTCCACAGAATGAACCCATGGAAAAGTAGGAGGGTTGTATGATTGAATAGGAGTTTGAATTTTGCCGTTAATTCTAAGGAAAACTTAAAAACTTCTCATTGTGTTCCAAATAACGCCATCAGCGAGTGATTTTGAGTTACCACATCTCGATTAAGATTACTCTTCGGACGCATCATTAAAGTAACTCTTTTAATTTAAGGCTGTTCTATACCAAACCAATATCTCTTGAGTAACCGCCACGGGGGTTAGTTCCGAGAGCCGCAGCTTCAGTTTCAGTGGGATGGGTAACTTTACTGGGAGGAGGGGGTCATCTTTGAGGGGTGTTTGGGGAGTGGCTTATTTATTCAGTCACCAATGAGTGACCACCGGTCCAAATGTTCCTTATCGCCTATTGCGTCACACGTCGTCACTCGACCCCTTGGACGAAGGCCGAGGGAATCTTTGTTTACGAGTGATTCATTCGTCTTCCTCATCTTAGCTATCCGCTTATCTTTGCTACTCACCTAACACGAACGTAACTTGTCTATAAGTGGGATTTGATTTAGTCCACTCTCGCTACCAGGTAAAATATTCGGGGCTATTTATTTTCAGTACAGAAGTAAAATGCTTCTCTAAAACCTAATTTCTTTATTGCAAGATTTTTCAAATACGAGTGTAACTCCGTCTAAAGTTTGTCCAGAAATTAAATGGGATCGAGAAAAAACTAAAACACAACGTCATTGTAAGTGTGAACTGGAGCAAAACTTTTTATGGACTACGGTAAATTATATTTATTCGATAGATGAAAAGTCCAAAGAGAGAATCTTAAAAAATAAAATTGAGCATCAGTAATTCAATGAAATAAAACTGACTGACTGATGGCTCGTCACCCTAGGGTGACTTTATTTCATAGTATGCCAAAAACTGGCTTATTATATGTGTCATTTTAATCCCGGAACCGACTAGGATCTTTAATTATTCATTAAAATATCATTCGGTCTATGGAAACTGTCAATTGGATTGTTTTTATTTAAGGCTGCACATTCCATAGCTGTGTTTTCACTGTTTTCTATCGTTTTGCAGTATTTCGTACTTTGATTTGTTATTATTTTTTCTAGTGGGTCAATTGTAGCTTTTTCGTATATTGTGTCATTTGCGGTCCATTATTTAATTCCATGCATGTTTCTTAGCATCCTTCGGACCATCGCCTTAATATTGTCTATCTTGTTTCTGTGGAGTTTGCTTCCTTAGCTATTTCTCTCCACCTCTTACAGCAATTTCGCGGCAAGTGATTGGTGCAATCTATTTTAATGATAGGGAGATCAACGCCGTAGGGAAGAAGTTCGGCCAATTTCTTGGTAGCACTGCTGTCGCCATCCTCTACGAATTAAATGGAAATTTTATCGTATTTGCGTGAAGAAAGATAAAACTAATTACACAACACCCATTTATAAGATTCATGACAAGCACATCATATTATATCGCCTATAAGCCGGTGGTACTTCAAATTGTGCATCTCTACTCTTGTTTTAAATCCCTCGACAATGATGTCGGCTTCCATTTCCGTCGAGGACTTGTTCCAATTCTTGAAGCACATATGCTGTTTGGCCTGTGTTTTCGTAGTTCTGCATTTCGCACATATACTGCAGTATTTGCAGCTAAATGGTGCATTATTTCCCAGAGCTAACAGAGAAGTGAAACGGTGTCTTATATCAAACATTTTTCTTCTAGAAGGCTCATAAGCTGTCTCCTTCCTTTGTCTCTTCAGTGGTATCACTTGAAGTCAAGCAGGAATTTACGTTTGTAAATTGGCCTTTCAAAAGTTATTGAATCGCAGTGCCGCAGTTTCAGAGGGATGAAATGTCTCCGATATTTTTTTGAAATATACGAGAAAAACTAAACTGCAGTTCTACGAAAATGTTGATTATATTCGTAAGATTCGGATTTTTTCCAATTCGGACGTAAACGTAAAATACGCTTCTATTTAGCATTACTTACATAAACAAGATTGGTGCTTGAAGGAGTCAACCCCCTGTACTTTTATCCAATATGTGTTGGAAGCAATTTTTTCCGATCCTAAATAGTACAATAGTTTGCACGAGTAATCCAGTTACTGTAGATCCATTCTAATGCATTAAAAAGGAAATATTAAATTTCACGGTAAATGGTTACTCGGTCGGACCAGGTGACCATTATTCTGCGTTTTACTGTCAGCTTATTGAACACAAGCTCCCCATTTTAACTATTTTACCTCAATTAACTTTTCTCAATTTACTTTCGAGAACAGGGCCTGGGGCCCCGAATTTCCCAGGCGATACGGAGGGGGACCCGAAACTTTTTCCAAGAAATTTTATCGTTCTGATTTTAACTGGGCATGATAATCCGGATTAAACTGCTTATATTTCATGTGCTAAGTGAAAAGTAACATCGCTATTTTGTCTTCTCGTCACATTTCCCAAGTACTCTTTTTATAAATCCTAGCTTTCTCTTCGCTCGGCCGCATATTTCCCGGATGTGTCTTCTCCACGATAAATCTTTAGTGATTGTTTCACCTAAATACCTTATGGTTTCAACGCTTTCGACCTTCGTGTTATTAATTTTATAGGATCGCTCTATAGAATTATTCCTCCTCCATTTCTTTAATTATATCTAAATCCTTGCTTCCTGTCTTCTTCTGATATACCCCTGCGCACTACAGTATCGTCTGCAAAAAGTCTAAGCGTAAAACTAACTACGCTACCCTGGGGAACTCCCGATGTGACTTTGATTGTGTCTGACATGATACCATCTATGACAACCCTCTGCTCTCGCCCACTTAAGAATTCTTTTATCCAACACACAACGTCATTATTTAAACCAAAACTCTCTAATTTCAAGATTAATTTATCATGTGGTACTTTATCGAATGCATTTTTAAAATCTTAAATCTATCGCATGAACTTCAGTACTGTTTTCGCCGTTGACTAAAATATCGTGTACAAATAAAGCTTATTGTGTCTCGCAGGATCTACCTTTCCGGAACCCACGTTGTCTGTTTATGAGCAATCCCTGATATCCAAATGCCCCATGATTGTACTGACTACAATGTGCTCAAATACTTTGCAAGAGATTAACGTGAGTGAAATGGGTCTGTAGTTACTAGGTTCTTTCCTATCACCGCTTTCAAAAATAGGTGTAATGTTAGCTACTTTCCAATCCCTGCGTAGGTACTGTGCGGTTCTTTAGTGTTTTATTGAATATTATTTCTAGATAGGGGGCTATTTCAGAAGCTAATGTTTTATATACCCGGGAAGGAATTTGATCGGGACCTGGTGATTTGTTTTTACTGATGTTTTTTAACTGCTGCTCTATTCCGCGACCTGAAATTTTTAATTCGGGCATTTGCTCACTGAATGTTTTCGGCGGAGGTTCCACTGCGATGTGTGACGATGAGTTGAATACGCTTTGGAAGAAGGCTTTTAAAGTATTGGCATTTTCCAAACCCTCAGGTGACTCTAATTCCTTTATCACTTTTAAGTGTGTGTACCTACTGTGGACCTATTTCCCTGAAGTTCTCTCTCTCACATATGACCAAAACACTTTAGAATTGCTATCTAAATATTCTCCTAACATCTTGCTCTTGAAATGTGATAGCGCTTGCCGACATGATTTCCTTGCTAATGCTCTCGATTTTTTATAGTTTTGAACTAACTCATTTTTTTCCTCTACCGATAGACCCTGTCCTTCATTTTTCATCTCAGCGTGGCATACCCTTCGTCGCTTTAGTGATTTCCTAACCTCCGCGTCATACCACCTATGCTCTGTATTATCAATTTACTTGGTATATATTTATTAACTGCTTTACGGGTGACCTCAAGAATTTCTCTCCCCGAATCCTCTATATCTAATCCTTTGCTTTGTTCGCTAAATACATTAAACGATTCCCTTAATTCCTCTTTCATACCGTCGTTAATTAGCCTTGCCAAATAAGTATACCCTCCTCCTAGGTTTATAATGTTTTTCAACGCCTACATTCAATATCGCATGAACTATTTTATGATCACTAATTCCTGTCTGTAGCTACATTTAGAACTTATTCGGGTATATTTGTTGCGAATAAGTCTAGTATGTTGTCTCCCCTGGTCGGTTCTTTTACTAGTTGTTTTAAAGTTTCGTCGTACCGATGGACTGAAAAGCAGCCGATGTAACACCCATTTTTAAAAGTGGTGATAGGGAGCAGCCATCTAACTACAGACCTATATCCCTCACATCCATTTCATGCAAGGTCCTGGAACATATAATTATTAGTTCAGTCATGGGACACCTAGATAGCCAGAATTTATTGGCCGATGTTCAGCATGGGTTCCGGAAGAGCAAATCATGTGAAACTCAACTTGCTCTCTTTTCTCACAATATTTTAGTTTCTGGCGAAAATTATATTCCAGTGGATGCTATATTTCTCGATTTCAAAAAAGCTTTCGAGAAGGTGTCTCATAGCAAACTAATCTTGAAATTAAAATATTATGGCATAGACAGTAACATTAAATCATGGATAAATGATTTCCTGCATGATCGGGTGCAAAGGGTTGTTTTGGACGGTGTTACCTCACCGGCAATTAAAGTCACTTTGAGTGTCCCATCAGGTAGTGTGATAGGTCCACTCCTGTTCCTCCTGTACATAAATGATATCAATAAGGTTGTCATAAGTAAGCTTCGTCTATTTGCCGATGACACTGTAGTGTACAGGGGAATTCTATGCCCAAACGATAAAGAATATTTAAATGATGACCTACAAGCAATTGAAAATTGGTGTGATACATGGCACTTAGAATTAAAATTTAATAATTGTCTCTTGATGAATTTTTGGAAAATGAATAGCTCTCCTCTTAGCACTTGAATTGAAAAAGATCGTAGCAGATTGAAATTTAGACATAATCTCGTAAAACAAATTCCAAGACCATATTTTCAGTGATGATGTTAAAAATATTTTGTGAACCCCAACTTACTATGGTAGACTGGACCATAATCACGAAATTAGAGAAAATGATTGCCAAACTGACAGATTTAAAATGCCCTTTTTTCTACGTACATTGAGGGATATGAATAACGGTAAATATATCCAGTACGAGTGTAGCAATGGATAACATTGGTACCTGCATGTTGGTATAAGGACTTATAGCTAACCCAACTAACGGCATGTTTTTGAATGTATGCTTCGCTATTTTTATCTTTTATTAAATAGCGTAGTTTTGAACAGTACCTATACGAGTACTATTCCTTTTTTTATGCATGATATGTAGTGCATGTTTGGTGAGAATTCACCACTTACCTCACACCTTTATGTTGGCTTGCAGAGTATTATGTGGAAGTAGATGTAAAAAATGTGACGTAAAGGTGTTCAACAGTGATTCGCAGAGTTACTTATCCTTACCTCCTGTTATAAAACTACACGTATTCCAGTCTATCGAAGGGAGATTGAAGTCTCCGCCTACTATTATTCCTCTGTATTTGTTCCGAGAAATCAATGTTCCTATCTCTGACTCTAGTTCCATTATAGAATTGATGTCTGCATCCGGTGGCCTGTAATATGCACCTACATATATCTTTTTTTTGCGTCACTACTTTTACTTTTAACGGAACACCAAATACTTACTACACTTCGCTCTGAAATAAGTTTTCTTCTACTAACATACGGGTCCTTCACAGCTATAAATAATACTCCTTCGTTTCTGCTTACTCTATCCTTTCTGTATACGGTAAAACACTTAGGGAATACTTCATATCTGATATGTCCTTCGAAAGCCATCTTTCTGTGCGTACGATTATATCAGCATCAGTACTTTTTATGAGGTGGTGAAATTCGGCTACTTTATTTCTTAAACTACGACAATTCACTACTATGACTGAAATTATTTCTCCCAATCTATTTCTCTCCTGGTGCTCTTTTTCAGCTAGAATTTTCCCCGATAATTATTTTATCGACCCACTATTTAATCTACCAATCTGATATGTATGTATCTGTAGTAATCTGATATGTATGCATGATTTGAACTTCTGTTCTGGGGCCGGTTAAATTAACTGCTTCATGACAGGATAAACAGTGAGCTTAACCAGAGAAAACAGATAGGAATGGGCACTGTGAAAGCAAATACCGAGCACTGAAAATGAAGGAAGACATTTGTTTCATGTAGGTACCGACGGGCAAGGCTGAATTGAAGTTAGGCTAAACGTGCTAAACTTAGCCCCCCCCGAAGCAAATTTCTGGCTACGTGCCTGCCTGCTAATGAAAAAAATATCCTTGCTGAGCTCGCTCGGTCTGAGAGCTCTGGCTTTCGACAAGGGGCCGGAGGGAGGCGAAGTGGCTCGGACGTGGCCTTGGAATGGTTCGAGAGAGAGAGAGAGATAAGGAGCCAGGAGGTGGAGGGTGACGTTAGCGGGAGTGGGGGGGGGACTAGAGCAGCGCCACGGAACGAAAGATTTTTAGCACGTAAAATAGTGAAAACATGGTTCGGAAAATAATAAATAGCAACTTTAGTATGCACCTAAGGTCTTTGAGTTTGATATAATAGTAGAAGAGAAGGATGAATCCCAGCGGATAATTGAACACATGTTTCCATTACGGTTTCAATGTCAAAGGAAAAAAAGTTGAAATCAGGCTATTTTTACTATTTTCAGTGCCTGAAGCTCTTTAATGAGTACTGCTGATGAAAATTCTGTTCAAATAGCCGCTCACATTGATCCTTAATCTAACGATCAGTGAAACCCGATCAGCTCTGCGACTTATATTAAACTCGTTATCTTCGATCTCGCAAGGGTCTGCAGAGTCGTTTTCTGCGGAGGTATAGAACCCCCTTAATAGTAAAATGATTGTTTCCTCATTCTTCTGGAGATTCAATATGAGTCAACAATACTCATCTGCCCACGATATATAATGCTAGACATTATGACCAATATACAAGAAAAAAGTTTTTCCAGCAATATAATAACGTTAATTATTAGGAACTTGAAGACTCAAATGAACGTGAGGTTGCAGAACATTTTGATTTTATTACCCTGCAAGTTCCGTACCTTCTATCAGAATTGTTGCTTACTTGACCTCTCTTGAAGTGTGAGAACAAGCTGCTTCGTTTGATCCTATTTATTTCCGTAGACCTAAAAGGTAGCTGTGATATATTTGTTCCAGATTGGACTAAATTCCTCATATTTGTAGCGAATGGCACTTGAAAAATGAAACAAACATCGTGGAGAGAAATAATAATTAGCAACAACATTTTGACAAAAATCAATTAGGTAATATAAATCGCCTCGCATAAAAAAATGCTCGCGTCACTAGCTGATTCGTATTTGACAACCGTTATTATCGACTAAGTTCAATTAGGATGATACGTTAAAGTCGGCCCAACCATGAGAAAAACAAAAAGCGTTCGCTGCGCGTTCGGACTAACATTATTTTATGGGCAGGAGAGAGAAAATGGAACTTATGTTTTCTGACTCTTCAAATTTAAATTCCCTTTGAGCAGCCAGTCACAAGTATAATTAAAAGTAGGATTTAGGGGTGTGCACCATGGGACAAGAAAAACGTACAAAAAATCCTTGAACCGAATTGACCATTAACTTTCTCTTCGATGCCTTTTCAGTAATCTTCAACTTCCCAGAACTACCGACGACACGCCACCTCTTCCTTGGCGAATTAGACATTTTCAATTTGTAATTTTACCGAAGGAAACATACACGGCCATGGAAATACGATTCACGGCTGCGAAAAATGTATTAAAGGTGTGTACAATTTGTGTGAGTACTTAACTTGTGAAGGTTTAATATATTTTTTTTATTTGGGCGGAGGTTCCATATATTTTTTCATTCTTATAGCTTTTAATGTATTGATTTCAGCTTTAAACATTTATGAGTTTTGACGAAAATTTAATTCAACAGAAATATAATATTCCGGTAATAGGAGACCTTTTGGCGATCGGTCAGGGAAAAGTCAGGGAATTTGAAAATTGGTAATCAGTATCCACCCAGTATAATTATGACACCAGGTTCGACTGAAAGGTTATGCATAGATTAAATAAACAACGGTAGGGCTGCTATTATGAATGATTTAAAGACTAGCGTCATAAGTCAAAGTAGAGACTCTAGTCTGTTTTTTGTCAATGGTGCGTCGTTATTGAGAGTTATATCGAGACAGCGCGGTCACTATATTAAAAATTTCCATTCATGCAAGGGAATTTTTTTTCAGCTCCTTCGGAGTTCAGATGGTTCAGACTTATGTCAAGATCCTGGATGTATACTTTCTCATACTTTTTTATTGGGGCAGTTTGCTCTTAAATTGTTTCGCAAATGAGATAAGCCCGTGCAGCACTTTGTAGGTACTTCACGCACGTGGTGGAAGGAATTTTCCCAGTCGACCACTTGGTCACTGGAGGGAAAGGAGAAAGAAGTCGAAGTCCGCGCTTTTTCCTCAAGCAACGCCGGTGGCGACTCCACGCGGTTGTTCTACCAACCTCTCGATGAGGAGGCCGTGAGGTGATAAACCTCTCTCTCGGTCATGTTCCCCGAGTGATTTCGGTCCACCATGCAGAGGCGTCCATTTGCCGTATCTCATAGGCTCAGAATGTAGGAGCGTAGAGGGGGGTGTCGAGGAGAGGGGGAGAGAGAGAGAAAGATATAGGATGAGCGAAAGGAAAGAGATTCATATAGTTGTGGGCGGGAACAGAGGAGGTCTCCGAAATTGAAATTAGAGAGATGGGGAATGGAAAGGAAGAAGGAGAACGAAAAAGAGCAAAAGAGGACATGAGGAGGAGAATAAAAGGATTTCGAGATAGTCGAAAGGATGGGTATCGGGGCGCCAAGGAGTGGGAAGAAGAAATGGGAACGCTAAGAAGGTTGCGCGCGCAGCCGACGCTGCCATGCTGCCATGAAGTTCTCATCCGCACGTGGGGAGGCTCGGTGGACCACCTCCTGCGATACCATGCGCGCCGTAGCCTTGTCATTTTCAATTGTTGAGTTCCTGCGCCTAACGCATTCCTTGCGGCTGCTGCCTACTTGCTCAGAGAGCGAGGTAGGATGAGTGTGTTCCTTGGCCTACTCCTGCCACTCTCAGTTGCCTGGAAGGCGGCTGGTATGCCAGAAACTAAGTATTCAGTGGTGGTGATAGTATCTCTCACTGACTTAGCCTTCGCATACCCGGCACTCCATTCCACTATTCCTCCCCATTGTTTTTGTGATTCGTGTTGCTACTTCTGGTTCCCCTTACTATATTTCTAGCCACCGGCCGATCCCTCACCCTCCACCGATTAAAATAAGTGGTAGTTTCAATGTCCATTACGCACGTTTTAATTTGGTCCCAAGGGTGATCATTAAGTCGTTCTTGAAAAGAAAGATAACCTTATCCGATTTCAGCGAACTGTTTGCCTTTCACGTCCGTTGGATTACGCGGCCTTAGAATGTACATGCATTAGCTCTGAAAGAGTTATTTCTCTTAGGTTTTTCGCACTTCGTATTTGTGTGCAGCGTTTCCCTCTAGTACCCACTTCAACGACGTATGTTGCGTAAGGAGTCAATTTCATGCATTGAAGAGTCTCTCTAAGCAATGTTGCTACTCTTTTGGTCTCTCACAGGTTCCACAGGCCTTGGTGCTGGGTGATAAAATCACGATCGCGTCTCTTCATGTTGCGTGCTGTGTGAACACGCTAGATACTCCAATACTCCGAACCGAAACACCACGTATAGATCCATCCCCTGTGAAATACGACCAGTTGATACATATGTATAGAAACTCCGGTTTTTATATCGTGATCCAGTGCTTATTGCGGTGGGGATTGCATGCCCTACCCCAGGGGTGACGAACGTTTTGGAGGAGTGCCGAAGTTATGAAATAAGAGTATACTCGCTCGACTCGCGTGCCAACCCATCGAGTGAGATAGATGTATCGATCGAGCGCCCTCCCAGCTCCGCGTGCCGAAATAATTGCTCCGCGTGCCACTTTGGGCACGCGTGCCATAGGTTCGCCACCTCCACCCTACCCGCTCCTTATGATGGTGATCTACATGGGATAACCTTGGATACGAAAGCGCCTTATGCTCTGCTTGTGTTTTTAAAACTCAGACTGGCTAATCCACTCGAAATGTCGACTTGTTCACTGCCATGACATACCACTTAAATATACGGTAGGACAGGCTTCGTAGATGGAAAATCAAGGTAAATTGAGGGATTACCCGCGCGGCGTCAATGGGTGGAGCGAAGACCGGTAGATATCCGCTTCAAGATCCCTCCCCCGCCGCGGTTCCCCTTCCTTCCAACTCCTTTCGCCTGCCCTTATGACTCGGGAAAATGGCTGTCTCTCTGTCTGCCCTCCCCACTCCCGGCTTTTGGGGTCTCTTCTCACTTGCGCGAAGGATAACGAACTGCGCGCGTATCTGAATGTACCGCATCGTGATCGCTTCTTCCATTCAAGACCTTAACAACAATTTTGAAGCAACAAAATAGTTTGTGTACGCAAGGTTACTTAGCTGTTAGACCCTAATGGAGCCCAAAACCTGATCGGCCAAGCCGTGGCATACCGTGACATGGTCGATCTAATCAGAAGGTATTTAATAGAGAAAGCCCTCAGCTACCCTACCGATTTCTTCGTTCCGTGATTGGACATTGTTAAATATCTCTCGTTGTCAACCACTCCATCCAGCTGAACCATCAAATGGAGTGAATAATATTCATCGGATTCTCCTCCAGGCTCAGAGTCATCCGGACTATTAGAGAACGAACGCGGCCGTATGTTAGGCCCCGCGTGACAGCGTTCCCCCAATGTGCTTATCCATTCAGCTGCTCCCCCGGCGTGGTCCAAAAACATTCCTATGCTTACGCCCCTCTTCATTGTATACTCTTATTGAGAAATGTCCTCGTTTATAGAGCTCTTCCTACAGTCATTCTTCACTTAAAAGTGGGACTATTCTTCCTTCCTCGCTTAAGTGACTACATTCAACCTGAATGTGGTCCCTTGGTTGCGGAATGTCTCAGATAATTAGGCTTACTCTGATGGGGAGCGCATGACCCAATAGAAGGTTCATCTTGAGCCTGAGAAACCGCGTGCAGCCGGCCGACGAGCTGCTCTCTCTCTCTCTTTCTCTCTCTCGAGTGGGGCAGGGCTTAACTCTAAGAGGGCGGAGCTTGCGATGACGAATGATACTTACGATTGGCGCAGAGGAGAGGGTGACGGAGGGAGTGTGCGACTTAAATACGCACATGGACGGAGAAGGGAATAACGTTAATATTCTCTCTATATTATATCAGAGTTCACTCATTCCGCGCGAGTCTTCTCAATTGAGTCGCGGTGGACGCGGGGCGGATGCTTGTGAAAGAGGTGGTGGTGCGGCTGACTACGTCTGCCCGCAACGGCGAGTCCTCTACGGGAGTCGCTCGATTGCATTGGTTGGGATTCAGGGCAAGTAGAACACGTTCGCGTGCGCACATATTTCCCTGTTACCGAGCCATTGTTTCCCAAACCCAAGCCCACACCCACCGTGGGATTTCGGGCGACCCTCGCGACCCATAATGAAAAATCATTACCGAATCGACAAGGTGATTATTTCAAGGCGCCTTCATGCTTGTGCATATTTCTCAATCGTTTTCGGCGATTGATGGCACTCTACTGATCGCAAAAAGTTCCTAAAGAGGTTCCGATGAGATGTGCTGTGATACCACGATCGCAGGAAATGATTTATCCCAATGACGTCCGGAATTCAGTAGGCCCCATAGGCCCATAGGCGCTGCATAAATCAGACCAGCAAATTTAGTGAGATATGGGTATTTTTTCTAAGCACAAGTGATAATATGGAACTAGGTAACGCTGTGTGAAGTAAATACGCAAAAGCATATTATTTGAGTGATGGCTGGTGGAATAGTCCACATTTATCAGATAGAGTTGATTCTAACCCTTTTACTAAAGTATCCTTTTCAATTAAATATTTAGCATTCGCTACCCGTGGACGTCGACCAATTAAGCTTTCAGCGCATACCAACAATGTCTATTTATCAATGACTATCACCGCAAGAGAGCTAGTAATTTATTTAGTTTATTTCTCAATCATGATCTGAATCAATTGCTGAAATGTTTACCAATGAAAGAAACGTAAATCACCACGGAGGTTTTTGTTTTACTATTGGTATCTAATTAATTAAATAAGATTTCATGCGTTATTTGATGGCTGTAAAATTTTCTCATTTTTGAACTTTTGCGCGAAAGTTTTGATAAGCCCTTCATTTGACCAGCATTTGATAGTTGCTAATGATTAGAATTTTTATATAATATTCACAACCTTTAATTATAATTTTATGGTTAGACTTTCAATTTGGAGAAAGATGGTAGAATTTCAACATACCTGAATGTTGAAAGTTTATTTCCTTGCCATTTAGTAGGCCATTGAAAAGCCTGAATTAGGCTTGATTATTTCGCTAAGGTCCAGTTTTATAACATCTAGTTACCTTTTTTGAAGTTTGTAAATGACTATGGGTAATGATCCTTTTTTTGTGATAATGCTCATATAAACTAATTTTTTGTCTGATGCACTTGTTATCACTATTGATACCGATACTATAGATTGTCGTTACTACCGAAGTACGTCGACAATTGAGTAAACAAACGGTTTTGGTTAGCTGGGCATTGAAAACACCAGGCTTATAAATAAGAACTTCACATAACCACAGAGCATTGATTTATTGATGTAATAATCACGATACATTAAGTACTTAAGTAACCAGGAGTAGCATTTGCTGATAAGTTTTTGTGGTTATGGAGAATAGAGTAGAGAATTCATCCGGATTTTATCGAGATGTTGCGGTCATTCTCCTGAGTTATCAAACATTATCATTGGAAAAATGCTCAGTCACATATTAGTCAATTATGTTTTCCTTCAAGTGAACATTAGCCCCATACATGATAGCTCGCTCTATCTTACACTATTTACTCTTGAAATTATGGCGGATATATCACAATACATTTTTCGAAAAATGGAGCTCCTATGACGTTTTGTGCCAGAAAAAATGCGATTAACTCGATTTTAAAAGGCATTAACTACTCTAAGCATATGGATTAGTTTTGATAGGATCTCTCATCGAGTACCATTCTCGATTCACTGGTCAGTTTAGACTGGCAATTTCTTTCCTTCGCGTTGCTTGTAACATCAGTAGTAATAATGCGCCATCATTTGATTATTCATCCAGATATAGTCACTGCCTTTTATAAATGATAGTTAATCAGTCATCAGAGCCCCATGCCTGCGCTTTCCCTCTGTCGTCATTTCGTAGTCCCCGCCTAGCGAGCAAGATGGTGGCGCCCATGGGAAGCATGACTGCGCGGCATGGCCGGCGAGGGGAGGGGCTTAGATGGGAATGTGCCCCGCCCTCTCTTCGTCACGTGCGGGAGGGTTATATTGTCTTGTGTCGGCTTGTACGGCACACCTCCCGCGAACTCGTGTTCTCCTGCTATGACCGTGCTCTTATGAAGAGTCGAGCGACGGATTCCAATCCATCTCAATCGCCGCCCGACCGCTTTTCACATGGTCGTCGTCTCCTCTCCCTCGTCGTTCTCGAACTCGTCGGCGGCGCCTCACGTCGTCTTCGCCGTCTCAGATTGCGCGGAAGGCAATCCTCGCCGGTCGTCCAGACGCGCGCGGTGCGACGCGAAATGCCTGCCTACTACGTATGGTACAAGCCAGGGGAATGGGAGAGGGGGAAGGAGTGTTATAGGAAGAAAGGGGCGTACCAGCGGCTGGGTCGTTCCCTCTTTCCTGAGAGGGCGACGCCCTCTGTCTGTCACTCAACCCTCTTCCTTCTCTCTCACTCGCTCTGCGCCTGTCTGCAGTCCCCTTGTTTTCTTGCCGAGCCGTCCGGAAAACGCTACCTCCTACCGCATCATGTGCGCCTCGGAAGGCCGATATCAAATTGTTGAGTCTTCAGGTCCGTGCGGTGAGCATACGCATGTTGTCCGAACAAGTAAATAACTCCGGAAGAGGCAACAACTTTGATTTGTCTTCAGCGATAGAAATCAGTTACACAATTGAAACATTCGATTGTCTCATGAGTAAATTTCACTCTCCTAACGTTTTGATGCGCATTTTTTGCCCTAGTTTATGGATGTGTTGCTTAAAAGAGACCATGAGCACCACCACCGTTGATGCAAAATCGTTGTGATAATCGGAACCTTTTGTTCTCGGGCCGATGGAAATTTTGAAACATCTACCTATTCTTGTTGTAAGGGAATTGTGACGTCAAGGTTTATACATTTGGATTGTTATATACCCTAAAGAAATTTTTGAGAAGTTCTCATCATACCATTATTATTATTGTTTCCTCTCTGGGTATTATAGCAAATCACTGCGCAATTGCCGACGAAAACAAATATGCATCGTTACTTTCTTGTCGGTTGACATAAAATATGCTCGGTGTTAGTGAAGGAAATATAGGAAGAATTCGCTATTGATTACAATGACAACCTTTTTCTTGCGCGAGAAGAACATTTATGCCTCTCTGCTCCAGGCACATCCATTTCATGTAACTGGTTAATTATAATATTTTGGCATCTTTGAGACTTATGAGGAGGAAGTAATATACAGATCTTTATCGTGACCCACGACTTAATAGAAGCGAGGTTCCTTACCTTATTGCAAAATGAACATAGTGGAAAAAATTCGCCTTATTCTAGATAAGAATGCAAGGGGTAATACTGCTCGGTATTTAGCCAAAACATGCGCGAGGGTTCATACATAACAAGGCATGAAGGAAAAATATGTGAAAGCGCAGCCGGAAAATAAATTAAGATGCTATCATAGAAGAAAGCAGCACTAAGCAAACGTTTGGCTGTTACTTTATATCATTATCAGGAGATCTCTACATTTAAACTAATTTTTACCGTCGGCTTCGTTCATATAGCACAATAGTACTTTCCCTCAAAAAGACAAAAATATCCTATTGTGTTGATAAGGGTTAATAATTCGAGGATGGTGATCAAACACCGATTTTTATGCTTTTCACCATTCACGACAACGATCCCGTAGAGGGAAAGAGATCAACCTCTCAAGGAACTTCCCCTAATCTCCCTCCATCGGCAAGTGAGAGCCAACCTCTCTCTTTCCGAGCTGGGAGTGATTCCTCCAAGACTCGCCTGCTCACACCTCTTGAGACGTTATGGTCTCCTCGCGCAAATAGTCTCCGACATGGAGTATCCTCGACCAAATGGCCGACCCAAGGAGGAAGCCTCCCCATTGCGCTGAAGCGAGCGAGTCGATAGGAATCGCAATATCTCGAGATAGAGATGGGAGGGTGGGCGGGGATCGCGAGACAGTAGAGGAGGGGGAATGTCGAGAAGACGCCGCTGTCTGCAATCGTCATCATAGAGGGAGGGGGAGGACAAAGTTCTCCTCATTCCTCCACGCCCCCCTTCCCGTTGGCTCCGCCCCACCCCGTCTCACCTACCGACGCACGGCTGACGGCTGCAGTGGCAGCAGTTGCGTTCCGAACTCCCGACCTCCTGCCCGACTATCTTCGCCGGTGCGTCTGTTACGTCTTGTGACGAGCTAACTCGTCATGCTGCGCTCCCGCCCACCCCGCGAGGGTTCGGTGGGCGTGAGGAACAGAGAGCAGATGTCACGAGTGGAGAGTTACAGACGTTATTAAAAGCAAGTTCCCGCCGGTGGCATGCGATGCGGGAATGTTCACGTGAACGCCGTCTGTGCGCTGCACAGCTCCATCCAAGGATCGATACTCGCGTAACAAAACATCACGTACGGGCCCTTGTTACGTTTAAAGCGTTAGCACAGATGAGTGAGACGCTCTCGGAGTATAACAAAAGAACCTCTTATTTGATATGAAATGGTTTCCACATTCTCCTTAACTGCGCCAGTTCAAAATTTCCCTGGGAGTCCGGTGAAAGCGAATGAAATGCTCTCGTTCGTTATTAGTTACGAAGTAGTGTAGGTAAATTAGTCGCAGCACATGATTTCGGCCAGGATCCGAATGAGTCGTTCACCTAATATTTTACTCGTCATTGGAATTTGGCTTTCTTTAAGCTTAAACCTTGTTTCTTTAGTTTCAAACAATAATTAATTTGAGCATCTTTGCCGTTTTCGTTTTTTTAACGTAACTAATTAGTATAATCTTGTTCCCTGTGAAATATTAAGAGCATTAAGGTAGATATATAATACATGGCTCTTTTTCATCGACTGGCCGTTTAGTACACAAGGGCAAATACTTTCTCGCGGAGTCTTATTTACATAAAAAAAATTCTAAATCAATATTATCTTTCCCTGCTCAGTTTAATTTTTCTTTGCTATTTTCTAATTTTATATTTTCTCTGTATTTCGAAGGCTAATCGCCTTCCTTGGTATGAATGTTGCCGGAGCCTAAGTCACCGCTTACATCGTGTCACATTAACGGAGAACTGTGGATGAATGGATATATACTTCAGGGCCCCAGGTTTCCAAGCGTCATGTCATTTACTTGCTGGATTCCTAAATAGATTGGATTTACAGTTATCTTCCTCTAAACTGGTCAAGCCTAATCAATTTCATTTTATCTTCCTCTCATGACGAACGGAGACTGCTATAACTTCAGCTCTCTTTCAACGTCTGCCGCTAGCTCGCAACAGGTGTCCAAACTCAAATTCCACTGAAGCATAGGGGTCGGGCACTTTTCGCCTTTACTCTTAGGTGTCGTTTTTATAAAATGACCATCGGTGGAATGGCGAGTAGCTACCACTGGCCATCCCCTTAAATGACAGAGGATGAGAACAAAAGACTGATTAGGTAAAGGCTTCCGAGCGAGATCGAACGTCGATGAAATATTTATTGTCTTTTGAAACAAATGATTTCGAATGGGTCGATTTTTTATTGAGAAAAATTCATTATTCTATGAGCATTAACCATTCACAGACAAAAAGCTGATGGAAGATGGCCGTATATGTTCCAAGCAAGTGGATGTGTAACCAACGTGGAGGCCCAGATTTTGCAACTAATTGCAAAAGCCTTTCAATTGATTATAAGCTATTGTACCTGTGTTGATATACTCGTCTTTGTCCTCCGCGATCGCAAAGTTACAGTTAAATATTCTCGAAAGGAAGTCAAATTGTAATCTTACTAATAATTCTCCCACAAGAACGTTATGAGAACCCATTCACAGCCATTCTTACAAGTGATATTTCACAAGGATATGGACTTTCTATGAAGTAGTGTAGTTTAAAAAAAATTTCCTCTGGCTAAAAGCTGCATCAAGAATGAACTATGAAAACATATCCAGGCTGTTGTTCTAGAGGCACTTCTCGCCCCTCAATAAATTTTTTCAGTGGCTATTTATCACGTGAAATGCGCGGCATACAGTAAACGGTAGTGGAATGATTCTTGTCGTGGTAAGTGTAGCCGCGTGCAGAAAACGATTCTTAGGTAAAAATGTGATATCGATGGAGATACGTTACCGAATACGATCCTAGCAAGAAACCATTCCGTGCATAAACCGTTGCAGTCAGCTCCAGTAGTGACGGAATGCACTCACCCGCAGGCATGAAACATGCCCCTTCAACACAGACTTCTGTGTTGGGGGTGCACGTCCATCATCTATTCCACAAACCAAAACCATCTATTCCATAGGACATTTGACACTACCACTGGGATTGCCGTACTAGGATAAAATGTACTCATGCAAGCATACTAATCGCACTACGCTACGGTAAAGTTAACTGTCAAATCAGAAATTGTCACAAGAAGATGACCTCACATAGGTACATACATACCTACCTTGATTCACACCAATACCGTCTCACACTGCGCGGTTGACACTATGCACTCTTGAATTAGTTCGATTTCGACGAATCAGGTACAGTTTGGGAAATATAGTCAAGGACTTATCGATTTTACCACTCATACACTTTTCACGTAGCAGAACGGATTCTGGACACGAAAGAAATTTACACGGGTACTTAGGAATCACATTTAAAAAACGCAGTTTTTATTTTACAAAGCGTTTATACTCATTGAGATATTAAGAAAATTACTCTCAAATTGACTGGTGTACATTCAAAAGTTTTGAAAAGTTAATTTTACTCACAATCAGTACTTCATTGAATATACACCTAATAATTTTTCAAGGAGTTAAAACGCTTCGCAAAAGAGAAGTTTAATTTTTCGAAAGGAAAAGGCTATTTCATTGCTTTAAATATAATTGTCTCGTCACGCACAATGCAGTGAACCTATTATATCGCTGTTATTACGTCAAAAGTCAATTTACAATCCTAGTATACCTATGAATATACTCAGTTATAACACCAAACGAATTAGTTATATGGCCAACTATCGACATCCCGTAAATAGAGTTTTGGAAGTTTTACATTACGCTTAAGGCTGCGCTTAAGAATTGTTTTCCTACATTAAGTCGTATACTTGAGAATAGGACCCACTAACCAACAAGATAAGTCCTACCTTGCTTTTGAGGCACTGGTTGTGATTTCCACGGTCGAAGCACGAGGTTCGTATGGACGAATTTAAAAACGAAATGAGCTCCATCCCAAGTTGGCTTATTATCTAGTTTATTTTCAAAGTAATTATCAACCAAGTATCACTTATCATTTAGCGTAGTGAAAAATTAAGCAAAAACATGTGCAGAAGTATAGATCCACGTTCATATGAGGAGTGGTGTGATAGGGAGAAATCTCCACGCACATTTCAAACCAGACCACTCGCATGAGGCGGGTTCCCCGAGGTTATCTCTTTCCTCTTATACTTCCCGTATCCCCATTTCCCCCCAAGAATTGACGTTATCCTCGAGTGGGATGCCGAGCCCCCGTTATGCGGAGGACTCTTTCGCTTGCCCTGCGCCAGTCACTAGAGAAACACCTCCTGCATTTTTATACGCGCCGCTTACTCCTCATTTTCAAATGTAGAGTTCCTCAGGCAAGCACATTCCTTCCTTCCTCGCACTGCTCGCACTCTGAGAGGGGATCGCAGGAAACGTGGCGCCGGAAACCTTTTTTCACTGCTTTTGGTGAAAGTTGCTTT
Source organism: Platycnemis pennipes (assembly GCA_933228895.1). NCBI lineage: Eukaryota > Metazoa > Arthropoda > Insecta > Odonata > Platycnemididae > Platycnemis > Platycnemis pennipes. The sequence continues at coordinate 57,227,968 of OW121848.1, forward strand.
TTCAGGTAAGAGTTTCCTTCGAATATCCAGTGTTATACTATTGGTTTTCAAAAATTAGTTATGCACAATCATAATTTAGTGTCGCATTTATATGTTTTATGATTATTATGATAGCATGATTATTCGTAAGTCTTCCGTAAGGCTCAAAAGCTAAATTCATTTTTAGAGAACTAGATCGTGTTTTGCGTTATTATACTTCTTTCGTGTTCTCCCTCATCAGCTCTAAAATAAGACATTGTTCAGGGTAAATGTGCTCTCTTCTTCGACTATCTTTTCCCACTCGTCTTCAGAAAGTGATCGCCTGTGGACCGTTGAGCCTCTTGGATTCCAATCACGAAGAACTCGACATCTGAGCCTTCTGAACACAAGAAAAAAAATGGCCCCATCCTTTTCTTTCCTACGTTAAATTTTTAGTTTCTCCACCATTATTTACTCATTTGTCTCGTAAAAATTAATTTTTGGTTAATTACACCAAGTAATAATTTCAGGTGATTTGAATTGGAATTGATTTGAACCTGATTTGAATGCATTGTGTGTTATGTTTTCCATACCACTAGTGTAACGCCAGTACTGTGAGTCGTGTACATCGAGGTAGCCAAAGCTTTGGCGTGCCATATTCGCCGGCTAGCGAAAGGATAATGCTGCGTTGTTCACAGTCATGCCAATACCGTCGTAATAAATTTGCCTCTCCGTTTGGTTTGAATTTGAACAAATGATTCGAAGTAATTCTTGAATAATTCTTTTGGGTATAAATTCTTATTTTTACATGAGCTTTTAATAGACGTCAAATATAAAGTCAAGATTAGCTTGAGCTCGAAAAACTTGAAAGCTTTCAAAGTGCATCTAGATTTGAGCTAATTTCAATGAGTGGATTTTGCATTTAGATTCAAACGCACCAGACGAAGATCGGTATTCACGGTCTATGGGATAGGGTTTATCTCTTTTCGATGGGGTGATTTCTCTTTCCTTCGTTTTGCAATCGAGCGACGTTCCCCGACGTCATACTTCAATGGATACCCCTCGGCGAGCTTCCATTTCCTCCCACGGATCCTCCGGCAACGGGCGCCGTTCCGCGCGGCGTCCCTAATGGGGACAGTGGATACTCGGACGAGATGAATTGCGAGAGGTGAGCTCACGGAAGAGGCAGGTTTCTTCCGAGGTAGCCACCGACGAGGATGCAAGGCTCTCATCCCCTCCGTGGTGTCTTATTTTTTTCTACGATGCGTCGCCGACATCATCACGCTGACAATCGCGAAGGCGTTACGAATCACCGCGAACCCGTCATTGGATCTCAAGTGAACATACAGCCGCAGGAGGTGTTCTTAGTTTGACGCGGGAAACATGCAAGTTTTCTTCCCTCGGCCGCAAGAGTGCGTGCGGAAGATCACCGGGCTAAAGCTCTGTATTTAGAGAGAGTCTAAATACAGAGCTTTACACCGGGCCCGTTATGTTGCCGCAACTCGGAATGACCTGTTGAGGAGGCCATCATTTTCAATTCCATTGTCCCGGTGCAGTTGGGTCCCCTCTCCCTGTTTTTTGAGGGAAGAGTTTAGAAGAACGAGATTTCTTGTTGGGACGGAAAAGGAAAATGGTTTTCATTATTCCATGGTTGAAGTTACATTCACGACCAGTCGTCATAATTGAGTGAACTGAAGGAAATAATTAAATTAACTCTCGAATTAAATATTTTGTATAAAAACATTTAATACGAGATAAACAGAATGACTTCCGACTAGATGAGAAGGTGGTGAAATCCGATGAGATAAGCTATGTGTAAGCTAGCTTACACTAGCTAGGAGGACAGAAAATAGGGTTGAGTTGAATCGCAATATTTCATGTGAATGCATTATTGTGACAAAATGATTAGATGTGACAAAAACGGATTTTGGGACTTTCGAGTTAAGGATCCACCTGCAGTCCCTCGTATTAGTTTTACCTCACTCAATTTATGTTTTAAATCGAGTCGTCTCCTTCCCCTTCAACTCTCTTCCATCACTCACCTTTCATTCTCGAAGAGCTGATGTCCCTCACATTTCAATAATTTTCATCTCCAAAATTTTGTGAAGTGAGATACGGTTATATATTGGGTTTTTGAATTGATAACCTTCATAATGATAAAGTATGTAGTTACCCCCATCTTACCGCTCCGGCTGTTTAGGAAACATTTTATAAAATTGTGATAGATTTTGGAGACTCGCCGGAATTTTTTTTTTTTATGTTGATATGGAACCACTATCGATAATAAAAAGTGATCGAGGGGACGGAAAATACAATATTTGATTGAAATGCCATCTGACTATGCAATCCTCGAGCGCGCTTGATCGTTCTGACTCTTCATATTCCTTGTCTGCCATTGTTACTCACTACAGTTCACAGTAAGCCGATTTGGGCACTCACAAAAAGCCAACGATTTAAATCGAAACTGCTTGTACATATAAGTATTTGATAACCAGATCTCTCTGAAGGGGAGATTCAAGATGTTTCCGATATTTTTATGCCACCCTCCTCAGCTGTGAAGAATCTATATCACGACCTTGAACTTCTCACTATTCCAACTCGTCGTATTTTATTTCGAGCTGTTAATTTTTCTCTTTGTCGAAACCAGTACCATCCTTTCCGTTCGGGGAACAACAAAGTGCGCGGCAGACTTCGCTTGTCTTTGCTGGCTGGATCTCACCTCTCCCCCGGTCGATTATCACACCACCAACGGCTCCTTTTGTCCCCCGTTGAGGACACGAGCTACGTGGAGAACATAACGCGGTAGGAGGTCAATTACCGCGAGAGGCGCGAAGAGGCGGAGGTCGGTTGCGTTGGTTTTCACCCAGCTCGAGGTCGCCTCGCCCTCCTGGCGCACCGATCGCAGCGGCGCGAGCGTTGTCGTGTAACCGCTGCGGAGAGACGCTAACGGAGCACCGACACGGGCAGCAATTGCTTCCCGCAGGCCACACATGTCGGTTACGCTGTCACTCCGCAGCACCGCAGACGCGTCTGTGGTCGCCCGGAGAACAGAAGGGTCGAGAGGTATTCGTCGCAGAGAGCGGCAACGCCGAAGAGCGTGCTCCACTTTTTCCTCGGGGCCTCGATTCCACAGGCCGGCGCAGACTGCCGATCTCCCTTTCCTACCTCTCTCTCACGCTTCGCTCCTGCTGGTACGCTTAGGATTTTCGCCCATCTTTCGCTAGGCCCGGGGTTGATTCAACAACGCCTCCAGCCCGTCGTTGTAGATTACCTTCGGAAAACAGAATGTGGGGTGGTTTTTCACGTCAACTTACAGAGAGGGCTTTTCGCTGATGTTGTTTCCCGTGGAGAACTTACTGCCAATGGAGGCCAAGGTCAAGCGCGCCTACAAGGCAACCCAAAAGATCTGTAGGTTTCAATTCCGCCTCGCGCATGTTACGCAGCAATCCCTGGGATCAAGAACCTAGGTTTTGCGGTACCGCGTAACCCTGATGTAGACCAAGTCTACTAATGCTAGCTGGAGGATATTCTTTTACTCTTTAGGTTTACTTGCAAATTCATGATCCTTGGAGGGTGTGACTAGAGAATGGCTAACCACCTATGGTCAACCAAAATTGAGGGTGCCCACATTTTTTTTTGTAAGTAATTTTATTAAGTTTCCCCTGTAGTTTCAGTAAGGCCCAGGAAAAGTTTGCATTTTCCATGAAGAAGTAGGCATGAACCTCCTTTATATATTTTTAATTTACTCCCAAAACATATTCCAGTCCATGCATCAAAATGATGCCATCAAAGTACTATTACAAATGAGTTCCAAAATGATAACCTAAGGCCTAACCAGCATCAGGTATGCTAACAAGGACTAGCAGCATTTTTAAGAAGATTTTGCAATTGTAGTGCGTGACACAGAAGTGATCACTTATTGCTGCTCATGTCAAAGATAGGTGAGGAAGAAAGTTAGAGTACAATTCAAATACTACCTGATGCATTTCATGGGACTTTTTGAGTCCCCCACCCACCCTCATGGTAACATACTCCCAATTACTCTCTCGCTTGCACATCGACATAACTCGATTTTCTCCATCTACACCTGTAACTATGTAACATTTTACATGTTATTATTGACATGAAGATCGCCCGCCCAAGCAAATCCTCTAAACAAAAGGGAAGATATGACATGTTTTCTTTTTTACTCCTCATTTCTTCACCTCTAAACATAATTTTCTACTTACTTATTTTGCTAGTTTAAGGTTCATAATTCATTGCTCCAAATGATTAGTTGCTGTCTTACAGAGAGCATTCACTAATGCATCAAAAAAACTCTGAGTAAACTGAATTAGATTAGGTCCATGTATTACTTTTATAATCTGCCTTTACTGTGTAGAGCACAGATAGTTTTCTGCCTCTTTTTATACACTGTTACTTTAAAATGAAATACTTTTATTGCCTTTAAGCATAGATTTATGCTTGTTTTTCCAGGTGGTGACAGCATTCACATGTACACTGGAACCATGCTCAGGAGGAAAGGTGTGCTTCGACCAATTCCATTCATGTGTAGTGAAATGGCTGTATGGCAGCTGTGGTGAGTGATATTATTATTTCTTCTTTGCTGTGCCACTGATACCTATGAGTGAGAAACATTCCCTTCATAATCAATTTATTTGATTGAAAGATATTCAACAAAACATTAAATGATTATCAACGCGTTGTTGCTGAAGTTGACTACCTACCGTAATTGTCATATTTTCCTGCTTAAGAAACACATGTTTTCCCTAGAAAAATCCATAGAAAATCATCTGCGACTTATGTGGTCAATATCAATCTCGGGCATTCAACAGTACAGCAGGGTTATTATTTTTCTTCAAAATATTTGCCAAAAATAGGATGCGTCTTATGCTCCAACATGTCTTAGAAGCCAGAATATTCGGTAAGCAACAATAGCATTATTTTTGGCTTTGGTAAGATCATTATTAAAGAGAGGAGTTACGTCAATATGAAGAGGTTGGCTGAGAGAAGAATTAAGTGGAGGGCTGCGTCAAACCAATCCTAGGATTGTTGACCTATTGATGAGGATCATTATTCTAAGTTTCTGAAGTTGAAACTCCACACGTCATTTTTCATGCTTAGTTATATTCCTCATGAGCATTTATTAAATCTGCTTACCAATGGAGTTATGTGGCCTCAAATTTCAATGTAAAATGAGTTTATCCCTTCACCTTATAGTAGGTTTTTCCCATATTTCTTTTTCACCCAACTCTTATGAGATTTCTTTCTATTGCAAGCTATTATAAAATTAAATAATTTTCATCACTGCTGCATTTTAATATATACTTCCAGCTCTTTCTGCTCTACTGTTCATTAGTAGGTAACCCCAGGTAAAGAAGAATTCTCTCCTTTCCTGACTTATTTTCCTTGATTAGTATCTCTTAGCCTCCTGTTATTCAGCTGCCTTTTCTTTTTCCACTGCTTGTGTCTTAGCTTATTAAATGCACACTTCCATTTCATTTTATTAGCGATTGCCAAGCTTTGGATTTTTATCATCAAATCTCCTCCTTCTGACTGATTGTAGGCCTGTTTTCTTTACTAGTTTATATTTCCAGACATCATTTATTTTTCATTGCATTTGAGGGTAAAAACTCTCCTTGGCAAAGACTCCTTGTGTTGTGGAAATCTAGTTATCCTATTCTTGCATGTGATCTTAAGAAAATTGTCAGTTAGGTTTTAAAAGAAATGCTACACTATAGAGTGGTTTATATTATTAGAACATTCATTCACTTTAGACTTATGGGTGCCTATAGATTCTACAAAGGAGGGAAGAGATATAGAATCAAGGGACAGTCATGATACATAATTCCATGTGCTGCTCCCCACTTAGATTATTTATCTACTATGCATGCCATGTTCAGTGCCCATAAGCTTTTATCCACCAGTTGTTAACTTTTTTTGCAAATTATATCATTTACTCTTCCTTCTCTGTTGCCTGACAGAACTCCACAAATTAGATACATCCGGAATAGCATCCCAATTTTATTTTCTACATACCTAGTTGCATTTTATGGCCTTAATTTTGTTACGGTTCTTTTAACAACTACAGTGCCTACCTATCATTCCATCTGTCAGATGACACGTTAAGCCATGGTCCCCTTAATCCTTAAGATTATGAGCAGGCTAATACCAATGACAGGTTTCTCTCCACCCTCCTTACTTTTCTATTCCCATGTTATTACCTTGCTCCTGATATGAAGAGATATTCAGAGTGGGAAAGATTTAATGCCACTGTGATGAAAGTTGGTGTCATGAGTCCTCTTCTTTTGCTGGAACAGATTATATCTTGAATAGTCACTTTCCTTATGGTGATGGTATCTTTACAAATGACTAAGTTACATTCGTAACCTAATAGTCCTCATATTTTCTTTGGAGTGAGGGTTGGAATTAATGATGAAATGTATCCTCATTGTCTCCTCAGTTGAGAGCTCTGTTTTGGTCACATAATGAAAAGCCATTAAGGCCTTACTGGCAATGGCCATTATGGTGACACACAAGATAATGGTTGTACATAATGGTTTTGGCAGCAATAAAATGGGTACTGATTTTAGCGCACAGATCAAACACAATATAGCCACACTGCACTTGAATAAAATGCGGCCACAGTCTGGAAGTCCACAATAGAGCTATACAGTAACCAACCAAATTAATACAAGAAAAATAATTGCCAATGCATTTAACCTTTTCACTGCTGTGAACGCATACCTAGTACGATTGCACGGTAGGCTGCTGTGAACGTACCTTTTCGTTCTCCCTGTAGCGCTTTCACTTTTCTGCAGCATGTGATGAGTAGGTTTCCGGAGAGTGAGCCACAGCGAAAGGGTTAATATGCTATTTGATATATCTGTACAACAATCCTTTATTTTCAGCTAATACTGAAATAAAAACAATTACTAAAATAATTAAATCCTCTGGTAAAAGTGGCAAATCTGTATTTTAATTGGAGAAAAATTGATTAGAACAAAAGAATGATCTGGGATCTTCACATCAAGTTATTGCTGTAGTACTGAAAAGGGAGAGGGAAAACATTTTCATCATCAGTCAGATTTTGTTTGCTGTTTCACATTGCTGGTTTCATTTCGTGGAGCCAGTCACTTAGGACATTGATTGTGAATCATGCATATCTGTATAGGCTTGTATCATGAACAGTGACAGGCACAGAGCTTGTAAAAGTCAAGATGCTTAGTGAAACAATTAGGTTACCTAAGCAGCATATTGGCAGATACTAATAATATTAGGAGAGGCACTGCTTCAGAAAAACAGCCATTTCCCAAAAGGAGAGGAATTATGACTTGAACCTTGAGTGGATATTTCAACAAAAAGCAATTGTCACGAATTTCATATGGTGTGTTACGGACATGGAGTGAAGAGAGAAATATCCTCTGAAGGAAAGGAACTAATAATGAACTTTTATCATCCTATCCCTCTTGTTCTAGTCTTGTAATGTTATCTTTGTCACAGTAACCCTTGCCCTGGCTAACAAGAACTCAGTTAACCACTGATTAAACTTAAATTGACTGATAATTTGTGCTTATCAGGGTAGGTTAGATGAAGTGCCCCTTCTGTACTTAGCATTTCAGTCATCTGTCAACCACATCTCTGTGCTATTTCTCTCTTCAGATTGGCTGATTCCCTACCCCACTTCATTACATATTATCCATAATACATTTCCTTTTTCTTCTACATCCTCGGTCAAACAGCATTCTACCTTTGATTAAAACTTCCACATTTGATTACCTGTAAGTAGCTGTTCCATCTACAATTCTGCATTCTCCTAATTTCTACCAGCAATCTTCTCTTCATCTGAACTATGTTCAACACCTCTTCATTAATTCGCCTTTCCATCCGTCACACTTTCTCCAATCTCCTCCACACCCTCATTACTAAAGCTTCTACATGTGCAAAACTTTTACTGTGAAATACTCATTGCCTCGACTAAGATTCAAAGCCAGATTCCTCTGTAACACCCATGGGCGTAGCCAGGGAATTTGGCTGGGGGGGGCCATGGGACCACCCACCCTCCGGAGGGTCTGGGGGGTACCCCACTTCAAGAGGGGGTGTTTCTCCCCCGGAAAGGTTTTTTAATTTAACCTTCTCAGAACTGAAATTAAGCCTAATTGCTGATGACATTTTTGTAAAATACTGAAAGGGATTTTTGTAGGCTAGAAAATGATCACACCGAGTTGGTAAATAAAATAGCTTTTATTTTCAACGAGGATTCACATATTTTCAGAGAGATCATAATAAACTTTGGGATGGTTATATGCTAATAAATTAAATACTCACAACTTCAATATTAATTGAAGTTGTGAGTATTTAATTGTGAAGTGTTGAAGTGTTGTGTGAATTGTGAAGTGTTGTGAGTGAGTATTGAATTGTGTAAGTGAAAACAAAGAAAAGAAACAGAAATTTTGGTTGATAGGAATTTTATTTATTTTTTTTGGCAAAAATGTTCAATTAATGGTAGTGCTGGGAACCCTTTCTTTAACAAGTTTTTTTCGATGTGAAGAATGGATGGATTTCAAAATCTTGATTGGCCGGTTGTAGACCGAACCCACGACTTGATTTTTCGCATGACTGAAAAACTTCTTTCACATCCACCCTGATGGGCAGCCCGATTGCTACTTGGAGAAGTCTGTAAAAATTCGGCATGATATCTTCATTTATTTCTGCTCTGACATTTTTAAGTTTGACCTCTAGTTCCTTGTTTTTAAATATATTTCTCAATACTGTTGCCTCGGCATTTAAGGAATGGGTATCAAGATTCAAAATTTCATTGTAATGGGGGCTTTTACTCGGAACCGAAATCGTAATTTTGTGCACGCAATTGTTACATGGAAATGAGAAAAGAAATTTAGTGAAAAAATTAATCTTCTAACCACAACCATTCACTCATAAATCAAAAATTAATATAAGCCAAAGGTGACACCCACCGAAAAAGCTGCATGTGATAACATTGACGTCATTTTCCTCCCGTCCTTGACTGCTCTTATAGGAGGGGGAGGAAGTGGAGGAGGATTCTCGGAAGGTCTGCTCGCACAGATGCTGTCGTAACTGCTCCGATTGGCAGAGTCAGCTGTATCCCCCCCTTTGCGATAAGGCAACGTATCTTCGCGGGCTCAGTTGTGATTGGACGAAGTCGATATACGTCAGAGGTTGCACCACACCCACTTTTCCGAAAGGGTTAAAAAAATCAGTTTTTCGCCGCCTATAACTCGAGAAATAATTGACGAATCAAAAAACTGAAAAATACGTGTCTTTTTATTTTACAAACTCTATCATATTCGGCAATAAAAAAGTATGGTAAACGACCCCATTGTTAATGAAATCTTCAGCTTCGGTCAAGTTCAACTGTGTAATGGCGTGGTAATGGCATCCACTGCCTTTGCCAGGGGAACGGACTCAAACCTGTGCTGAAAATGTGAAATAACGTTATCCAAAACCCTGTTGTAAACATTGATTTTCCAGTTATCTCCAGTGTTGGGGTTGGTGTCAGATGGTAGGTCGGTCAGATGGCTTTTTCCTACGGTAGTTTCAACATAGTAAACGCTCATTTTTGCGGGCGGCTGCCGCCTTCTTTTCTTTGAGACAGACACAGGCTCTAGCAAAATGTCGTTGCTGTTCGCAAATTCTACTATCTCGGCCCATAAACCATCAAAATTATTTCTGCTCTCTGCGAAAGTAGTTTGAATGCTGGCAATAAATGAACTTGCTCTCCCGAGCGTCGCATCTGGGCCTTGCAAATACTCAGCACGTTGGTCACCGACAAAACTGAATGTATTACGAAAAGATTAACAACGGATTCATGTTGTGCTATAGATCTCAACAAACCGATGGCCTCCACCATACCCCCATCTCGTGCAGCGTTGATTTCCTCCTCAAGGGCTTCTTTGATTGCGTTGAAGTTATTTATTACAACGTTACAATATGTGTAACGGCCGCACCATCTTGTACTACTTAAGCTCCCCATTTCTTTCCCACCCTTAATGCCTAGCTTCTTTTGTATCTCTGCTAAGATGGCATGATTACCAGGTTGTGAATAGTGCATATGGAGGGCTTCAAGAGTATTGAAGAAAATGTAAGCTGACTGGACATCAGACAGCGGCCACATTTACTTCGTGAGCTAAGCAGTGGATATAAATTGCCTGTGGGTGTAACTCTTTCATTTTCACCTGGAGACCTGAGTTATTGCCTGACATTACGCTGGCACCATCGTATGATTGTCCAATCATTGGTATATCGTCCAAGCTGTATTTAGTTAAAAAATCTTGAATCATTTGGCTTAGCGACTCGGAATCTCTTGCTGTGGAACAATTTAAGAAACCCAGAAACCTTTCGATGGGCTCCAATCCTCTTACGTATGTACCTCAAAACTACTGACAACTGTTCTTCTTTGTAACATTTGGCTTCATCAACCATCAATGAATAAAACCCACACTCGCGCACTTCCTTTACAACTTCTTGAAGAGTTAGACCGGCTGAAACTTCTATTATTTCGTTCAGAACCGTTGGCCTGCAGTAGTTAAGTCACTGCTCAAAATGTTTTGCAAAAAAGTCATCATACTTCGCAAAAAGCTTACACAATTCAACAAGGTTTCCCCTATTCCGAGATTCTGAGCTCTCGTCATGTTCTCTCAGTGGTATGCCTTGACAACTGAGATACGAAATGATGTCAGGTACTTCTGTCAAGTAACGTTTTTTCTCTTCAATCTCTTCTTTACTCTGATTTACGACTCTCTCGTGTGCAGTACCAGACGCGTTAGCCATTTGGTACCCCAGATACTTTTGATGACAATCCGAATGAAATCCTGATTTTTCGTGTTTTTCGATCGTATCTTTTAATTTTTCCATTTGTAAAACCCCGTTTAAATGACCCTAGCCCCCCCCCCCCCCCCTGGAGTTCTGGTGGGGGGGGGGGGTCCCCCCAGAAGGGAACTTTTAACCTTCTTCTTAACCTTCTTTACTAACTTGCGTTCACACGAGCCACAAATTCAGGTAGCCTGCGCCAAACCTAGTAACTCAATGCTGATAAAATCAGTTTACCAGCGTTTCTCCAAGCTGTGTTCATAGGACGAACTTGACACTCAAGTTACTAGCATATAGGCACGGGTTACTGGCTTTCCAACCTAGTAGTGTGAACGGGGCCAAAGGGACCGCACCGCCGTGCTATGGCTCGGCCGCAGACGAGCGGTTGCCAGCGCTGTGTGAAGCGTGGCCACCACAATTTCGATTCGTCAAAAATTTCTGGGGGGGGCCACGAGCCTTCTGGGGGGGGCCGGGCCCCCCCAGGGACCCCCCTAGCTACGCCCATGGTAACACCTCGGGAGTTTTAATAGTGAAGTTTCTGAGGTGTCCTCTTAAGCAATGAAATACTCAGGAGCTTCAAAGAAACAATATCTCCATTTAAGATGTGATGTAGGTATATACCACAATAATAAATTCATACTCACATGTCTTCTGCCACACTTTCACAGTCCACCTTGATGAACTCATTTCCCTAGTTCCAATTCTACATAAGTCTCCTCTGCCATTCCTTAGGCACATGGGATTAATGATTCTGGTAATTAAATGCAATACTGTCGTTCTCCTCTGCATTTTTCTACCCTCCTTAATTTTTCTGTTGCTCTTCATAGCTGAGCTTCAGCTTTGCTTAGATTTTCAATTATTATTTTCATTTATTTGTCTTTTAATGGCTACACCATAATGGTTATCGTCAAAGTATATCATCATAAAGGCCACTTTACACGATACAATTTTTTGTACAATTTCTTGTATAAACTCTTGTACGAAGAAATTGTACCGTGTAAAGTGACAAATTGTACGAACGGGAAATAGAACCTGTTCTAATTCCATTCAGACAATTTCGTTCAGTTTATACAAGCATTTGTACAAAAAATTGTATCGTGTAAAGCGGCCTTAAGAAATTACATAGCACCCGTAACATCAACAAAAATTACAAAGATATACTGGCTGTACTGTTATAATTTCACTGTTTACAAATGATAGTTTACAATGGTTATTGTATGCTGCTTCATTTATTTATAATTCTGCCTTCTCCAGTAGTAAGAACATATTCTTAACCTAACTTGCATTACCCCACAGCTTTAGACCCTACAGAATATCATCATCATCAGTCTTCAATCCCTAGATTGGTTTGAAGCAATTCTCCACTTGATTCTCTTATCAGCTAACCTCTTCATATCGACGTAATTCTTCTCTTTCACATCCTTCATCAACTGTTCTATACAATTCCTTGAATTCTCTGCAGCTGTCATCGTCCATGACTCACTTCAAGAAAGAAGAGTACTCCAGATGTATATTCTGATGAATTGTTTCCTTACTTCCACCCTTGTATTACCAGCTGTAAGTACCTACATTGTTCTTTTAGTAGAATACCCTCTTTGCTTGGGCTGTTCTGCTGACACCTTCCTTCTTGCTTTGTCCATTGTTGATTACTCTGCATCCCAGGTTACAATACTTATTCACCTCCTCAAGTTTTTGTTTTCCTAGTTTAACATTGGCATTGGTTTCTTCTCTCCTGCTGCAGACCAATATCTTACCTAGTTTTCTATCTTGTCATTGTCCTTTCCATGGTTTCTAGTTTTCTTCAAATTTGTCTCTGCTATGATTGCTATGTCATCAGCTAATCGCAAAATGCTATTTGTTTGTGAAAACCTTGAGGAGTTAAAAGAGTATTACTATCGGGGAAGCCGAGTAACCGGCGATGAAGGAAGCAAGAAATAAATAAATAGTGAGTAGAATAGCCCAGGCGAAGAGGGTATTCTAGCAAAAGAAGAATCTGCTTACAGCTGGAAACAGAAGCATGGAAGTAAGGAAACAATTTATAGGAACTTACATCTGGATATTGTTTCTTTATGTCAGTGAGACACAGACGATGACTACAGCAGAGAAGACTGGAAGCATTCGAAATGTGTTGCTACAGAAGAATGATGAAGATTAACTGCCTCAATAGAGTGAATAATGAGGAACTCCTCAGAAGACTGGGAGAAAAAAGAAGTCCTTTGAAAACCCTAAGGAGAAGACAGGACAACTTAATCGGCCACATCATGAGTATGATGGCCTGATGAACACAAAAGGACAAGTCAACAGGAAGATTTCAAATTGACAACCTTTTAGTGAGGCAGAGATTCAGGAACCAGGTGAAAGAATGCTGGGGTAGATATTGACAGTGACAACTTACTGATGATGAAATAATATTGGGAATTCAAGATAGTGAAGAAAACAATGAAGAGCATGTTGCAAGTTGAAATATTGAAGGCGACTCATCATCAGCTTACCTTTCAGAAAACAGTAGGAAAAAACATGGGAGAGGATCTGACTGAGAAATCAGTGGAAGAGAGATGGAAAAACAATACATATTAGAGGACTACAGGAAGCTGCAAAAGAAGTTTTGCAAGACCAAAAGTTGTCAAGAAGAATTCTTAGAACACTGATATAGTCTGAGACCTGATTGAAGAAAGATGAAATTACAAGAATGTGAAAACTGAAGAAGGGAAGCTCTGTTACAAAAGAATAATGAATGAATAAAATGAGGTAAGCTGGAGGAATGAGGATAAAGGGTCTAATTGAAGATGCACAGAATAACCTCACACATGGAAAGGTGGAAACTGTAAAGTGAGTAGGTGGAGGGAGTATAATGGAGTGAAGGATATCCATGACCACTTATATTCTCCTTAGCCATCTCACACATTCTAAAATGCACTTACAGTCAGCTGTGATACCTCTGTGGACAAGAACTAGGGATAACATGCATCTGAAAATGAACTCAATTTTCTATCCATACTTCTCTTACAAATTTCATACAGAATTGTCAATAATGAACCACCCAGTCATTCTTCATTATGATTTCTGATCTCGGTGTTTTTATAAGCTGCAGTTTGAGCATGCTACCTTTGTACTATGCAAAAATTTCATACTTGTAGCCATATTTTCCTGCATCATCTCATTATTTTTTTAATATGTACTTTTTATTCTCTAAAAAAATATTCCATTCTAAAATCTGTTTAGTGATTAATATATCCTGATTGTATTCAAGAGTTCTTTTCATACGAGTTCTCATAGCTGCTATGGTATACAAAGCTCCCTTCCCTATTCAAAACCCTTAAATAATATTTACTCCCCACAAACTACTGTTGGTAATCTTTTCAACTACCTACCTTTGATGTGTGGAAAATACTTTCCCTTTCTTTGTCCCTACATCCAAGCATTTTCTCTCTTCCTCACATTGTTCATCAATACTTACATCAAAAAGCCCTTTGCTCAGCTCCTGACGAGTTGGTGCTTAACCCATATAGTGGCAGTTGCCTATCTGTTAATCTTATGTTATAACGTAGATTTTTTCCTTAACTCAAATATTACAAAAGCTATTAATTAAACAGCATTACATATCCTGTAGACTTAAAGAGCATGAATAAAAAGTCAGCTTTGGAATATTAATAACAGTGTTGAATAAGAATTTTAACTATTAATTATCATATTCATCAAAGTAACACTGATATTATTCATACAAGATTATGATACCTAGCGCTAAAAGGGTTCAACCATATGAGTACTTCTCCTCCCCATTAATCCCAAATTTTATGTTCTATCTTTTCTATTCATTTCCCTCAGAGCTTTTTCTACCTCATTCTTTGGGCTGTCAAAAGAATCTAAGAGAGAATCTCCTTAAAATTTTTCTTCTTTACCTATCGGTTCCTCTAATTATTCCTTTCTATTACTAGTAATGAAGAATGATGTTTTTTATGTATCAGTAATTTTTCTGAAACTGTTTTCTAAACAAATATTATCAGCCTGTCAGCAATGACTGTTTGCTTCCTTTAAATAGAATTCCGAAACATTATTTAGATATCACAATTAAAAGTGTAAAATTAATAAATCCTGAGTTTCTCAACATTAATATTTATTGGAACAATGTTAAATACTAACATTGGTCATTAAAGGCTCATACCTTTGAGAAACACTCAAATTAGCCATTTAATATATGTAATCCAAAACATTTAACTTGAATGTAAGCTACCAGAATTACAAAAATGAAAAAAAATAATAAAAAAAATAGCTTCCTGACACAAAGTTTTGGCAAACCATGATGGGAAAAATACTGTAGATAAAAGCTTTTAACTGATCCCGGGTACCTCATTATTGGCTTTAAAAAAAATTCAACAGCAATATAAAAACCCGCAGTAGTAAAATAGTTCCTTCTTTTCACTTAAGAGACATCACTAATCCATTTCACATAGCACCAAGGAAACAGAATTCTCATTTTCTCCACCTTTATTTCACATCACCTTTTGTATTTGATATCATTTCTACCAGCAACTGCTGAACTTTCATTTTGAACACAGCTTGATCCTGAGCAGACAGCATCTTCATATCATGAGCAACTGACGTCAGAAACAATTCATTATGATCTTTCTCCTTAGACACCTTCTTCCTCAAATACTGACATAGTGCCTCTTCAATTTCAAGATTCTTTTGCATAGCCAGTCCATTGAGAGAGGCTGGGAATGGAGAATCCATTGGGCGGTTGAGGAAAACTTTCTTATCCTGTGGAACAAATGGCGATTGTGGTCTTGATAAAATCTTATTGTCTGGAGTAATAGAAGTATCTAAATTTTCCTGATCCTGATCAGCAGCAGATGATTTGTATGTTATGAATGCAGCCACAGGTACACCAGATTCCTTTGAGGCTTCAAGATCTATTAATTCCTCTCCACATGATGTGTTCATTACGACCCTGGAATAAATAAAATGCTTTCAAAAGAATGTTTCAGTGCAAAAGCTATTTTTATTTGGAGCATTATCAGGGATAGGCTAAAGACATGTACACTGCGCATGAACCTTTACTTAATTTGAAGCCTATATTTTTCTCAATGAACTGCCACAAATTAGTAAATTGCATTTACAATTCTTGAGAAGCCACATATGACTTGCAATCATGACAGTGCAATTACTTTTCTGAGATAATAATCCTCCAATTTCTTAATGCCTTTCCTCTCAAGTTGCTTTGTTTACATATCATTAAAATATTATCTTTATCTTTGATTTATCAAATTTTGTTCAGTAAAATTGTTTTAAGCAGGATTTTGAAAAGTAACATAATATCAGTATAAAGATACTGCTGAAGATTGAATTTAAGGTCTGATTTGTGCAGCAATGCATGAACACCAGTGACAACATTCATTAAACAGAATATAGCAGCTATTATTTGTTAAACTATTTGAGTAAAATGCTGTGGACAGTTCAAAACCCAATATTACCTACTTTCCAGATTATTTCAAACATAACAAGGTAATGTTAGAATATTATTATGACACCACTAAGTTACCATTTAATTAGCAAGGTGCAAAGTAACATTGTTGTTGGAGCACCGAAAAACTCAAGACAACTACTTCCTACTCAATTAGCACACAACAGGCTTGCTACTATCCACAGAACCCAGGGCACATGAGGTCTGGTAAACTATTCACATTTCTACACACAAAGTTAAACTAAAATATTGACATTCCTGCACATAAGAAGTTAGTCGAAATTAGCTCTTATACTACACTGTTCTATATATTTTCATATCAAATAAGATCTAACAGCATTGTGCTTTGCCTTTCATCATTTATGTCATTTGTTTACATCCGATTTAATCTAATTAACGCTGAGAAGCTGGCCAGCCTTGTACTTTCTTTGAAGAATACAGACTTTCAGCCAAAAATTACTTTGGAAGTGCCATAAGTCAGTTTCCCACCTATTGTATAGGTACCTATTAACGCTCATGTTTTCAACATTTTTTATGGTCGCCATCAGGTATCACTTATGCAGTCTTCAGAATAAACATGGTTTCTGCTTTGCTTTAATTTATGAGGTATTATCTAACATAAGTTGAAATCCACGACTGACTTGTTAATAAACACTATTAATTATCCCCAATCACAATGGAACTCGACATTGAATAAGATGTACATGGATTGATGAAGCAGCTGAAATCGCTTATACGACTACCGCTCATGTTAAAGGCTTAACATTTCTAATGATGCAGTCGTTCAGTCACTTAACCCATTTCTCATCCATGATAGTTAGAATTCTTCCACTTTGAAAGCGGTGTTCATCTCCTATCACAGTTCACTGCTGAATGCCATAGAGAGAGTGTAAAATAAAAATATTTATGGCGTAACTTACGCAAAGTTTCCCACGTACGGTTTCAAAAACTCAAGTTTTTCCAGATACGGCCAATAGCAGCCATCATCCAATTTATAATACTCATTATTGCGAATCCATATGTACATCTTCGTCAGATGCTTCCATAGAGCTCTTACTTGAGATCCTGAAAAATTAAAGCTGTTTACAACCATGTCCGAGACCAGTAAAACATAGTTTCTCTTTAATTTTTCCACGAGGCAGCAATTGTGAATCGCTTCGTAACGTTTCTCATATCACGAGATCTTAAATCTTGGCATTAAATTTGTTCAATTATGTTCAATTTAAGATCTCGTAATATGAGAAACGTTACGAAGCGATTCACAATTGCTGCCTCGTGGAAAAATTAAAGAGAAACTATGTTTTACTGGTCTCGAGCAAATTAAGAGAAACAGTCCGGCTTCATAGCAAATGAACGAGATTTCTTTCATCAGTACCATCTACATGGCGATCGAAATTTAATTATGGTGAATGCATTAAGTAACCAAGATTTCTAAATCACGTGGATTGTATTGAGCATCGAAATTTAATTATGGTGAATGCATTAAGTAATTAAAATTTCTAAATCACGCGGATTGTATTGAACACCGCCCTCGCTCACCTCTTTTACATAGCTCCTGGCCGATGGCAGACCATGAATTGTCCACTTTATCTTTATCATAATAATCCGGATCGGAGTGGTCATACAAAAGAGGATGTTTGCTAACAAGGTCAATTAACTTATCGACGACTTCGGTGGGCCAAACCATTCCCGATTCCAGATTTTAGCCCTTCGTAATAAAACCATGAAACACCTCAAGAACACACAAGTTAACCTTAGCACATAAACTTGAACCAATGCACCACTGCAACACACGTACCGGCTTGGCTCAGGACCTTGGATGCACGAATCGACAGCTTTACGCTCGGTGCATGGCCTCTTTTCGTTGGTGTTTTGTTGCGAATCATCACGTTGCGCGCCTTGCAAATACTGTAGAACATTTATATATTAAGGGAGTATATTAATTTAGTTTCTCTGCTTATATCATTCTTAAAATACCTATGCTAAGTACTCAGACGAACCAGAATTTACTGTAAATATCGGATGATCAATTGGGGAAGGTAATTGCGTTTTGCAATTTGTCAACTTTAGCTTTAGGGGCATATTATAAAATTGAATTCCAACCCCCAAATTCGTTCACTAAGCCATCTATTCTTTATTATAGCTCAGTTACCTACTGGAACCTTGAACATTCCTATGGTTACCATATGTCTATCATAGAAAAATAGCACATTAACTATATAAAAAGAGGACACTTTATATACAATTTTGTATTTCTATCAGCATTTTCGTCGTAACTGTCATTATATTCACGTTCCCCATCATGAATATGTACACACCTATTCATGGTACATTGTCTTTTTTTACTTTAATGCCACAAATAATTATACTGCGCACAATCTTAACTTTTCGTGTTTCTATTTTAAATCTGTTCCTATTTATGGCTGTACGTTTTGCAAGAGAAAATACGCGTTCTTAGTTAGCATTAATTAGGCATAGAAAAAATTTCTAGACAATTCAGAATGATATAAATCACTGGAAGACTGACCGCAATGTGAGCACCACACTTCACCTAGTACTCTGCTTCGTTTTCTGTCATTTAATTTTAACTTTTTAAAATTAAGAAATTGATCAAAACACGTGTCATTTAATCTTGCATTTGTATTTTTGGGAAAAGTGATAGTTTTCAATATCCTCCAAATTATGAGTTTTTTAAAGTTACATCCATTTGAAAGGTTTAAACTGTTTTTGATATTGAGCCATTTACTTAAGATAGTAAATAAACAGTGCTATACAAAGACATCATCGTCTCACCGAAGCTAAAACACTTCTGTGAGTAACCTTTCTCCATTGTATGTGTAATTATTTCCTTTATCTTAAAGAATTTGTAATTATTCTTCTACCTCACCTCAGTTGAGGTGAGGTAGAAGAATTCTACTTGTGTGCCTCTTGGAGAGCACTTTGAGTCCAGTACTCCCATCCATCCGATGGGACGATAAGCTCCCCTGCCCCACACCTTTATGATAGCTTGCAGGGTACCTATTATGTAGATGTAAGCCGTGGTCCCCTTGGAACCTTTCATTAAGAGCAGGCTAATGATAATACTGGGTTTCTCTCCACCATTCCTCTGTTCCCTCCTTACCCACCTATCCATTCTGGCAAAGATGGCCTTAGTTGTCGGTTGCCTCCCCCATATACTATAGTCATTTGTGTTGATAACACCTATCCATTCTGGCAAAGATGGCCTTAGTTGTCGGTTGCCTCCCCCATATACTATAGTCATTTGTGTTGATAACACCACAAGAATATAGAAAAATCTTCATTTAAGGATAATATTATGGAATGGAATATGTACACTTACCTGAGTAATATTAACTTGAGATTTTTATAGGATTTATAGTATATGAAGATCTGTATGTAATCCAGATTAAATCTTTGTTTGCCATATCTAGATTTTGAAATCTAGATAAAATATGACTAAGAATGATTTAGAAATTTGGATTAAATGTCATGGAAACTCTAAAAATTTAGATTTGATCCTTTCCTGGTTTGTAGGGAAGTCTCTCTGAAGTGGAATCTAAGATAGGAATTTGGCTCATTCTCTATGTTTATTATATTATTATTGAAGACTGATAACAATGAGTGAGCGAACAATTATCTTGCAATGCTTAGCCCTTTGTGAAAAAACTGTTAATTTTTTTTTTAATTTTAACATTTAATTCGACACTGTTGAATCCAACAGTTACTGTCGAAAAAAAAACTGTTGGCTTCAACAGTTACTGTGGCAGAAAACAATTGAAAATTTCAACAAAACCAGGCCAACTGATGAATTCAATATAGTTACTGTTGAAAATTACAGTTATTGTAGAAATTTCAACTATATACTGGTGAAACTAAACAGTAAACTTGAAACCCTACAGTAAACTGATGAAATCCAATCATTTACCATTGAAATCCAAAAACAGCTGCCAGATCAGAATTATAATGTTGAACCCATCAACGTATAAGTATATGCTGAAAAATTGAATTATAAACCACATAATGTCAAGGTAAGTTGAGGACTTCTAAAAATTTAACCAGGTACCTATACATTGCATTATTGTAGAACATACTTCAGTAAAGGAATCAAATGCAGCATATAAAACTGATTACCTTTTCCATTGAAAAGGTGACCTAGCAATAAATATATCTACTACATTACAATACTATTAGTAGTTATACTAGTTTGTTTCAAAGGCTAATGGATCTATAAATGTTTATTTATCAACTCCTTGCTCAATGAGAACATTGATAAATAAATAGTGATCATACTTGAGCCATTTTAAATGTCATTTAGCAAAAACTTCTCATCCGATTTCATTAAGTTCAACATGTACTAATAATAATATTCTTTATTGCCCTGTCGGTTATACAACATAGGGCTCACTCACTCAGTGATTCAACCTGAAAGTTGGTTTGGATAAGTTAGGGTAGTGCTCACCCCGAACTAAGCCACAGGCATGTGAATTTCACACATTCAGGGTAGGGGGGCCAGTTCCTTTCCCTGGGCCACCTCACACTCCGAGGATTTTTTGTTCGGGGGCGTCCAAAGGCTTCACCCGGATTTGAACCCGGGACCCTTCGATCAGTAGCCAAGCGCCCTACCCACTAGGCTACCACGCTCCCTACAACATAGGATAGATAAAATACAGTCGTCCTTTTAAAACTCATCAATACTATAGTAACTTTTATGGATTAGAAGTTCCTTTAATTTAGCTTCAAAAATATCTTGGCTGGCTACATTTTTAATTGGCATTGGAATCTTGTTAAAAATGATTGAGGCTGAGTGATGAGGACCTCTTTTGGATAGGTATGCTTAAAGGTTGATTTGCCTAATGTACATTTTCTCTACCACTCTATGTTGGTCTGTGTCACACCACTAATATAATTTAATCTGTGTAAGAGCTACATACCCTGTGGAAATTAATTTGAAAAACACCAAGGATATAAGCAATGTATTGAAAATGAAGGTTTAACCTTAAGCATTGGATTGCAAAAAAATATGGATGCAGCTAAATTCTTTCTCATGCTCGCAAGTACGACCGCGATCAAATATTGAGTATTCAAGAAAAGAACAACAAAATCTTAACAAAAAATATATTGTCACACAAAACTTAAACAATACAAAATATATACATTAGTTTACAACATCATTGAATGGTTTTGTTCCTTTAGAGATATTATTTAATTTCATGCCTGCATATTTTAAGAACTCCTCCCCAAGTTGCCAAGCCTTCTGTTTTACATTGCACTTATGCACACTCTTGTGTATCCTGGCAAGTGAAAATGTTTTTTTCAAATATTGCTATGGCAATATAAAAAACTAACCAGTTTTAAGATGTGGGAGAGTACATGCATAGGAACTTAGGGTAAAGAAACTGTAATTGTACTCACCGCACCTTATGCCAAGAGACTTGCCAGCACAATGCTCCAAGTTGCTTTCACTAACTTTTTTTAATGTTGATCAACTTTAATTATCACAATCAGGCCAGTTCACCCTGCTATTCACTAATCCTCTTAAATAGTGCTTATTTTTTCGCCAGAATCATGAAAGACACTAAGGCTAAGAAGCCGACAGGCACAGCCTCCTCCTCATTTACGAATTCATATAAACCGCATTCAGAATGGCTAATTTTAAGAAGCAAAGTCGAGGACTGCATTTTCAACATTATACGAGATGAATGAAAAGATAGAAGATTCAGCAATTCACACTAATTTTTATATGACATGTAGCTTTGCAGAAGTGTAAACACAATAAATATATTATTATATGCATAGCAACGATTGTTTTCTAGTTGATATATCAAATACAAAACAATTGTTGGTATGCTAGTTTGCACTCCATTTAAGAGTAATTATTCTAGATATTTTCTAGACATAATGTATTTGTCATTTTTGAAATTTTGTATTTAAATTTGTTTTCTTCAGACTACTGTCTTTCACTAACCAAAATCTAGACGAATTACAGCCAATCAAAACCTCCAGCACAGTTACAAACTGTCAAAACTACAATACATTCACAGACCACCAAATATTACACTGCACCCAAAGAAAAAATACAGACTAGTAACTGGCCTACAGATATTGCAGTGTAGTTATGGACCATAATCCAGTTCATTTTCCAGACAATTTCCCTTCTCTTTAGTGCAATCCAGACAAGTCCAGTCCTGTCACAGACTTACAGTTCAGAAATTGGCCTTTCAAGCATTACAGATCGGTGGTTGACCAGTTATCAGCAACAGACTATATACTTACTTATACTTATAAACATTCTAATATCCTAAGTATATAAATCGCTGAAATTTCCACAAACTGTTATGTCCTTCAACATAAATGGCAATTTACTGTTGGATTTCTACTGTTAAACATTAAAATCCAACAGTAACTGTTGCATCTTATCAATAATCTGTTGGAAATTTAATACTGTAATATTCCAATAGATAACTATTGAAATTTAACAGTGAATGTTGAATTGCAAGAGTTACTGTTAAAATACAACAATAAACTGTTAAATTTCAACAGTTACTGTTGAAATTTAAGTTTTTTTCGCAAAGGGAGTTCATTGTAAAAGGATATTTTAACTACATAGGAAGAGAAATTTGAGAAGAAAAGTAACATTTCAATGCTGGAAACATAAGAAGCACACTCTCAAAAGTAGGAACGAGTGATAACCACTTAGTTTTTGTATGCCTTAACAGCTGCTGGTGTATTGCACCATATATATAACCTCCACAAAATCACATTGCAGTGGAACTTAGTGATCCGGCACTTGCCAGTGAAAGGTAGGTAGGTAATTACTGTCCAAAATTGCCAGGTTTCACTATAGGTCATTAAAGAAAAATCCTCAGCAGAGTAACTTAAAGATTGTGCCGAAATGAACAATTAAAGAAATAGTACACTAATAACCAGATAGTCTCGAACTTTACTCTAAAATACTCCGAGAAGGGCGTATTAACCATTGTATTCCTCACTGCGGGAATCGGCATCACAAAAAATCTGAAACTTCATTTCAAAGAAAGTAGTGAAAATGTGTCAGTATACCAAGAGTATATTGCTTGAAATTTTCACGGCTTCTACGATACACCAGTGCATCCCCGCTACCAGAGCAAAAGAATAATTTGTGTGTTTGTGGGTAACTAGTGCAAGTAAGATCTGCCTTTACTCTGCCCTCCTCCATTTGGTCATACAGTTGAATTCTTTACTCATGTCAGCACTGGTAAGCAGGAAACCTGCTTTCTTTAAGTACACGACCTAATGAAATCCAAGTAGATGGATTGCGGCAAAGATTACATATCCAGCAAGAAGTGTAGAGAATAGAGTTCTCTACACTCCTTGATACCCAGATTGAGCTCTTGAGTACTGCCACACACGTCGTGCATTGTACCATCCGCGAACTGAATAGGTACCGCGTTTGAAAATGAGCTGGATAACAGTTACTGGTATATAGAATGCCGGGCTAAAGAGGTGTGTTCCTTCCACTCCTCTGTGCGCACAGTATAAATGGAAAAGTAATGAAATAATTTCAAAAAATTGAATTTTTTCCTAGAAGCCAAAAAAAGAGGACGTCGTTAATTTTTCATTAAACCGGCCGGAAAACTTTGTCCTGAAAAAAGAGGGTAAGGCCGGGAAGAGGAGGACGTATGGTAACCCTATCCTTTCCTGAGTGCATTTCTTTTTGGGCCAAGTACTGCTACCATGTTCTTCAGTGTGAGTTCATTGCTTCTATTATATATTTCCTTCATCTATGTTCTCGACTAGTCTGTTCTCTTGAAGCGTTTCTCCAAACCACCTGCTTCTTCTGTCAAACTCTGCTCCATATTGAACTTTCCTTCCCGGATCTTCTGTACACTGCTTCATTTCTTTATTTTACCCACCCAATTAATTTGCAGCATCCTACACCCACGCCTGGTTTCGATGGCTTTTATTCTTTTCTGGTTCGCTTGGTCCATGTTTCTGACCATTCAAGGTTTTCACGTACTATTTCCTTTTTTCGAAGTGCTTCCATTTGGTGCACAGTTGAAGTGTGTTCATTATGAATGCTTTCTTAGCTTTAAAACTTCTGGACTCTGGATCATCTCTGCCTCTTCGCGGTCCTTCGTATCTCCACCGTCCCATGTGATATTACTCCACAGGTCGAGGTAAGAGAACGATTTCACATTTTCTAACTTCTCTCCGTGTACATATACCACGACTTTGGGTTTGTCCTATCGATCTTCATATAATATGCGTAGGGTACTTACTTCATCGTATTCAACGAGGTCTGTTAGATCTCTCGATTGTCAACAAAGATAGCGATGAAGCGTGCGAAACGGAGGATGTTGACTTTTTACCATTTACTTGCGGCAGATGCAGGCATTATGGAAACGCCGTCAATGAACTAGTAGTTGTAGAATCATGTTTTCAGGTGCTAGTAATGATGAGAAAATTTCAACGAGACCTCACTCAACGTTCTTTCACATCGGAGTCCAGAGATGACTTCCGACTAATTTTAGCGCGCGCTGCCGATCAGCGACAAGCGCGCCTGTTCCTCAACACCAACACTCACTCGCCCCGCGCTGGCTGGTTTAATAGTGTGCTTATGCTATGCAATTAATAGCTTTTGTTCCTTCCAATAACACTGGATAACAGTGTTATACCGTGTTCTTGGTTCCTTCCTTTGTATGATGGTATTCTGAAGTAGACCCATCGAAAATTCTCGATGTTTGAATGAATCAATGAGTGTGTACGGGGTACCTGGTATGTCGTTCACGGTGGGATATCTCAACGTCGTGACAAAGGCGGCTGAATATGTGTCTCCTGTGCCACGTCGTGTGCTCACGAGTCACGAAAATCTAAATATGTGTACCCCAGGCGAATGGTGCACGTTGCGTCGTGTTCGATGGAATGGAGGAGCCGAGAGTCTCCGGCGTGGAAAAAAAATAAGGAAGGTGGTTTGGGAATCCTTACCTACTGGATTTGATTTATCACGAAGGGTTGATGCACTGTAAGGGAACGAGGGAAGAGCGAAGGACAGACTTAACGCCCACCCATCTACCAATTCCTAGTCGCCCCTAATCCTATCTGCCCATTTATTACTATTGTTCCCATGAGTTCTCTGCTCGGTAGTATTTCCTGTTTGCGTAGTAGGTTGGCGTCTGGCCTCTTCATTTATCTGGCTTCTCAGTTTATGTACAGGGCTTTATTTTGCTGTTTTCTTTGTGTATTGTTTAATACTACCAGTATTCGCGTAGCAGTAGTGGCGTATTCCACATTTGGCTAAATAACGCGAAATAACCTCTATTTTTAACATTCACAGTACATACACTTTCGCACCACCTGTCGAATAAATCAAGTTCCTTTCAGGTAGACTCACAAATTCTTTTTATATGCGTTCCTCAGGTAAGTTTATTGATTAGTGAAACTCCCAGGTATTTAACGCGTTCCAAATTACCAAGTTTGATCCCGTCTATTTCGTATTTGAGGGATATTTTTCCAATCCCTTGACCAAAAGTTCATTACCATGAAGTTTTTTTTACATTGAGTTATAGTCCCCTTTTCTTGTACCAGTCCGAAATCTCGTTTAAGTTGCCATCTAGTAATATATAATTCTCATAATTAATGATTCCTCTTTGTCGTTCTTCTTCTTGACATGAAATCTTCTTTTACTATGCGCCTGGGAAAGCGAAAATATAAATCTAATTCAAATTTTTCCAACGCTTCAAATCAACAAAATAAGTTGGCTAAGTAAATCATTAGAACGCTTACTATTAGAAGGGCGGTTTAAAGAGCAAGAAGAAGTGATAAGGGGGCATTGCACGTTCCAATCGCAAAGTAGAAGTGTAGCTAGCAGTTAGGAAAGATAATAGGAAGGTCAGTATGATTAGTATAATTTACAATGCTAGCACGGGTAACAATAAGTACCAGGATACAAATACAGTGCTGGTAATCGAGAAACGAACCTTATTTTTGAAACAAAACCGAGTACGAGAGTCGTAGAAAGGGCGGATGGGTCAAAATTGTAGGTATCATGGTATTATGAAAAAAAAACAATGAAATAGGTAAATAAAGTGGTGCTATGGCTTATCAGCGGTGGGTTTTAATACTTTTACAGTTTAAAAACAATAAAAGATTCAAATATTCAATTCTAAGACCTTCCGCTTCAGACTACGATAGAATGGGCATGGAGCCAAGATGAGGCAATGAGTCTTCTCTAACGAGGCTGTGAAAATAAACCGAGCAACACCAATATTTACCCCTTCATTTACTTACATTTCGCACTCGGAATTTGAACGATGAATCTGCTCCCAAGAGGCTGGGTCATCAGCAGGAACCAGGCTTTTCCTGATAATCAGTTGAATGAAAACAAAAAAAAAGTTTTAAATTAGATTATCAGGTCCATTATAGTCGTCCAAACCCAAATACATACTTCGCTAGCCATTTCCTGAGAGACTCGGCTGACCTTTTCTTTCGTTTTGCCGAAGGGAACAGGCCACCCTTTTTACTTAGACGATTGTCCTTTCGGGGAGTTTCCATCAAAAACCTTTTTCAGGGATAACCTAAAGAGCAAATAGATTGTAATTATTTTTTTTAGTAACAGCATGTAAAGCACTTTCATGAAAGCACTACACTTCTTGCAAGCACTTGTGAATGCCTCTCACTTATCAGGGACGTACGTATTTATGACCTCTTGAGACCCCGGCGGAATCTAGAATGAGGCCCCCAATGTTGTCTTGCAACCTGTCATCTTGATTTAGACCTGTCGTAGGCAATACATAATAAGTACAATCATCTATCACTATTAATATTCTACTAGTAGGCGCCAGGTTACTTACAACAATATTTACATGTTCTCTCTCGCTAGGCTCCCGGCTGCTGCCCGGTACGCCATATGGTTAATACGGCCCTGTCGCTCATACAAGACAAGAAGGATTAAAATAAATGATGAGAGAAGCTTCACCTTTTGATACCACGCGTTGTTCTCTTCACCGCTAACACACTATTCAACAAGATAGCGCCCGTTCCACGGGAAAGAAACGACGAAAACGACTGTGCGACGTGTGCGACTTCCTTGTAGGTTTCGCGCTCGCAACGCCACCTACCAGCGAGTGGTATCATTAACTCGAACAGTTGACTGTCGTAAAGTAGGGGTGGGGATTTTCCCGAGGATTCAAAACAAACGAACATACTAGAGGTGACCACGTTTAATACTTCGTAAAATTTGCGGAAATACTTTGTAGTTGTGGAGTGCGTGGCCCTTCCCCTCCGGCGTACTAGAGGTGACCACGTTTAATACTTTGTAAAATTTGCGGAATTTCTGTGCAGTTGTGGAGTGGAGCCCTTCCCCTCCAGCGGCATGTCGGCAGCGTCAGCGGCGTTTTTGGCGATTTCCAATTTTTAAAATAATAATTAATACCTGATGATATGTTCTTATTTTAAACTGCGCAACTAATCATTGAGATATGCAAAAACTTTGTACCTCTTCATTTTTCGTAAATAACAATATATTCGGCCATTTTGACCAATTTTCATCTTGTTCCTTCCTTTTTTGAAAACTTTGACAAAAAGCAAAAGAATTCTAGTAGTAATAATAAATATATTATAAAATTTTCATGTCGATATCTTCATTTGTTTGGCTGCAAGAAGTAAAACCGTCTCGAAGGTAATTCAATTTTTGACATATGGTCCAACGCTAAACGGCAATTCCTCGTGAAGAAACTGAAACAATGTTGAAATATTTTTCAACATCGTTTTGACTTCATACTCGGTAAAGTGTTTCAATAATTATATGTATTTGCATCATATTTTCCCGATAAAAATGTGATTTAATGCGTGTATGTATTATGGAAGAATCCTGCATTGAGTACGCAAAATGAAATGGTCGAAATCATAATTTTAATATCTTGAAATGGAAAATTTCATGTAAGATATTTATTTAATTTCTTGATGTTTTTTGTGATGAATGATTGCGTTGCTTCCTTTTGTAAATCGCCGGAAGCTATGGCATAGCAAAAGGTTTCTGATTAGTATTTCCAAGTGGAGTATAGCAAAACTTAACCAAGGTGAAAAAATATACAGCTAGCTCAGAAATATGCAAAGAAATATGTTGGCTTGAGAAAAAACATATCGGTAAAGTAGGAGGTTGACTAAAGACGACAATTTACGTGAGCTAATTGAAATGGACCCCAATATGTACCTTTATTGATATGCCTCAATGTTTTCTTGCTTTTCATATTGATCATTGGTAGGTTATCTGTCGCAATCTTTCCAGCAGGATAGTCATCCTTCACCGTGCGTGTTGAAAGAGAGATTCAACCAATCAATCATAGTGTCCTTCTACCCAAAACTGTATTTCCTTACTTCGTGATCATGTGGCGAAACTGCTGACGATCATAGCCGATGATGGAACTAGTGTCCCGCGAATGACTCGCACGCTCTCACACAATGACACACGCATACCATCATACATCACTTGATTCATAACTATGGTATTGAAGATTGTGGTTGAATGTAATTCCTTTTTTTTGTGGCAAGAATGCTACGGTCGATACTAGGGACTGGAAGCGGACAATTGAAAACCGTTATATGCTTTGGATAAGATAAAGGATTTGGGTCAGTAAACTTGTTTTTCCCGCGATATTCGATCGTTCTCTAAACAAACGACAATTTTAAGTGAACGAGTAATAATTTTAAATTTCGGGGTCATGGTGGCCCAGTGCGTAGAGTTCTGGGTTAGAGACCGGAGAGTCCCGGGTTTGAATCCCGGGCAGAATATTTTTAGACACCCCCACCTAATTATCCTCGCGGCTCTATTTTATGCGTGTCAGAACGTCGTAGGAAATTGCAGGAGGCCCAGGGAAAGGAATCGGTCCCCCTACCCTAAATGTGTGAATTTCACTCGCCCATGGCGTAGTACGGGGTCAGCTGTACCTACCCTTACCTATAAAAAACCAACCTTCAGGTTGAAGACTGATTTTTTAATTTGTTTTCTACTCCCCAAATAACTTTCTACGATATTCCTTTTCCAACGCCTTGAGGAACGCACAAGCCACTCCATGCATCCTCGAGGCGTGTTCTTTTTCCCGAGCCACAAAATTCCGTATAAAAAATGACGAATCATCAGTGGTGTAATTCGTTAACGTGATTGAGACTGCAATCGGAATTAGTTCCTCCGGGATGCTGAAGAGAGGATAGAAGAGATCCATAGCGTCACTTGCCAGCGGTAGAGGGATGGGTTCGATGCAGAAGTATCGTTTTCTGCGAGCAGAGCACTTTTCTTGCTCCTCCCACGAAATGGGACAAGTCACACAATGTCGCTGGTTTATCCAGTGCGAGATGGCGTAATTGCCGTTCCGCTGACTCAGTTCCTACGGGATACGCGATGTGGATTTCCACGGTTTTACGACGAGGGCACTGTTAATTGGACAGCGCCCACTCATGAATATGTTTGAAATTCAAATTACGAGCTGGACGGGAGAATCTCTTCCGCCACTTCCCACGGAACGCCCCAGCAACGCTGTCCGGCGAGAAATTTCCCACGCCCGTTCCCTCCAGATGGGGTGGGGGAGGAGAAGGTGGTGGAGGCGTTTCTTTTTTTTCAGGAGGGCGTGGGAAGGAGAAGGCTGTGGAGGGAAGAACACGGTGCATGAGCGTCCATTATTACCCAGCCGATGGAAAAGGTAAACATATAGCGGCCAAGGTCGCGGCACCCGCATCGCTCTTACAAAATGGCAACTTTTCCGCCGATTAGCTGTCGCACGGACTCGCACTTGGTAACTCGGGAAGATTCCGTCGATCCAAGTAATTGCTGACACTCGCTCTTGCCCTTGAGAAGCTATCCACACGACCTTTCGATCGTCTGACTGATGCGCGGAGAATAAATTCAGGCCTTTTGCTTTCCAATCGTCGTTTTTTTAAATTTTATTAGCTTTCTGCATTTGGATATGTCGAGTCGCTTAAAGTATTGGTGTTAGAGAGGGAGATGAGGTAGCTGTCGGGTGTCGTAGAAAAGGTTTCAAGGAGGCCGAAAAACATTTCTAACATCGTCCGGGAAATTGGAATAAATATGGTTCCGAGTGCTGTGAAAGGAAGGTTACTGGATTAAATTATCAATTCAAATAAAATGGTACATTTTTTCTACCGCAATTGGAGGCTGATTTTCCTCGCGTAAAAGTTTGTTACGGGGATGTTTTTGCATACAAATCCACCGAATCATTGGATAAAGAAGGAAAAGAAAGATTTACAAATCGTGAATCTCAAGCACAAAAGTAAAATTGCATTAATTATCTATGGAAATGAAATGGCTGCTCAGTTCTCTTTTGCAGTGAGATTCATGGTTCTTAAGTTTGTTCTTTCTTTTTGCATTTCTCTCAGTTGTTTATTTCCGCGCTTCTTAACCGGTCATCCTTCCGTGCTTTTATCGCTTAACTTACGAAATAATTTATAATGGTCTTATCGTTTTTTAGTGTAAGGGAGTAAGGTAAAGGATAGGTCTCCTTTTTGTTAATTTCGTTTCATTGATATCATGGAACAAATACGAGAGGCGTAAGCTTCCACAGTTTGATTACACCCACATCATGGCC
Organism: Platycnemis pennipes; assembly: GCA_933228895.1. Taxonomy (NCBI): domain Eukaryota; kingdom Metazoa; phylum Arthropoda; class Insecta; order Odonata; family Platycnemididae; genus Platycnemis; species Platycnemis pennipes. The sequence continues at coordinate 57,258,811 of OW121848.1, forward strand.
CGCGAAGTCTGACTTAGGTTATTAGGGTAGTCTGACTTAGGTTATTAGATTCCGTTATGTTTAATTGGGGAAAGAGATCCCCCCTTCACTTCAGTTTTGTGAGGGAGAAGATATCTTACCTCCTGGCTGTTACAATGCGAATACTGAAGTAGTGTGGTGGGACCAAGAATCGTGGCGGTTGCAAAAATGAATCATAATCCTCATAAAATAAACCTGATGAAGGTTTCTCAAAAACATACCCGTTAGCCGTATTTTGACCGTTTTCAGTCCGGAAAAAGAATGCTTACTAAAAAGGAAAGTTAATTTTTCAATGGTTTACGAACGATGACGTTTGCATTTCCTGTCATCATCATAAGTCAGCAATCCTGAGATTATTTTGGCGCAGTATTCACCGAATTGTTATTTATCATATGAACGTATTGTATTTGTATTGTATTCATTTCATTCAGTAGTTCCTGCAACGAGTAAAAACAATGAGTATGAAATGAACAATGAGTAAGAAATATATAACAAAATATGCGATTTTTCAAACCGGTGATTTCACAGATTTCAAAGATTTCAAAATAATGCTAAAAACATTGCTCTTCCTAATAGATGTGTAAGTGACATATTTTGATATAATAGGTATTTCTCATTCTAGTAATCAATGCAGTTCAACTTGAAGCGCACGAATTCACCGAGCTTCAGTTTATTCGGTAATGCATAAGGCTGCTCCTCCCATATCTAATTCCTGAGTCACATGGTTGGTAACCTAGCTATCTACGCTATACTACTCACCTTATTTCCCTCGCATGCTAAAATTAACGGCTTATGCCGGCCCTGATGTATTATTCGTAGAGTCTGAGTGATAGTCAGCCAACATTTTTCGCGTTGAATTCTCTCGCACTTGTTGACGAATAACAATTGGGTGATCCATCTCCCGCGTTTCATCTAGGGGTTTGTGGGGTGAAGTTCCATGATGAAAAATGTATATACGTCATAGACGTTAATGAATCGACTCCGTCCATCGTTGATTGACAGTAGTAGTAGCGAAGAAATAGAAAATATGTTTTGCTTGATGTGTACTGCATCCTTGTCTTGATGATGTGTACTGCGACAGCAGGAGGATGGTAAGTTTTGAAAACACCTTGCGTCATACCTCTCATATAGAGGGGAGCCGGTACATGATTTCTAAGCTAAGATTTCACCTTCGTGTCCAGTGAATCACGAGCAACTGCAATGGCGCACCGTTGGGCTTGCCATCACTCTCTCGACAGGTGAATTAAATCCCATTTGGTTCCTCCTCCCCTCTCTCCACCCATCGAGGGCGTCGTTGTTTACCCTCGTTTCTCCCGCGTGTGCATGTTATATCGTGAGGGGGTGGGAGTACTTACAAGGGATGATGGAGGATAACGATACTTTTTCTTTTGAAAAAGAGGAAAAAAATGCATTGCGGCTCCCTCCTTCCTCCCATGGTCTGTGTAAAAAACAAACATTCCTCCAGTCTGGGGTAGGGAGGGAGGAAACCCTGTCGGTGCCTTGCACGTTTCACCCTCTCCGGGCTCCGCTATTCCTGTTGCCGCTTCGATCCTTCCCATTAACTCGCTCAACTCTCTTTTGACCTGCATAAGGTGAATTCTTCTTTAGTAAAATTGAGGTTGTATTCACTTACACGTCTCGTTACACCCACGGTTGAAATACCTTTCGGAATGACCCAATGAATAAGACAGAGGTGGCGGGGCATCCCCATAATACACTCAGCGCTACATATTTTATCATGTATTCATTTTTATTTCCAAAAGCTTAAAAGGGAAGAGATAGAAGATTTTTTTATCTTTATAATATTAAAGAGATAGAAATGAATGATGATTGTTTATAACGAATGGCGGTACCTGATGATGACTTAACCGCTGAAACGCGTTGTACCGCTAATAAAAACCCGTGGAATAAGTGATAATCTTGTGTCTTATAATGGCGGACGCGGTGGTATCGAGCTAGATGTGGGTTCGAATTTTGCGTCGGGGGTGGATGTCTTGTCATAGGATTAAGTTTATGTTATTAGGTGTACATAACTTCAACAGTTAGAGCATCTGAATACTTAACTCTAAAACTGTTTATGACAAAAATTAGGTTCTTAATTAAATTACAAATATTATTGCCACCTCAGCTTGCCTTGTAAAGGTTCCCTTGGAGTCTAAGGTTCTAGGCTCGGATTACGTCGCATTTTGGTTGAAATTTTCCAGTAAAATACACTCTATGTTGAAATTTGATTGGTCACCATTTTACATTTTTCCTCCTTTCATAATTGGAGTATGGAATTGGAATTAAAGAGGAGAGCACGTATTTTAGACATGATTGTACCTATTGACCCAATGAGATTCCCATTTTACTTATTGAATTCTTCAAGCGTAAGATCACATCTTATTCATCAGCCTTCATTGGCAAGGCGATTGTCTAGAGTTCATTCGTCGCTTCTTCGAAAAATACCCATAAATTCACATGGCAATGAATATGCCATTGAATTGACCATTTCATCCAGCTGTTCACAGACTTGAAGGACAAAACTTACAAAGAAAATCATGAATAAAAGCAATTTATTTATAACCTCCGCGTGATATTTATATTCATATTTGTGGCATAAGATTCTGTTCCGTTTCGTTTCATTCTGTAATTATATATTTTCGTTCCAGTCCTCAAAACTAATAGATTAAGATTCTGACACTGTGTCATTTTTGAGCTACAGGACGCCTCTGATTGTGGACGAGAATCATATTTTTTCATCAGATCTTCCTGCAGAAAATGCTATAGTGGAAAAATTTACATTGTATTTTTATATTAGTTGACGTCCCGGCATTAGGTCTGCGTCATGCATGTTATTAGCTTTTTCTAGCTCGTAGTCTTCAATACAAAGCGCTCGAGTGTGTAGTCTGCCAGAGGTATGGGAAAAGGTGTTTGGTTGCGATGGTGATAGGTACTGAAATGGACAAACTTTGTGGATACATCTACGTAATACCCTGCGAGCCATCACGAGGGTGTGTGGCGGGGGATGAATATCACTAAACATGCACCCCTTGCATGCAACTAAAGGCTACCAAGACCTACTTGCATGCAACTGCTATGCTTCCATGCAACTAAGCATGCAAGATGTACCATGCAACTAATAATGCAACTAAGAGCTACCACTACAGGCTACCAATACTTCACCCAACCATCCCCTAGGCATACCGCCCACCATATTATCCAATGCTGCGCGGGAAAAATGACATTCCAAATCCATCGTTACGACGGTTTCGACAATATATTTCTCTAATCTTATGCAACTGTTCAAATCTAGCATTATACTTAGGGGGTTCTCAATATATATCTAACATCTTCAATAAATCATATCCGTTTTAAATTTTTGCAGGAGATTTAATCGGTACGTTAACTCACAATCTGATAATGATTCACAACCAATTCTTCTATTAACTTTGATACATTGCTAAACCTATCGTAACACCTTTTATCAAACCTAGGTACAATACGCTGCACTCTGTCTAGTTCTCTGATCAAACCTAATTCATTTGGATACTTCAGCTATCCATATTTGTACTTGTGCCTTACTGCTTAATTTATTACATCTACATCTACGTAATACCCTGCAAGCCACCACGAGGGTGCGTGGCCAGGGGTGAAGATCACCAAACATGCACTATTGACATGCAACTAGGATATTTAATGGAGATTTGCTAGATAAAAGTGTCACATGCAGCAGGGTGTTTAATATCTACATAATAAGAAAGGGATATTTGGTGGTTATTACATGCATCATGCACTGCAGACTACTCTGAATATATTTCACCTACCTATCCCTTTGCTACGCTGCCTATTGCTCTCTCTTATGGTACGCAGGAAAAATGACATTTTAAATCTATCGGTACGACAATCTATCTCTCTAATCTTGTTCATCTGATCAAACCTAGCATAATACGCAGGGGTTCTTAATATATATCTAACATCATCTGTGAACAAATCGGTTGAGGTCGGTCGAGGTATTGGTATTGCCCGTTAGAGAAGCGAAAGCTAATCGAAGCGGGGTTGTTTGCTAAATTCTTCTTCCCATTTTTCCTACCTTCCCTATCCTCGCTGGTGTACTTGACAGCTTTATTATCGACCACACGACCGCTTTGGACTTCGCTCTTTGGATTCTTTCGGTACCAGACTGCTGATTACTTCGACCTCTGCTCTACTGGACTCGATTTCGGACACTTTTGGAAGGACCCACAGCAACTGCATTGCTAGGATCCAATTTCCCTTACCTTGGCGATAAGGAAGTTTCGGATAAGGGTGGCTAACCTAGTCCCACCTTATTATTGTCTGTTAGCGTTCCTTCACTTTCGCCTATTTCCCAGGTTGTCTTTTCCTTTAAAGCCGGACAGAGGGCTTGCACCTCCGCTGCACGTCCGGTGGCAAGGGGACGGTCCACTTCTTAGGGAGTCCCTCCATTAAAACCCTACTACGCTGAAGACGGAAAAAAAATAATTTTGGCAACTTGGTACCTGGATACTGTCGTACCATAAAGTAGACACTTCAGACCATCTTATATATAGCCGCGCCTACGGAAAAAATTATTTGGCCATTTGGTACCTCTTTACTGTCGTACAGAATGGCGGAAAATACTCCGCCAAGAGAAGGTTCTCTCTCTCCTTTTTCCTCTCCATTACCTCCAGATTCCTCAGATAAAGAATCCACTTCACTGTTCACCAAACCATCCAACTGCCCCACTGAAAATAGAACCCCTAATCCTGTTTCCCGCATTACAACGGCCAAATTCCTAAAAATAACCCCCATTATCTCTCCTAGCCTTACTACGCGGCGTAAAAAATACGCTAAAACCTCATCCCTTCCCAATGAGAGAACCAATAATAATAAAATGGTCAACAAAGAAGGCAATCTCAACACCTACGAGAAAAGCTATGATGAATCACGCCCTACAGCATCCCAAGCTCAAGAATTCACTTCGGAGAAGGACACAATTACCTTATACTCCAGCCCCGATGATAACGAAACGGCCCTTAGTGTGACCATGGAAATAACTGAAGACAGGGAGATGTCCGCTCCGGAAAAGATCATCAATATGGCCAAAGCAAATCTGCAAACCAGCTCGGAGACGATCAAGACACAAAAGGCTTCTATGCAGACCATAAATCTTAACTATGACTTGGAAGCTACTATTGAAAATTCCAATTCGCACACTGGTCTGGTTACTCCTGTTCCTCTTCCCACATCTCCGACCAAATTTCCTAACCCTGAATCTTTGGATATCATCCAAGACAACCCAGAGACATCCCCGCCCATCCCGTCCGAAGATGGTTGGACCGTTGTTGCTCGAAAACAACGAACCTTCAGCAAACAGACCTCCTTCCATCCACCCCCTGATAGCAGCAACCTTCCCTTTGAACAACGACCAACCAAAAGGATCCCAGCCATAAGACTCCTAGCTTCTGACAGCTATCGCACCCATTTATCACAACTCCTTCCTTCCCTTAGCTTTCCTCCGAAAATATCCCTCGCCAATAACTACCTATACATTAATCCCAAAACCCCTGCTGACTACCGCCAAACTAAACGGTTCTTTGAAGCCAGGAAACTCCCCTTCTTTACCAATCCTCTCCCTTCAGAAAAAAGAAGAGCTTTCCTGATAAAAGGAATTCCGGAATGCACTTCTACCACGCAGATCCAAGAAGATCTTGCTGATTCCGGCTTCACTACTACTGGAGTTATTCCTCTGAAATCCCCACCCAATCACCCTAAACCTTACCACTTCTTCAAAACATCATTGGTGGATGTTTCTAAGGAGAACGATCTCCTAGCTATCAAAAAATACTGCGGAGTGGATATCAGAATAGAGGAACACACTCCATCCGTGACCCCTGCCCAGTGTTTGAAGTGTCTCCAGTTCGGTCACACAAAAAACTACTGTTACCTTGATCCACGGTGCAGACTTTGTGCCAATTCCCATCCCCGTTCTGAATGCAACCTTAACCCAGGGGACCAGTATAAATGTGCCAACTGTGGCGGCCCTCATTCTGCCATGTACCGGCAATGCCCCGCTTTTCTCAAAGCAAAAGCCATTAAAACTGGGGAATTTTATGAACCCGTTACTGTGACAAACCCTTCTGATAATCAACCCCTGAACGTTGCAAATGCCTGGAATAGCAGAAACAACAGACGAAGACAGACGGTTGCCCGACATGATTCCCGACCTAAGCAAAGTGCTACGGTTGAATCTGATTTTCCTATTCTTCAGCCTCCACCTACTAATTTCAGAAACTCTAACTTCATTCTTCCAAATATCGTTCCGCCTCCACCTTCTGGAACCCTTGACGACTTTGAATACTCTGACGTTACTAATCTCCAACCGCCATTAGAATTCTCTGATATAATCCCAAAAGATACTTCTTCACCTCCAATTCAAGTGGCTACTGCTAATGTGGAACCACTATCCATGGGAAACACTCTAAATCCGGTGGGTGCAATCCGATACCAGGATGCCCCATGTGACGCCGTTCCCCATATTGCACCATTGGATCACCAACATCCTTCTACAACCGCAAATAAATGCCTGGAAGCAGCCATCCCTTATACAAATCTTACATCTGACCTAATCTCAGGAAATCCTACTGATACCAATCCCAACGTTCCAAATATGTCCCAAACTGAAACTTTTAACTGGTCAGCCATGATCAAGGCTACTGCCTTCTCGCTATCTAAAATTATCTCTGCACCTCCTAATCAACGCCCCTTACTATTTATCCAGTCATACACTGAACTTTGCAACTCATTCCTGAATAATGGCAAGACAGAATAAGCGTACAAGCAAAATCTCCCACCTGTCCATAATGGAATGGAACTGCAACTCCATTGCCAACAAACTGGTTGAACTCCATCTCCTGATATCTCAGGAAAAACCAGACATTATTGCCTTATCAGAAACACACCTCACTGCTGCCAAAAGCCTATTCATTCCTGGATACTCTTGTTATCGGAGAGACAGAACAAATCTGGACAACACAAGTATACTTAAGGCATCCGGAGGAGTTGCCATTCTTATCAAAAAGACTCTCAACCATGTTCAATTATCCACAAACTTTTCCCCCATAGAACACGTCGGTATTTCTATTCAAACCAATCTTGGAAAAATTAAAATCTACAGCGCTTACCACCCACCTAAACCAATCAGAACTGAGGGCTTTAATAAAATTTTTTCCACATCCATACCAACCCTTATTTTTGGCGATTTAAATTGTAAGCACACTGACTGGGGTTGCCGCAAAACCAATGAAAATGGAAAACATCTAAAATCCTACATGAACTCCGAGGATATTCAAATACACACACCTACTGAAGCCACACACATCAGCTCCACTGCCGACAGAGATACGTCTGATATACTTGACATTGCTATCACTTCCAACTACCCCTTTGATCTTTCATCTAAAGTTATACACCATTACTCATCAGATCATCTTCCTGTCATGTTCCATGTAGAAGCCTCCCCTCTCATTCAAATCCCCACAGGTACTAACCACAACTGGGAAAAATTTGGTCAATTACTGATTGACTCCATCCCGGATCTTCCCACGATCCATCCGAACCAATCATCCATCAATAACGCCATCAATACATTGACCACTTACATCACCAACACAATGCGACTTTCAGTAAAAAAACCGGCAATCATCCCTCTTATTTCCTCAGCATTACCACAACACATCCTACAACTAATCAAAGATAAAAACAAAGTCAGACGCATTTATCAACACACTCACAACGCTTCACATAAAACAAGACTGAACACTATCACCAAACTACTAAAAACTGAATTAAAGTCCTTCAGACAAAAGCAATGGAATACCAAGATTTCCTCACTTACAACCACGGACAACTCCCTCTGGAAAATGACACGCTCACTTCGAAATACCACCAAAACCTCCCCAACCATTATCATAGACAAAAAACCACTTACCACTGATGAAGAAAGAGGGAAAGCCTGCGCAAACAGAATGCAAGCTGCCTTCGCCAAACTCCCTAATACCCACAACAATGAACACTCACAATCCATCAATGACCAGTTTGATTCTTTACAATACCTTCCCTCACCCGAACCAATATACTGCACAGTTTCGGACGTCACAAACATTATAAAAGCTCTACCTAATAAATGCTCTACCGGCCCTGACAAAATTCCCCCCAAAGCTATTAAATTCTTTACGCTACCCCTTATTAACTACCTCACTGACATCTTCAATGCTTGCCTTTCAACCTCAACCTTTCCCGACTGCTGGAAAACCTCAACTATAGTAATGCTTCCTAAACCCGGGAAAATCCACTCAGACATAGATAATTATCGGCCAATCTCTCTCACATGTACCTTCTCAAAAATTTTCGAACGCATAATCCTAAATAAACTTCAAAAAATCCCCAACAGACTATTTAGACTGGAGCAGTTTGGCTTCGCTGCTGGCACCTCCACTGTACATCAGATAGACAGATTAACAGAATTCATAATCTCAGGCTTCAATCAAAAAATGGTAACTTCGGCGGTCTTCCTGGACATCAGCCAGGCCTTCGATAAGGTCTGGCATCAAGGCCTTATTTCAAAGCTCCTGAAACTGCCCATCCCTCTTCCCATCACTAAAATTATCCAATCCTTCCTAAATGACCGAAAATTCCAAATCAGACACAATAAATTCTCTTCAGATTTCTTTCCCATTCACACAGGTGTCCCGCAGGGAGCCGTTCTCAGTCCTACCCTCTTTAATATATATATAGACGACTTCCCGACTACCCCTAACACACAACTATATTTGTACGCCGACGATGCCACCATTGCTGCACGTAACTGGTGGCCTGACAGAAATTCTGACGCATTACAGGACCATCTTGACGAAATCGAGGACTGGCTCGATGACTGGCGACTTAAAGTTAATCCCAATAAATGCTCTAAACTCTGTTTTACCTACAAAAAAGTCCGACGTGACAACTTTCCACTGACGCTCTATAATAAATTCATTCCCCAAGTGACAAACGCCAAATTTCTAGGTGTGACTTTAGACGAAGGACTGACCTTTTCCCCACATATCAAAGCTATCCTCTCAAAAGTCAATAGATCAAAAATGGCTCTTCACCCACTGATCAGTTACAATAGTCCCACTTCCTTAAACAACAAAATTAAAATACTTTCCGCTATCCTCCTACCTCAAATCCTGTATGCATGCCCAATCTGGTGCACGGCAAACAAATCCCTTATCCAAAAAATCCAAGTGTGGCTAAACAGGGCACTGAGGCGTCTGGCTGGTGCACCTTGGTTTGTTCCCAACTCTGATATTCAAAGAAATTTATAAATCCCGCCTGTCACTTCTTTAATTCGGAAGAACCTTTTAAACTACAAAAGGACCATCAAATACTCCACCAATGACTTGATCTCCTCACTTTGGTCCCCCTCCTTACCTGCTGGGAAATACAAATATCCCAAAGATACCCTTCCCAAAACTATTCCTAAACTCAAAAAATCCAAACTTCCTAAATTCCCTAATGAAATATCCCATCTCAAATCACTACACCTTCCCTTCCAACCTTTCCCTGTACGAAACCAAGAAGAAAAATGTCCTTCCACCAATGAAGAAACACCTCCATCATCACCGCAGAAGAAAAAATCTGAAGATCCATATCCCAATCCTTCCCCCAGCACTGATACCTTAATAAAACAACCCGTCTTCCATGGCTTCGGCAGAGGGGCGGCTCAGCTTCCTCAACTATTACCTCCCTTTCCCGATTAAACAATGCAATAAACCTTCCCAAACCCTGATCTCGTATCAATACTATAAATTTCCCGCACCCTAACGAAATAACCTTACACTCCTTCAAATAACCTCCATCTTTCCTACCCTAACAAAAAAATCCCGTCGGTCTCGGTTCAGCTATGTCTAACCATCATCTCCCTTATAGTATCCTTCCTACCACTTAAGTATCTATCCATCCACATCGTTACCTTCCCTATTAAAATAACCCAACCACGACCAGAAAGGGCAAAAGCCCGGAATGGAGTTATAGGACTACTGCCATCGTCTGTCTGTCTGTCTGAACAAATCGGTTTCGAATTTATTTCAAAGGTTTAACCTAAATTTTAACCTGCGTTCTTATAGTAATTCCCATCCTAGTTCTTCTATTAAACTCGTAACACTTATACAATTATCATAACGGCCTTTAACAAATCTAGCGGATCTCCTTTGCACACGCTCTAATTCTTTTATCATACCTTCTATGTATGGATCCCATATACTAGCGGCATATTCTAAATGAGGCCTCACAAGTGTAAAATAGCTTCGTTCTCCTACTCTCTCATCGAATTTGCCTAGAACTCTTTTTATGAATCCTAATCTACGGTTTTGCTACACTAGTTATTTCCCTGATGTGTTTCCCCCATGACATGCCTTCCGTGATGGTGACGCCTAAGTATTTAATAGATTCTACGTTAGATATTTTCTTTTCTTTGATGCAATAATTTTTCCGAGGAAAGATATTCTTTTTCCGACAGTTTATTACGGCGCATTTCTTCAAATTTAATTCTAGCTGCCAACTATCACACCAATCATCAATCGCATCTAAATCCTTAGCTAAAGACTGACTGTCCTCTTCATTTCTAATTTCCTTACACACTACTGCATCATCGACAAAGAGACGGAGTTTGCAATTTTTAACTACTGTATTGAAGTCATTTACGTAGAGAATAAATAAAATTTGGCCCATCACGCTTCCCTGGGGAACACCCGATGTGTCTTTTACTACGCCTGAGCTGACACCATCTAATACCACCCTTTGAACGCGTTCATGTAAGAAGTCTCCTATCCAGCCTACTATATTACTGTCTATCCCGTATGATGCTAACTTCGCGAGTATATTACAATGGGGAACCTTGTAAAACGCTCTTATAAAGTCAAGAAACGCTGCGTCTACCTGTACGTTACCTTCTCCGGAAACTAAAATATCATGAACAAAAAGACCTAATTGAGTTTCGCTTTCTGAACCTATGCTGGTTTGTTATCAATAAATTCAGGATATCGAGGTGTTCCATTATTGATGTTACTATTATATGCTCTATAATTTTATATGATAGTGACGTTAATGATATCGGTCTATAATTACATGGATGTTCCCTATCGCCGCTTTTAAAAATTGGGGTCACGTTTGCTATCTTCTAGTCTTTGGGAACCACGTGTTCTTCGAGGAATTTATTAAATATTACTTTAAGAGACGGAGCCGATTTGAGAGCTAATTCTTTATACACATGAGCTGGAATTTCATCGGGACCTGAGGACTTGTTCGGGCTAATGTTTTTTTTAGTAAGTATACGATTCCGCTACAAGATATATCGATCGGGGGCATTGGTTGCTGAAATCGGTCTGGTATAGTTTCATGCATACTACGCTTAGGTTGATTAAAAACGCTCTGAAAAAAATAATTCAACAAATTAACCTTATCGAAACATGAAGTTGCTATTTCGCCCCTATCGTTTTTCAAGGAATTAACCGTTGACTTTTTAGTTCCCTGTACTTCCCTAACATATTACCAAAATGCTTTCGGATTTCCCTCTAGTTGTTCTCCAAGTACTTTTCTCTTGAAATCACTAAACGCTTTTCTAAGGGCTGTTTTAGCGGCTGTTTTGCAAATTTTTTAATGTTCGATGATATTATTTATATCGCTATTAGCTAAATTTTTCCTTAATTTTCATAGTTTCGCGTGGCTAACTCGTTGGCGTTTTAAACATTTTCTAACCTCCGTATTGTACCACCTTGGTTCCCTATTCTCACTCTTATACTTATGAGGTATATATCTGTTGATAAGTGACCGCGTAATTTAGAGGAACTCTTTACATATATTGTCTGTATTACAGTTTTTGCTGATGTACTCGAATTTGTTCAAAAGAAGTCTGTAAGTCACGCCTAAATCCGTTAAAATCTGCTTTACTAAAAAGGTAAATCTTTCTTTTTAATTAAAAAATTTTTCAGTATTGAAGGAAAATTTAACCTGTAGTCTGTCTACCTTGTGGTCACTTATTCCATCGACATTTTCAACTTTAATAACTTTTTCAGGGATGTTTGTGGCAAGTAAATCTAGAACACTCTCCCCTCTACTAGGCAAGGTTACTATTTGATGTAGAAATTAATGTGCGAGATCATATTTACTTGGAATGAAGAGAACGCAAACGGATTTCAGTTAATTTTACCCTTAAAATTCTTACCTGAAGCAGAATTAAGAACCGTTTTCTGCTGAAACTCCGGTTATGAAAGATTCTGGTTATATACTCTGGTTATCCATTTTGCTGAATGTCCCTGCAACGTTCATGAATTAATATTTTCTCTTTGCGTAGTATTTTTTCTTTCTTTTTTGTTGCTGGAAGCATTCCTTATTTCATCATTTTCTTTTTTGTAGCCGGAAATCACATTTTTTTAAATGGTTTTCTTCCAATTAACTGCACGCCACCGAATTCCCATCAATCATTATAGTCATCCTAATGCCTTCAAGTAGCCCGCCCGTGGTGTTTTAAAAAAATGCATGTACCAACGGGTGAATATTCCCTCCATCAGCACATGTTCGCATCACTCCGAGAACTACCCTTACCCAACAGCCTCACCACTCCTCGCCCCTTCCCGTGTGCCCCGCCAATCACCCTCTTCCCCAGCTCAACTCACTGCTCGCGCCCTTGTTTTACTTGCAACCTGCGCCTTCTCATCCGTTGGGGGAGTGAGGGAAACAGCTGGGGTTGGGAGAGCCCTTAAAAAGCCATCGCCGACAGTTTTCCCTCTCTCGTTCAACCCCTCTTCCCTTTCCTTCCTCGTCTTGCTTTTCCTACTACGCCCTTTTTATGCCCCACAGGTGAAGAGGGGTTTTAAGCCGAGGAGAGGAGAGGCATTGCCGCTTCTTGTTGGGCGCTTCGAGCCTGGCAAAATGTTTTTTAGCATGATGGTGTCAGACGGCGTGAAAGCTGTGTTTGAGTTAGGCTTTCGGCTCGCCTCATGCGCTGTTTATTCGCCGCTTGTTTTCGCGCTTAACATCAGAGATTTTAGTCATCATCGATTGCAGGGGAAACAGCATCGAGGGACGATAACAATGGAATATTTCCGAGCACGTCACCATGTTTTAAATGCGCACCGTTCGCGTGTGTGTGTGCATGAAAATAGTTTTATTTCTTCATTACCACATGTTATTTGTAATGTTACATCTTCAAAAGCGAATCTGTTTTCAATCAAAGATTTACTAATTCTTTAGATAACATGAAAATTATCAGAAGTAGGAACAGTTGCAGTGAAGAGTTGATATATTCTGGATGGTATATTGATATCTATGTCACGTATTAGGATTCTAAAAACTAAGAAGTAATACTCTCACCGTGAAAAATTTGGTGACACGAAACCGGGGTATATGTTTTCTGATGCCTAATGAAATCTGTACGGCTAGCTTGTTTCGTTTGATTGAAAATGCTGCACTGAATTGGCTGCAGTGGTATCGATGTGATTTATTTTCGGGATCAGCTGCGTGGCGCTGAGTGTTACACTTGGGTTTCTTACCGAACAGCTGGCATGCTGCTTTAGGTCTCATCGCTGTGCACCCCAAATTTTAATCGGTACACTTGATAAAGATCCAGCCGACAATAATGTGCATCCGAATCTGAGAAATCATATCAACTATATTCACTGCCACAAAGTCTTATGTACCTATATTTAAGTGTTCAACTTCTTGGGCGTGTTTGCGACAAGCTGACTCTGGTCGGCATGATGGAAGGGGTTTCAAAAGCTAACGACATCTCGTGTTTATGATTTTACGAAAATCTTGAACGATCTCGTTGTCGGAATTGTCCTTTGGGTGCTAGTGAACTTACGTCTATTTCCCTCTTTAGTCTCGCTTCCTACCGTCTAGACCAGGGAAAAACCACGTCGCTCTTTGGACTTGATGAGCCCGAAAACAATCGCTGCACATTTCCCCGAATCGCATATTTTTCTCGTGTTCTGTGGAATCCCAAAAAAAATATAAATCCCTCAGCGAACCCTTCGGTTGGACGAGATCATTGGAGCATGTCCTGACTGGTAGGAAACATTCCGAGCGTGCTTGGAGCGGAAGGAAGGAAGACTCGTCCGTTTACGTCCCGATCGGAGAGCGTGGAAAGCCGTCGAACATATTGGGAGGGGGGAGAGTCGAAGTGAATCGCGCACGTCATCGCCAAGTGTGGTGACGATCATTTTACGACTCGTGGACTCGTTCCGTCGCGCTCTCACGAATTTCTGTCGTTAGCGCTTTTAGTTTTCTTGGTTATGTCAGCAGTGCGTGGAGCATACGCAGCTCGAGAGCGAAGTGAATCACTGGAAGACACTTCCGTCTTTTGAGTCATTCCTACACATCTGCCGAATAATAATATACGTAGGTTTATTTCTTTTTCCTCTGCACTCCAAGTCTGGCCAAAGTAATCTTGTCAATGATATAAATGATGGCAGAAAATCCCTCGAGGGCAATTTAAGAGTTACATTTTAAGTATCGTTCTTTTTGAGTTTTGATTTTTTTTTCACTTAAGTTCGATGTTCTTTGGTGTGCCTTATTTTATTCGAAGTATGACCCCTAATACTGAGGGTTTTTTCATCGTTCGTAATTTTTATGCCCCCTACGCTTTGGCTGATTACATCTCAGTTAATTATCATTGCAACATTCGGCTGTTTTGAAGAGATTTTATTTGTGGCTAGTTTCGTTTCATTACAAAATTTTCAAGCAATTAAAAATGTAAGGGTCATTAGTAAATTCTTTTAAAAAGAGCGAAGAATCTTAATTTTAATTAACTAAGGAGCAGTTTCACCATCTCAAGCCTGACACAGTATTTCATGATCACTATTCATTATGAAGCTCCACATATTTTCAAGTACCCAAATAAACAGTTAACCTTATACTTCACCTAAGTATTGTGGTTCAATATGATCTTGACTTAAGGATATTCAGTTTAGAGTAGTTAATTATCGTGAATCTGATGTTGATCCTAGAAGCGTTAAAGGTTTTCATAAATGAGCATACTTTAGTACAAATTGGTTTAGTACCGCTGCGTATGACTGTTTTGCTCAATTTTGACTTCCCACTCGACATATGTAATTGTGTGGCATAGTTGTACTTTGATTTGCGAGAGGTCCAACGAGGAAAGCTCCTCAGTACGGATAAGTTTATCTGGTAAGTATAAGGGTATCTCCATTTGTTAAAGAATACCTTCTTTTGATCCAAATCATTTCAATAATCCTCCGTGTGTCTTTTAGGAAATGATAACTGAATGTTGACTCGAAGATCGTAACGAGGTTTCCGCATGCTTAGATTAATGTTGACGGTATTGCTTGGCTCGCCTCCACTAGCGCTGTGAGTGATGAAAGTTCCGTTTCCATCCTCATTGTCGTTGATACAATTTTACGACATCGCTCCGATTCATGTGTTGCATTTGGGTTAGACATAATTGAATGAAATAGGAGACCAGCTGATGTCCCATTATTTACGACGGAAGCACCAGGTTTTGATGCCATGGAAACATTTCCGGTCACTTAACACACCGCTTCCACTTCCGCCACGAGAGCGCGGAAGTTTTTTTGTCTCGTTGAATAATGCCATGAGACAGTCGGTGGCACATCAGATAAAGTCACCCAGTCACTTGGACAGCCGCCCGCTTTTCATGTCGGGTGAGGAATTTCGGTGGTGGTGTGCCATTATATCTTCGATCGATGTATCTTTTCCTTCCTGTCCGATGCACCATTAGGACGTGTGCCAAGGGTTAGGAGGACTGGCTTGATGCACTTGATGGGTGCAGATGACATTTTGTGGAAATACATAAGGAGGCAGGAGATTCGGGAGAGGAGTATTCCATAAAGCTTCGGCCACATCCACTGTGGAGAGGAAGTTGGTAAGCAATTCACCGCAGGCCTAATTGTATTTACGAGGAGCTCCCCATTAGGACACGGGATTCAATCACAACAGACAAAAAGGCTGCACTTTAAGTATTGATGACAAGAAAAAATTCCGCGGTAGTGAGTTCATGCCGTGAGCTCATGTAACGGCATGTATCTTGTTTTTTTTTAAATATAAATCATGTGAAGGAAACCTTAATATTCATCAGTTCTGTGCTCTCATTTTCCTTTCCGGGCTATGTTTTTAGGCAAGGTGTAAGCACGTTATGCCACAAGTGAATCGGCGTTTCTGTGCGTTTTATTTGCCTTGCCACTCTGCTCATGACTAGTGGAGCCAATACTGTGCACATTCGTCTGTCCGGCTACCATATATGCACTGTCTTAGTTTTTCCTATTGTCCTTATATCACGTTGTCTTCTTTGCACGATCCTTCGCGAATCTAGTGTCTTAATTTGACTTTCACGAAATGGTTAGCGCACTCATCTCATGAATATACCAAATGTTGGCAATCTATTTTGTGTGTGGTAATGCTAATGCACACTAACATTAAACAGAAATAAGTTTTTTTTAATACACCCTGGTTATCCTTGCAGACTGCTTAAACCCCTCCCCCCCACCGAGTTCTCGACATGGTTTTTCAATCGATTTGAATGTAACAGAAAAAAACACAAGTCGCTAAACGGGATCTTCTGGTTTATAGGCCACCAGATTTCATATAATAAATTATCATGTATTATCATGAATTCAGGAAAAATCAAATAATATCATGAATTCAGGAAAAAAACATAGCACTGCATTTGAAGTTGAGGTTAGCTGAAAATGAAAGATGTACAAATGTAACATTGGTAATGCGTATAGGGCAATAGTTCACCCCTCTGCCACACTCCCTTGCGGTGGCTTGCAGGGTATTGAGTAGTTGTACTATTATTTCACATTTAATCTGAAAGCATAGGAGTCACATAAACAAATATCCCATTCCATCATTTTCATTAAAGGTAAAACTATGGAAAAAAACATGACCTAGTACATCGTTCTTTTAACTATCGTCCATTTCGTAAACGGTATTATGATAATCTGTGCGGAAATATTCGGTAAAAGATCGGTTTAATCTCAAGTACATTTAATTCTCTAAAATCATAGCCGTATATATTTCATGCGTTTGTATCCAATGATCAAGAATATGGCTTAAACCCATGACTCGAGGAGAGACAGTGAACAGGCGACATTTGGCAAGTATGTATGCGCTTTCACTTTAGTTCCAGTGTCAAACGTGCACGAACCTCCAAGAAAAAAAGAACGAAATGACATGGTAGTCCAGAATAGCGTGATCGTAGAAAATAATAATTTGCTGGCGTGTCTAAATTTTCATCTCCAGGCCATCGAGTGGAAGGAGCAGATCGGAAAAGATGGGTAAAAGACTCGCGATTGCTTCATAATTTGAGTGCCAATTAGCAAACCGGCATGGAGGATGATCGTAAACAGGCTGTTGAATCTTCGCACTAGCCTCTCCATAATTGGTAGTAAATAGGTTTTCGTGACACTTTCTGGCCTCGATCCTACTTTCATCTTCCCGCGGCAGCATCGGAAAATTTTTTTGGAGCCCAAGAAGTTTCGGTTCTTCTGGAGAGAGTTGAAGTAGAATTAGGTTTTAAGGTGCTCCCGCTGCTAAGGTTTCATCTCACTGTCTCTTTAGGAGAGAGCTCGTAATAATGTCCATTGAACATCATTTAAATTACACTTAGTGGATAATCTCTAGGGGTTTTCAGGCTTTACGGCGTTTTTTTACTGAAAGAAGAACTTTCTGAAGAAATGACCTTACTGTACACAAGGATAGAGTACAAGGGACTTATGTTATCGAATTATTGTATAATAGGACTAGGGAAAGAGATCAATCAGATAGAATTGAATTAATTTGAGTTAATTAAATCAATTAAATTGAAAAGATATTTATACCCGCCGAGTTCCGCCATGAAATGCCCCTTGTGATATTTTAGCCCCCAATTCAAAATGCCTCCTCCCGACACTACCTGGAGTACAATTCACTCTCCTTCCTTTTCTCATCCACTCATCATTCTCGTACATCTGCCTTCATCTATATACTTCATCCGTGGCCCAGACTTATCTCACCCTGTACGTTGTTGCTTCCTCTCGTATTCGTGTGAAATAATTGTAAGACTGGGGCCAAGTTTCGATTTAGCTGCAGGTGTGATTACCTTAAATTTGGAATGCCTAATCACTTGAGATGTTAATAGTTGTTTTCCATCGGAGTGTGGAAAAGGTCCCACCACCTCCTCATCTACTCCTTAATTGCATCTACACCCTACTGGGAGGTGTAGATGCAATTTCATCTACACCTCCCAGTAGGCGTGACAAGTGGTTACATCTACGTAATAACCTGCGAGCCACCACGAGAGTATGTTGCAGGGGAAATAAGAAGACGATAGGGGGTATTACTTCATGTTAGATATAGCAATCATTTACATGTTAGCCGGACATTAACGACTTTAGATTCTAGCACCTCGTTACCGGAATAGCTATATTATTTTGTAGCGTGGTAGCTTTAAATTTAAAACGTGCTCAGCTTTTGACTCTGCTCAGTAAATCTCGTCCGCCTGTGCTCACCTATGAGTCCAAAGCATTTTCATCCCGTCCACTCGCCTGCTATTATCCTCTTATGTTTCCCATTGTTTTAAGTTTTATCCTCCTAGCAGGCGCACCCTAGGCGGACGCCTCCTTTCTCCCGCTCTTTAAAAGGTGAAGGAGGGCTGCCCGCTCTTGAGGCCGCCTCTGGAACGACCCTTTTGTGCTCGCTTCTCTGCCTTCCCATTCCGATCCACCCCACAAGAGCCCTCCTCTCTTTCACTCTCTCCCTCCCTCCAGCCTTGCATCTCTCCTCAACTCCCTCTCGCCGTTTCGAAAGCCGGACCGGGAGCCGTGGAACCCACCTCTCTCTCTCTCTCGAATCGTGCGGGTAACAGGTGCAGCGGCGGCGTAGACCGTGGCGAGGGTGTGGAATTGTGAGGTGGGTTCCCGCCAAAAATAAAGCCGGTCGCCAGCACAATGGTCTGTCGTTAATAACGGAAGGGTTGGTCGAACTGGGGACGGGGAGGAGCGAAATGGTTTGGTAGCCGGTGTCCGGCACACTCACCCCGTTTCACCCCCTACATCCCCTCGTCTTCCTGACCCTCCCTCATTATTTAATCCGAAAGGGGTCACTTGGCCCCGATCCCTCCGCCTCCCATGGAGAGATTTTTCTTCAACGTGAAGATCCCCAGCTCGTAATGGCGTCACACCTGCTTGCATAACGCCAAGCTCCGCGTGATCTCGCACTCTCAGTGTGCTAACGACAAATAATTAAGAGTAAAACGCGGAATGTTTACCTTCAGTGAGATTGCATGAAACATTAATCTAGTACCCACGTAAATAATAACATGTGGTCATTTCAGTTAATCTACTTGTTTTTTTAAATTATTTAATCCAATAAAAGAATTTAATTCATCTCAATTCACCGAAAAATAAAAAGTAATACGTTAACGTGTCCATGGAGATGGTAGACAACCATGTTGCCAGTCCATATGGGTTTTGATTACACCGTGGGAAAGTGGGTAATTTCATTTTGTCATTAATTGATCAAAATTTTCCATCGTTTTACGCATTTCATTCCTGATTTTCCATTCTAGCAGCGGTAATGAAATAATCCCTCCATTGATAATTTTCAGTTATTCTTAGAATTCCACTCTCATTTCTACAAAATAATATTTTCAACTACATTTATTTCAATTTGTGTATAAGAGCACAATTGTTTGTTGGAGTTCTTGAATTAGTCGACAATAGTTGAATTGGAGTATTCCATGTATTGCTGGGCGTTGAATTGACAAACCGTGTTGTTAGTCATTACTGATTATTTTGTACGATAGATTTGTACGACTGGTCCTTTACCCGGATGATGGGTCATATCCTACACAAGCCAGAATATATTTGGAGTGACGGGAGGCATGGGGGAAAGTAATTTCCGGCGTACCTAAAGATCGAGGGCTGCTATCTCTTTTTCTCTAGCATGCCTTTATTTGCAATTCGTGCTGACACCGCTTTTACTTGTGATGACGTGGAAACTGACGTCATATGTCAGCAGTCTTGTTCTGACTAATGCTCCTAGGAGTCTCACAATCAGATATGCTTACCACTATAGGTTTCAGGGACCCGGACGCATTCAGTGCGTCTCATTACTAGACAGCGCCAGTCGTTCGTATCTATTTCAGATAATTAATTTTGCCAAGGAGCTCTTAATGTATTGCTATTGTAGGCAAATAGCTTTTCATTCTTCAATATCATAACCTGAAGTTACAACAAATTAAATACTTATCCTTTGATGCAGACATACTTTATTGACTACTTGAATAGGCGTCACTTATTGGGAGTATGGCCTACGGCCCCTATACGTACCTAGTACCATGCAAACCAACGCAGTGGTGGGTGATAAACGACTCCACACCAGGCAAGTGCTATCGTCAAGTAATCAATGCTATTGCTAGTACCTACAGTTCCAGTTTTGCTGTTCAATCATCTTAATCCTCCAAGAGAATGCGATGGCTTCACATGCAATACAATCTCATACCTTAAAGTAACGAAATTCTGATCTAGACCGCATATTAGCTTACTGTTGTCCCTGTAAACCAGAAGCAGTCGGTTTTTGCAAACGTGTAACCGAGTTGATTGAAATCCATCTAGTTTCATCTCCCACACACTTGAGCACGATGTAAAAATTCTAGAAGCCGTTCTGGTGCTATTTCTCGCCAAAATATTTTTCGCAGCGGTCAAAATCGTTTGCCACCGGTCCAATAAAAAAACCATGGGCAAATATATCTGAAACCAATTTACCTCGAAGGAATGGCTTCTGAAATTTGAAAGGAGAGGATGGAGAATTTTTGTAAAATTTTCATTATTCTTTAACTGTTCTTCTATTTTGACGAGACTAATGTTTGGGTTGATGGTTCGCCTACTTCCCATTTCGGACGCATAATCATCGTTTGAGTAACGGCACAGATGAATCGGCCGTTAATTTTCCCAAGGAAAGTAATAATGTTCCAAGAAAACGGTGGATGTGATTTCAGTACGTTTCCGTTCTCATAGTTCATCGGGGGTCGTTTTCCGAACCAAGGGCCGGGTCCCGGAGGATTTAATTTCGCATAACTGACGACTCATCTGTAAAGTGAAGTGAACGGTATTGATTTTTAAATATCGCTTGTCGCTATCGCAGTCAATAATGGTACGATTTGTCGTAATTGATTCGTGTATTCGCACTCTTCTCCTGAAACCCTCCAAATGGATTTATTTTTGAGTGCTCAAAAGATGTGGAAGGTCACGGTTTTTCAATTCAGAGTGTCGTACATCATCATCATTTCCATTCCATTACGTTTGATTATTCACTAAAACGTGTACGGGTTATGGTGGCGTAATGAAGCAATATTAAATAGATTGTGTAAAAGAAGAGGGTCAATGTGAGCGATCAATACGAACGAGGAGGCGTTGGCTAAATATTTTCATTTCCATCTTTAATTTCCGGCTGAAATATTTTCTCCGGATGCATGGAACTGTGACTTTTCCCGGATATCGTTGGCTTTTATTTGGTTTCCGCACATTTATTTTTTAAGTCAGTAGCAAACGATCGGACCGAGCGATTGAATCATCCAGTCCCTCGATATTCCCCCATCCTCTCAGTGGATTAAAATATCAACCCGTATCCATTTAATCAACTTTGTCTCATGAAATAATTCGATGGAAGTCGGCAAGCACGTGGAACGATGAATAGGTGGAGAAATATCGAAGGTCATCTCATCGTAATATTGGTCCGATGACGGAAATCCAAATTCCCGCTGCCGCCGACGAGGAGGATGGGCTAGTCAGATGCAGGATCAGGGGGAAATATCGCCGGCAATCAATGGCAGTAATCGAAGTTATATTATTTTTTATTCTCTTTCAGATTCCGGGAGTCATCTTTTACGTTAACCAATTAAAATTATTCATCTCCCAAATTGTATACATTACCGCGGAAATTGTATACATTGTATTGATTCTACTGGGTGAACATTTTTTTTGTTACTATAGGATTGCATCATGAGAATTTTACCTTGGATTTCCTATTCGAGGTGAACGGAGAGTCATTTAGATGAGTCATTACTTTAAATATGAAAATTAGGATCACTTTATCTAGTGACAGCCCAAGGGTATTAAGGGGGTTCTATACCTCCGCAGAAAACGGCTCTGCAGACCCTTGCGAGATCGAAGATAACGAGTTTAATATAAGTCGCAGAGATGATCGGGTTTCACTGATCGTTAGATTAAGGATCAATGTGAGCGGCTATTTGAACAGAATTTTCATTAGCAGTACTCATTAAAGAGCTTCAGGCACTGAAAATCGTAAAAATAGCCTGATTTCAACTTTTTTTCCTTTGACATTGAAACCGTAATGGAAACATGTGTTCAATTATCCGCTGGGATTCATCCTTCTCTTCTACTATTATATCAAACTCAAAGACCTTAGGTGCATACTAAAGTTGCTATTTATTATTTTCCGAACCATGTTTTCACTATTTTACGTGCTAAAAATCTTTCGTTCCGTGGCGCTGCTCTAGTCCCCCCCCACTCCCGCTAACGTCACCCTCCACCTCCTGGCTCCTTATCTCTCTCTCTCTCTCTCGAACCATTCCAAGGCCACGTCCGAGCCACTTCGCCTCCCTCCGGCCCCCTTGTCGAAAGCCAGAGCTCTCAGACCGAGCGAGCTCAGCAAGGATATTTTTTTCATTAGCAGGCAGGCACGTAGCCAGAAATTTGCTTCGGGGGGGGCTAAGTTTAGCACGTTTAGCCTAACTTCAATTCAGCCTTGCCCGTCGGTACCGACATGAAACAAATGTCTGCCTTCATTTTCAGTGCTCGGTATTTGCTTTCACAGTGCCCATTCCTATCTGTTTTCTCTGGTTAAGCTCACTGTTTATCCTGTCATGAAGCAGTTAATTTAACCGGCCCCAGAACAGAAGTTCAAATCATGCATACATATCAGATTACTACAGATACATACATATCAGATTGGTAGATTAAATAGTGGGTCGATAAAATAATTATCGGGGAAAATTCTAGCTGAAAAAGAGCACCAGGAGAGAAATAGATTGGGAGAAATAATTTCAGTCATAGTAGTGAATTGTCGTAGTTTAAGAAATAAAGTAGCCGAATTTCACCACCTCATAAAAAGTACTGATGCTGATATAATCGTACGCACAGAAAGATGGCTTTCGAAGGACATATCAGATATGAAGTATTCCCTAAGTGTTTTACCGTATACAGAAAGGATAGAGTAAGCAGAAACGAAGGAGTATTATTTATAGCTGTGAAGGACCCGTATGTTAGTAGAAGAAAACTTATTTCAGAGCGAAGTGTAGTAAGTATTTGGTGTTCCGTTAAAAGTAAAAGTAGTCACCCAAAAAAAAGATATATGTAGGTGCATATTACAGGCCACCGGATGCAGACATCAATTCTATAATGGAACTAGAGTCAGAGATAGGAACATTGATTTCTCGCAACAAATACAGAGGAATAATAGTAGGCGGAGACTTCAATCTCCCTTCGATAGACTGGAATACGTGTAGTTTTATAACAGGAGGTAAGGATAAGTAACTCTGCGAATCACTGTTGAACACCTTTACGTCACATTTTTTACATCTACTTCTACATAATACTCTGCAAGCCAACATAAAGGTGTGTGGTAAGTGGTGAATTCTCACCAAACATGCACTACATATCATGCATAAAAAAGGAATAGTACTCGTATAGGTACTGTTCAAAACTACGCTATTTAAAAAAAGATAAAAATAGCGAAGCATACATTCAAAAACATGCCGTTAGTTGGGTTAGCTATAAGTCCTTATACCAACATGCAGGTACCAATGTTATCCATTGCTACACTCGTACTGGATATATTTACCGTTATTCATATCCCTCAATGTACGTAGAAAAAAGGGCATTTTGAATCTGTCAGTTTGGCAATCATTTTCTCTAATTTCGTGATTATGGTCCAGTCTACCATAGTAAGTTGGGGTTCACAAAATATTTTTAACATCATCACTGAAAATATGGTCTTGGAATTTGTTTTAAGAGATTATGTCTAAATTTCAATCTGCTACGATCTTCTTCAATTCAAGTGCTAAGAGGAGAGCTATTCATTTTCCAAAAATTCATCAAGAGACAATTATTAAATTTTAATTCTAAGTGCCATGTATCACACCAATCTTCAATTGCTTTTAGGTCATCATTTAAATATTCTTTATCGTTTGGGCATAGAATTCCCCTGTACACTACAGTGTCATCGGCAAATAGACGAAGCTTACTTATGACAACCTTATTGATATCATTTATGTACAGGAGGAACAGGAGTGGACCTATCACACTACCTGATGGGATACTCAAAGTGACTTTAATTGCCGGTGAGGCAACACCGTCCAAAACAACCCTTTGCACCCGATCATGCAGGAAATCATTTATCCATGATTTAATGTTACTGTCTATGCCATAATATTTTAATTTCAAGATTAGTTTGCTATGAGACACCTTCTCGAAAGATTTTTTGAAATCGAGAAATATAGCATCCACTGGAATATAATTTTCGCCAGAAACTAAAATATTGTGAGAAAAGAGAGCAAGTTGAGTTTCACATGATTTGCTCTTCCGGAACCCATGCTGAACATCGGCCAATAAATTCTGGCTATATAGTTGTCCCATGACTGAACTAATAATTATATGTTCCAGGACCTTGCATGAAATGGATGTGAGGGATATAGGTCTGTAGTTAGATGGCTGCTCCCTATCACCACTTTTAAAAATGGGTGTTACATCGGCTGCTTTTCAGTCCATCGGTACGACGAAACTTTAAAACAACTAGTAAAAGAACCGACCAGGGGAGACAACATACTAGACTTATTCGCAACAAATATACCCGAATAAGTTCTAAATGTAGCTACAGACAGGAATTAGTGATCATAAAATAGTTCATGCGATATTGAATGTAGGCGTTGAAAAACATTATAAACCAAGGAGGAGGGTATACTTATTTGGCAAGGCTAATTAACGACGGTATGAAAGAGGAATTAAGGGAATCGTTTAATGTATTTAGCGAACAAAGCAAAGGATTAGATATAGAGGATTCGGGGAGAGAAATTATTGAGGTCACCCGTAAAGCAGTTAATAAATATATACCAAGTAAATTGATAATACAGAGCATAGGTGGTATGACGCGTAGGTTAGGAAATCACTAAAGCGACGAAGGGTATGCCACGCTGAGATGAAAAATGAAGGACAGGGTCTATCGGTAGAGGAAAAAAATGAGTTAGTTCAAAACTATAAAAAATCGAGAGCATTAGCAAGGAAATCATGTCGGCAAGCGTTATCACATTTCAAGAGCAAGATGTTAGGAGAATATTTAGATAGCAATCCTAAAGTGTTTTGGTCATATGTGAGAGAGAGAACTTCAGGGAAATAGGTCCACAGTAGGTACACACACTTAAAAGTGATAAAGGAATTAGAGTCACCTGAGGGTTTGGAAAATGCCAATACTTTAAAAGCCTTCTTCCAAAGCGTATTCAACTCATCGTCACACATCGCAGTGGAACCTCCGCCGAAAACATTCAGTGAGCAAATGCCCGAATTAAAAATTTCAGGTCGCGGAATAGAGCAGCAGTTAAAAAACATTAGTAAAAACAAATCACCAGGTCCCGATCAAATTCCTTCCCGGGTATATAAAACATTAGCTTCTGAAATAGCCCCCTATCTAGAAATAATATTCAATAAAACACTAAAGAACCGCACAGTACCTACGCAGGGATTGGAAAGTAGCTAACATTACACCTATTTTTGAAAGCGGTGATAGGAAAGAACCTAGTAACTACAGACCCATTTCACTCACGTTAATCTCTTGCAAAGTATTTGAGCACATTGTAGTCAGTACAATCATGGGGCATTTGGATATCAGGGATTGCTCATAAACAGACAACGTGGGTTCCGGAAAGGTAGATCCTGCGAGACACAATAAGCTTTATTTGTACACGATATTTTAGTCAACGGCGAAAACAGTACTGAAGTTCATGCGATAGATTTAAGATTTTAAAAATGCATTCGATAAAGTACCACATGATAAATTAATCTTGAAATTAGAGAGTTTTGGTTTAAATAATGACGTTGTGTGTTGGATAAAAGAATTCTTAAGTGGGCGAGAGCAGAGGGTTGTCATAGATGGTATCATGTCAGACACAATCAAAGTCACATCGGGAGTTCCCCAGGGTAGCGTAGTTAGTTTTACGCTTAGACTTTTTGCAGACGATACTGTAGTGCGCAGGGGTATATCAGAAGAAGACAGGAAGCAAGGATTTAGATATAATTCTAGACATGGAGGAGGAATAATTCTATAGAGCGATCCTATAAAATTAATAACACGAAGGTCGAAAGCGTTGAAACCATAAGGTATTTAGGTGAAACAATCACTAAAGATTTATCGTGGAGAAGACACATCCGGGAAATATGCGGCCGAGCGAAGAGAAAGCTAGGATTTATAAAAAGAGTACTTGGGAAATGTGACGAGAAGACAAAATAGCGATGTTACTTTTCACTTAGCACATGAAATATAAGCAGTTTAATCCGGATTATCATGCCCAGTTAAAATCAGAACGATAAAATTTCTTGGAAAAAGTTTCGGGTCCCCCTCCGTATCGCCTGGGAAATTCGGGGCCCCAGGCCCTGTTCTCGAAAGTAAATTGAGAAAAGTTAATTGAGGTAAAATAGTTAAAATGGGGAGCTTGTGTTCAATAAGCTGACAGTAAAACGCAGAATAATGGTCACCTGGTCCGACCGAGTAACCATTTACCGTGAAATTTAATATTTCCTTTTTAATGCATTAGAATGGATCTACAGTAACTGGATTACTCGTGCAAACTATTGTACTATTTAGGATCGGAAAAAATTGCTTCCAACACATATTGGATAAAAGTACAGGGGGTTGACTCCTTCAAGCACCAATCTTGTTTATGTAAGTAATGCTAAATGGAAGCGTATTTTACGTTTACGTCCGAATTGGAAAAAATCCGAATCTTACGAATATAATCAACATTTTCGTAGAACTGCAGTTTAGTTTTTCTCGTATATTTCAAAAAAATATCGGAGACATTTCATCCCTCTGAAACTGCGGCACTGCGATTCAATAACTTTTGAAAGGCCAATTTACAAACGTAAATTCCTGCTTGACTTCAAGTGATACCACTGAAGAGACAAAGGAAGGAGACAGCTTATGAGCCTTCTAGAAGAAAAATGTTTGATATAAGACACCGTTTCACTTCTCTGTTAGCTCTGGGAAATAATGCACCATTTAGCTGCAAATACTGCAGTATATGTGCGAAATGCAGAACTATGAAAACACAGGCCAAACAGCATATGTGCTTCAAGAATTGGAACAAGTCCTCGACGGAAATGGAAGCCGACATAATTGTCGAGGGATTTAAAACAAGAGTAGAGATGCACAATTTGAAGTACCACCGGCTTATAGGCGATATAATATGATGTGCTTGTCATGAATCTTATAAATGGGTGTTGTGTAATTAGTTTTATCTTTCTTCACGCAAATACGATAAAATTTCCATTTAATTCGTAGGGGATGGCGACAGCAGTGCTACCAAGAAATTGGCCGAATTTCTTCCCTACGGCGTTGATCTCCCTGTCATTAAAATAGATTGCACCAATCACTTGCCGCGATATTGCTGTAAGAGGTGGAGAGAAATAGCTAAGGAAGCAAACTCCACAGAAACAAGATAGACAATATTAAGGCGATGGACCGAAGGATGCTAAGAAACATGCATGGAATTAAATAATGGACCGCAAATGACACAATATACGAAAAAGCTACAATTGACCCACTAGAAAAAATAATAACAAATCAAAGTACGAAATACTACAAAACGATAGAAAACAGTGAAAACACAGCTATGGAATGTGCAGCCTTAAATAAAAACAATCCAATTGACAGTTTCCATAGACCGAATGATATTTTAATGAATAATTAAAGATCCTAGTCGGTTCCGGGATTAAAATGACACATATAATAAGCCAGTTTTTGGCATACTATGAAATAAAGTCACCCTAGGGTGACGAGCCATCAGTCAGTCAGTTTTATTTCATTGAATTACTGATGCTCAATTTTCTTTTTTAAGATTCTCTCTTTGGACTTTTCATCTATCGAATAAATATAATTTACCGTAGTCCATAAAAAGTTTTGCTCCAGTTCACACTTACAATGACGTGTTTTAGTTTTTTCTCGATCCCATTTAATTTCTGGACAAACTTTAGACGGAGTTACACTCGTATTTGAAAAATCTTGCAATAAAGAAATTAGGTTTTAGAGAGGCATTTTACTTCTGTCCTGAAAATAAATAGCCCCGAATATTTTACCTGGTAGCGAGAGTGGACTAAATCAAATCCCACTTATAGACAAGTTACGTTCGTGTTAGGTGAGTAGCAAAGATAAGCGGATAGCTAAGATGAGGAAGACGAATGAATCACTCGTAAACAAAGATTCCCTCGGCCTTCGTCCAAGGGGTCGAGTGACGACGTGTGACGCAATAAGCGATAAGGAACATTTGGACCGGTGGTCACTCATTGGTGACTGAATAAATAAGCCACTCCCCAAACACCCCTCAAAGATGACCCCCTCCTCCCAGTAAAGTTACCCATCCCACTGAAACTGAAGCGGCGGCTCTCGGAACTAACCCCCGTGGCGGTTACTCAAGAGATATTGGTTTGGTATAGAACAGCCTTAAGGGGCAATGAATTTCATTTATCTCTCTGATAATACTCTCCCACTAGGGCGTCGTAATTAATGTGTTAAGGAAATTAGGTTTATTGCTATTGATTCACGTGCCGGGATTGCCAAGAACTTAGCTGAGAAAGCAGATTTGCACGGATGGCATTTTAAAACCGTCAATAAAGGAAAATTATGGGCCGACTCAAATGATGACGTGATTTTCGCATTAGCATTTGAATTGCACCATTCAAGACGGCAAAGAACTACTCTTTACTCTGTGATGACACATGATATTGAATATCGTCGTTGCCTTGAGTCTTAAACTCCAAGTCAGTCCGTATTTGTTCTCACGTGTTTGTGAACTGAAGATGATTTCTACGTTTAAGAATTTTCCTTCTGTACATCTTCGGTCAGATATGATGTCGATTTGCCATGAATCAGGATTAAGGATGAAATTAACTGTTTACATCCCTGTAGTTTCATCAGAGAGCTATTTTCTTGTGGTCGATGACTAGTTTTTATGAGGTACTAGAATAGTGTTCAAGCTGCCTTAATAATAATGACTTGGACTTGAAGCTAATACAGAAGAAAATCCAGATGCTGAAATGAGATGTACGATGTTGCAGACAGAAGTTCTAGGTTAGATAATAGGATTTTACCGAATTGCCTCCTTTACTCAACTGCTCTAGACAGAAATGATGAATGCATTTCGATTCCGTTGTAGCTGCTGAATGCTAAATCCACGCATTTTCCGTCTCCAAAATCTGTTGCTTGAGTGAATAAGAACGGATTGATGATAATCTGTGATTCTCCCTGTCGTTAACACCAGCTCGGGAACCCGCAGAATAATTTCCGGTGACGCTTCAGTAGCTAGGCGTCTTCGACACCACCTCTGCACGTGCCAAGGTGGGCGACAACACGTCGCAACTTTTTTTGGTGTTCCTGTCGTCATTATTTCGGGTTGTCGATCCCATTGTTGGTCTCTTTGACCCCTGGAGCGCGCAGAAGCGTGAGCGAATATATTCGCCATGAGGGGAATTCCGCTCCCTAAGGGCTTTCCGGCTGCTTCCTTTGGTTTTGCCCCTATTTCCTTAATCCTTTTACCTGGCTACACTCTCGGCCATTAACCACTCCGGAGCGGCGGTGCTTGCTTTGCTGCCTACGTTGCCAGGTAGAGCGCGCGCGGAGAAAGGGGGGGAGTGAAATCACCTTTGCGCATGCGTACTCGAGACTTCCCTCCCCCGCGCGGCTGCGAACCGTCACGGCGGCTTTTTTCTCTCCCCCCCTCCCTCCTCCCTGCTCTTCGTCCGCTTCCCCCTTCTACCTCAATTCCCCACCTCTCTGCTTCCCGGTATCTCGGCTCGCTGTGTTTCAGTCGGGAGGGAGACTGGTTTGGGTAAAGGACGTGCGTCCCTGTGGCAGCGGTGTTTTCTGGACGAAACCTCTTTCGTTCGCTGTTCACCGCGTCTCCGGAAGAAACCGAATTCGTCGTTCGAAGCACGCTGATCCACCTGCTGTAAAAAAATAGGAGTGCATTGGAGCTCACTCCGGAACCAAATACCTACGGAAGTTTGCGGGCTTTTGTCGAAAAGTGTTTGGTGGTTTTCTGCGACTTGTCCGAACCTTTGGTTACAGCGGAGCGAGCGTGGTCTCACGTGTGCGCAAAGGCCATCCGTCCTTCTCATATGAGTGCTGTTACTTAATCGAAGAATCGTGTTTCCTACCGAGTTTCCCTCTCGTGTCCGATCGCGTCTCACCGTAGCTATTCTTGTTCGCTCTTTTTTCTCCCGTTCTCCCATGTCCCGTTACTTTCCTCGTGTGGTCGGAGAATCGAGAGATCGTTTATTGGACTTTCGGAGGAAGTTCGAAAGCCTATTCCATTGTTATCACTTGTCGTTTTGTTGAGGTTTTATTTCTTTTTTTTACTCGTTATTGTTGCGATTAATCGGAAGTGTTCGATAATATTGTGGGCACGCGAAAATATTTTTTGCTGTTACTTAATCCCTGTTGGTTGAACGTAAAGAAAAACTATTTTAACCCAAGTGGTTTTGGTTGGTGAACGTCCACAATTTCTGCATCAGAATTGTGTGCTTTTTTTTTGAAGAGAAGTGCTGACATTCCGGATACAGTGCTTCGCTCTCTCATTTCCCGTCGATGAGCACCGGTTGGGCAAAAGAAATAAAGGAAAAAAAAGGTCGGCACCAGCTGTTGTTCGGCGGAAGATACGTCTGTGGGACATCGCGCGAAGAAATACCCCCTTAGAAGTAGTACCTGCCTCCGCTCTCTCCCAAGTCGAGGGGAGTGACGGCGTCAAAGCCAGTGCGTGTGTGAGAGTGTATTTGTGTGTGTCTTCGACGTCCTAGCGCTTCCTATTGTTTCGTGGGAGCACACACCGCGTCACGTGACAGCGCCAGACGCCTCAAAGGCTGTGAAGCCACGAGAGAGGCGGAGGAGTAGAGGGAAAGGCAGAGAGAGAGAGGAAAGATAGCATTCCAGGCCGCCGAGATTGCCCGCTGACGTCACCAAGGTAAGGAAAGGAGAAAACAGTTGCTTTGACTCCCACGGCCTCCCTCCCTTCATCTTCCTCTGTCCTCCTACTACCTACCACACGTTTATTCTCCATTCCGTTTTCGTCGCTCCTAGACTTCTCCACCTTCTTTGGATAAAATACACGAGATGTCAGCCTAAATATCTTTGAGAATTCAAGATAACGCATTGAATAATTTTCTCAATGAGAAGTTAATCAAGTTGGAATGGATTTCGTCTGAACCAAAGTTACCTGTCGATTTTTTAACACTTCATATTAATTTGAATCTATTTACTCCTTTCTTTAATGGTGGAACTAAGCTTTCTTCCACTCCAACGATGTATGATGACGCTTTTAGGAATGTCAACATTTAAATCTACATCTACGTGATGCCCTACAAGCCACCGCGAGCGCATGTGGGAGGGGGTGAAGATCACCAAACATGCACTATTTGTCTAATGTCTGCGAAGTCTAAAAGACAAATGCGACATTGTCAGTTTTATATTTCCACCATCTGTGTCCGAAATGTTTTTTTGTATTTTTTAAACGTACGTTCGTTGGAATTGTCCTACCAAGCCGTTCCTCTAAAACATTAGATACCTTTTTAAAATTGAGAATTAATTAAATGAACAGAGACCGGAAATAAGATGGAGGTGTAGTAATGGAATGATTGATTAGCACAGCCAAGTGGCATTGGAGTGATTGGGGATCGCCTGAGGTATGACAGGTAATCTCTTCTCCTCTCATAAATCTATTCGTGCCAGGCTTACTTAGTTTCGAATGACTCGGGGATAATTCGTCACGACGCATCTGTAACTCGCGGAACCCTTCGTAGCACACAATTTCGGCGGTGTTAATATAGTAATTATCGCGAGAAAGATAATTTCTTTTGTCGTTGGTGGTTCTGTCCAATCTCCACGTCTTGACTCCGGTAATGACCATTAGAGTTTTGATTTTTTTTCGCGGGTTTTCACTTCTTGCCATCCGTTTCAACGTTAAACACTTCCTTCTATGTTGTCATTAACATTTGGAGTTTTGTAGCGTTTTCATAATGATGAAGTGGGAGGATATTTAGGAATGTAATGGAAAACTATCGGCCAGTTTAGTAGCAAGTACATACTGTTATTCATAAATGTGGAAAGAAGAAGAGAAGGCATAAGTCGGAGGAATGATACTCTTGTTGCTGTTTAGCTTCCATACTCCTCATTTCCTGTGTATTTGTAAGCCTCTTTTCAAGGGTGACTACACATATGTAAATTTGGTGCTAATTTCAATAACCGAGAAAATCGAGATTTTTAACCGCCAAACCTTTAATTTGAGTCAGCTGTGGTTCCTCTGTAAATGTTTAGAGCTTGAAGGTAGGTCAGTTTATTTTCGTCCTGTTAGCGTGTCGCCTAGAGGTAAACCAATGGCTAAATTTTGCTATTGATGTATTCATTTTACTTGGGCTAAATTTTTGTCGTATTTAGCTCGGCAACGATTGCCCGCATCAATCAGCGTTGCTAAGCATCCGTCTGTTGCTCCTGAGCTTTCGATTTCTACTCTTTTCTATTGAAAATTGAATCACCGTTTGTTGGTGATCTTCCCAACGAAATGCACTGAAAACGTCTGGGACACCGGCATTCCATACAATAATCGGGCGCCCAAGTTTTCAATACTTCTCCCGTATCGGTATTTCATTTCGTTTCTCGTCCACTGCTGTTGCACCGAAGAGACCCGTGAATTGAATCTGCTCACAGACACAGTTATAATCCACACTGATCGTATCACTATCGCCAGAGGAACGCATATCATCCCGCGGTAGGATAAAGTACTTAATGTAGATGCTCCTGCGCTTTTTTAACCTGTCAAAATAAATCGTGTCCTTAGAAATACCGTTCTTAATTTTTTAAATCTGAATCTTGCGATAACCACCGTAACGGTGGCGCATTAAAAATGTCCTTAATATTTTCTCGTAATTGTTTATTATACTGGATCAAAAATTCATATGATATTTCAGGCCAAAAAGGTGGCACAGCGGAGCCTTGGATTTCGTAATAGAAGTTTTTTAAATAGTTTTATACATCCACATCTACATACCTAATACCCTGCAAGCCACCTCAAAGGTGTGTGGCAGGGGGTGAATTCTCATCAAACGTGCGCTACATATCATGCATTTAAAAGGATTAGTATTAATATATTAGCCTAGACTGCAATATTCACATGATTTTCATCGATTTCTTAAATTGGCTACCATCTCGAGGATCAACGCCCGACAGGATCACATGGAAAGCCGTGGGCCTTGTTTGTCGCAAATAAACACAGGTGGTTTTTTGTTGGCACGTC
The DNA here is from genome assembly GCA_933228895.1 of Platycnemis pennipes. Taxonomy (NCBI): domain Eukaryota; kingdom Metazoa; phylum Arthropoda; class Insecta; order Odonata; family Platycnemididae; genus Platycnemis; species Platycnemis pennipes. Next base: position 57,292,436 of record OW121848.1, read on the forward strand.
TCTTCTCTAAGCATTTCAGAAATAGAGGAGGCCGCTTGCCAAATTTTCTGTTCCAATGTCACTTGGCCCTGCGTACAAGCCGACGTCATAAGACCTTCGCTACCGAAAATAAAAGCATTTACAAATAAAGGCATGCCTCTGACAGCTAGTAACCATTTTGTGCCGTGATTGTGTAATTATAGATTATTTAGTCCCTTGGCCTATGGTTTTCCACATGTTTCATATTTTCCTTTTTCATTTGAAAGCTAATTATAAACCTTTTGTTTTAAATTAATCGAAGGAACTGCCTACAAGTTTTTCCAGTTTCGCCTGAATGGTAAATACGGATTCTAGGTACATTTAAAATACTCTAACTTTAAATATTATTTATGTATCTACATCTACATAATACCCTGCAAGCCACCATAAAGGTGTGTGGCAGGGGGTGAATTCTCACCAAACAATCACTACATATCATACATAAATAGGATTAATATTAATATATTAGTCTAAACTTCACTACTTAAAAAGATAAAAATAGCAAAGTAAGAATGCAAAAACATGCTGTTAGTTGGGTTACCTTCAAGTCCTTATACCAACATGGCCCATGTAATGGATTGATTCACTCGTATTGGACATATTTACCGCAACTGGTATATCCCAGAAACTGAACTGAACCCAGTGTAAAACATAAGAGCTGACCATGGTAGTAAGTCAGTAATGTGCAGTCTTGGTTTTCAAAATGTCTCGAGTACCAATCCCGCTTCGAACGTGGATAATTTAGATCTTAGGTTATACGGTGCGATCGTAGCCGTAGGAACACCTAAACCTCAAGAGATGCCTTCAGGCGTAACTTTGTGGAATTTATTCATTATGAGAATAAAAAGAATACTTGGTATATTCCACACTATTTCGGTTACCATGATTATGACGCTCTGACGTTGAAACCGCGGTCGGTAAATAAAATAGTGTGGAATATACCAAGTATTCTTTTTATTCTCTACCTAAACCTCAAGCCTACTGTTACGGCAAACCACAAGAGCCACATGAAAATTTCATTGGAAATTGAATTCAAAACTAGAACTGATAAATGTAGAGAAACAGGGATGTTTTATAGACGCCTAGTGTAGTCTAGTGACGTCATAAAGTTTGTTGTGCGGTAACAAAGGACCGCACAGCGAAAGAAGAGGGTACCACCACCATAATACTCGCAGCGTTCCTTGTGCCGTTGCGTAATTCATAACCACGTTTGACTCTCTGGCGGGAATAAAATTGCTCAAGTGCCTTGCGACATACTCGAAGAGAAGCTCATATTGCAGCGGTAAAATTTGCGTGCCGGAGGGTATTCGTCGCGTGGCTTTGTTATCATTTCTGGTCCTGCGACTGCTCGGTAGTTCGTAATATGCAAGATTATTAGATATATCACATCCTCCCTGGCTACCTTGCTGGGAAAGTCTTTGACTGTTGATGCGAATACTAGTGTGGAATTTACCACAAAGAATTTGCATTATTTCCGTAGTAACTATGCACGGAGGTATTTTTGGTTGTACACGGCTTGGCTTCATCTACGGACTACCCTGCGAGCCATCTCGAAGTTGTGTGGCTGGGAGTGAGTTATCGCGTAACATTCATTACGTACTTGCACTAATGTTTACCCATACTTAAAAAGAAAAAAAAACTAATAGAATAATCCACGCAGTAAACTGTGTGGATTATAGTACTTAATTTTCTCTTTTTAAGATGAAAAAGTCCCACAAAGTAAAGCCTGAAACTATCTGTTTAATTTACTCATGCTACTGAATGAGATATTACTTTGAATACTATGCGGGAACCACACTACAAATTTTTATTTTCGTCCAACATACAAGGATCCCGCAACCCGCGCCACACACCTTTACGACTTGCAAGGTATTATAAAGAAGACATTTGTTTAAAAATTACAGCAAAATACATTATACAATTTAATAGATTATTCAAAAATGTATAGATCATCAAAAATCCATGATCCGTATCTTATCCGTATCTTATCCCTCGTCGATTTGCGTAATAGGTATGTATTAATCAATCACTATTATATGTACTAATCTCAAGTGGCAATATCCGGAGAAATAGCGTTCATAACGTTCGCATAAGAGTGATAGTTCGTTATGAACACAACAAAGATATGTCAAGTTATAACAAATTACATTTGGTATCCTTTTTTATCAACAAACATGGCGTCTGTCCAAAAAGAAGTGGAATAATTTACAATTAAAATACTTAAACTGCATTTCATCTGAACGAATGTACTGTAAGGTTGGCCAAGTTTTGTGGCCCACATTTTCTAAGCCCTCGCAAGTTATGTCTTACCTTCAGAAGCTCAGAAAACAATGGAAGTTCCGGAGGAAAATGGGAAACAAGCTACTCATTTTGCCTTCCTAATGTGCTGTGAGCCAACAAGAAGAGCGGTCGACCCGAGCCGGATACGTATTCATGAGTATGGAAAGGGGATGAAAAATTCTGCAAAAAGTGGAAATAGTATATTTTTCATGTTTTTGTTTCCTTCTATGGGAGCTATGCAGAGCTAGAGGTATAAATAGTCTTAAAATTTGAAATTTCGACCGCTGCTATAGTTTTGATAGTTGATTTTTCCTGACCTGATCAGTGTAAGATTGTTTCCTCGTGGTCGCTAGTGCCATGCTCATTTTTTACCGCAATGGTAAATAAGTTTAATCTACCCGAGTGTACTCGCAGGTTTGGTGAAACTCACCTCATGCCACTTACCCTCGAGGTGTCTTGCATGGTATTCAGTATATGTAGTGCCCTAATCGTGTGCCTTAATCCTCTTCTTGGTGTGCTCTATGTCTCTTTCTTTTCCCGACTTTTGATTGATTTTCAAGGGTTGGACCTCAAATCGGAAGTTTTATTTTTAGTTTTTTGCACAAACTTTGGACAAGGTAGTATATTTTTTTCCATCGGTGTTTCGCTAAAACTTAGTATTATATTTTTGCGCATTTTGTAAATAACAGAGAAAAACATGCAAGGATCTGTTCGTTTACATTCAAGGGTAGCACGAATTATAAATCACTGCAAAAAAATCAATCGGAGAAATGCACGGTACTTTCACATTTCGCCGCCAAATATGTCGGATGGAGTCGGTCCGATCGCTTGAATGCAATCTCTCTCACGCAATGAGCTATGAATGAAATTCTCTCTTTCTGCAGGCCGTTTACCTTTCCTTCTCGCTCAAATACCCCTTATGGTGGACTCAACTGAGTCCGACGAAAATCTCATCCTCTCCGAGATCAGAGATGCTCCGCTCCCAGTTCTTCTCCTCTTGAAAAGTTCAATGCCCCTCCTTATTACCTTGGGTGGAATCATTGAGTAGGTAGCAAATGCGCCGTCGCTGCGATGGCGTGAGATCGCTGCCATGAATGTATGTACTTTCATTCGTTGACAGAAGCGTTCATTCAATTTTAAATACAAGTGAGAACGTGTCCAACATTTGACACTTTTTTCTGCGATGGCATCTTGTTGCAGCATTGGTGAAATAACAACCAACTTAGATTATACCATATTCACCAACTTTAACGTACTTAGCGTGGTGTATGTGGCATTTTGTCACCGTATTTCAGTGAGGCGGATAATTACTGTTCCTGAGTAGTCTCTTAGACTCCCTCATCCTCAAAATTACTGTGTTGCAGATGCTTTCACGAATAAATGAAAGAAGATATGAAAATTAAGTGAAGATGTACATGAGGGATTATTATGGCAAGAAAGATATTGGAGAGTAATTAGAAGGTAGGAAAGATATTGGAGAGAAGTTTACCTAGCGCTTAACGAACATGAGAATATGGGGTGATTTCGCTTTTGTGATATCGATAAAATGGATGAAAAAATTAATCACTGGAGAAGAGGAAAATATAGAGAGGAAGTGAACGGAGGATGAATGACATGAGAATTTGGATGGAGACAGAAGATATATCTGGAGATGTGTTCATGTGAACCCGGTAGGATATATAGAAGGACCTCATTGATGGTGCTTGGAAAACAGGGAAGAAAAAGGTGCCGATCCGACATATGTCGCGTGAGTCAATACACAGAAGTCGGCTCTTTCCGAAACAAAGGAACTAATTAACGCTAGGAGTAGGCATTGACATAAACTACGTCGATTTTTACTCTTAAGTTCCCGCTCGCTTACATGTCACCGTGTCGCGGAAATTCTGAAAGCCAATTTACATCAGTAGGAACGCGGACAGTTTAATTTCCGGAGGTAACTGTCTCTTCTCATTTGCGCAGAGAGCAGCGTTTCATCTCATAGCGTGGAAGCTCCTTGGAGAGACCGGTAGGTCAGAAGAAGGACATGCGGACGATATGTGTACATGGACGATTTTTTTTAGTTGTTCGGGAAATTACCGAAATGCCTCCAGAGATATTTTAGGAACGAGTCGATGGAAATCGGCGCGTGGGCCGAAATCGGCGACTCGAGTTCTCTTTTTCCTTTTTTGTTTGCTATTTTAATGCCACGGTTTTTATTCTATGATGAGTTAGCTGAAAGATATTTCTTGACCGTGTTAATGGTTCTTGCTCGTCTTTCCCTCGCTCCGGTCTTTTCTCAGAGTCGGATCCCCTCTCGGACGCGCTCTCAATTTTATTGCTATATTAATGGACATCCTTCTGTCTGGATTCATGTTACTGCCACATCCTAATAGCAGAATCGCGAATTCCCTAAGTAGTCCTCGTCCCCTTGCCCTTTTTTCGGTTCATTTTCATCTCCACCCCCCGCGGGGACGTATGCTTCGCAGGAGTTATCTTCCCCGAAATGGCTTCCGCCCTCCCATTGTTTCTCTATCGCCTTGGTTGCTCCCAACATTAGTTTGTCCCCCCCCCCCCCACCCCCCCCCTCCCCCCCCGTCCTGTCCTATGCTACTCCCCACCTCGGGGAATCGTTTCGTCGTATCAACGTGCCGGCATCTTCCGCGTCTTTCACTTAGCCTAATAATATCCTCGCCCTCGGCATCATCTGGTGTTTTTTCTCCTCTCCCCTGTCGTACCGTGAATGTATTCCCTTCACCCTCTCTCTCCTCTTTCTCCATGCGTCAACACGCTCTGCTTGAGCGACACTTTCTCCTCAAGATCACGCTCAAAGCGGAGGTATGTATTAATACTTAACCTGGTTCTCAGTTGCTCGTGTCTCAATGGCCCTAATTTCATCAAGCGTCCTCGCGACTTGATTTTTTGTCACGCCTCGCGCCGCCTTCTCTTTAATTTCGTGAAATATTCTTCGTTATAGCATACCTCCATGAGATTCGATTTCTTCCCTCGGAGACCGTTCAATTTTACTAATGATGGCTTAAGTACCGTTTTGATATCAATGTCTCGCACGGCATCCATGCAGTGAGGAAAACTATTTGGCGAGTGCCCTGGATCTTCGGGATCCGTGTGGTGTTTTTGAAATTATTTCCTGAATTATATTGATGTAACGTGAATAGGAAGTGCGTGAATAGGACGCACAATCAGAGATGCTCAGTCTGCATGAACAAACAGGACCATGTCGTTTTGTGACGCGGAAAATCAAGAAAGGAAGAGTAGGTATATAAGTATCTGTATGTGTCACTTTGTCTACTACTTATTAACGCAAGTTTAAACAATGGGATAACTTTTGGTTTATCCTAAATACAGTTACCCTAAACATCCTCGTTAGACTTGGAAAGGAAGTTTCCAGGCATCTATTTTGTGGATTAGAATTCCATGTTGATTTCCATGGACTTAAAATCCCAAATTATTTCCTGGACAAGATGGATGGTCGCGTCATAAAACGGGTTCATTAGATCATTTTAGGTTTTAGGTGCTCCAACTGCTTCTTTGATATCGCAGTCTGCCCTAAGACTTTAATTCTATGACAAACACAACATGGCCATTGACCCAGGCGGGATTCGAAGGCGCCATGTTTCATTACAAGTCTGGTGCGTTACCGGTCTGGCTACCGCGGACGGATAGAATCGAATCAAGAAAGTATAATAGTTTCACAATGTATTTTGTTGTTTCATGACTCACTCAAGCAGAATTTAGACAAAAGAAGAAAGTCGCTTTTTGGATTTGGCTTTTTTTTATTTTTTTTCCTACGACTGCCTTAAAAATCCAGAGAAGCACACGGGAAAGTAGTTAGTCCCATCCTTCCACCGTTCACTGTGCGCTCCGGAAAAATGTTTCCCCTCCTAATTTTATTTGGCAGGATGTGTTGTTTTTTTCTTGGGTACAGTGTCGTGGGTTTCGTGCTAGGGAATCTTCCGGGCCCAGCAATCCCCCATGGCGCAGCGTTTCTCCCATTAAGCAGTTGAAATGTCCCCTGCTCGGAATGGATGTCGAGGCTAGCGAATGGCTTGCTTTTTCCTCAAGAGAGTCCCTTTCACTCTGTGGGAAAGAAAAAAAAGCTTTTATTAGTTTTTTAGACGTTCAATCTCGTGGGTTCGTATCCTATTTCAGTGCCTGCCAGCCATCAGACCCCTCATCCAGACGCAAATCCTCCTCTCCCCTCCTCCACCAAAGGTCCACCTCCCTCCCCTTTTCTCTCCCTCTCTCCCTCCTTTCTCTATACATTTCCATCCTCCTGTGCCCTTCACGCCCAGAGAACCGCCAAAGACGTTGACCCTGTACTAGTCGCGCGACGATCTTCTCCCCTGTCACGCCTTGATCCGTAGGATGGGATGTGTTAACCGCAGCTACTGTCTTCTGGTGGCTGAACACAACTCAGGGTCAAATGAGATACGTACACCCAGGCATTTTACGCGAAAAACAAGGGCTGTTCTAAGGATAAAAATAGGCGGCGATCGTCTTCGATGCGTAGGGTTGGGGAAACGTGCGTGGAAAGGGTTTTTTTATCGACAATCATTTCCGTTCTTGTCTTAATGTCATTGCAACGATGGTAAACTACGCAATTGATTATTTACAACAGAAGAATATTATTCCATTACATTTTAGGATCAGAGTTTTAAAACAATTTACCCGACTAGAGGTAAAAAAAACAACCTGCGGAATCGGAGAAAAAAATAAAATAAGTACCCTACGTTTTGCCGACGGCATAGCTGTCGTGCCGGGGACAGAAGAAAGTCTAAAATTTGCGTCAGGTAATCTAGAGAAGATGCGAATTAGGTGTAACCTCTGGGTATGCATGACTAAATCAAAGGTTATTGCGTACAGAAAAAGAGCAGGTGGCACCTCGAATAATAAATATTATTAGCACCTCGAATAAACATGAGCAACTGAAAATCAAGGCACGTTCAAGGTTAACAGAGGTTAAAACAATTATTAATCGTTAGCATAACAATCGAAGTGGAACGTTTTGTTGCTAGGGAAGCAGAGCAACAATGGACATAAACTGTAAGGAGAAAGGAGAAGGAGAGCCACGGTGAAGAAGGTAGTCTGAAAGAAGAGAAACTGCCACATAGCTGCAAGCGAAAATCTAAAAGAAAATAAGCATTCCATTAGAGCGTTTTTTTTGGCGCATGCTCTTTGACAGCAGCGTGACATGGATAGTGACATCCGTAGCAAGACTGGAAATATTTATAATTTGGTTTTACAGAAAAATGATGATGATCAAATGGGTATGCCGAGTATATAACGAAGATATTTTAAGAATTTAAAAGAAAGGAATTTATAGACAATTTTGAGAGAAGGGACACTATTTTTGGATACAACCTAAGTCTCAATTTATTCAGGGAAACTGTTGCCGAGTGAATCGGAAGAACTCCGAAGAAAGTCCACGGTTGATGTTGTACGTACATACATGGAACATCAAGTAAGGAATGCAAAAGAGAGCTACATCGTTTGTAGTGCCAAGTTGATAGAGGAATTGAATGGAGAGTTGAGTAAATATTTGGATTGATAACCTGTGATAATTACTCGTGCGTGGTATAATTAGCTGCTGTAAAATGAGGAGTTTGCGACGCTACTGCGGTTTTACGGATCTCCCATTTGCCAACTGGGGTTTTTCAGAAGGAATCATTGCCCAAAATACTAGCCCAAAATTCTTTATCAAAAAGTAGCCAGCACTTGGAGCTGTTCAAATAGAATACTAGCAATCGACCTGTTGTGCACAGCAACTTCATCCTGTTATTTTAATTATTTTTGAAAATTTATCGTCAATATCGGTTTTATATTTAGCAATTTTGTTATTTTATGCGAGAGTAAAGCTTCTCTCTCGTCTTTATTGAAGTTTATTTACGTGGCTTACTGGCCTAGATAATTAGATATTTCCAAAAGTCATCGGATATGCCGTTTCCAACCTTATGTCTTCTCTCAGTCTGTCGTCACCCAGACCTTCGAAGCCATTATTAGTGGGCCACGTGTTATTTCTTACTTTTACTTTCTTTAAGAACCTTCGTCAATCTCATACATTCGGAACAGTTTGTTTCCAACCGGTGGGAAATGATGCAAAAATTCCTGTCACGACGTCGTCAAGGTTTTTATTTTTAAATTTAGTTTACTCGCAAGTTTCATAATTGTAGTCTGTTTCTATCATCGTTCAATGTCTTGAACCGAGATACTTTGAAATTGAGTTTTCCAGTGAACTTTTCACATGTCAATGTAAAAATTCATACGACCGAGCTATATTAAATCGCTTTGTGTGAAATTTTTAGTTCCTTTTCTTAGGCATATTGAATTAAGGACATTTAATTAAAAGTGCCAACTGCCAACTTCAAATATCGACACCTACCCTATATAAACTGCGCGTGTTGTTAAAACCACCTATCAAGCCATCAATGGTCTCAGAGGAGAAAATGTATGCGTCGTCTTAAAAATGAAATAAGCATCATCATAGGTGATCAATCCTAAGATAGCTTTGACACAGTTCTCCAATCGATTCTTGTGTTAGTTAGTATGATCATACTTGCATGATTCTTCTCCGTCGCATAATTAAAACTACCTGCATACTCTATATATCTCATACGGGATCCTCCTTTGCCATTATTCCCATTCACATTTCCCTTGAAGATTTTTCTTTAGCCCATCATTTCTCAAGATATTCCCCCGGCCACAAACCCTTGCAGTGGCTTGCAGGGTATTTTGTAGGTACATGTTGATGATATGGCCGATTATATTCTCGTAATATCCTGAGACCCACCATAAAAGTTGGGAAGGGGGTGAATTCACACCAAACATGCATTACATAGCATGCTTAAAAAAAAGTTATATGGTCGAAACGTAGCAATTTGAAAAAAAAAGATTTAAATAGCTAAGAAAGCATGCGCAAAAATGCTGTTAGTTGAGTTAAATTAGACTGTCCCGACTTCTTTTTAAAGTTTTTAGCAGGTTTCTCTTTTCTCCCACTCTTCTTAGGACGTCTTCGTTTGTCACTCGGTCGATCCATTGCGCCTTCCTCTTTCATCTGTACTACCATATTTCGAATGCTTCCAACCTTGACTTCTCGGCTGGTGTTATCACTAATGGCTCACAGCCATAAAGAAGCGTACTACAGATGTACATTTGTTCTGTTTAATTGTATCCCGTAACGATTTCTCGGTGAACATGGAATGCTTTGACAAATTACATTCTATTGGTATTACATACTACATTTTAATATCCAGAGAGGAAAATATTTTATTTTGACATGTTCATTAAGTAGAGTTTATTCTGAATAATAAAATGCAATTACACCTGTTGATACTGAAACGGTTTCCGTTGCTTTTGTTACTAAGCATGAAGTCAGTGGAGAAAAGATTTTTAGTAATTGGCTAAATACTCGTAGTGGGCCCATAAGGGGAGTGAGCCATATAATTTAATTGCCTAGGTTATCAAGGAAATTTTAGTTTTCTGTGATATTAGCAGAATTATGATAATTTTAACCGATTGCAAAATAGCACAATTCTCAATTTGCTTATCCCTTACCCTCGAACCTTCAAAAAGGTCTTCTGAGTGACTTTTGAGCTACACTCATCGAATCTCTCAGATGTCCTGGCTATCTACATCTTCAAATTCCATATTTGGCGATGAAAATAAAATTTCTCCTAGTATACGCGAAGGAATGCTGAGCTTGTATTTATTTTTGATATTCGGTATGAAGTATATTCTACGATCCGATGAAATAGAGTGCGACCCGTTTTTAGCTCAAAACGAGATATTCTACTACGCTTTCTAAAAAGGTGGAAAGTTGACAGAATATTCCAATAGGATGCACACCACTCTTCAGAAGATCACTTTAGGTTAATGACTCGTGACGAAGTCGTAGCTAGCTATTTTTATTAGTGAGCAGACTCGGGGTCGTGCTTTTATACATTTTGCATTTGGCACGCCGTTACGATATGTTTTGTTCGTGCCGCGTTGATATACAGACACAAGTTGGGGTGATTTTATCTGTAGGAGAAAGGAACTTGGAAAAAAGAATATGTGTTAGTCCCGTCGTGATGGAATGGTTTCATTCTAGTACAAGGACATACGTTCTGAATAATGAGGTCTGTAATATTCACATATTCAGGTTCACTAATTTTATTAATTTTTGATGCTCGTGTCAATCTCTTCCTTGATGGCGGCGGGGTAAGTTTCTTGCCTATTGAACTTGAGGATTCTCACGGATTCGAGTCCAGTGCGGGGAGGATTTCATTTTCTGGGGCATGAATGTTTGTGTAGTTCATTGCAGTTAATTTTAAGAGAGGTCTTCAAAATCCTAAATTTATTGTACGAATAAAAACGTGTTTAAAGTAATTATTTAATTTGATTTAATTTAACTCCTGAGTAACGTAAAGTAATAACATTTGTAACAGCTTAGTCGTTGTATTTATTCTTGTTTGGAGGGATTACTTGCCTCTATTCATTACTTCACATCGAAAACGGATCATATGCATATTTGCCCCTAGTTTGACCCTTCAGATCATAAACCAAAAATGCTTGGACGTAATGGACCTGTAAATTTGCGCATTTAACGTACGAAAACCCATTTTACCTCTCGACAATAAGTTTAACGACTTTCTTCTGTGCAGTGACTTCAGTGAGCATGAGTCTTGACTCTCGGCACGCAGGATTCATCGCTTGCCGAAGGAGTGGTTATCTCGGAGAGATGTGGTATGCGGGGATGGCGGCGCGGCGTTGAGGCCTGGCGTGTTCTCTTTTGGCCGTTCGCTGGAATGAATCCCGGCCGAAGTAACGCGGGTTGACGGGAAATTGATTGACTGAGAGCCAATGGGGTCCGATGAGGAGGGAATTGCCAAGATCCCGTGACCAAATATCGAAAAGAAGTGGATCCTTCCAATTACGCGGAGTGGAACGTCGGAGGAAAAGGAACGTTCGGATTGCGGATTTCTCCGAATCGTCTGGTATCGGGCCAAGAACCGTAGAAAATGCGTGATGATAAAAAAAATGCCGTAGGAGGTTCGACAGTCGGTCACCATTAGGTGGTATACCCAACTCCATCACTCTTGTGCTTCGATGATCGCCGGGAAACATTTTAAGGTGGCTGGTTCGGTAATCGTGAGTCGTTGAGAACTAGTGCTCATATAATTTCAATGGCACTAAAAAATTGCTTGGAGGTGATTAAATTACACGACATTTTAACCGGTTGCCCCAAATTCTCAAGTCAAATTGAAACATTGCCCTTTTTAATTTAATTATTGACATGAAACATAACATAAAACTTGACTTGATTCGGTTTCTGGCAACCTGAACGTTGTCACTGTGTGCATATCCTTTGACCTTGGAGATGTTGGTTTTAATGTAAGGATTGAAAAAGTATGTAATTTTGTGCTATGGGCATTTGCACACTTTGTAGTGACGATATAATTGTGATTAAACGCTTAAACATTTATAACATTTATTTAAACCATTTATTTAATCTCTCTTTTTTACTCGGCAACAACGCACATTCTGAAATTCGGCACTGCTGTTGTGTAGGCAATTGTTTCTGTGTTTCAGCGGTCGTAACGGTAGGTGTCGTATTCGTCTATTCTCAAGAACCATAGATTAGAGCACGAATATAACATTTTGTACAAGTAGCCTCCTTGGATTAAAGAAGCGAATTCTTCTTTCTTCTTTAATCTATGTCGAGAACTCTGTCAAGGGGACTACATTGTAATATTCGCGGACTTTGTGGTGTGATTTGTTGTGGTTTCTCGCGCGTTCGCTTTCCCTCGTCTGATTCCACGTTGCCAAATGCACCTCAAAACTTCGCGCGCGATATTTGAAAATTTAAGGAATATTTTATTTCTTTCGTATATACGGAGGAAATAAGTCGATAACACTAGTTGATTTTCTCAGAATAGAAATTGTTGGCTAATATCCACATCATTTCAGTTTTTGGAGAAAATCTGTATGGTAGAAACGTAAATAATACATAATTGGCCCTTACGAAGCGGGGTGCGCCATAAGGCCCCATGTTAAAAAAACCTTAAATATCTCAAAAACTACACTGAAAACCCCAAAAAATTTTCTCGTAGAATTTTAGAGCATAATTAAAGGAACAAATATTGCAATTATGAAGAAAATCTATACACCTGTAAATTTCGACCCAGCCACCTTAATCTGAGCTCGCGCGTGGCAATAATCCCTCTTGTAGCAATGCAGCGTGCGCGTCAAGTCCCCACCCCCATCCTCCCCTCCCTCTCTCTTTCTCTCTCGTCTGTCTGAAACGAGGGTAGGCAGTCCTGGGTCACCTACTTTCGCCGGAGCGATCCGCTTAGCTTTTGGGCTGCGGATCCTTCGATTGATTCGTTCCTCTTAAATGCCGTGACCCTCCATGAAGTTTCGAGAAAATCTATTTATAATTTTCCCCCTGATTATCCGTCACTCACTGTTTTAATTGTGATATTCAGAGTTCCTTGGAATATCTTTCTTTTCTCGGTTGAATGGATCGTGAGTCATCTCATGGCTACAAATATCTGAGTAGCTGTGTTGGTTAGCCCTTTTTGTTGTAATGGGGTCATTTTCAGCCACAATTCATCCCTTCGAGAAAATGTAGTATATGTCTTTCATTGGGAAGATCACCTTGAGTTGTCTTATTCAATGTTTCAAGTAACGCTTTCGCTTTGCAATTCAATCGTACCTCATCATTTTTGAGCGTGAAAATGAATTATGGGTTTCGTAATGCCTATATTCAAGGAGATGGAAAATATCCCAGGGATGTATATTTGGATGTAGAGAATAAATTTGCATATATTTTTGGAGTCTAATTTTACAGTAATATAGAGCTAGGGGAAGATGTAAAATCTTATTGTGTAAGCTTTTTTAACCTTTTTACTATGAATCTCTTTTCAAAAGAAATTACAATGAGAAATAATATTTTATCCAAATTCCTTACGACTACGGTATAAAACTTACGTCGTCTTCGGGTGTCAACTCTTTGATGGAATACTTTAGCTACTTAATATCTAGACTGCACTCGTTTCCAACGTATTATCCAGCAGTATTGCACTGTAACATTTAAACTAGCGGGATGAATCGTCGGATTTTGGCGCAAGACTATCGGCAAGGTTGCAGCGTAACGAATTGTTCCAAATTTCAGGACAGTTCAAGAAACCCACACTGAAGAAGGACCCCTTGGTAGTTTAGTTAGTTAAATAGCCTGGCCGGAAATTTGAGAGACCCGGGCTCGAGTCCTGGTGGTTGTAAATTATTTTTTATTAAAAAATTAAAATTTGCACTGCGGTAATTTTGAGTTACTGTATTTGCTATCTGAAAACTTTAACGTGTTTCAGGTAAAATTACTCACTAACTAGAATTCAGTGCTTCAGTGAACCTTCAGGCCTGGGAAACATGGAGATAATGAGCTGGAACCTGTGGACTGATTATCTGCGATTAAAATGTTTCAGGATTGAATTAATGTTTATCATAAGTCATTTGGTGGCCTCTGATTTTTTTCTACATGACAGTTCATGTGTGTACGGTTAATATTTGTGCAGGCCTGGCAGATAAAAAAAAAACTTGGCCTCAAATTCAGTCGCTTCGCGACAGATAACTGCTTGGTGCAACGCGATAACTTCCCGCGTGACTCGCGCTTTGAGGGAAACCAAGCAGTGCTGTCGAGGGCGTATTCGATGTCTGGCGGCGAAAGGAGCGGAGCCGATGGCACCGTTTCAGTCGCACGTTTGGCTCGCATGGGTTGAGGAGCACCAGAGGCATGGCGACTGCTGCACGGCCTCTGGTTGGGGCGGAGGATAAGGAACCCGTTGAAATGTAGGCTTCTGATATTTCAGGGGGGCTGCGTGAGAGAGGAATGTGGAAAGGTACGAGTTTTTTAGGGCTTGATAAGTACGGCGATGTGACAGTGAAGGGATAGGAAACCTTTCCGTTGGAGAAAAGGGGACGTGGGTTTAGCCGATTAATTGTCAGTATTCACTCTTAGTCGCTTGAAAATAATTTTGACTTGTAATATCCTTTCTGTCTCTGGGGGAAACTCATGCGATGAAGAGGCTCTCCTGACCGGCATGCAACAGAAGTTTCACTTCAATTGGTAATTTTACCTACTATTTGGGTGACTAAATGATGTTGCAGCTAACTAAAATAGGAATGCTGCTTCTCCATTTTCAGGCCTATGATTTCACCGCAGTCACATGGGATATGCACGATGCATATATAATTATGTAGAGCAGTAACGTGCTCAGAGAAGGTGGCGAGATTTGTGAGAGGTCGTTGGGATTATTGTTTTGGCATTTCAAGCGTAGAGGTAGGATTCGGAAATTGGTATTAGATCGCAGTTAACAATGTAGACTGAATTCTTTAAATGAATTCTTAGACGCTCTGTTTTCCGATGAAGTAAATAATATTTTTAGAGCGTCCATTGATTACGCTCGATTTGATCACCAAAAGAAGATTAAAGAGGTACACCACACCGCCTTTGCTACAGTTCTAGCTTCTCGAGAATAAAGGGGTCAGAATAGGTGTTGTGTAGATGTCCGATAAGTTGTCGCATGTTGTTAATATATGCATCATATCATAGGTATAGTAAGTGTATGGTACTATAGCCTTTAGTATGCATGGAGAAAATTAATACTCCAAACCATTATTTATGTATGCAAATGGAGAGAGAATACGGACAAATATGTTGGTGAGAGGAAGGGAGGACAATTAAAGTAACATCAGAGCCGAAGTCCGACATTTATCGCAAATGAGGGTAGTATTAAAGAGTAAGTAAAACAATTTCATAGGGCCGTATGCAAGAAAGGAGTGCATCCGTAATAATGGGAAGAGAAATAGAAGAACATCTAAAATTGTTAACTTTTTTTGTTTTAGAGATTTTCGCTATTTCCAAGTAACGCCTGAGACTGTGAATTTTACTGAGAGAAACTTTGATTTCTCTTACTGTTTCCACTAGTGAAATACACGAGTGGTTTTGCTGATTATAGCGTTTATTTGTTTCACCTCAATCGAAATTGCGGTAAAACTCAACATCTTAGGCAGAGCCAAAATTTCTGCCCATGTGCGGTGCCGTCAGTCACTACCGGCCTGGTGTCCCCTAAACCCTCAACGGACGCGAATGAAAGGTATTTATATGCGACAAGTGGTGTGGCAGCCCTTCCCACATTCGCATGTTTGGTACAATCTTACTCTCCACCATAACGCGGGAATCTTTTCCCCAATCCTCAAAATTTCTGCTCGTGCCTAAGGCTTTGGCTGAAATATATCGCGTGACGCTGAAGGGAAGACAGCTTCCGGCTAATTATTTTAATCCTCGCCCTCTCGTCCTGCGATCGGAATGAGGTCGAGGCCTATACAGCTTCTTCCTCCGATAAATTACATTTTTTATCGAAGCGCCCGTAAGTGTTCCGAATTTTTGCGTGCCGATTGGGAACGGATTCATCCAGGAATTTTAAAGCTTCATCTAGCTAATACTGTCTAGAACATTTTCCTCCAAGCAATTTTTTCGGGCTGTTATCTGCTCGAGTTTGCATCGCACCTGCGGGTCTCCTGCGGACATGTATTGGTATCTATTCCATCTTTCTAGTGAAATATTGTGATATTATGCTTGAAATATCACAAATTGAACCCGCTGTTTTAAGGAGGTAGGAGCTATTTTCATTGCAGTCGTGCATGCATTCGTTCGTGGAAGTTGCTTATTCACAGCGTTCCAATTTCTATGTGACATTTCCCATGCTTCTTTATTCGCACTGAATTTACGTTGACACGAATTTGGAGAAGAAGTGATGTGCCTATTTGAATAAGAAATCATTTACTCCATAATATTTCGTCATCACTTTTGGTGAACGCGGCTAGTTATTCTTTCCTCTTCACTCATTCTCAGTGACAGTGCTCCATTTTTCCTCGTATCACTTAAACCCCGTTGACTATGGTTTTGACTAACGGCTCTTTAACTTTTCATCTGCGGACACCCTTTGAATTCTATCAACGTACTCGCACTCCCTCGCAAAATATCGGACCCACTGTAGAGAAGAAACATTGACCTCTCTGCACTAAAAAGTATGTACAAATATAATTTCCTAATATAAATTTTAATTAATGCATGCGTCCGTTACAAAAAAATACCTCTGTCGTTTGGTTGAGAAAGGGTTCGATTACATTTAATTTTGCCAACATGCCGAAGTTCATTTAAAATATAATATGTATATATCGTGTTCTTTATTGATGAATATTTTCTTTAATATCATTGTGGTGAAATAAATCACTCAATTCACCTATTTTGAAGATTGCCAGAGGAAAGAGGTTACCTGGACCAGTAATCGAACCACGGACCTTTGGGATAAGGAATCCTGGGAAGCGTGGTGGTCTGCACATTGGCCCGGTAAGCCAAGGGCCCGCGGTTTGAATTCCGGTCAATGTAACTTTTTTTCCCTTGGGCAATTCAACACGGTCTTTGCCGTGCATTACGGCAACTAAAATCTTGCAATTTACTTGTTGTAGGAACCAACAAGTATATAATCATTTACTTATTTGTTGTTGAAAGCCATATAATGATCGATATCTTTTTATCGCAGCATCTCGCGCCCCGTGGGAAACGCAGATGAAGGAGAAATATTCTTAGAAATATTACAGCATATACTAGTGAAAGAAGAAGTAGACTGTAGTAAACAAATAATGTACCCTGATTAATTTAAGGATCTTCAGAGGACAGGACTACTGGTCTGGTTAATTTATTTGCTCCAATCTTTCCTCTATCTTAGAATCACGCATGAGAGCACAGTTCCTTGTATTAGATCCTTTCATTTACCTAAAACCTATCAAGTCAACCGCGTCAGGCAAGATTTGATGGAACAGCATGATCGTAAATAAATAAAGTAAAACTTTATTTAATTACGATCATGCTGTATTAAATAAAAACAATTTTATTTAATACAACACTAAACGTGTTTCTACACGTCTAACTAGGCCTGATGATGACGCATTAAGCGTCGAAACACCTGTAGTTTTGTATTAAATAAAATTGTGGACAGTACTACATCAGCAAAAGTTTTACTTTATTTATTTAGTACCTAATACCTGTTTCCAGTAACCAATCACCAATCAATAAGTGTTTCTAATCACTAAGGCTTACTAGTGTTACCTCGATATTTAATCGTGAATCGATGTTTCCCCATTACAGTTATCCTTAAAATACACCAGATTGTAGTCTACGAGTTGACACTTTTTAATTGCCACCATGATGTTGAGTTAAACAAGGTATTGCAGTGAAATAAGCATTTTATTAATGTAGCACAACGATTGCCTGGTGTTTCTAAGAATGTAAACTGTTAACTTCGAAGCGCACGATTCGAATATGCTTTCTCCAAGTTAATTCCGGTGGTAGGAGTGACTCGAGACAATACCATGCGTTCCGCCAAGTTCATGTCTATTCATTCGAGACTGTACGTGAAAGCGTGCTACGATTTCTTTTACTAATAGTGCATCAACGTGCACGTTTTTCTTTTGAGATTAAACTGTGTCAACTAATTTCTTGCTTTAGGTCCTCATTTCCGGGAATGAAAATAGTTGTTCTAGGACATGCCCGAAACAATGCAGCTTAATCGTCACGCCGAGTAATCTTTGAGCCGTGTGTGCTACATACTAGAGCATTTCGTACTTTTACTCTATAATTCAGTTCATTTAGCCGTGAATAATTAGGTCGAATTGGATGACGAAAGGCAAACAGTATCGACGCAAATGACTTAGTTTTGGAATCTTTCTTCCTCAGTTCAATTTGTTTTCCCTGTGGTGTTTGGCTGTAAGATTTCTTCTCATTCAAGTTCGGTGAAAGGCTCACCATAGCCAACGAGTGACCGAAATTGATTTCGTGATAAAATTTCTAATGAGCCGAAAAGGGTATCTTAGAGTAAGGCGAGGTCTTCCTAGCCTAAATTCGATAGCTTTTATCGAAGAAGACAGCGGCATCTAATTTATTTATTCTGAAAAAATACCGGAAATTGGGAGGTGAATATTTCAATAGGTCTTCGCTTCTAGCAGGTTTGCTGCCAGCAAATATATTATGTCCGTCAATCAAACGCGTTTGGTGAGGCTCGCCTAAATATGTTATTATTTTTGAACCCTCTAATACTCCGTTCTAAAATATTTACTAACTATTCTTGAAGTCATCACGCACTAATAGACGTTCATTGATGATTCTCTCATAATCACGATTGTGCCTCTGTGTTATTTTTTGCACAATCCGTCTTCCCTTTTTATCATTAAAATGCGGGATATCGCTAAGTTCTTCTTCCTCACGATCCTCCAGGAATTGCCAACTAAATGCTTAACAAAGTAGCATGTATATGTTCTGTCATCTATCCCCGTCACTCTAGTTTGAATTAACGAATTACCCCTGGATCTCTGTTATACGTTGACATAACTTTATTCCTTTCTCTTGATTGATGCATATGTCCGTCCATTCGATGCTCTTCACTCTTTTGTGTCGTCTTCTTTTCGTTACTTCCGTTTTTATACTCAAATTCGACTTATTTACGCTATATCATCATTCATCACCCACTGGTGAATTTTGAGTCCTGATTATTGTACATCTACATCTACGAAATACCCTGCGAGCCATCATAAACGTGTGTGACAGGGAGTGAACTCACACCGAACATGCATTACATATCATGTATAAAAAGGATTAGTCATTATATTCTAGTGTAAACTTCACAATTTAAACTGTAATCTGAACCCATCTGTTAGTCATCGATCAAACTATACCCTACCACACGTTAGGCTTTTACGTTCTTCTACGGAGGAAAAACATCTCTGGACCACTGTGCGTATCCGTAACATGTATCTGTCCTCCCTTACATTAGTAAGCCTAACGCCAGGGCACAAAGGAGGAAAGCAGGAACCTAACCGGGGCGATGAGTTCCGGTTCCCTTCTTGCACGAGCTACAGGTTGGTAGTCGTGACCACTGTCTCAGAAGCGTTTCTCAGGGGTTCTCTGCGACTGCCATTTTTCATCACACCTGCTCACCTTGGCCGTGCCTGAAGATTACCCTGTCTAGCGAATCAGCCAGGCGGAAGCAATGCTGTCTCTGCTGCTGGATGAGTATTATTTCCTTGGGTTTTCCCACTTGCGTCTGAGTTTGTAATTTCCGTTTTGGAGATTTAAAAAATCAGGTTAAGAAACCTTGAAATCGTGAAAACATATCCAACGTAATCGTTTTATTCTCTCTGAACGTTTGCTAGCGGCTAGTCAGTTGTATTGTACTGGGTGAGAAATTATATTTACTAATCCCTGTAGCTGATTTTAGTAACTCATAAGGCTGGAAGAATGGAAAATTGATTTACGTTTTGCGAAAGGGCTTCACAGGGAATTTCAAACTACTGATGGGGAATTATAGTATTATGACTAATAACTTCCCTCCCTATTATCACACTGTTGTGTTAAAGTAATTTCATGTATGTAGATAAAGAGCAACTTAAAATATCCCGATGCCAATTGACTAATGCGTTAATTTCAGGAATACCATTTTTCAAGTAGAATTTGACGCGAAATCGGTCACATTTATGTGCTTTCACTCAACGGAAATAAATATTTGCACTGTATACGCTAGGGTCCATTTAATGGGAGAGAGTGAGATTTCTTCCGGGAATAAATCCTTTGACTCCCGAAATGCTCATATTTCAAATTCATTATTTCAACTGCGAGAATTCCTGGTTCAGATTTCAATGCTAATTTGTATTACTGCATGGTGGCACGTCGCTCTGAAGCATAAGGCATGATGCGAACGCAGGAGTCTTTGCAATGCTTCATACTTCACATACCGTTGGTTAAACTTGATGCATAATCTTTTAAGTAAATTTTAAACCTATCTTCTTTTGATGACTTGACAAATAATTTGTGAACACTCGCGCTCTACAGTCGATTCTATGACGCAAAAAAACTGTAATAACCCAGGCTAACTGGCCCTTATCGAGTAGTGAATCCAGATAGCTACCTAACCAATAAATAAAATTACAGTCATTCATTGTTTCTGCACATCATTTAGTTGCACGTGGCAAAGGTTTCGCTAACATGTTTGTTTATGAATGTATCATTTATGTTTGGATATGATCCTTACACCCATAAGGTGGCTCGTAGGAAATGCGATGCATGTATTGGAAATAGCTTCGGTTTTTATGTACATACCTATCATGAGACCTTAGCGGGTGCGCCAATGCCAATGAAAAATTGTAAATAATACATATTTTGAGTTGAAAATGCACGTAAAGTGGCATCGTACATAAAAATGCATTGCCCATTCGTTTGGTACGTGTTCCACTGAAGAGAGCGTTTGATAGCAATTTATTTCGGCTGATGTGGCACTGACATAATTGCCGAGGTCGTGGTGACAAGGAAGGTGGTATAAATAGATGTCACCACAAGGAAAAACATGCACTCAGGTATTTTGATTCTCTATTTCAATAGTGCTGCATGACCATTTCGTTCAGTCATTAGCGAGTAATTGTGCTTACGAGGCATTCGGTCGTCCTCCTCGGTAGAGTCGTAGCTGTGCTCTGACTCGTGTTAATCTATGACGCTCCCTCCTTGTTCGTCAATTATCTCCCTCCCACTGCATTCCACGAGCACTGCCGACAATTACCGTTGCCATTGCTGCAAGTAGATTTCGTTTCATATTTTTTTTTCCTCTGGATCGAGAGGCCGGTGACGTATCACTTAGGTAGCGAAATTCGCGTCCTCGGTTTTTCGAGCGACCGTGCGTGACGTAAAGTATTGTCACCAAGCGTCGAATCAGCGGAAATCGAAGGGGAGAGATGTGTGGAAAGGCCGTTCCTTTGCGAGCCCCGCGTATTTTTTTTGAATCAGCTAATGCGAGACCTCGGTTGCGCCTAGCGATGCTTTTTCTTTGGCACGAACACCCTTGCGCCATATCTTTTGTTCACCGGACCAAAGAATCGAAATCCATTACTTTCGCAGAGAGCTAGTCGTCATTTAATTCAAGGGTGCATAGAAAATGTTCCCTCTTTAGTATGTACCTCCTGGGTGCTAGTGTATTGATGGGGGTGCTCATCAAGGAGACTTAGTTACAATAATATTAATACCTAATTTTTACAATTATAACAATTCACTTCGACCGCCGAGAATGGTTGTAGGTATTCACGTGGCATGATATGAAAACGAAATTTTATTTATTAAATAAATGCTCACCATGGTTTTATTTACCTATCATATCTCCTGAATAATGCAATTGAAGATCACCCCTTATCAATTAATTATTAATTATCTGCTATTAAGCTTAAAATAGATTCAACTTTATGCTTTGTATTTATAAGTATTTTCCATTAGTAATCCGGAATTAGTGGCGATTTGTTTAAACTTGCAGCTTGTGGTATTATAACTAGTACTTATCAAGAAATGGTCATCTGTCTGCAATTGTTAGTTACTGATGGCTCGTCGCTATCCCAGTTGGGAAGAACATGGAACACCTGCGGCCTATTTAACACTCAGCCACCTCAGGAAATGGATGAAATTTTTCGGTAATTTAATTGAATTTCTTGACTTTAATATAGTTCGCTGACAAATGAAAAGTAAAGATGCTTTGCATTAAGTTCTGATAAGGTTTAGTATGAAGCCTATTTCGTAAGGATCCTATACACCGGCAGCGTATTCCAAGAATCTCTTCTGTAGTTCTGTTCGATATTGGAGAATTCTGTTCGGCAGTGGAGTCGCACCTGCTGTTTTCGGGTCTTGTTTTCGGTTCGACCGCTTTACCGCGGAAAAATGCACCCACCGTCTCACCTTAATCCGGCCCTGACTACCTCCGCTCCTCCGTGCTTCCTTCCTTTTTCTATTGGCGTTCCCCACAGCTGCTTCCG
This sequence comes from Platycnemis pennipes, assembly GCA_933228895.1. Classification (NCBI taxonomy): domain Eukaryota; kingdom Metazoa; phylum Arthropoda; class Insecta; order Odonata; family Platycnemididae; genus Platycnemis; species Platycnemis pennipes. The sequence continues at coordinate 57,314,606 of OW121848.1, forward strand.
TGAAAGGGTTCGCTTTTTTCCTCCACCGAGTTTGAGCCAAACGTGGTTTGGTTTGAGGCCGCCGTGGAACACAGACGCCATGCCCTCGTGTTTCTTGGACACGCTGCCCGGTAATTTTTTCATAAGCATGACTCAACACGCGAAATATTCACGCATTATTCCCGCAGAAATGTATGGAAACAAGGGGAATGAACACTATTCGCTCGATGGTGGTAATATCCTAACGTTTTCCTCCAACCCTGAGAATTCATGACCAAACATAAGGTACGCGATAGCTTTTGGATGATTAATTTTGAGGACGTTGTCATCAGTGTAAAATGTGAAATGTCTCTTGCGGAAAATCTCTGCCTCTCAAAATCAGATTCATTGCCTTTTAATTCATCTTTGGAAAAATATGTAAATAAGTACATGTGACTGCGACAACTAAGATAATTTTTTTCCTTTGACATAGTAAAGTGTATGTACAAATCGTTGAGGTACAGTTGGTATTTTTAAGAGTGCTTTTATACCTCTACCGCATAATTTATGTATATCACCTTGTTTTACTAACGAATGGTTGGTCATTTCACCTACAATGGCGCAAAAAATTGGTCAAATTACAACTTTCGCTAAATTCATCGTGATCGATATTTAGTTCTCTATTTTGTGCTTTGAACATAGAGCAAGATTATTATTTTGTTACCTTGTTTCTTTGATAATAAGTCCGCTGTGGTTTTTCATACGGACTAGTTTCATTTCTAATTGAAATGCGAGGGTGTTCATCACAGAATTCCAAAATCATATTGCTTTTGATAAACATATGCCTAATTTATTCCCCGCGTCAGCATGTGTACTTGTGCACATTAATCGAAATCAATACTTTCCGTCGTCACTTGGTGGAACCACTGCATAATTTTATTTGACATTAATTAACCTTGCCGCTTCTGTTCCTCCCCGCAGTCGCCGCTACTCCATCCTCGTGTCCCCAGAACGCTTTCTTTCTTCTTTCCGGAAACTAAACCAAGTCCAGCACATGCCCAACCAGTCGTCTTCCTTTCTTTTGTTTCCTACGGGCCATTCCCTCAAACCACTCAGTGCCCTCTCTCCACCAATCCTCCTCTTCCCAATTCTTTCCTTGCTTCCGCCCCCACCCCGTTACACTCTTCTCCTCGCGTCGGACGTGCTGGCGCGTGCTGATGTACATACATACATACACACGTTTGTTCTCGCTTCGCCGAAGGGACACGTGCACGGAATGAAATGTTTGGTATCCAAGGAAACGTCCCTCGAAGGGTAATGCCTTCCCCTATTCACCCGACGATTTGGCCAGGGCTTGCAGGTTGGAAGGATTATTGTGTGGTTCTCTCTCTGAACGGTGAAAAAAATGACATCTGGCTCTTAAAATTAAAAATGCTGTTCGTGTTGAGAGTTGGAAGGGACGCGTGATGACTTCAGTGAAAATCTTTGGTGTTTTTTTTAAAGACGACAGAAGACCTGCTACCGCTGCACACAGAAGCCAGGTCGGTAACGCGCCGGTCTAGCAACCCAAAGGTTCGAAACCTATCTGGGGTAAAGATTTTATTGCCTTAGAATTAAGAGCTAGGTTTAAACTGTGTTGTATAACTACAGTATTTGGAGCAACTAAAACCGACGCCCACTTCTACGATTAAAGGATCAACATCCCCTGCCACACACCCTCGCGGTGGCTTGCAGGGTATCACATAGATGTAGATCTGTGGTTCATCTAAAGTGACTTCAATTTTTAAGATGACAACAGAGATTGGTATTTTTAAAGGGCGTGTGTTTGCAAAGAACCTTTTGGGGCTATTTAAATAACTCAATTTTTTTCACGTCCAACAGTCAGATGAATCAGTAATTGTTAATTCTACAGGTGCTTCTTTCTTGGCTTGCTAGTGGTCAGATTGGTCAGATTGCTCGGAGGTAGTCGTACCCAGTTACTTCGCCTCTCCTTGCCCCTTTGCTGAACCCTTGTGTTTCCATCCTTTCCGCTTACTCACACTGAGGTAAAGTCAGTCTTTTACGCATGAGATGAGATTCGGGTCCGTTTAATTTAGAATTGCGAAAGTATTTATTTTAAATTAGAATCATATTATAATATATAGCATTATTAAAGTGTCATCCGCAAGACATCTTACATGTATAACATTTTAGTTGGCTATTTCTCACATGATTCTCAAAAAGCCATCATAAATCGGCATCATATAGATGCATGGACAGTGAGTGACCAAAGGGTATCAAAAATTGTAATGCGTCCTTTTACTTCGAGAGTAATTCCGTCCCTAGTTATCCCATGCAGTACATGCTTGGTGATCTTCACCCTCTGCCACACACCCTCGCGGTGGCTTGCAGGGTATCGTGTAGATGTATATGTAGATCCCTGGCATCAAAATAATCTGAAAAGTACATGCTGTAAAACATAAATACAGTTATCTTTCCTGAATTACTAGTCATCAATTGAAGTTATCCCACCTCCTTTGCCTCTCCTACTGACAACGCCGATGTTTGCTATTTAGTGTGCCCTGCATTATTAAAACCATTAGTTGATTAATGAATACGTATTCGTTGAATTTGAATATTGGATCATAATATCTCTGTCGGAATACATTGAGAAGTCGTTTTATGAAATGCCTCCTCTGCTTTCTCCAATTGTCTACATCTTCAACCCTCCCAAGAACACGCAGTTTTTTCACTGTAGACTATTATTATCACTACACAGGACCTGTCTTTTTAAGCTAAGGTTATTCTTTAGGTGAAAGAACTCCTCTGTAATCTCATCTCTTGCTGCTATCCGCGCCTCTGGTCTCTCCTTTCTCCAGAGCACGCTTTGATTTCTTACACAACTTAAGACGGTTTCGTGCGAACAGATCTAGCCAGAGATAACATGGCACCAACTTAGCTCCTGATTGTGGAATGAGCAACGAGGCATCGAAGTTTCCGGGTGCTTATTGTGACGCAGTCCGAAGGCCGATGCGTTCGTTGATTCTTAACCTAAGCCCAATTAAGAAGCCCACTGAGAGTTCTATTCGTGACGTGCGATGAAATCAATATCAGGACTAAACCTAATTATCTTGGTTGAACGTACGTCTTGCTTTTCCGATGAAGCCGCTGTTGGTCCCCAATTAAGGACTGATCATTTCGCTTCTAGTACTTATGGATTTCTCAACTCCGTAGTTATATTTTGCGTGGTTATATTTTAAAATCTACTTCCTTACTTTCCAAAAGGAAGACCGACCCAAGAAAACTTTAAAGAAAACCTTTATGAAAAGTATGTGGAAATCCTTAGCGCAGTCAAGATATATACAATAATTCTGCGTATAAATCATGGATGAGTAATCAAGGTTTATGATAGCTATGTAGTACATGTAAATTGGATATTTGAACAGCGACCTATATACCTTAGAGTACGAATTTAATTTTCTTCACTACACTATAACCCGAGCGTTGTCTGACCGCAGCCCTCCCATTGTATCGAGTCCGATTAGGATTCTGTTCTATTGCATTTTCCTTCTCTCTGCAATCTCTCTCTTCCAATTAGTATCCAAATTTTTTATTTTGGTGCACCCTACTGCTTCAACTGTTTTATAATACTACCAGGTATATTGGAAAAGAAGAGTATGCGAAAATCAGGTATTTCCAGTTAGGTTTCATTCACTGATCCAAATAAAAAGTCACCATTTGTGCGAAAAATTCCTTCCGGTCATATTATAAATCGCATGTTTGTAGTACTTTCATGGTGCATTTCTCAAACAACAAAATTAGGCCTCCTAGAGTTCTTTGTAATTTAACCTTAGCCACAGTTAACCGAATGAAGTTGAATACATCTGCCGATGAGTTAAACCGCCCATTTGAAAGGCGTCAAACTAGATCAGCCTGATCAACCCTTTTTAATTGATGGGACGTCGGCAACTGCAGACCAATAATCCATTCCGATTTCAGCTCAATTAGCATATGAAGGTCAGCTGTATTATCATGTGAAATTCTCGCTATAATCGATAGAATTCTTTAGATGAAATCAATCTAATGTATATCGGGTTCGGGTTGGTGTGGTGGCTAGAGTACTGGCCTCCCATCCCGAGGACCCAGGTTCAATTCCCGGCAGTGGAGGATTTTTCTGTGGAAGTGCCCTAGTGGAGGGCATTTCGGGTTCAGTGCTCCGTCCGTCGAATGGGACGTTAAGCCGTAAGAAGTTAAGAGTACGCTAATGCCGACGCCGGGTTTCTCTCCACCCTTACTCCGTTCCCTGAAATTTTAATCGCTCCAGTGGCGCAATTGGTTAGCGCACGGTACTTATAAGACAGTGGTCGTGAGCTATGCCGGGGTTGTGAGTTCGAGCCTCACCTGGAGCATTTTTTTACGCGCAACGATGGTGATTGCAGTTTCTCAAACTTAAGTTTAGATGTTCAGGAAAGAAGCTTGGATTGCCTCAAACAATTTTTAGTAAAGGGACGATACGATAATAATATTAGCGTAACCAGTCTATTAAATGAATTGAAATGGGAATCATTGTCAGATCGCAGGTTGAAATTTAGACTTAATCTCTTCCACAAATTCCAAGGCAATATTTTCAGTGACGATGTTAAAAATATTTTACGAACCCCAACTTACTATGGCAGACTGGACCATAATCATAAAGTTAGAGAAATTGATTGCCGAACTGACCGATTCAAAATGTCCTTTTTCCCTCGCACTATTAGAGATACGAATAACGGTAAATATGTCCTATCGGAGAGTAGCAATGAATAGCATTGGTAGCTGCATGTTGGTATGAGTACTTAAAGCTAACCCTACTAACAGAATGTTTTTGCATGCTTGCTTGCAATTTCTATCTTTTTTAAATAGTGTAGTTCTGACTACTATATTAATACTATTCCTTTTTTATGCATGATATGTAGTGCATGTATGGTGAGCAATCACCCCCTGCCACACACCCTTGTGGTGGCTTGCAGGGTATTATGTAGATGTAGATGTAGATGTAGATGTATATTAGGTAAGCTTAGTTCTGTAGATCCTTGGGTTTTCGTGTCTTTTTGGGAGACACCGAAGAAAACTTGAAGGAATTGAATGACGAAATTCGTCTTCTTGCATGGCAACGGTTGGCGTAAACAAATATGCAGGAATCGATCGCGGTGACTCGTCGCGTGAGAGAGCATTTCGGAAGCAGGAAGCTATTTTCTCCTGACGAGACTCCATTACGTATGTTGAAATTACCGTCAAGGTTGTTTCCAACTAGTCGAAATCACCAAATTACAACTTTTCAATGCGATATAAATTTGTATAATCGTAGTTATTCATAAAGCGATAACGATGGGGTGCTGCTATTTAGAATGATGCTTTTGAATTTTTTCGTTTTTGGCCCACGGAATGGAAGTAAAGGTTTCTTGCCATGCTAATTGTAAGAATGCCTTTCCAACATACCATTTGTGTATTCATTCATGGTTAATGTGATCGCGTTTTCTTAGAATCGAGGTGATATTGATTTTTGCATTATTAAAGTAGTTTAATTGGCATCCTATATCTGCCTCGCTGGTCCTACTTGTGAGAAAGAGTTCTATTTGTGGCACCATCGCTGCCGTATCATCGCTTTGAAAATAATTGGGGGTTGGTTGTTGGGGGTTTGTTTGGGGTTAACCTATTTGTTGTCCCTGCGTGAACTGGATACTCATTTGACGGAATGGAAGCTAAATCCTTTCACGGTATTTAGCTTTCCCCCTGGTATCAATTGTTTACTTGTTATTTCTTATAATCACTTTCCTATGCACAAACCATGAATCTTTTCGAGAGAAGAAATTACGTTGTTCCTCTAACCGTGTGAAGTGATATGTTTAAGCCGGCTTTGTCAGACCTCGTCCAAAGGCATTGATATCCATGTACTCACCCCACCTTTCGAGCTTATTTTTCGAGCTTTCGAGGGTTATTACTTCCTAGAATCATCGGAAACTGCCAACCTTGCTACATAATGCGAGCTTGCTTATTTTGCGGGTGATCAAAAGACAAGGTTGATTGTTGGCAAATTTGAAACTGCACACCAATGACGAACAATGGTGAACAAATACTTTTACGAGTAAACAATTCATTACAGTAATGAAGTGTGTGTGCTCTTTTCAGTGACCGTTTCAATCCAGTGGGGATTAAGTAGATTTTCGCGGAGCATCATGGCTTGAGAAATTTTAGATGATGAGGAATAACCGTCGTCAATCGCCAATTACGCATTTTTTAACTCTTGAAGGACAAATGAAACGTCTGATGCAGGAAAATCTTGTGGAAATGTCAAGGTCGGCATTTAATAGGAGGGTTGAGTGAATGGAGAGGCAAATCCATCTTTTGGCAAGAGCGATGAAAAATTGTGGACAATGCATTTTTGTCTTCCTCACTTTCATTAATGCCAGTTCGAAGTTCGATTCAATCCCTCCTAAAAATTCAAATGATTTCATCGAGTCAATACCGATTTGTTGATAAAAGTCTCTTCCACTTCAAGGCTGTCACGGACGCGGTCACGACTCCACGTTCGTGACAGCGTGCATTGTCATGACTGAGGATTCCCACATGTGATTACGTGTTTCCCCGACCGCCCGCAGTTCCAACCCTTAAGAGGTTGAAGCAAACTTGCCTTTGCCTCTTTCTCTGCCTTCCCTTATTTTCTTTCTTCGCCGTATTTTCCCGTGAGACCTTTTTCCTCCTCGCAGTCAACCGAGCGGAAAAGGAAAAAAAAGTGTGCGTCTTATCCAGAATCGGAGTCTCGGTTTTTTCCCCTCTTCTATTTGTGCCTCTCTGTCTCCGTGCGGTACGTGACAACGCTGATCGCTAATCGGATGCTGTCATATTTTTCTTTTACGCTTCCTTTCGCGGCTACTTGAGGAAGGTAAAGGGGGTGAAATGGGTGGATTTGGGGGAAAGTAAATGAATTGGTTCTTCGCTCTGAGGTCGCTGGCGAAAACGATTGTCTCGGAAGAATGGCTTAATGGTGCGGATTTTGAGGTCGGTCGTGGGTACCACATTTCTTTTTTCAAACATTTCCTTAGCACTCGATCGGATTGAGCCGCGTAAAGTTTGGTGGAGAAGTTTTGGGCAAAGAATTTTTTCTTTTGTTTTACACGATTAGAAATTAAAATTTAGAGCCCTTGGCTGAAGCTTAAATAAATATTAGTATTTACTATGGAATAGATCTATTCATCAAATAAATTGTTATTTCATAATGCATATTTTTCTCTCGCATACTTTATTCAGAAATAAAACTTCAGTATCTGTATGTCTCTTGCAGGTAGAAACAAGTTTGGATCGAATTCTCTATGATAAATGTTGTACCTAGTTGGAAGTAAAGGTTTAAATTTTTGGTACCATCGTAGTAGACAATACTCGGTTAGCCTATGTGATGGGGAGTAGATGTATGTCTAAAGAGTTCCCTGCCAGCCATCTCAGGTGTGTCCAGCAAAGGGATAAATACTCACCAAACATGTGCTTGAGACACACCAAAAAATTAATACTATCACCTAGTAAACAAATATTTCTTCGTTAGACATCCTCTAGCTTCACGCCATTAATGATTTTAAGCTACGACGGAATACAATCTCCATTAATGGCTTAATAATTTGTTTGAAATTACCATGATACTTATTATATTAGGTATGCAAGAGTGAAGTCAGAGTGTGGTAGTGGTGTTAAGAACTTATGCTGCGTATTCAACCAGCAGTGGTATTTTGCAAATACGATGCCTTACGATATGATATGATACATATATGCGCCTACATACCCCTGTCCACCCGATCGCAGGATGGTTATTTGCGAGGAGAAATGTCTCCGTGCGAACGTTATTCTCTCTAGTCTTATTTTATAGATTGAATCGAATTTAGCCCGATAAAGTTTTAAAAATACCTATATTATAAAAGCTATCGGAAACAGATTGGATTAGAAAATAGATAAAAAAATGTCTGAATTGGATGAGCACCATAGGTTATTATTGAACTCTATGATCAGTCATTGTTAGAACTTCATGTTTGATTATATTCATGAATCCAACCAGAAACAAGCATCAGATTTGTACACACATTGTTGTGATTGTGGAAAGATTTTGTATTCACGAATCGACTATAATTTTATCACAAGGGGCGGTCATTTTGACAATGCGAGTGGCAGATTGTGTAAGGACTATTTCTACTCATGATGTGCCGCATGATCGCTGCTTATGCTGCATTCATTTGATGGCCACCTGTTCTGTTCCTGAAATTCTAGTAATGCACCTGAAAATGATGAGCATTGTTCTTGGTGTCAGACCTTTCATGCTGGTTTCAAAAAATTCTGTGTTCCAGCTTATAAGGTGCGCCTTAATTTTAGTGACATATTTTGGAAAAATGAATAGTTCTTCCTATGCTGCAGATAATTTTATTTAAGAATTGAGGAGCGATCTTTTACTGAGTGGTGTGCAAAAAGATGCCAATGAAAGATAAACTGAAGGAATATTATATGGGAAAACATTGGTTTGGGTTTTTTGGCCGAATTTGACACCGACAGTGTATATATAGTCCGCCGTTGGCGATTTTATGGAAACCTAGGGTAAAAATGCACATTTTATATCTTGGTGGAAATCTATGGCTAATTTCTGAGCTGGAACGCAAAAATATGGAGCCATAAGTCGGCAAGTCGTGCAAAAAAACTTGGCCTAAATCTATCTCGGCATTGCGACCTCTTAGCATTTGCTTTGAGTTTCCAAGGACTTCACTTTCTTGTTGGCACCGTCTTACCCTCACTCGTACAAATTTTCGTGTGCATTTATCTTTCACGAGTCACCTATTTGTGCCCTAACGCGTACTCTCCTGTGTAGTGCCCTTCATACGCTGCTCAGTGTCTGCACCGTGATTGTGAATTCCACAAAATCAAATCTCTCGGCATTTATTCCTGGGTATTTTCATCATTATGGTACGCATTATTTCAATCAAGCTAATGAACTACGTTTCGGCTAACCAAGTGTACGTAGACCACGTGTGAGCTCCTCTCTTCGATGTCTTAGCATATTATTGTTACCATGCACGAGGTTACCCTCAGGTATTTAAACCAATCGTCGAGCTTAGAAGTGTACCAAAAATGCAACTAAAAGTTCCTTTAGTTGCATTTTTTGGTTGGTTGGATTGTTGTTTACAAATCATTTTCCTTTTGTCTTCTTGTTGAAGCCCCAAACAAATATATCAGCTAGTAACTTGCCCTATACATTGGCGATTTTCACCCATATTTCTCTTTACCACCTTTATTTTACGTTAAATTAATATTTATTTTACTATGTAGAGACTCTGAAATTTGAGTGTAATTGTATAGTATAGGTCATTGATTGCTAATTTTCTCTTTTTTGAGAGCAGGTGATGTTGAGAACGAAATCAACAATGAAGGGCTTGACCTTAGAGCTTCGTGTAGGCCTCCACCATATTCAGTCCCCGTTTCCCTCGTTCGCCTTCAAGGTTACTCCTCTCTAAAAGAGGATTGTGCTTCTAAAATCCCGGGCAACCAGCCAGTGCGTTACGCAAGTTCTTGCAAAACACGAATAAGAAATAATTCACCAGCATTCTACTGTAGGTATATATCGCGACACTCGTGTGACACCAAAACATAGTTTTTTAGGCTCCTTACCTAGTGGGTTGTGCCATGAAAGTTTAAGATGCCGCGTTCATATACATATGTTGTTGCAAGAAATTCCTTACTATCTTAATGATTCCGTCAATTTAAAGTAAATGACATTTAGAACCAGATGTGCCTTATTTCGGCCTTTGGATTTCCAAGTAAAGGGTTTCATATGTAGGAAAATGATCTCATGTGTAAATGTACGCAATATCCTGCGTACCACCGCAAGGCTGTAAGGCAAGGAAGGTGAACTATCAGCAGGCAAGGGTAATTCTCATAAATTAAAAACCTATTTCAGTTATTACAAAACGTTTTCTACTGATTAATGTAAAGTCTGTAATAAATGGAATTGACAGAAAGATGTATTTTCACTGTCAATGCTGCTTCTAGTGAAACGGCTCCCTTTCAGATGAATACAGCAAATATACAAATATTTTATATTTAGCATCGCGGTCTAGATTGGATTGGCAACCCAATGGTTTTGGGTTTGTATAATGCTTCGAGCATAAATTTTGTGCCTCGTCTTAGAATTGAAATATTAGATTAGCTGTCTTGCTGTGATTTTAGCTGTCAGAGAATCTAAATTGCACGTGAACTACTCCTTATTCAACAGAAGACACCCATGTAAAATTATAAATACATGTCATTTCCGCCTCTTCTTGAATAACTAACTGAAGAATCCTACGTTTGCGTATAATATGCGCATTAATGTATGGAAATATATATATTGATTGGGCTCTATTCAGCACGGGTTTCAACGACCTGATCGGTGGGAAGAATGATAAACAATGGAATGAATAGCAGAAATTCCTCAGAGAAAAAAAATCATTCGTTTTGACCGCGAGTCGAACCTGGATCCCCTGGCTGTTAAAGCACATGGCCGGAAATCAGAAGATCCGAGTTCGAGTCCCGGTCTAGTCGAATGATTTTTTTGTGGAATTTCTGCTATCGTGTGATTTCAGCGGGTAACGTTCTCGCGGCAAGTTCGCGATCCTTCAATTTGTTATAAATGCATGAATGTTTCACATCGTGGTTTTTTAAGTGTAGATTCCAAACATTCTGTGTTTTCTTCTAACAAACAATAGGAAAATGCAATTCTCGTGTACATTGAATGCAGTTGCGTCTAAATGATAGAATGTTTTTGGGAGATTTCTTTGTTTATCCCTCTGCGCGGGCGTGGCACAAGCTTTTTGAGATTTTCAGCGGATATTTTTGAATTTCGTGATAGATACTAGCCGAAGAACATGCCTTGTCAAACTGCTAGAAAAAGAAAATTTCGCACTTCCTTTGAAAAGACCAAATCTTACAGAGGTGGCCAGACAGAAAGAGAGAGAGATGTTATTGTGAAATGAAAGGAAGGGAAAGGTACCGTAAGCTCGAAACTGCCTCCTCCCCCCTCTCTCTATTCTGCTCTCACCTCGAGTTTTCGGGGCAGCCCGGTGAGGTGTGGTCGGTGTTGAGAGAGGCACATGGGATACGGAGACCCATGTGGTTGACTGGTATTGTGTAGGGAGGTTGAGGTGTGATGGTGATGCCTTGTATTAGTCCTTCTCTCTCTCGTCTCCCTGGAGACAAGCACTCCCAAGCACAATGCACACGTAGCTCAGTGACCGTGAGCCCTTCTCCCTCGCAAAGAACTCTTGGCGCCATGTCTGGTATGGCGATGGCTAGGTGCTACGGGGGTGGAGTGGGTCTTCTTCTTTTGAAGTCGGGGGAGGCTCCACCTAAGAAGCATTCCTTTCTTCTTCGTTATGATAACAACATCAGGATTGCTGTCACACCACGAAACCTTCACAAATTAAAGGTACCATACCATGAGCATGCAATCGCGCACATTACATTTACGAAGATCAATGAAACAAAGTGTATGAAGACTGAGATGGTGGATTTTTGATAGTTAAATTACGTCTGCTTGAATCACAAATGTGCACAATGTAAGCCTGTAAAATAATTATTACATCAAACAAAATAAAATACCTAACGTAGAGACTATTAAGTAATTAGGCAACACCATCACTGAAGACATTTCATGGGGGAAACACGATAGGGAAATAACAAGCGTAGCAAGCCGTAGATTAGGATTCGTAAAATAGTCAAATGCGATGAGAGAGTTCGAGAAAGATGCTAGTTTGCACTTGTCAGGTCTCATTCAGAATATGCCGCTAGTATATGGGATCCGTACGAGGAAGTTATGATAAGGAATTAGAGCGTGCACAAAGGAGATCATCAAGATTAGTTAAAGGCCGTTATGATAATTGTATTAGTGCAACGAGTTTAATAGAAGAACTAGGATGGGATTTACTGTCAGAACGCAGGTTAAAATTTACGCTAAACATTTTAAGTAAATTCGTAGCTGATTTGTTTACTAATGGCGTTGGATATATATTAAGAATCGTAGCTGATTTGTTTACAAATGGCGTTGGATATATAAAAGAATCCCTGCGTATTATTCTAAGTTTTATCAAATAAACAATATTAGAGAAACAAATTGTCGTACCGAAAGATTTAAGATGCCATTTTTTCCCCCGTACCATAAGATAACGCACTAGGCAGAATGGCAAAGGGATAGTTAGGTAAAAAATTGTTGCGATGAACTCTCTCGAAGAGAAAATGTGTCCGCCCGGGATCCCATCAAATGTTCTGGGTTCCGCACTGCCTGCGTTCGAATATGCGAGCGAAATCCCAACGGTTACTTATCGCTCGAATGCTTTCCAAGGAGGAGGATGGCATCACTTAGGTCATTACTATCGAAATTATCCTCGCCGGAATGTCCAATATTTCTTTTTCGAGGTACCGGAGATAAGTATGAATGTGGGCACTCATTCAAAACTCCCACTTCGGTTTTCCAGCCAAACTTTTCCTGTTTTCATTCAATTCTTCTGAAACACCAACATTACTGCACGCAAGTCCTGGGCGAACAATAGCGAATTGTTTTGTTTGGTATGTTGAAAAAATAACATTGGGTAATGTTTTCGTCAAATACGTCGAAGCTTGGGTCAAAGAAAATTTTTCGTGTTTTGTTTTTCAATGTCTTCATCTACGCAATACCCTGCGAGCCACTACGAAGGGTATGTGGCAGGGGGTGAAGATCACCAAACATGCACTAATGACATGCAGCTAAGAGCTTCAATGCTACTACGACGTGGAAACGTGAGATAATGGAGTCACATGCTATTCCATGTGGTTAGTGTCTACATATACTATATAGTAGATACTAACCATCTAGCTGCACGTGACCCTATCATCTAGCATGTCTCCTTATAGTAGCCTAGTTACATGTCAACAGAAGGTAAGTACATGTTTGGTGATCTTCACCCCATGCCACACACCCTCGTGTGGCTCGCAGGGTATCACGTAGATGAAATGTAGTAAAAGGATTATTGTTTGTAATGACATTTCTCTACCTGTATTTATGTGTATTTCCGTATCATGCATGGTTTATTACAGTTAAAACGTGCATCGTGCACTCCATCTACTTCTAAATCAATATAATACCGTGCAACCCACCATTAAATGGTGTGGCTGGGGTGAATTCACACCAAATATACATTACGTATCATGCTTTAAAAGTATTAATTCTCATGTTCTAGTCCAAACTTAACAATTAAAAAAAGTTCAAAATAGCATAGCAAGCATGCAAAAACTTGCTGTTAGTTGGGTAAGCTTTAAGTCCTTATACTAACATGCACCTATGCTATCCGTTGATACATTTGTGTACACATATAGATATATATATATATACTATTGAACGCGTTTACATCTATTCATATCCCTAATTGTACGAGGAAAGAAGGACATTTTGAATATGTCGGTTCCAAATCAATTTCTCTAATTTTACGATCATGGTCCAGCAATAAGTAGCGAGTTCGTAAAATATTTCAATGTCATCAGTGAAAATTATGCCTTGGAATTTAGTTAAGAGATTAAGTTTAAATTTCAGCCTACATTTACACTAGTCTACTCTAACCATATTTAACATTCCTATCCGTTTGCTGCCTATTATGCTCGCTTACGCTACGCGGGAAATTGACATTTTAAAGCTTTCGGTACCACAATCTCTCTAATCTTATTTATCTGGTAAAATCTACATAATGCGCTGTGATTTTTTAGTACATATCCGTTGTAAATCCGTTTTAATAAACCTATCAGTTATAAAATCATGTAGGATATTTAATCGGTATTTTAATCTACGATTTGATGATGATTCCCAAAATAATTCATACCACTTAAGTATCACAAGCTGAAATCAAATCTACTTGGTTCATCTGGATCCAGGACACTGGCAGCACATTCTATATGGGGCCTAAAAAGTGAAGGTACTGTTTGCTTGCTCATATAATTTCCGAAGTATTCAATTGAGGAATAATAAATAATTAATCACATTTTTCTGTCAGCTTTTTCGTATATTTCCTGATTATGTCTATCAGAATCATCGCAAGCGACTTTGGATTCGGTGACGCTGTGAGATTGCATAGCATGCATTGTTTTACATAGTTTTAAGTTTAGTGACGGCTAACATTTTTTGCGTCAAGATTGATTTGCATCCTGTTCCTTTATCATTGAATCCCTAACTTCGTAGTTAGGAATATCTCTTTACACCACCTCATCGTTGGTAAAAAGTACATTGAAATGTATAACACCATCTATGTCGACCCTATACTACTGTAGTGCTGACATAAAAAATACTTTATATAGCATGTGAGGTATAGCATGTGGATGGTGACATCCTTAGGAATCCTGAACAATTGTTCGACTTCGTATTCATCTGATAGTTGACTCCTCTTCTCTGTCTTTCAAGACAGTGATACTTCTCACCCTCAACGATTCGCAGGTACTGCTCTTTTTCCAGCTGTCCCTCAGAAATCAAATTATGACACATTTCGCAATTATTGCGTCGATTAGTGCTATACTATTAAAATGCTATTAAAAGGGTTGTAAGTACTGAAATACAAAAGGTTGAAAACAGTTCACTTTCGTTTGCACTAACGTGATCTATTAATTCAGCATCATAAAATATTTAAATGATACTTTCTTGCCATTCAGCAATGCCATATTTACTATTGGAAAATTGGCGACTGCGTACACATTTTGTGATTTCGTACGAGAACCAATTTAGTTTTCTTAGTTTCTCCCCTTGAATGGACCATCTGAAAAGCATTTGGACCCTAAATTGGGTCCATCCTTGAATTACCTTGAATTTCCACGAGTCATTATCGAGGTATGGCAACTTTGCTCCTGGAAAGGGGTTTTCAAGTATGCTATCCGACTAAAGGGTTCCAGGTCCTCCTTTCAGAGGAAAGGGTGGATTTTTTTCCATTTGCAAAAGGTGCATTCCCCCACAATCATTTTTCGTGTTTTTTTCGACGGCGCGAGGAACGTCAACGGAAAGCATTTCAGCTGTTCTTCTTACAATCGCCGCACCTTGAAAGCGTGAAATTAAAGAGAACTTTGTGCAAGCACGCGGAAAAAATCTCGCGAGAGATGCAAAAATGATTGCCTCTCTCCGAGCCATCCCCCACGCGGAGGAACTGGGGCGTAGGATTCCTTTTGGCTCGCTGCGTTTGTCTCCGTGCATTTATTTATCTCGAACACTTTCTTACCCTTTTACCTCGTCATCCATGCATGTCTCTTTGCTCTCCTCTCGCAAAATTAATGCCTGATTGGACTCGTAATTATTTTAGGAATTTTGCTATGAGTATCGATGGCGAAACAATCTCTGGGTCGATGGAAGTTTGGATTGGTTGGTTGGTTATTCAGTGGAGGCGACCGACAGCTGAGGTCATTTGCGCCATTCAGGATGGGTGGGTAATGGTAGGAGTTTTCAGGGAACGGAGAAAGGGTGGAGAGAAACCCGACGTCGGAATTAGCCTACTCTTAACGAAAGGCGCTAAGGGGACCACGGCTTAACGTCCAATCCCACGGACGGAGTACTGAACTTGAAATGCCCTCCACTAGGCACTCAAGTGGGGACCGGTTTTCCACTGAAAATTCCGCCACTGTCGGGAATCGAACCGGGCCCTCGGGATGGGAGGCCAGTACTCTAGCCACCACACCAACCAGATCCCCGGAAGTTTGGATATTGTGTTGTTGTACACAAAAATGCACCATATAAATGCGATGTTTCTCTGTATAATTTCTATAAGAATTGAAGTGGTAACTGAACAAAAAGGCTTAAGGAGTAGCCTACTCAACGATGATTTGTACCCATTTAGGCAACTAAAGGATTTTCAGCTCGGAGGTCTGTTTAAGATGTTAGCTACCTATTCCCCTCGATGTTGAAGGGGCCGAAAAATCGACTTCCTGCCAGCTAGAGGTATACGTTAGAGTACTCATAAGATTTTGGGCTCTATCCCGATCTGTAGTTGCATCTGATCCGACCTTCCTACTCATTAGGCCGTTAACATGTCTGGTATGTAGTTAACTAAGCCAGAGGTGCATGAATCCGTAATTTCCCTGTTGGGGATATATAATAAATACTATCACCTTTCAACTCGTTGGCAAACATTTCACCAAGATCCCATTTTTACCAGGAGATATTCATGCTCTCTTCTGAATGTAGGTGGTGATGACAAATACAGCTTTATTCTCGGGGCAGTTTGATATTAAAAACCACGAGAATCTTATGAAAACAAACTGAATTTATGCTGGCATAAATAATATCGCTTGTCAATCAAACTGACTTTCCGTTGTTTTCGCTTATACATTTTACGTGAAAAGATAAGTGTAGTGCGTGTAGCCTGATATCGAGACCACAATAATGTATTAATTAATACTTTAATCATCGCATGCATGTAGTTCGTGTTAAGTGATTCTTCACCCCAGTCACATACCATCGAGGTGGCGTGCCAGGGTACTCAGTAGATGCAGGTGCAATATATAATTGCTTTTTGTCTACATTTCTGCAATATTTTAGCAACAACAGTAAGTTTTAGTCCTATTCCACACCACACAGTGCTGATTTTATTATTTTTAATTTATTCAGAGTGACATTAAATGTGCCTGAATTTCTGTGTACATTATTTCGGAAATATGAAAGGAGCCAAACAAATATACTCTTTTATATACTCCTGACACAAATATTTTCCTAGAGATGGCATTGGAGTCACTCTTTCAGCGAGAAATGCAAATTCAAGATTCGTGCGAGAGACTTCGCGGCTCGCTCACAAAAGGTATAATCCGCCCGCTGAAAGTATAAACCTGCAGCCAATCAGCCCTCTGTTATTAAACCACATAGAAATCACTGGAAGAGAAGCCTGGCCCAATCCAAGGCAATTTTCTCATCAATGCTCAAGCTTCATTTAACCGGATGAGTGCAAAGCGTAGCTGATTTGATTATAAGGTCAGAGAAAGGGGTGACAGGGTGTGAATGAAACGGGGAGAAAGGAGAGGGATTGAGCGGTCTGGAAAAAAAATACGCTGCTTCATTCACTGCTCCGGATTTGGTCCAGAGCCTTCGCGACGGACGACCCACTAAACCTGAGAATCAAACGAGAGTGTTTTCGGCTTTGATGAGTAAATTACGGGAGAAGAAAAGAGTGTTGCATGGATGATTACATCTACATCTACACCTACGCAATACCCTGCAAGCCACCGCGATGGTGTGTAACAGGGGGAAAAGTTCACTCTTTATTTATGTAATTATTCATGGGTGACTTGCTTCTCAGCTCACTTCTTTACTGAATTGCTCCTTCACTCCAACCCACAACAATGAAACCAACAAACAACAGTAAACAAACAAATAAACAAACTAAACCAAATTAACTGAAATACTATAAAACAACTTAATTAACAATTAATAAACATACATCAAATGCATAACGATCGCCAAGCATGCACTATTGACATGCTACAGACAAACAAGTAGGCTACTACCATAGATGGGAAAGTTACCAAAAAAAATTAACTGATTAAAGTTAAAGTTAATCCCTGTAACTGAAAACTGTCATTGTGGTTTCTTCCATCCGTATCCATATGTTTTAAAATATACGAAGTGGGGATTTTCATTGTAATTCCATTTAGTGTCCCAGGTGCTGTTGGTCAGGTTTCCTAGTTTCTTCTGAAAGGTTCTGCGATTTTTCTGAGGTGGAGCTCCGATCCCGGGATTTTTAAGTTTTCGAGAATGTAAGAATAGCTGACGAACCATGGTGCGACTGTAATTTACATCAAAAGATTGTTCTGAGCGGTAGAAAGTATTTTTAATTTAGTTTTTGATATCGATCCCCACATTGCAATGTGAAGTATCCCTTCACAATTGTAAAACTGCAGTGGAAACGGCTTAGTTACGTAGAGTTACAGTAGATGCAGGGGGTGTGCCTGCGCACCCTCTTTCGCGATTCACTGGGGGTTGATGTATTGACGACGCGATGTCGCCGAGTAAGGCCGGGATTACGATGAACGTTTTCTGACGTGACGGAAACGGACGGTGGCGTTGTTGAAGTTAGGAGAATGGGAACGCAATGAAGCTAAGCACGATGGACGGACGTTGACGTGTCGCAGACGTACGTTGAGCAAAGCTTGTCAAGGTCTAGCTTTCCCGTCACGTTGATTTCCGCCAGCCAATCACGAGTGAGTTGAAAATCAAGTGGGTGGAGGAGGGTAAATGTTCTGATGAGGGTGTCACTTTTCAAAAACTTTTTTCGACCACTGAAAATCGTCCTTTTTCGATGAAATTTTCATAACACAACCTGCTATGTTCACAATTTACTCACGCTGGAAAAGTTTTGAAAAATGGCAAAAACTTACGGTTTTACACCAATTGGAACCCAAGAGGTGACTATACGCCTCACCGCCATATTGGAAAACGGCAGTGGTTTCTATCTACCGTCGATCGTGATACACCACCAACAATTGAGCCACTACGTTGCCGTTCACCGCCACCGTCCGTTTCCGTCACGTCAGAAAACGTTCATCGTAATCCCGGCCTAAGGCATACGTAGATTGGTGCATTGTGACAGATACATTAGTTTGAATGAACCCCTCCTTCTCGTTATCCGTAATAGATTTTTAGGCCACCCTTCTTTCTAGGCTTCAACTATGTATTATTGACGACGTGATGTCGCCGAGTAAGGCATACGAGCCCTCCAGGACATTGTCTTCGCGTGGTTTCGTATTTTCTTGTCTGAGGGTGCGTTAAACTTTGGCACTCACTCCCCTCCACCCCGCTTTTGTTTGGATGCATTCATCTCGGCATATTCGTTGCATTCTTGCACAACTACCCAGCTATATTGCATTCTTATATACCGTTATATTTTCCCCTTTGTCTGTTGGGCAAGCATTGCGCCCAAATTCGAACAGGTCGACATTCGCCAAAAAATAACGAAAAAAGTTAACTGAAGTTATTTTTCTATCAATTAATGTATAATTTTAACGATTAAACGTTAAAAGTTAACTCTTCTAAAAAGTAACGATTGAATTAAATAGTTAACTAAATTTTTAACGATTATTTTGTAATCGTTAATCCCAACTATGGCTACTACATATTATAAACTAGAGTCACATGCCGCTAGTTGGTCGGTATCTACATAGTAACTGGATTAAAATTGACTCATTGAAAATTGCATTCATTCCACTCATTTATCTATGTATTAAAGCTAAAGCTAATGGGTAACACCAATTTTCCGCTGAAAATTGTCTCACCATGTGCTTGTTTTATAATTGATGAATAAATAAGCGGAACTACATATTTCTATAGCATAAAATTTTCATTACTTTGCGCCGTCTATCGGGGTCTTAGTTTTTCGCTGGAGACGGATTGGTATGGTGAACATGACTGAAACGATGATACATTTTTGCTTAGTGAAACTCGGCAGTAATTACGATAAAATACGCTTTTGTTGGTTGAGCTGGTTGGACAACGGAAATCGAATCATCGTAAGACTGATCATACAATACTAACCACCTCCCACAATAATTACGCCTCGTTGCTAAGGGAAGAGGTGTTTGTCCTGGGGGACTGGAAAGACGTACAGTACTGCGCTTGCAGAAATCCGAGACCCCAGAAGAGGAGAATTCGAGTTTATAAGATGCTGAAAAAATGAATTTTCAGTTTCAGTACCACTATTCATCCCGTCTGTCTCTTATTAAAAAAATATTTAGGGCAAGGAAACGAAATGAATAATGTTCATGTTCGTTCCTGCCACACACCCTCGCGGTGACACACAGGGTATTGCGTAGATGTATCTATGTACATAAATGTATTAATGGAACTTTTCTTTTTACTTTTCAGGTGAGTGTGTTTCCAACGGTGCCCCAGATAAAGGATTATCTCCAAATGTCAAAGTGAGATGCTGCTGCGTGCACATCACATCGGGGGGTGAGTGTGTTAAAAACATAGCTACCCTTAATTCTCTAAAATTTTAGAATATAATTCTCTCTTATATTTTTAATGGAAACCACGTTTTAAAAACTTATTAAATTATTAAGGCTGAACGAATTTCGCCGTTTTCTCCTATATACAGGTGAAATCAGAGAAAACCAGACTCATTTGACCATAAGTCTAACTGCTTGTCAATCCATCCATAAAGATAAAGTACGATCCTAATAAAGATAAGGAACGGAAATGGAATCATCGTAACACTGATCTTAATTTCTCCAAACTTTTTCTTTCGTGTATATTTTTCAAAACATGTTTTCATCTCCCATATTTACGACGACTCTTACTGAAGTATGGGTACTATCTCATACAGAGTATGGTACATAATTATTAATGGACAGATACCTCAATTTATTCTGCATACTGGGGAATCGTACGCAGGCTATCCGACAGTAAGTCAATCGCACGCTGTTGATTATAGAGCTTTCTTAGAACTTAGTCCATAAGAAAATCGGAATCGATGCATTAAGGGTTCTAACCTAGTTTCTTACCGTATCCCTCGTGTGGTTTACCATACCTAATATCGTTATAGCAAAACCTGAATCTTTTGTTCTACCCATGAAACCTTTCTCCTATCCTAGTACTATTATTGTTTGTGGAGATGTATGCTTCGTTAGCTTCGGTTACGTGCAATGCCATTGATGAGCTGATGCCTCAACGATTGTAAGCTGATAGCTATTTCACCAAACTGCTGCCATCAAGGCAGCTGTCCCCTGGTAGTATCGGGCGATTTAGATCGGGAACAACTCCAATAACACCCAAGAAATCTCATTCACCGAGGTATCTAGGTCGACGCGGAAACCCACATTCATCTGCCGTGACGCTCTTTCCAAAAGGGCTTGCATGTCGTCCCGAAATTACGAGTAGAGGTATTTTTAATCATCGACTATTCTGCTACGGTCTCGAGGGTTACCACTCACCGTCGCCGACGGCGCGGCGTCACTGGTGACGTCTTGAGCTCGCACTGCGAGTGAAGCGTAGGTCGAGGATCACGTCCGGCGGCCGGTCTCTCCCGGGACTCCAAAATGAGTCACGTCCCAAGGAGGTCGTGAGCGGTCGATTCACGCGCTGGTGTGGGGGCAGCAATGCAAATGCTGCAAGGGTGATTCACTTAGGAGAAGCAGTGTGGTTTCATACCTTAAGCTACCACTCCCTTCTATATCCGCTTGGAGAGGTCTCACCGCGGCTCCTACGCTGGATGAGACCCCTCCGTGTCCAACCCTTCCTCTTCTCCCGACGACTCCTTAAAAAGATAAATGACGAACAAGACGCGGGATGAACGCTCGCGACGCATATTCAGCAGGATGAGACGATCTTTCCAATATTTAAATCAGGTAGGCATCCACCTCGGAACTATGGCGACGTCCTTGTCGTTGCAACAATATGTCTCCATGTAGTAGCCTAGCTGTTTGTCAATATAGCATGTTTGGTGATCTTCATCCCCTGCCATACACACTCGCGGTGGCTTGAGGGGTATTGCGTGGATGTAGATGTAATGGTCAACATCTCTGCTATTTCGCGAGAGTAATGTGTTCGATTCCCTGTCGGGAAGAATTACCATTCAGCATATCGTAGAGCTATTAGGGCGATGAAATGATGGAAGTGATCAATTATAGCTTTCTAATTTTTGAGTGAAATTTTGTGGGGCAACCAAATATCCCACCGCCGTACGACTTCTGAAGTAACGAATAGGAGCAGATTCTTCTCATATTTGACAGGATAGATTCTGTTTTATTTTAGGCCTAGTTGAGATTTAGAACGTGGAAATCGTGAAAGTGCTCTCAGAGAAAGAAAAAAACACACGACGGGATGATTTTAAGTGTTTACTTTCCTTTCGAACCACTGTGGGAAAGTTTATAATTGGAAACAGCGCAGCGGAAAATTAAAATAATTTTGATTTAATAGCTTTGCTTGCATTGAATTCCTCAGGAAATTGAAATGTTATCTCGAACTGGAATGGGAAAGTCGTTATGATTGGGATCGATCCCGTTTATATTAATTGAAACCAATTACAGAGAGAGGGAGCGTCATTTATATAAGTGAGTGGTAATCAAAGAATTCTAAGATTAGGAGAGGTGAAAGATTGGTATTTTACTTGTGTAAGAGCTGCTTTATAAAATTCTCAAAATGGTTTTTTATATGATCGTTTCATTAAGCACATATACATTACGCATTGATATATGTGTCCTAAGGGTTGATACCTGATGTGAATCGAATGACGAGAATGAGTATATCATACCTTCACAACGCGTGTTTAATATTCCATGCACTAGGTTAAGGCGTCAAATGTCGCACACGAGCATTTAACATGTTTTTTTAGCAAGTGGGTCGTACGAGCGTTGAGTAAAAATGAGACGCCTACTTAGATATCGTGCTCTGCGACTTTTATTCCGGTGATACGTTCCCTTGAAAGCAGAGTTTCGAAGAACAAACCCCGTAAAAACCGTCGCCCATGTATTTGAAGTTTATACTGCGTGTTGGAAAGCTGCATCTACATCTGCAAGCCACCGCAAGGTGTTTACGTCTACATCTACATAATACCCTGCAAGCCACCATAAATGTGTGTGGCAGGGGGTGAATTATCACCAAACATGCACTACATATCATGCATAAATCATATACATCACACTATACATCATGCATAAAAAAGGTTTAATATTTATATACTGTTTTAAACTTCACTATTAAAAAAAAGATAAAAATAGCAAAGCAAACATGCAAAAACATGGTGTTAGTTGGGTTGGCTTCAAGTTCTCATACCAACATGCAGCTACCAATGTTATCCATTGCTACTATTACTATTGCACTCCTATTGGATATATTTACCGTTATTCATATCCCTAACAGTACGAGGAAAAAAGTACATTTTGAATTTGTCAGTTCGGCAATCAATTTCTCTAATTTTGTAATCATGGTCCAGTCTACCATAGTAAGTTGGGGTTCGCAAAATATTTTTAACATCATCACTGAAAATATGGTATTGGAATTTGTTTAAGAGATTAAGTCTAAATTTCAACCTGCGATCTGACAATGATTCCCAATTTAATTCATTTGATAGACTGGTTACGCTAATAAGGTTATCATACCGTCCCTTTACAAATCTTGCCGATCTTCGCCGCACACGTTCAAGTTCATTATTTAGACCGATTTCGTAGGGATCCCATACACTGGCAGCATATTCCAAATGAGGTCTAACAAGGGAAAAGTAGCTGATTTCTCGTGCATGATCGTCACATTTACGTAGTACTCTTTTGATGAATCCCAGTTTACGATTCGTTTGACCTGAAAATATAATTAATAGATGTATTAATCACCTGCTTTCAATGTGTTTACCCGAGGAAAAATCATGTGTCAGTCTTATTCCAAGATATTTAATGGATTCTACGTTTGTTAATTCATTAATACTTATTTTGTAAGTGCTAGGAGGAGAGCTATTCTTTTTCCAAAAATTCATTACTAGACATTAAAAAAAAATTAATTCTAACTGCCATGTATCACACCAATTTTTAATTACTTGTATGTCATAATTTAAATATTCTTTATCGTTTGGGAATAAAATTTCCCTGTACACTACTGCGTCATCGGCAAATAGACGGAAAATGACGTGTGTAGCAGGAGGTGAACTATTACCAGACATACATTATAAATCAGAGAGCAAAAGTTACCACCACTCAAGCATACAAAAAAACTACTCCGAGCACACACTATTTACATGCACCTGACCGGTACAATACTACCACCTCTAGGAAAATATTAGATATGCAGGTACGTGAAATGTTTGCTATTTCAGTGAGTTTTGAGCTCTTTAATGAAGCTGTTGTTTAATGCTCTTATCTTCTATCTTGCCTTTTAAAATTTCCCAGTAATTAGGGTGGATGTTTTAAATCTTTCGGAGCGCTTGTGCTTATAGTTTAGTGGAGGAAAAGTTTTTCCTTACAATGTTTTGACTTGCTAATAATCATTCAGTGTGTGATGCGGACCGCCTACACTCCAAAAAATGAACTAAGCTGGTGTCACGAGATTCGAGACTACCGCAGCCGTCGTTTGTGGATCATCGAGAAATGTCGAGTCCCCTTTTATCGGTCCCTTTCTCCTTTTGCCCCAGTAAACAGGTTTCAGTTCTTCGTCGCGATAAATTGGAAGCTCACGATCTTGACCTGATTAGGAGTCGTTGGCATTTCAGGCGCGAGTTATTGGATGTCGTGCATTCGATAGAGTGACGAGCAGCTTGGTGACACATTTATTAATGTGCAAAAAGTCTCCTCCGACCAAAATAACTTCTTAATTGTCTAAACACTCATATTGATAGCTGCATGCCAAACGTTTTATTAAGGAAATAGATATTTAGCCTGAAAATAGGAATGGTGAATGTTACGATTGCTCGTTGTCGGTGTTACACTTTTTCTCTTGCGCGGAAAAATCACTCTTTTTAGATCGCATTTATATACATGAAAACAGCCACTCCCAATGACTCAGTATTTACTGGTGGGAGAAGTGAAGATTATTCTGGGTAGGGTCTTGC
This sequence comes from Platycnemis pennipes, assembly GCA_933228895.1. Lineage (NCBI taxonomy): Eukaryota > Metazoa > Arthropoda > Insecta > Odonata > Platycnemididae > Platycnemis > Platycnemis pennipes. Next base: position 57,339,103 of record OW121848.1, read on the forward strand.
GTACCAAATAGGCGGCAGGGCGGTCACGATTCCGGACTTGCTAAGCTTCTGATTTTCAATTAACCTAATTCTTATTATGTAGAATGCTCCTTTTACCTGGGCTACTCTGTTGGTTATTTCCTTCTTTCCTATTCCATCGGAGGTTAATCTGCTTCTCATATAGCAGAATTTCTTCAAGGTTTGGATCCCAGAGATTCAGATTGGTTTTATCATGTTGTCCTCTATTGTATACTTGAATGGTTTTCTTAACACATTGCGGACCGGTCACGAGTTTATTCGTATTTTGCGTGCCATCTGTTAAGGACGGGTCACGAGTATACTCGTGTTTACGTGTACTTTGCAATTGTGTTGCGGATGTAGTTTGGAAAATAATAATTTTATGCATGCCTTGCAAATTATTAATTAACCATGAAGCTCCTGCTTTATTTCACAAATTATGAATCATCAAGCCTTATGTTTTATAAAGTTGATGAGGCATAAATTATTTAATGACTGTATGCAAAAGCGTCAGAGAAAATGCTCCGCGGCTGAGAAAAGATACGAAAAAAATGTCAGGTCTGCAGTGTGTTAATTTATCTCAAGATTATAATTAATCATTATATTTTCTAAGTCAATAGCAATCCTTCATAAAGTGTCTTTTTTCGCCAGTCGAGCCAGAGAGCTGCGTCGTCAGGAAATTGCAACATGCTGTCTTTCATACGCATCGTATAATTTGTGCTTTACACGCTGTAATAGCTGAAAGTCTCGGAAGTCTCCTCGGCAATCGCCTCGGCCATCGTAGTAGTCTTACAATATTTTTAATGATTACGTAAAAAACATTTTGCAAACTCCGACATACCTACTATGATATATTTGATCGTGAACATAAAATTAGGAAAATAGATTTCCGGACCGACATATAACTTTGAGTTATCTGTCCTTCCTAGTACAATTATACTGTGTATAATTAGGGCTCTGAATATCTGTGAATTCTCAGTAATGTATACGAAAATTTATAAGTAGATAGTATAGGTAGTTACATGTTATAATAAGGGCTTTTCGTTAACCCAACAAGTTACACGTTTATGCATGTTTGTCTTACTTTTTAATTTTTTTAAAGTGCTGCAATTAGACTAATACATTGCTACTAATCCCCTTGGTAGCATGATAGGTAGTGCGTGTTTGGTGAAATTTCACCCCCTGATTCACATATATTTGGTCGCTTATTGTGTTTTGCGTTAATATAGAGCAGTTTCGAGAATACATCTCCCAAGACACCTCTTGGTTAAAAAGTTAAATAAGAAATATTTAGGATTATCGTGAGAAGGAGCATTCTATATTTTTGTTCTTTTTGAATTCGTATTTATCTACCGCTCCCTGCCGTCTTTCTCTTCAGACAGACGATCCTGTATTAAAATCGAGTTTCCGAGAATCCCTTACAGGAAGTTACGGTGTCTGTTATTTTTTCCTGCTCTAAGGGTTGAGTAGAGTTCTTACAAATGGACTAAAAATTTTTATGACCTAATTAAAATTGAAATGTGTTCACGTTTTCATTCTTATTATCACTGGGATAACATCCTTGGAAGACAAAAACGTCAAGGTCGAACGCTGTAAGGAATTGTCTTCCAATTAAATATGAGAGCTGTCTGAAATGGAAAGCTGCAAAGGTATTCAAGCGAAAAAGAAAAGTAATCTCCTGTATCCGTGGGATTTCAGTTCTAGGTTACACTTCTTTTCAACAAAAGGTATTTAACCGTCTTCCCTTGGGCGTTACTTTGCCGTGAAAACGGTTTACATGGAAGAGGTGTTCGTTATGAATGAGATTGAAAAGAAAACTTCGTTAATAAACAAAAGTAAATGAAAAAGAAGAAAATTCACTGCTTCTTCAGAGGCTGAACACAACCAGCATATTGTCACTTGCTCGTTTACCTACGGAAAGTAAGGAGAAAATTAGCAGTTTAATTAGAAAATTACCACTCTTCTGTCCATGAAATACGGCAGTGCTTAATTAGTGATATTTCTCTTTATTTTGCAATTGAAATCACTTGAATTTTAATTATCTTTTAGGTTTTATGAAAAAAATTTCTGTTCTTACCATTTCAACTCTTTATTGGTAACGGCCATAAAGGAAAAATTCTTATTAGTTAATTCTTAAATGAGTCACTCTTTCTCCAAATTTCTCCTCTAGTACTGAGGTTAGTACAGTAAAACAAAATTGGTTGTCGTTGATAATTTTACAGCGACGTATTTTTTCAAGCACTTCTAAAATTTAAATTACTATAGATTACGTCCTTCTCGCAGTCATCATATTTAACGTAAATAAAATTTTACGCTGGTTCACGTCGCTATAGGGACTTGGGGAGGACGTGGCGTCAACATTTCATCATCTTCGAGGGTCCATAGTTTGATTTAAGCAGGATTATCAGTTTACTTAATAATATAGTTTGTATAAATATAGGGCTAAGTAGAGGTTTCAGATTTGCTGGGTTTGGCAGAAAGGTTAGTTATCGTGGGTACTCGTCGAGAATCTGCTGACCTTTTTTCTTCCTTTTTGCTTTCCTTGAGATAGTCGCCAATGCTCTTCAAGAGGAGTGTAATATATTGTTTGTCACGCTATTGCCGGTGTCGATGTTAAAATTAAGTGCCGCGCTGTTATATGCAGGAATTATTCTGTCGTAAATATTCAAATCATCACTGCAAAAATATTTTCGCGTAATTCTTCTATTCATGTATCATTTAAAACTATGCTATGACTAATTTTGGGGCATTTTAAGAGCCTAAGTTCTTTTTCATGCATAGCCGTATTATTTTAATTTATCATTGCATGTAAGTTGCACTTCAAGACAAGGCCTTGAGATAGTATTTCGTAAAATTTCCACTGATTGTACAAATACCCATGTTTAATACTGGCCGTTGGGAAGTTGCGCAATTTTCCTACAGCCAGGGTCCAAAACAAGGGTAAAAGAGAATCAGTAATGAAAGCAAGAGTGAGATTGCACCTCACCAGCATTCAGTCGTTTCCATACCAATATTTTCCTACGGGATTTAGAAGAGAAGCTCTGTTCGAAGGATAAACCCCCTAGCTTGATATGGTAGAGGAGTTTGCCGTATGCGTGTCATTTTTTTCTCTTTTATACCCGTATATGTAGGCACGATGTCGTTATGCTCCTTTGACTGAATGGCGAAAGGATACTTTGTTTGACACCTCTTCCCAGAGATGGGAAGATTCGGATGGTTTTACCCTCGTGTCACCTCAGGAATATTGCATCGTGTATTATCACCTTAGCAGTAGTCTTAGGCGTTCCGTCTAAATCCTTCAATGATCAATGGTAATGAAGTCTCGGAGGGCACCTTCAGTCTTAGGACTCATCGGAGGCATGTGGGGAAGGCGAGGAGTTCAGTTGGTAAGTTGGGGCTGACGAGTCGCGCAGGTGATAGCTGGAAGTTACACCGCATTCGGAAGGGGTTGAGGGTTTGAGCACCGACCGGGGAATCAGCTTATAACGCAGTCCCGTCGGATGAAAGGGAAAGCGATCTTGTAGCTCGTAAGCCCATAAATAGTTCCCATTTCCTAAGCGGTCGACTTCCAAGTGAGACGGCAGCCAGCCTTTCACGGCTCTAATGAAGTCGGAGGAAGTTTGCTATCGTTTTCGAGTAACAGAAAGGCACTGGGTTTCCTTCGATCCGTCCGACTCGAAAGATCTCGCGAGGGGTGGTGAAAGTTTAATTACTTAAGAAATTAATGAGATTGGTAAGGGGAGCCGACAGTTAAAAACTTGCGACTTTTACGATTCAGATAATTTAGATTTTTCAAGCATCGAGATCTTTAATAACTGAACGGTGGTACCCTGTGATTGGTTCCAAATTTTCTTGCAAGGTATTTTCTTCCATTTTTGGCAAGGTAAAGCGCTGATTGATGATTTTAACTGTAGGATCTGAAATTAGTAGCATTTCAAAATTAGTTCTATTATCTACAGCTACACTACGTAATACCCTGCGAGATACCACGAGGGTGTATGGCGTAACGTTTTGTGGAAATTTATCATCCTATGGAGGTTTGAAGGAATTTCAGCCCTGATATTTTCACATAAAACTTTATCTTTTCTGACCATGGCTTCTTGATACTGTGCAGCACCAGAAGATGTTACACGGTAAAGAAATCATGGCCAGAAAACGTAAAGATATGCGTGGAAATGGCAGAGTGGAAATACCTTCAATTGTGTTAAAAAAAACAGTGACAGTGCCTCTGCCACACATCCCCGATGTGGATTGCTAGGTACTTGGCAGATGTAGATGTACAGTGCATTGCAATTATGCCAAGACTTAGAAAGACTTGCAATTGATCAACAGATTGAGGGTGGGAATATTTCATTCCGGCTAAAAACCAACACACATTCTTCATTACTTTTTTAAAGGTAACGGTGTGAAATGGGATCAACCATATTTCTTGGCCATAGGTAGGAATGGTGATGAGCTTATCCAGGCTATTTGAAATGATAAAGCCTGCACGAAGTTGGCACCAATGCAGTGACAGCAGGCTTCTGCGGGTAGCTCATCTTTACTGGGACTTCTCCTTTGTAACGGTTTTTCGGAGAAGGGAATGGGAAGAGGGAGAGAGAAAGTGGGAGAAAGGGAGGTTGGGTGTGGAGAACCCCTGGAATGGAGGGGAACATCGGAGGGTTCATTGTGGGATCCTACCTGGGCGAATGATATTCTATGGCTGGTAGTACTCATTTCACTCGATTCGACATCTGCATAATAATCTGCAAACCACCGCAAAGGTGTGTGACTGGGGTGAAACATCACCAAGGCATGCCTTTTAAATAAAAAAAGAATGAAATTTACATTACCATCATTCAGACATGCAAAATTACCAGTTCGTGCATGCATTTCTGCAAGTTACTGAGATGTATAATTCTACTGCTTTAAGAAAACATGTTGAGTATGCTTACACGAGACAAATGTAACTAAATTATTAGTGTCTACAAAGTAATGTAATAATTATTCATTAGCCAGACAATTATTTGAATGTATTAATTTACATATCCCAGAGCATGCAATGAACATGCTAAAAAAAAGCTTTACAGACTACATGCTTGTAAAGCCACCACCTAGCCTGTTATAGAAAGCAGAGTTCGTGAGTTTAGCACAAGTCAAGCAGAAGTGGCATGAAAATAATACAGTTATATCTGTTCCAACCTCTCGTAGAGAGGAAGATTTTTATATCTCTCTCCGTGGAAATTTTGACGCCTAAAGTGAGTTGTTGTTGGAATGTAGAAATGTGCTTGCCTTTGCTTGGCTAATGTCCTTTTATATTTTTCTGCATTTTATTCTTTTTTATTTTTGACTTCATGCAATCGCATTTTCTTTTAGAGCCATACTTTTTTGTGATACCGGATAATAAGCGTTAATGCTTGATGTCAGGACAAAACTTTTGTGTTCAGATAAATGTTCAAAGATCTAATAAAACATTTTATTCTCTTTCTGCTCGCTAAAATTTGTGTGGAAAATATGAGGTCCGTCCTTAAAGGGGAGCTACGGACAACCCACCCCTAGTTGAGCTCAAATTACATCCGTTGCCGTGAAGAGAAAATGGAAAGTTTCCTGTAAGAAAGTAACCTCCTGTAATGAGTAAGTTTGACTAGTTGGTAGAGTAAATTGACCCGGCTATTGTAAAGTGTCTTAATATCTTTCTTAGAAAGGCTCCTTCTGTTGCCATTTCAAGGACGCGAGTTTCCGTTTCCTGGTATAAGCCCGAAAATTTTGCCCCTAAATCCTCTTCTGATTTCCCATGCAAATCGCGGGATCTACGAACTCGGTACTCAATGGAGCCGGGAAGGTAGGCTTCGTCCTTTGGTCATTAGCGTAGTCCGTGGTGGATGGGGAACGCGAAATCCCTGAAAGGTTAAAGTTCATCGTCTCACGGACGACCTTAACGCACGCTCGGGTCCCCCTTGAATAATGCCCCCGTGTCTCGGGAAGTTATATCGACCCTGCTCAATCGAATCTCTCCGCCCGTGTTTCTTTCCTCAGCCCTCAGCTTGCGTTCCACTTATGGGCTCTCACGGCGGCGCCACACCTCCCACGTAGAAGATAACGGTTTTCTAATCGGAGGAATTCCGCCGGGATTCAAATTTAGGCCTCCTTTTCTTTCTCCCCTTCTTTTTTTTGTCCACTCGAGCATGCCATGCTCATAGCGGTAAAGCAAGGGGCGTGGCGTTGTGTGTGGAAGAATGCCCTAGCCGAGAGGATTGTGGGGTTTCTCCATATGGTACGACTCCCCATCGAGCTACTCAATCTTTATCTTTCTTGCAATTACACATGGGGTTTGGTATAATGATCAGAGTACTGGTCTCTCATCCGGAGGGCCCGGGTTCGTATCTCAGCACTGACAGATATGTTTCAATGGTGAACCGGCCCCAACTTGAGTGTTTCGTGGAGAGAAATCGAGTACAGTATTCAGTCCGTCGTGTGAGATATTAAGCCGTACGTCGTCTTGGCGCTTTTCATGGAGAGTAGGGTAATGCCCTCACCGGGTTTCTCTCCAGCCTTCCTCTCCTTGCCATTCCATTTCTATCCTTATGCCTTTCCTCCCGGTCTGAAGCAGTTTTAAGTGCGGGTTCAGACTTGAGTACAGAGAAGAGAAAATCGAAATTACACAGCAAAATTTAAGCAGCAAATACCATATTTTCCGGATTATAAGACGCGGTTTATTACCGGAGAAATCAACGGAAAACCAACCTGCGTCTTATATAGTCTTCTGCTGTCTGTCTGATGTAGCCGACCAAAACTAGGGTGCATCATATCTACATCTACATAATGCCCTGCAAGCCACCATAAAGGTGTGTGGCATGGGGGCAATATGCCAATGCATCTTATAAGACGGAAAATACGGCAGTGAAAGCCATCACTCCTTTACAAGAAGCTAAAGAAGGAATCTTTACGATCACTAATCATCCAAGTAACAAACGGCTCATGATGCTGCTCTCGTAACTGCATCGCTCGAATGTGGTGAGGTGGATAAAGGATGTGTTTCATTGCTGGCGCCAAGCGAAAAGTAGCAACGCTTAATCCCCACGGCTTTGGAGAGGAAGGGTAGTCAGCATAACATCACTCACACCAGCCTTAACAACTCTTTGGCCGTGGCCTTGGGCAGGGATGTCGCGTTCATCCTAGTTTGGATGGTTAGACATAACCTCAGCAGTTGGAGCTCCTTCAAGGTTTATTTTAGTGCTTGTCACATGTTTCCAATAGTCTAGTGTGACGTTCCGATGTCAACGTGGGTTGGATGGTATTCTGTTCCAATGTCGGGTATTTGTGTGGAAGGTTACTAGATGATGGGAACAGGTGTGAAGCCATTAAATTTATCGAGGGATCATGGCCCCCCAGCCGCACATCCTTGTGGTGGCTTGAAGGGCATTATGTAGATTTAGATATATTTTAACTTTAAGCCTCGGTTGTTGCTATCAGATAAAACATCCAAAAGATTTGGAACTCGAGGAAGAAAGGTGAATGTGGATATAGTACGAAAAAGAACTAGAAGGATTGAACACACCATTGAGGTATGAGAGTTTTATCAAAAACATAATTAAGAGAAAATTCATTTAAAAGACCAAGGAATGAGCAAATCGGCCAGGTAAGAGGGGTTTAGAAAATGAGAAGTATCAGGATGTAACTGAGCTAGCAATCAATTTGTAAAAATCTAGGGCTGCAGTTTACCAGTCCACGTATTGGCAAATTATGAACTTGGTGTGGAGTCCGATGAGTTTGCAAAGTCATGCGTTCACCACACTGATACCATCTTCATCATCAAGAGCTGCTGCCTCTGAGAGGTAGTGACCATTTTCATTGTATTCCTCTCCTCGAATCCCCCAAACTCTCTTTACGGTCGTCTCCAACCATCACCTCACTTCCTCTGGTTGTCACCCTTAACGCTCCGCGGCGTATGAAATTCCTGCAGATTTTTAAGACGTTAGCTCGCGAGGCATCCTTTGTCTTTCCTCCCTCCTCTCGATTGTTTTGTATCTTTCTCTCTCTCTCTCCCTCCCTCCCCTGAGCGCAACACGTTCCGGAGGCCTTTGTTTTCGTCACCACGGAAGCAAGATTCACGTCCAGAACATCTCCTCCCCTCCTCTTCGGAACCCTGCTCCCTCGAGCGCCTCCGCTGAAAAGTGCGTTGGAGTGCGTTTTTTAGTTCGTTCACCTTAGGGAAGGAGGGATCAGTCGGTTCTCTCTTTCTCGAAGAAAATGGAGACGGACGGCGGGTGGGTAGGAAGGAGCAAACTCACACAGATTAGATACAGACGATATGGAAGAAAATTGAAGGTAAAATGGATAGACCAAGTGAAACATAATATCCCCATTGATGGGCGTAATTGTTCATAATTTTATCCTCTAATACATCCTACTCTCGTATGTCACACCACACTAATATTCTTAATAAGGCAGCAATTCGTGCTTCTAAAAATCTTAAAATGGAGATGAAATAGTTTGAATCGCTTTTCCTATGCTATTAAGATGAATTAAACTGTAATTTCTACGAAAATGACAAAAAACGCTGGTGTTCATCCTTATGTCGAGTCTAGAAAAAGAGAAAGCCAACTATGTTGTTACTCGAGTTATAGACTCATCATCAAGAAAATTATTATTTTTTTCATGAGCGGACTCGCTGGGGTGTATAACCCTCTTTGATTTTGTGTAATTGGCCGCAGAATAGCGGTCACTTTCTTTATGGCAATTACTGCTCAATTTTTACTGTACTCTTTGTACCTTACTTAATGATATCGTAGGAGAGAGGTGTTTGAACATGTTGTGATTGTGACGCACTATTTGTCTTTATAATTATTTAATTTTAATGGCCGATGCATTTTAGCTGAAGACGCACACTGTCACGCTTGGCTTCTTAGTATCATCATCCAGGCTCAGTGCATACGTGAAAAATTCATACAATTGTGAAGGAATTCCTCTCAATCTTATTTCCCGGCGGATTTAAATACATATCATGATTATCTCTATGCTTCGCAGCTCGTTGTCTCTCTATTGTACTGAACGCATTTTTGTTACCTGTAGAGTTTTCGTCTCAATTTAAATTTGCTAAACTTACAAGTCCATAATATTTCTGATAGAACTATCTTTAATTTCCTCCTTATGCTTTTTTGTAGCCCATCTAAATGTTATTTTATTGAAAAATCAATCTATTTGACGCGAAAAATGCCTCTTTTTGCAAAGGGAGATCGAGTTGCATAGATGTATTATCATACGTGTTGCCTCCCTGGTGAACCATGGCCTCTTCAATAAATCACATAAATAAACTTAGCTTGAGGGGAATTGAAAAAAATACGGTGTTAACTTAGCTAAGCTGACAAGCGTATATTTAGGAATTGTGGTGAGCTATCTTGAGAAGAGTTCGTTGAATTGATGAGCGTACCTTGGAAACGTGACTTGCGCAAACCGCAGAATGGAAATACGCGATCGAACGCCTAGGGCCTCCACGACTTTCACTCTTGCATGAGCAATGAAAAATTCTGAAACCGGCCCTGTTGAGGTTATTGGCTTCCGATGCATGCCCATCAAAGTTGATCGGCTCTTAGATTTCCAAACAGCGTTCGGGCCAAAGACACACCTTTCCCTTTCCTTTAGCTCAAATTCGTCCCATGCTCTTTTCTCTTAAATTATTTTCGAATATTTAGGGCAGAGGGGAGTAGTTATTAAGTTGTTATTGGTGAAGCAATTAAAGTCATAAACATAAGACGTATAAACGTACGTGCCCGAGGCTGGAATCGAACCCGCGACCCATGAGTTGTTAGGGGCACAACCAGGTTACCGCAGTGGGCTTGGAGAGGCAAATGATATCCGACAGCATTAGGGTGGAAAATTTTGACTAGTTTTGCACTGTCCATTGCGGAGATGATGTAATCAATGGAATTATCGTATCCATGTATCTCTATCTGTTACATTTAAAGTTTTGATGGCCAGAGAATGTTTTGAAGTTTAGTCGTTATTAGGAATATTCCGTAGGCATCAATATGCTTTTAGCGTAGTATCCTCCCGTCTGTTTACAAACCCTCTTAAATTAGGCCTTCACCTCGAATTTACTTCAGTTATCAGTAATAAAAAGAAAAAAAAATGGATACCAGTAAATTTTTTGTTAGTATCATTCGTACGTGAAATGTTATAAAAAGTAATTTTAGTGTATTAGAGCGGCTGTTTATTTAGTTTTTAGTATATTATTTAGTTTTTAGTGTGTTCGATTACATTAAATTAGCCTAAGATGAATGAGAGAAAGCAATGAGTATCGAGTATCTCGGCGAGAGGAATGATAATTAAAAGGAGAGATTTGGAGTTAAGTAATTAGAATACCTACATATATCTAAATAATACTCTGAAAGCTACCATAAAGGTGTTTAGCCGGGGGAGAATCTTCACCATACATGGACTACCCATCATGCTTAAAGAGGATTAGTAGCATTTTAGTCGAACTATAACATTTTAAAAAAGGTTTAAAGAGAAGAGCTAGCATGCATAATCGTGCTGTTAGTTGGGTTAGCTAACAGTCTTTATACCGGAACTGTTTACGCTATTCATTGATACACTAGTGTATGCATAATTAAATATAATCATAGCTATTCAGATAACTAATAGTACGATAAAATAAAGTCCTCTTAACTCTGTCGGTTTGGCAATCAGTTTCCCTAATTTTATGCTTTAAAGTACTTGTACTGCAAGCTAAAGTTAGACTCTTATACTCCCGTCTTTTGGAATACTGATCTTACATCTACATCTACACGATACCCTGCAAGCCACCGCGAGGGTGTGTGGCAGGGGGTGCAGATCACCAAGCATGCACTACTGACATGCAAACAAGCAACTATAGGGTATCATGCATCTAGATTGTTAGTATCTATAGTATTTAAGGGATTAATACATGCATCATGCACTGCAGACAACTCTAAAATATTCCCCCTATCTATCCCTTTGCTATGCTGCCTATTCTGTTCTCTTATAGTACGGGGAAAATATGCCATTTTGAATCTATCAGTACTACAATCTATCTCTCTAATCTTATTTATCTGGTGGAATCTAGCGTAATACGCTAGGGTTTTTAATATGTGCCTAACATCTTCAGTAAAGCTATCTGATTGAAATTTCTCTAATTTCTTATGGTGCTTTTGGCGCACCTTAACTCTTCGGAATGAGACGATGAACATAGCTTCACCGGCACGGCTCCGTCTCGTCTCGCCTTACTCCCTTTCCACCCCTTTTGGCTCGCGAATCCGGGTTGCCAATTCGCGGATGATAACTGCTAATTGCTTCACAGTCGACCCGCCTGAAACAATGGTATTTCGATGCGGTCGATCTTCCTTCCATGTACGGGTGAATCATTTGAGCAAGGTCGTCGTTTGGTGAAGGTTGTTTCCTGTCATTCAGCTGCCGGGCTGGCAGCCTGCTTCCGCTTCGACGATGTGTCACGTGCACATTATAATTTTTTTGTACCTTTTAATTAGGTACGACAATGCAGGATTGCGATAGTAATTCTTTTTTATATCAGTTAATAACTTAACTTATAAATTTCATAGGTTCTTCATTAGTTTAAAGAGATTCACCGCACGAAATTCCTTTTTCACATGTTTTACGCTGTGTCCGAATTCGCCAATTAGCTGCCTAAATGCTCCCTTCGTAGGGAGGAAGCCATCTTGTAGGGTGTCCGAATTCGTAGGCATCAGTTTGTTCACCGAATTGAGTCATCTAATGTTGCCGTCAGCAAAGTGAGCATGAAGTGTATCCTTTTGCGACGCCATATATAAAAACCATCCCATAATTCTCAGCGCCTTTGTAGGATAAAAGAATGGTTGTTGTGGTAACAAAATGTAAGCAATTACTTGCGCGAAGTTTATTGCTCATAATGGAGCCGACGAAATACTTCATGTGAGTTTGATATTATTTCGTTTTTTTTTACTTCAGAAAGATTGAAATTCAAATGTTAAAAATTATAAATATACACTAAATAGGCAATCCTGGCGAATAACGGAAAATAATTCATGCCTATATCTTGCTAAGGTATTCAACTCGGAGTGGTAAATGTTCAAAGAACAGAAATATTTCTATAAATCGGCGAGAAAAAATATTTTTCTGTTTATTTTAAACAATGATTGTGAGGCATGTGGTTGAAGTTGCTGATATGAGTTTTTGAAATTCCTACGGTAGTTTCCTCTTCTGATTTCACATTATTTGTTGTAAAGCGCGGCCGATGTTTAATAAATAAATACCGTCAGCCCCGATTTGATCACCAAACCGTGTATTTCACCGACAGATCTGTTCCTTTCCATTTTATTATCTGCACTAACAATTTGTATGACATTGTACTTGGACGTAACCATGGGTTAGCCTGTAAATGGATGCACTTCAAATCAAAGTTTGTGTAGTTAAATGGAAAAATCATTAAATTACGTAATAAATAAGCGAAAGGTGATTGCTGTCTGCAATATCTGGAAATTTAGGCTTTGTAATGCTAGACGTAGGTGAAAATGGCGAAAGTCTTACCACTACAGCGGGTATTTGATCAAATAATAATATAATAACAATCTATGTCAATGCTCGAGTTTAAGCTAGAAGTGTGGTATTTAGTGAGAAAATAGTTTTTAATTCAGAACAGAATATCTCCGGTGAGCATCGTCTTAACTCCATAAGTTAGTATTGGAATTATGGTTCTTCAAAAGTTCTTCAAAAATGACCGCTAGTGAAATACCTCAATTCAGGTTATTGCTACTCATTTGTTTTAAAGTACCATTGTTACACCATAGGCTGCGACACGGAAGCTTTCGTCCGAATTCTTGCTCCCTTTAAGTCATGGGGGAATTAAGGCACATTCGATGCCTAATGCAACATGCCTAATTCCTAATGGCTAATTAATTCGGACACTGCCTTGGTAAAATTAAGTCAATTTATCAATCTTATGTTTTTGACGCATGTGATCCTCGAATAGTGCACGTTAGTCATGTATATTTTTCTAAACAATATGAAAGTGATGGAAAGAATCAATTCTTCTCTCCGATTAAAATATTTCAGTCTACTTGCTGTTTGGTCGGAACCTAAATCAATTTCTAGCGAATAGTATCGCATTTGTGTCTTGAGAACTTCTATGCAGGATCCCTGCTTTAGTATTTTTCAGCGAACCATTGATAAACTTTCAAACGCTCCAATATCTACGAATTCTGAATATTTAACCCGAAAATTAATATTTGATCTTTCATTTTCACCTTCTTTGATTCGAATTCAAATATATGTCATTCTTTACTAACATCAAAAAGGGGAGTTACTAGTCATGCACTCGCGTATCAGTGGAGCATACATTACTTATGCATAATTTTTGCGACAGTAGGCATTAGAACTACAAACGTCGTACTTAATTTACGGAGGGAATTCAGTTATCTCATCCCACTCATACCAAGTTACTCTTCTCACCCTGACAATAGCGTAATACCTGAGAGGCTTTGCCAAGTACTGACGATGCTCTAAATGTGCTTAAGCGTGGGCTTGAATTCTGGGAAGTTATGGTGAGGGAAGGTCAACCTGCGGCAGTGGATTAGTATGAGTCGGACGGTTTGTAATCTGACTTAGCTTCTCGTAAATGAGTTTTATGGCTATAATGCGTATCAGTTTATAATGAGGTGTAAGATTTCGTACTAGGAAAGAGGCTTAATTCAATAGTGGGTCATTCTTGACATTATTTCCAAGGAATATTTCAAGTATAATACCCAAGATGGGATTCGAGTGTGACGGTATTGTCTGCAAAATAAAACGAATAGTTCAAGGGCAAATTACCATTGTACTTGCCTCAGAGTAAACGTTTTAGTGAACTCATTCCAAGGAATAGATGAAAATAAAATGATACACACACAAAAAGGATTGAGCTTGCTTTGGCATCCCAAGAGGTTGTATTCATTTTTGATTTCCATAGTACATACCTAATTTCGAAGAATTTGTGTAATTTAGGAATGAAAGGGCAGGGGTCTATCCACGTTGACACACACGTTCCCTCGAGATCACCGAAGTTAAGCAACGTTGGGCCATGACAGAGGTTGGATGGGTGACCCTGCTCCAAACCTCTACCGCGGTGCTCTTGTCCTCTGTCTGCGAGTGGCGGGCAGGTTAAATGTAGGTTGGCACAATGGATTTATAGGGGACTAAGTGCCAGGTGGGCTCCAGAATGTTCCAGAGTCCACCCCTCCAATTCTTAATTTTTAGGAATGAGAGAAGTGAACCCGTCTCACTTATATACTTCAATGTCTAACTTAAGTACTTCAAAATTCATGGCTTGCCATGATTGTAATATCATTCGAAAACATTTTCTCCACAAAATGACCGACTTGGAATTTGTAAAAAGTGTATTCTGCTGTTTATCGAGCATTGAAAAGATTTTTATGAGTCATTGATTTCTGTCCCCCATCTACTTTAACTAAAGTTCCTTTGCTGTTATGGGTGTTCGTAGTGTGATATCTGGGTCGCTCCACCCCAAAAATGAAAAAGATTCAAATTTACGAATCATTGGATTTTACGAGACTGAATCAATATTTAATGCCATAAAGGAGAAACAGCTGCCATACTTTATTTTTTCCACGTTTACTTGGTAAATGTACGTTCATCCTCTCGAAATTATTATTAATATTTGGGAAATTCAGCATTCTGTTTTATCGCTATCTACTTATTTTCTTAAACCTACGAGAAGTCCTCATCAAAATTCTTCTGACGCGGATAGCTAGCGAAGTTAAAATGATCAGATTATTGTATTAAAAATAACACCAGCGTACTACAGAAGGTTCGATCACGAAGATAAAATGAGAGAAAAGGGGTAAAAAGACGGAGAAGTTCAAGAATTTATTTTTTCCGCGCATAATTAGGAACTGTAATAGATTGCAGGTACAGAGAAATCATACCTGGTATTGTAGATTTTGATGTAAAAATTATAATTTAGTGATTTATCTTTTTTTACGTTGTACCTGTTTTAACGCTACTAACTCATGCATCGTCTAGGAAATTAAGTTTCATAATTTAATTTATTTATAGACATGACTTATTATCAAAAACTACTACATTACCTTGTATTAACTATCGATTTATTGCCATTTATAGCCAATATTTCAAGTGTTTCATTACTGCATGCTTAATATTTTCCTTGGGGTGGTTGTGGCTCTTGGTTTTACGTAAGTACTTGTAGTATACCTATAAACAGAGTTGTGTTTTTTTCCGTGTTAGTAAGTGTTCTCTCTCTTTGATAACGTATTCCCAGTGATAGTTCACCCCCTACCACACACTCTTGTAGTGACTTGCAAGGAATCATGTAGATTTATTATTTAGGTTTATTATTATGGGATATAAATAGTGAAATAATTGGACAGTTGATAAACTTTTCTAGTTAGTGTTAATCGTTATGGTACTTCATTGCTCATGACTTCGAAATAGGTGGAGTATGTACAACATACAACGGTAGAGGATTGTATATTCATCATCTTCCTTGCACGTTGCTTATTGCTCGCTGTCCCAACTCCGGCTGTGTGCATTAAATGTGGGATTATTCCTGTCGCCGCGCCAGTGGACGCATGAAGTTGGTTTTCCCAGTGGCTTCGCGCGCAGCCTTCCCACCGAATAACATCCGCCCGACAATACCCAACCGTGTCGGCCTTATTCAAGTTTCCATCGTCTGCTGCTGAATTCATTTTTTCATTCCCATCCCTAACCTCGCCGTCGCGCACGTTGGGAAGCATCACCTTTTCTTACAGCGTCTCAAACCTTTGCGTTATCACTTAAAAACCCTCATCCCCCTCCCGATGCAATCGCTCCGAGCCCCTCATGCACCGTGACGGATGGTGTCCTGGGAAGGAGTTATTTTTCGTTTATTTTTTCCAGTAGCCTCCCCACAAGAAAATAAACGTCAGCAATACGATTGCGAAACAGTCGGCTCGCTCTCACACGCTCTCCTCTTCCCGCGAGGTGAATTAATGGCGATGTGGTCGATAGCGCGTCTTTCTCCCGGTTTTGCGTCCGCCAATCCCAGCGCTCGATATTATTTTATTCTTTTCGCAATTTTCTTTTCATTTATTTTCGCGTCCAACGGACTTGGGATTGAGAACGCGGGAATGCTTATGCACACGCATACACGCGCGCTAAAGTGTGTTTTCACGCCTTTTTTTCCACTCCCAACTAGACCCCGAGAAGATAAATGATCCTTACGTTAGTTCCACTCCCAGTGTGCACCCTCTCTCCCTTCTCCTCGTACTCCCCCCTCCAAAGTTCGTGTTTGCGATGCGACGGCGGTTTCTTGGTGTCGTGGGAATTCCATTAATCCAAACCTCCCTTTCACTCTCTCTCGTCAACTTCGATTTGCTCTCATACTTCCTTGTTTTTCCTCGCCTCCTCACTAATTGCTCTGTCAAATTAGCCGTGAATTTTTTAAAATGGAAAAGTGAATCTGTCGTGAATCATCTTTATTCTGACTATAATGAGGAACCTGTAATTTTAATTCTAGGCTGGGAGCGAAGTTGTATTTAATTATGATCTAAGAGATTTGTGAGTTCATCTTTGTGGCATTGAAATTTTTCGCATGTTGAGTATTCATCGTATTTCAATGAGCGACGGTTACAGTGCCTAAGTCAGGGTATTGAAGGCATCAGTAATCCCATTACTGACATAACATCTACATCTACACGATACCCTGCAAGCCACCGCTGAGGGTGTGTGGCAGGGGGTGAAGATCAACAAGCATGCACTATGAACATGCAAACATGCAACCTAATAATGAGTGTAATTTTTTATTGTTTTCTTCGTTTTTCACTTCATGAAATTGATGTCCGCGCGAAAGGTAATATGCATTACAACCAAGTCGTGATCATCAAAATGGATTGGGAAAGATGACATCGCTGAATATATGTATATTTTTTTTAAAGTCTTCTGAGCCGTTCAGTACAAGGTCATGTTATGGCAAACGCTGCAAGTGTTAGTTCTATTCCGGATGAACGGACGCTTAACCGCATTCCGTATATGGAATGAGTTGCTGGTCCACTTGTCTAATCCTCTTCTGATCGATTACACAATGCCACCTTCACCCATACAGTCAACCATTCCCTGTGCCCAATGACCTCTCTCACACGTCTTGGGTCGGTTTTTATTATTCCTACAAACAAGATAACATTCTGCATCCAATATAGCCAAGTTAAGTCAACTAATTATGCAGGAAGAAGTAAAGGAAGAGGAACTATCGGACTTAAATATATTGGAATCCAGGTCCGTGATGGAATTCAAAATCGGTCGACTGATTTCCGTGCTACACCAGCCGTACAACATCTGAGTACATTCTAAATGCATGTAATAATAACCAATAATCCCTTTCTTATTTCGTAGATATTAACCATCTAGCTGCATGTGACCCTATTACCTAGCATGTCTCCATTAAATATCCTAGTTGCATGTCAAAAGTGCATGTTTGGTGATCTTCACCCCCTGCCACACACCCTCGTGGTGGCTCGCAGGGTATTACGTAGATGTAAAAATGTGTATGTAAATCTCCATTCTGATTTTTGGGCTTTTGTTTGACATTTAAAAGCTCAAATATTAAAATACAATTGTATTACGTTGGGATACTCAGATGGATAAAGAACGACCAGTGACGTATTTTTTCACATCGAGGATTATATGAAATTTTAATCCTGAAGGGCAATTCAGGCAGGCGATATAAAACTGAAAAATTACTTTTTGTGGGTTTGAAACCCCATGATATAGAAGTCACTGATGGAGTGACTTACATCTGTTTTCCATCTTTTACCTTTGCTTGGTTGCTTTTCGTGTCATCGTCAATAACTGGCCCCTCAGGTGCAGGATTACTGGAAAAATGTAAGGCCTTGAGTTTGATTCCCGCATTGTGCTTGGGCAATGTTTGAAGGATTATCAGTATTTTTCTTTGCACAATGAGCCATTCCCTTCCTTCAGGCAGTAAGAACCCAAAAGGCATCATTGGATTTTCTCTGCATAGCCTCTTTTGCTTTACTACTCAGTCACTCGGAGCTGGAGGTTCTTTGTGTTATCTTCCTCCTTGAGCGTGTCTCACATCTCCCTTCGCTTGATAATGACGATGCCATTCCGTAACTCTAATAATAGCATATTAGGTCATCTACCGTAATTAACATATTATGAGTGCTGGATCGAACTACGCCATCTGCGAGGGGTGTATTCGTATGGATGCTATCGTATCTCGTGTTTGTAGCTACTTTGAAACTTGGAGTTATGTAAACTTTGCGAAATTACCATGCAAATTCTCTGGGCACTTTCCCAAACCTCATGTGTGAAAGATCTTACGCCGTATTTCGTGGAATCAGATGAGGAAAACTGAGTTCCTTTGACCAATCACGGCGGAGGTGAGTTCAAGGTTTAAAAAAGAAAGATCAGCGCTTCTCGCTGTCTTAGTGTGTGTTTCCAAGGAAGCAGTTGACGTTGGCAGCTGATCTTTTCACCGAGTCGCAATACTTCAGGTGCACCGAAAGATTAATGCATGCAAATCTTCTTATGAATCAAATTAAAGTTGAAATGAGCATATGGAGACGCTCGTTCTTATTGAGATTGATTTTTCTTCGACTCCATTTAAATGGTGTAAGAATATGTACACCTTTATATTGCAAACACTGTTACCATCTATCATGTATCATACAGCTCACATAATGATCGTAGTATTTAATACGTTGGTATTATTGCTTAATGATTGGTTATGGTATCACCTCTTATTTTCATTTCTTGCCGCTTTAGCGTATAAATAATGATAAAAATGACTTCTTTTTTTACATTCTTTATTCTTCTCTCTTTAATTTTTCCATTAAATATTCCCTCCTGTTTTTTTCCACATTCAGGACTGCAACCTACGCAGTGTTGATCAAATAGCCTTATTGTCTCCTTTCCACCGGAGATATGACTTATGATCAATAGTTAGAGTTACATCACCTAAGGTCGAGCATCGTTTTCTTAGCGTAGGGTTTTGATTTATGAGGTGGAAAACATGTTTCAACTGTAAGACAAGACCCGCGTATAATTGATGCTGATAAAAGATGTAATCGGGTTCAAGACTGTTGCACAATAAGATGTGTCTTCTTACTTCCTTGCTACCTTCCATTGTAAAAATTTGAGGATCTCGCATATTTTTTGTGATGTTTATAGTAAACAATTTCAACAACGATTTGAATAAATTTCCTCGGTATATCATGCTTTCATTATTTTGGAATTTCAACTGCGTCTTGTGAAATGCTTCTCGAGTACCAAATTCAGTTATTGATATTAATCAATTGATTATTATGGTTAGCTAAGCAAGTCCTGCAAACGGATGACAACAGTTATTGGTAAAAAAAAATGGGGCAGAAAATGAAACACGCGGTTGTGCGTGTTTTCATTGTACCTGCGGGATTTCGTACGTATTTTTTCCGAAGCCTTTGAAAGATTAATATCTTATTTTATTCAGCTTCAAGGTTTCCCCGCATATTTTCCATTTTTCATATATGTACTTTATTTTTTCGTCCAATTTCACGCAAACCGAATGTTGTTATGACGTTATGGTACATGTTATGGTATGATAACCTTATTAGCGTAACCAGCTTATTAAATGAATTAAAATGGGAATCGTTGTCAGATCGCAGGTTGAAATTTAGACTTAATCTCCTAAATAAATTCCAAGATAATATTTTCAGTGATGACGTTAAAAATATTTTGCGAACCCCAACTCGCTGTGGTAGACTGGACCATAATTACGAATTTAGAGACATTGATTGCCGAACTGACGGATTCAAAATGTCCTTTTTTCCTCGTACAAATAGGATATGAATAGCGGTAAATGTTTCCAATACGAGTGAATCAATCCATAGCATATGTAGTTGCATGTTGGGGTAAGGACTTGAAGCTAACCCAACTAACAGCATGTTTTTGCATGCTTAGTTTGCTATTTTTATGTTTTAAATGGTGCAGTTTAGACTAATATATTAATACTAATCATTTAAATGCATGATATGTAGTGCATGTTTGGTGAGAATTCTCCCCCTGCCATACACCTTTGTTGTGGCTTGCAGGGTATTATGTATATGTAGATGTTGATATGGATAGATAGATAATACCGAGAAAGTTAAATGCACGCTGGAATTCATCGGTGAAACATTCGACTTATCAGCACTGTTTTTGTACCCGTGCTTGTGAGTACAATAGTCCTCGGTGGTCAGCGATTCGCTGCACGACTGACGCGCTTGGTCCATTTCTTTCGCCCTACCCGGAACTAGATTTCGAGGCGCATTCGAAAAACATGCTGAATGTTTTTCCTTTCCTCCCTCAGCTGAGCTTGGGAATGCCTATCCCGGAGATTGCGCCACGACCCTACAATTTCTCTTCAGCCTGCCTAACGCTTTCACTTCTCGTCTTTCATTTTTCATTTGTTATTGTTTCCCTAAGTGCACGAGTAAGCATCAACCGAAGTCGCCAGTCGCAGAAATATTTTGAGTTTTCTTTCACGCTAAATTTGGTAGTAAACTCAGAGTTAAGCTTGCTCGTGATGCGCGAGAATTCGGTCTTACTATCTTAGAAAAGAAATTACTATCTTAGTAAACATCCTTATTTTGATTAATAATATCATTGTTTCCATAATGACAGACATATAATTTAAATAAAGAGTACTTTTACTGATATTCATATTGATCCCGTCTCGTTTAAACAATTGGTGGGTAGCTCAGTTGAAATGCCTGCCTCCACCATGCCTTTCCGGTTTGGTGACATTTTCAAAAAGTCTCTATCGTGAATCACTCTTTCAATTTTTCGTGGAATACTTAAAAAAATAATCCCCACTCTGGAGAATGAGGACTTGATGGCTTTGTGTTTGCTGAGTGGCATTAAAATGGGTGTAGACTATATATTCTACAATCTGTGTAGACTATGTATTCTACAATCTGTGTAGACTATATATTCTACAATCTGTGTAGACTATATATTCTACAATCTGTGTAGACTATATATTCTACAATCTGTGTAGAATATGTATTCTACAATCTGTGTAGACTATATATTCTACAATCTGTATGTGTTCACATATCCTTCTACGCCTTTGTATCTCTGATATCACTTCATGAAATTTGTCTGAATCTTGGCCAAAGTGACACCCAAGTGAGGTCTCTCTTGTAAAATAATATTTTTGAAATGAGTCGAGGACGACCAGAAAGAACACGATACAAGCACAGTGATAAACTACTTCTCCCTACGTCTTCGTGCACCCAGGGAATGACACACTCATGGCAGTTATAAAACGCTCAAAGTAGCTTTCATACGTGTGTTTGTTGTCGCATTTCTCCGGAAGTGACATCAGAAGGATCCACCGTGCTGAGAATAGTATCGAGAGGAAGGTATGAACGGTTAGGTCAAGAGCCCCCTACAAACCCTATTACGTAAAGGAAATTGCTCGATCATGTCGGTCGGTATCAAGCGTCATCAAGCAACAGGCTCTTGGCGGAAGGTGGTAGAAAGATTATCCCAATCAGCTGAGTGAATCTCCGCCGCCAGCCGTAGATGTTCCTGCTATCTGGTCAGTGACCCCCATTCTCGCGTTCTCTCCTAGGAATGAGTCAGACGAAGACGGAAAGCCGCACAGCGAAGGGAGGGGATGCCAGTGGATTAGTAGTTCGCATTGCGGAAGGATTGCATCTATATAATACCCTGCAATCCACCATAAAGGTGTGTGGCAGGGGGTGAATTCTCACCGAACATGCACTACATATCATGCATAAAATAGGATTAATATTAATTCTAAACTTCACTATTTAAAAAGATAAAAATAGCAAAGGCGGGTTTCGTCGGTGATTTCGCTCTGGGAACAGTTCCACCTCTTGGTTTCTACGCATTCACGTTCTTGTAACGCTTAGGACGTAAAAACAGGCTAAAATGAATGAAGGTGTACAGATATTGCATTCATTTTTTTCTATCCCCTCTGGGTTTAATTCCTGCGAGGGCGATGACCTAAACACGGAATTCGTGTTTCTAAAAATGTTGACATCACCGCTCCGGGCAGCTCTTCGAACCAGGAATAATAAAATCAATTCTTATTATATTTAAGATCATTTCATAATTTATTTATCATTTTAAGATTTAATTTTCGTATTAGTTTAAAGGTATTGTTTCTGTGATTGTTCTACGCAAACCCTGCAGCGAGGGTGTGTGGCAGGGGGTTTGCAGAAGAAAATGAACTTGTGCAGGACCGTCGAAATTGTCGATTCGTAAATCGAAATTCTCATGTATCGCAGACCCATAGCTAGCGTTTCACTCTTTATGACCTATTAATTAATATCTATTTACTCTGATAAAATGATTGACACTGTTGTGTACGTAAAACTTCCAATTAAGAATTCAAGCATCCGGTGGGATTCTTTTAAAAACGAAACACATGGGCTGTTAATCATCCATGACTCGTGAGAGGTACTTCACAACTCGAGATGGGCTCAGGCACGGATGCTTTCACACGGACCCGCGTGAAAACTAGAATTTAAAAAGGAAAATCTTCAAGAGAGAAACAAAAATGATCCCGCTTTATGAACTGGGCGAGTTGTTTTAGGTTCGCTTCACGGGGGGGGGAGGGGATGCGGCGAAAGGGAACGCTTTTTTTAAACGCTCGGTAGTCGTTGGGCTAAGTGAGTGCTTTTTAGGGGACATGAGAAGCGTGACGTCATTTAAGTCGAGGGCGAAAATGCGGCGCCGCGGATACGGCAACATCGCGGTATTCAGAATGTGTGTCGAGGTCTCCTCGTTTGGCGTGGCTTTTCTTTTACTCGAGGAAAAAAAAGGAATCTCAGCTCCACACCCTTCTCGTTTCCCTCTCCCTATCAACCTACCTCATCCCCAAAGCCCGTCACCATCCATCGCCTTCGCCTCGCCTCTTCTCACAGTCCTCGCATGCTTATGCAAATCGGCGGCGTTTAAAAAAAAAATACGGACACGAGTACTTAAAACGCTACCGTGATTATTCCGGTTAATCAGATAGTGCGAGTGGCTTTTTCCTCACAGCATGAAGAGCTCATTATCCTCTTTTGTTTGCCTACCCCTCATAAAACCGCTGCCCTGTCGGCAGGGCGAATGGCTGTTCCGCGTCAGTCGCTGTCTCAAGATATGAAATGTGGGTGATAGCAGTTTATGATGAAAATGTTTCCATTAATGGATTTGAAAGCACTAAATTCACTTCGCCGCCAGCAATTTTACCCCGTGATCATGCTGTCAAACTTCGTTTCAGGAAGAATACGCTAAAGATACGTCCTCTTTTGAGGTAATTCATATTTAACACTTCTGTGGAGAGGATACTATTGTTAGTTAGCCTAGGATCAGATGAAAGGATTGCTGTTATGTTTTATGCTGAAGTTGACTTGCAGCCTTCTAACCCTTTTATTACCACCGCGATAAACAGAGCATAACCAACATTGCTTTAAGTATGTATTTAAGCTTGAATTTAAAATCTCACCATCTGAATTAAAAAAATAAATACTGTCCACTGTAATCGATATAAGTATTCCTTTAGGCTCATTTCTCCAATCGAGGAAAGTGGACTATAATAACCGTAGAACCGTATGCACGTGTAATATAATGGTTGTATTAGTTATTGTTAGATTGCCCGCTGTAGTCACCTCAATCAAACGCCAAACTAACAATAAGACGGCGGGTTCGAATCCTATCTCAGGCATGGCTGTTGTTTTAACCAAGAAATAACCCGAGGATCAAGTTAGGTTGGATGGTGATCATAGCCTTAGCTTGCTTTACAGCCTAGTACAAGGCTCCACTAATTGACCAATTTGTTACTTTTGCTTTTTTGCTGATATATTCAGTCTTAAATTGGGCGTTTAAGCCCAATTATTAGTTCATATGAGTTGCTGTTCCTACTCATTCATTTTTTTGGCATTTATTAAGGACTCTGTAGAATGCAATGGTTGAAATTTTACTGAAGTTAATTTTGATTTTGAGCCCATACCTTTTGAGAAGAGACAACGATACTCCTTGGAAAGAAAAATCACTCGCCTTTGCTACTGGAATTTCCTTAGACCTAAAAATATTTCCCATAAGCTACCGAGCGCCAATATCACCTAGAATGTCTGGATGAAACATATTGTCTTTATGGAAAACTTTTCGTCCGCTAGGGATGCATTAGCTCTTGAGTGCAGCTGTAAACTCAGAGTGCAATATCGTGGGTTCCTTGAAGAGAGAGAGGTAAGGAAAGTGGGTCATCATCTGAATGCGTAATGTATTAATATGGCCATGGGGTGCCGGCTGGGAGGATAGAGGTGAAGGAGTGGAGATCTGGAAAAGAAATGAGAAGGGTGGAAAGCGAGAGAGGGGGAAATTTCATACCGCAAGTTCTGGCGAACAAAAACTTCGCCGGTGTGGGTGGGCGGGAGTGAATTGGAAAAACGAGGGGGGAAGAATGCCCAAATTTGTCGAAAGGAAATGTTCCTAGTGTCTCTGCAAGCTGACTTCACCATCGGAATTTCCATCCTGGGATTGGATTGGAAGGGAATCCTTCCCTCCATTCCAACTTCCACCACCCGAGGGAAGGGAGGAAGAGATGGGGAAATTCGGGGGTTGATTTTGAAGGCGGTGAAGGAGGAAGGGGAGACGAAGGGGGTCGAGTTAGGAAGGATGTGAGTGGGTTTGCGGTGCATCGTGGAGTTCTGAATCGGCGATGATGGTTCCTTCTACTCATTAACGCAACGTGATCGACCTAAGCTTTAAAACAGAAAGCGTGGGCAAGTCAGTGGCCAGCCGTGGTTGAAAGGCCGGTTTGTTACTCACCAACATAGAAACAAAATCTTGGGATCGAGAACACTGCGGATATGTATTTTATACTTTTCCTAAAGTGAAAAATAAATTTGTGATATAACCTCTGACGTGTTAATCTTAAAATAAAATCTTTCCATCTGTCTTCATTGGTTATCAAACTGAGAGTGGTTACCACTTACTAGTTTTTACCTCCTTTTTATTTCTCACTCAATTGTTAGTCCTCACATGTGACTTTCTCCGACTTAATTCATTGTATACATCAGCATTAATTTCTATTCCCTTTTTCTATCTAATTGGTCTGTTTTATCTCCTCATTGCTCCTTTTTCCTGAATGCCTGCTCTCCCAACTTCGGAGAACGCTCAGACATTTGAATACCTTTGGGATAATTGGAGCCAGAGGGTGGGCGGCGGCGGATTAAGCCAAATGGAGAAACTCTGTAGTAAGATGTGCCAATCGATTTCCTGACAGATGAATAAGATATGTCTGCCAATCTATATGTGTTCGTAATGGAGTCTCCATTCAACCACAGTGCACCCTTCTCGCTGATTTTGCTAATAAAAGTTTAAGGTGGTCTGAATATTTTGGTCTTATAAAGTGGAAACCTGGCCAGTCCGCCTCTGACCTCTGCGCTTAAATGGCGGGCACTACTTTAGCGGCTTATCTCGAATCGTTTACTTCATTTGCGAGCAGTGTCGCTGCCAATAATATTCCAGGGTTTGGGGTCCATATCCCTGAATATTTTCCTTCTTTTTGGGGTATTAAAATCCATAGTTAATAGATAGTTAGCAAGGGTTAATAGATAGTTAACGTCTTTCTCAATGCAGACTCCCGAGTAAAATACTGTTGAAAAGGCGATTTTTCTTTAAACATAAGTTTGAGATAGCTCATTCCGAGGGTTCCACTCTTTCCACAATAATTTATTATTCCGAAAAAAAAAATTCTTTAATAATAGTAGATACTTTTGTGTTAACGTCCAAAATGTCGTGGTCATTCGATGCGTGGCTTTGTATTCTCTATCTTATATATATTTATTTATTTATGAGGCTTATAATTTCGAATATCATATGCATTATGAGATTATATTCCTTTCAGTAAGGACAGCTCGGTTTGCATGGGATTGTTAGACGGAGCGAGCGAAATCCGCGTAGGCATTACTCATCACAAAAGATGTCAACAGGTGCACGATTATAGAGCCCATCCGTTTTGCTCTCGAGGTATTTCAGGTCAGCGGAATACTTGCAGAGATTTCAGGGGAGGTAAAAGCTGTGCTCCGATGGGAATGTAGGTATATGGAATTGGATTTAGAAGTGATGTGGGATAAATGACACAAGTTGAACTCACGTGCAAACACAAGGATTGAAAAAAGTTGCGACTGAGCTTCACAGCCGTGTCTTGAGAACTCGAACTCGCAGGTCTTTGGACCAAGATCTATTTTTGAACCATTAGTCTCTTTTTCTCGTTTACTCGCAGTTATTCCTGGTAAGGTCATAGTTTTGCCCCTTAATACCAATATTTAAGCATTTATCTTGTTTTAATCTTGTCTTTCGAGGAGTTTCTGGCTTCAACTACCGTTAAATGGATGTTTTCTTCTAGCTATTCTTGGGTTGGAACTAGATGTAAACTGCTCTGTGCGTGCAAGAGCATTTTTGTGCATTTGACATTACAGTTTACTCAATCAAACGTTTGGAGTTGAAGATAGAACTATTGAGTCACAGAATTGCAATGATGGATATGGGGACTGTTTAAGTTTAATTTATAATGACATTGCAATCCTTCTTATTGAGACTAAATAAAGACATTAAGATTAAGACTATTGTAACAATATTGTAAGAACTGTTATTGTATTGTATTTGATTTTTTAAATTAAACTTGTTATTATATTTACGAAGTTTTAGAGCCTGGGACCAATATTCGTGCTAAAAAGGAGTCGCTGACAAGTTAAAGAGCCCAATGGAGAAAATGGGGGCACATATGAGCATTCGTTCCCATATCTCGCAATACTAATCAAAATGAATAGATTTAGGATTCAGCCGAGACAACAAGTGACAAACTGGAAAGTGATCACTTTGGGGAAAGGGATTAGACCGTAATGGCGCTGAACTAACTCCCACGCCGACACCTACCAGTGACCTCGAAGTGCCCTTTTCCAAAGGGGTCACATCCGCACCGGGAGAGCTTTCCGCGAATTTATGACGAGTCGTATTTTCATCAGACGTTTTATAAGGCCTGATTTTCAATTACATGGGCTGGTTGCAGATGTTTCTTATTTCTGTAGGATTCATTAAAGAGATTTCCGCGCCACCATTGGACCTCATCTTTGGAGGGAAATTATGTGAAGTTACTAAGTTTCCGAGAGAGGATGAAGTGGTATTGGGGTGGTAGTGAAGTTACCCAGATTTGGATGGCCTGGCTTAACTCATAAATTAAGGATAACAAAACCGCAAATTTTCCCTCTTCGCGAATATCATTGCAGCGCGCAGGGCGAGCATGGATATTTTATTATGGTCGCTAAATGGTCTCCAAATTTATCTTCTGAAGATACTCTACTTTAACTGCCAAACCACAGTTGATTATAAAACAAAGTATTCAGCATTCCTTACGGAAACGGTTTTTATAGCGTCATAAAATGAACAAACCCGATTCCGCGTATTGAGGATTAAAGTAGCTCTTGCGCCGCACTTCTCCGTAAATTTTCGAGCAAATGTGTAATTCTAGCAGTCTAAAAGATATTCTGTAACTATTACCAACGATTGAATCAACAGTAGATAAAGTGAAGACCATAGTCTAACTATGATACAAAAGTATTTATCTAAGTTGTAGAGGCAAGATTAGCGTAGGAAATGGGAGTGGATATATCTATGATGTGTTATTTAATTCGCAATTCTGTCGTGTTTTGAAAACAATCCAGGAAAGGTTTAGTAAATATCTGAAAAAAAGGTGTCGATCTCCCTGCCTTTCCGTTCTCTATCTATGGTTACAAATTTCCCTTGCATTTATATTAGCTGTAACCGAGAGGGCATTAGGTGATTGTTTCCTTCTTCTTGTAGGTATGTAGCTAAGGATATTTGAGGAAAAATCGCGTTGTAGTTGTAGTTGCATTAAATAGAAGAATGAGATAATCAATTGGCGTATTGTTCGGCCATTTTATTGATATTTTACTTTCCAGGAATGAGAGGGAATTAAAATGACTAATTATTTTTAGAGTAGCCAGATTTCTCTCTTCAAGTCTCCTTGAAGTGTTTTATAGTCACCGTCATAAATGGCTTAAAATAGCTGTGGACAAACTTCACACACCTTCAAACACCTTGCGACCCACTTTAGGCCGTCTCTGAACGATGGGATGTCGGTATATGGAGTCAAGCCTCTTTCAATTGCCATATCGCCACCCATCGGCTCAGGCGATCAATGAGACCTCGAGTGCACCAGGCACCTTGGGTATCCGTGTAATTGCCTCCTAAAAGTGATGACACACTAAAAATGGCCCATGGGAATCTCGAAGTACCAGCGCTTTTTCTTACTAAAGCACTTTAAATGTTATGGTTCATTCCTGATGGATACAATTATTGGCGATTTTCCGTGAATCTTATATGGTGAGGAAATAAGTTTTAACGCTACAAAAATTATAAAACTAAATCTCTACGAGGAGTTTGAATTTTAGTTGATAAGTCTCATTAAAAATAGCGCCAAAGCTCCACTTGGGCTCGAGCTATTTTCTATTAGTAGGAAGCTACTGAAGCTATTTTACGTTAGAATTTTCTGTTAGTTTTTGTCCTTTTAGATTATTTGATGACAATCTGAGGCAATGCGCAAGGGATTAGTCCCGTTTGGCTGCGAGAAATATTTTCCGATACAATTTTTTCCCTGCGGGTACCTAATGAGCTTATAATTTAGCTCCTTTTAATGTGGCCCACTTACTTAAAAGGTTTCATTCACCCTTGCTATATCGACTTATACACCCTCCTAAATC
The DNA here is from genome assembly GCA_933228895.1 of Platycnemis pennipes. Lineage (NCBI taxonomy): Eukaryota > Metazoa > Arthropoda > Insecta > Odonata > Platycnemididae > Platycnemis > Platycnemis pennipes. The sequence goes on from OW121848.1 coordinate 57,367,866, forward strand.
CTAATATTTGTCATTTCCCGAATGGGTATTAATATTTTTCTTTCCTAACTAGTCTTGTTCTGTCAATAAGGTGGTGTCTTTAACCGAGTAGGTAGTTATTCACTTCACATGTATATCGTCAGAATAGCATACGGTTGCGGACGATTTTTTTTCCTCTAGGTCATTACCGAATTCGTTGGTTTTCCGAAACCTCAGCGACAGAGAAGCAGTAGAGGGAGTTCAACTTAAGAGTACGTGTTGGGAAAAAATTAATTCAATGAGGAGAATTGTATTAATGCAACGATAAAGGTATTCAGAGGTATACAGTGTTATTTTCTGGTGGCGATAATGTTCCATTCAAACCCTTCTTCAATTCTGCGCACTGTAAACATAAACACGCAAACAAAAATGATACTCCTGGGTAAGATGTTGTTGACAACTCGTTGGGTACTTTCTTTCATAGGGTTTGCTTTGAAACATTCATCGCATTGCGAAAGGAAAAATGATTCGCGTTCGTGTTAGTCTTTCTTTGGGATACCCACTTAGGGGGTTAGCGGTTTAGCCTAGGCATTTCCATTTGGTGAAATGTATGTACAGTCACTTAGCTCGAGCGTAATGGGAAAGGAAGTTTTTATGGGATTATTTGAGATGAATGGTGGATTATTTGTGGATATGGCTGAATTCAATTTGGCATATCATTGCCAGGGAGATTTGATATGAGAGTATCTGACAGTTTTAGAAAAGAAAGTTCCATCTAAAATATTACTTACTCATATTTTATTTTATTTTGACTTGTTTTTTTGCGATCACTAAGCAATACGTTTAAATTCTTGGGAGACACTGAGCCCACCCGTATCCACGTGCAGTACCTACTGGACCAAGGATTTTTATCGATTAACTTTTTATGTGAGTGCATTTATGTAGTTTACGTTTGATAATTATAATTGATGAATTTTTGTCTTATATCGGTTTAAAACGAATAAGCTGGAAAACTCATCCATATAAGTAAAATATATCAATTCTCATTTCTCGTCTTTATTAATGTATATCCCGAACCAAATTGCATCTTGAAAACTAGAGGTAAATAAAGTACCTGTAACTGTTTTTGATATTCGTTTCTTAAGTAATATTTAAAAGGGTAGTATTTTTATTTTACATGCCTGGATGGTAGAAATTGTTCTCCCTACTTGATAATCCATTCCTCGTGAAGGTTTACCCCCTGCCAAACACCCTTGCAGTGGCTTTCAAGGTATTATGTAAATGTAGTCATTCCTTGACTGAATGCCACCTCGAATAATTATTTAGCCCTCCAGTTTGCTCGCAAGGAAGGCGTGGCCCGTAATTTTAAGAGGCTGAGCTCTGTGTCGGTGAACGCCCCTACTCAGAGATGTGACCCCCTTGAGTCGAAAATGCACTTTCACGTAGTCCCTGACTCCTTGCCCTTTCACAAGGCAGTCTCCCTCTTTCCTCGTCCGCTGCCGTCCTCCAAGAAACACAAGGGTGCACTAGAGGTGTTTCGCCGGAGATCCTCTCGCCTACTCTTTAGCTTCTTCCCTCCTCCCCCCCCCCCCCCCCCCCTCCGCCCCTCCCACCTCTTCGGTAACAAAAGACGCGTGGGGGCCCATGGCCGGAGCTGAAAGAGGAGAACCACCTCCTATGCGGGGGTAGGGGAGAAAAAACGTGAGGGGGACAAGAGTTGGGAGAGGAAGGCCGGAACGGGTGGTCGAAGAAAAGGACTTCCCCGTGAAAGTCCCTCCCCATCGCCCACTCCTTCCTTTCCTTGGGGCGGACGAAGCCGGAAGTGTTAACTCAAATCGAAACTCCCACAACCCGTCTGCCTCTCCTCCTCTTCCACTTCTTCCTTTCCCCGTCTTATATGAGGATTCGAGACGCATCATCTACGAAGAATGGCGTCGTGAAGAATGCTGTCTATTTTCAACTCTATGAGGGCCAGGATACCGAAATGAATGTGCTTCATAAATTACTTTTCTATAGGGCAACAATTTCACATTTTTGTGGGTATATTTCGATGTATATTGCAACGCTGCAAATTAATTTCTCAAAGCTTTCGGCTATAAAGATTTTAATGCATGAGATCCATTTTTAAGGAATATAAATGGGTACCGAAAATTATATAGTAGGTAACGTTTGAAGACTATATAAATAAATTATCAACTATTAACATCTTCGGGAGACTTACTAGGGCAAGACTTTGGAAACGGTATATATCTCAACATAACAGGGAATAATAAAACAAAGTGAAGAAAGAGCTCTGTTCAATCAGTCAAATACGGACAGTGATTCTCCGCGAGGCAAAATAATTATTATTTCATCCTCTTCTTGAGGCTCACTCCAAGTTGAAAAAAATACACGGCTTACTAGGTAAACAAATGCTCTCTGTGACTCCTCTGGTTGCTTCGAATTACAACCCGCGTTTGTCTTGATTAGAAGCGCGGAGAATTTGCGTGAACGCATAGCTGCGACTCGTTAATGCATGCATTCCCACGAGATGCGACTTTTATCTCCCGTGTCGTTTATCTTGGTCTCCGAAAATATCACCGCCTCCTTCACATGAAATAAATACGTGTGCTGGTCGTGGGAGCAAAAACTTTTATTCTCCTCATTTTTATCTCGATCAGGGCTTTGAAGAGAGGAATGTATGCCAGTAGTTTGGCACAGTTTTTTTCTTTCCCTCTACCCATCGATGGCATTGTGCATCTTTCGCCAGCATCCCGGTGAGTCGACTCATAGTTGTGAGGAATGTGCGCGGGTCACTGAATCTTTTCTCGGTATGTTTACAATATTTGGGTTTGTATGAGGATGGTAAGGTATGCACCGTGTAATTTATTCCCTCCGTAACCTTCTCTCGTGTGGCTCAGGTGCACCCTCGGATTTTTCTCACCTCCCGTGGATGTGCACATTAAAGATAAATGCTGTAAAATAAAATCAATACTGGCTTACCCATGGCGCTTTCGTTCATCCTGTACTTTTTCATTCTGGCCTAGAATGCAGTGAAAATTAAATCGTCTGTTGCTACTGTCCAATCTGGCTGTTTAATCCAGTCTTTCCAAGCGAAAAAAAATCCATTTTGAAGTGCATTTACGATTATGTCCTCCCTGTTGGTTAGGATTGTAATGCGAAGTAAAAGCAATGACGCGACCCTTCGGTACAGTCCCCCAACTTTCGAATCCGACCACTTATGTTATTGAAAGCCATTGGAACAGTTCCGCAGAGACCACAGCATGACCGCAAAATGAGGGTAGCTGTCTGCCTGTGGATTCATTGCGATAATGCACCAACCTGTTGAGAGGGTGGTGGCTTTTCTCGATTCCACTTCGTTCCCCTGGATCCCCTTGCTTACTTTAGGACAGGTAAGTAAAAGAAGTCCTTGTTCTCACGGAAAGCCTCTGTTCAGAATAACAGGTGTGATGATTTCCGTGAATTGACATTTTGTTTACCTGTTTCAACAGAATTCTCAGGAGATGGTGTGGTGGTGAGGGAGAATTTTAAAATTCACATTTCATGGAGTAAATATCAGTATGACTAGAATTGGATTCGCATCCTCAATAATCCTTTCCCGCAACGTCCAGATTTAGAAAATGGGGTTTGTCACCTGCGATTTTCTCGTTTCAAAATTTAAATATTACGAATTCTGGATACGAATTCTAGTTACTCGCTGGCTTAAGATCATAGAAACTTTAGTTGAAAGTTGAAAAGGTTAACATCTTCTTAAGACTTATTATTTCAACTATTTTCAATGCATAGCAGTTCAGGAATAAAAAGAGTAAAAGAGAATTTTATGGATAGCTGAAATGTATCATTCGTTTTCACCGACCAGTTTTGTCATCAGACCGAAAGCTTTATTTCTCCCAAACATGTCAACATTTCGCGGAGATGAGGATCAAGTGATGTTGAGTAATTAGTTCGTTCGGGCGTCTGTGGCCTCCATCATATTTTAAGGTGACGATTTATCGGTGAATAAAACGGCATTCAGAGCGGTAGAAGATTAATTTATACTCATTTGAACCAAATTCCCTCCTTTTGTTGCAAATATATTTTCCTCTAGCGTAGCAGATGTCACCATGCAGTTTGTTTTTTTATTTGCTTGACGGCATGTCTCGGGAATCTTCATTACAAAATATCCACCAGCGCGTGGGCAGCTATCCGTAGAGTACACACCTCCTCTAATTACCGGCGGGAAAAGTTTCGCACGCTTTCCCTGGGCGAGATTCGCAGGAAAGTAACAGGCGGTCCAGGCGGAAGGGGGCCTGGGGGCTAGTATTTAAAACTCATTCACAAGTTAGTGGATAAATTATTCACGCCACTACCTTGGCTTTAAGTACCAATCTTCTGCGGAATCACATTCTGCTGGTTTATGCAAACATAATGAATCCCGTTTTAATTATGAATTAATGTATGAATAATGTATGCCGGCATGATTTAGTAGGGTTGTGGATCTATGGGTATACGTCTAAATCAGCGGGCGGTGCCAGGGCGCAGAGATTTTCCACCGTCATTGGGAGTGATAAGGTTTGCGCGAGAGTGAAGTGTAGATTCGGGAGAAATGGCTAATCATCCCATGGGCCCGGGTTTCAATCCCGGCAGCGGCAGATTTTTCAGTGTTACAGTGGTCTCTGATAAAGGTGCATGGAGAGAACATTTCATGGTCGATACTCCGTCATTCGGATGGAGGATGATTTCGGATGGGTTCGTAAAATAATGGAGCTTTTGGTGCCTTTTGTTGATTTAATTTTCTTAATAAAGTAAGGAAATTGTGTTTGTTCTATAAAAATTATAAAATTTAACGTTATATTGTTGCCATGCTAATGCTGACAACAGGTTTAATTCCGCCTTTCCTACACTACCTAATTTTTACCTCTTCATAAATACTCATTTTTCCTTAATCGAGGAAATGTGATCTTAGTTTTCAGTCACGTCTCCGAATAATAACTAGATTTGTTCAATATCTTCATCATGGGAAAATCTAAGCTTTCTTTTATCGAATTACTCAGAGCTTCCATAGCTGTGGAATGCGTGTGCGCTAGAGTTATGCGACATGATGGGACAAGCAAATTATTTGACAGCTGGTCGGTAACACGCAGGCCAAAAAAAGGCAAAAGTCGCGGGTTCGAATCCGGTGCAGGGCATGGATGTTGCACGTTGGTATTAGGAATTGGATCTTGTATTAGGCGGTGCGTTATAACCTTAGCCGGTGTAGCACCTAAAGCCGGGATCTACTGCTACTACTAAAATTATTTAATTGATGGACAAGGCGTAAAAGGGAATGGTGAAGGTAACGGTGAAGTTTGAAACAGCGAATGCAGAGTGCATTGCAATAGAAGTTAGTGTTTCATACTGCCGACCTCGATAGGATATTGTGAATGGGTTTCATTCAATTCGACCGCTTTTCACGGATCACACCTATGGGCGTTTGCTTGGGGGAGGAGGCGCGGAAATTGGTGTCGGAAGGGACAAGCATTGTGCGCTCGCACCGAACGTCATTTGCATTGCAGTGTGTGATGCGTTGTTCAGGGTCGCCGGGAGACGGAACTCATAGGAACGCGGTGTGCACGCACGCACTCAACGACACGCGTTCTTGCGCCCGGACGACTCCGTTTTGCCGAAGTCGTTCACAAAATCCGTTAGGAGGATGAAGCCGCGCGGGCACATGCATGGGCACCTCCCGCGGAAACCACCACCATCACTCGCTTCTGTAATCGTTTGCATACAGACCCGATCGCCATTGCGGGCGTGGGTCACACCCCTCCGTTCGTTTCTCAGTTTCCCCTCCCCCAATATCCTCCAGCGGAACTCCCTTCCATCGTTATGCATTTTTTTTTCGCCTAATTAAAAAAGACGACCTCAAAGCGGTGATCCACTTCCATTTCGGTTGTTTAAACAATGGGTGAGAACACCCGACTCCTCCTTTTCCTCCCGACATCTCCGGCACAAGCGGTTGCGTCCCGCGGGTTTTGCATTCCCCCGCAACGGTTGGTGTCTAACATGAGCCGGCTCTCCGGTCCGGAATTTGGGTTATCTCGGATCTCCCTCTTTGTCTGCTTGCGGTAGGGACAAAGAAGATAGCGAGGCGGGAGCAATGGTGCTTCAAGACTCTGTTAGTTATGAATAGGAGCCGTAGAGTGCGCGCACAGGTTGAATTTTTTTTATCTGCTCCCGTACCCAGGGGAAGGGGGCTACAGGAGCGTCTATCCTTCGACCCTCTCCAGCTGGAGGGACACAGGGGTTTCTGTTTAGTGTTAACGATGACTGGAAGAACGTGGCCAGGCTCCTTTCCTTCCCCGTTTCTGCATTGCCCAGTGGGCCAGTGTCAGTGTGACCGGAATGGGGTGTTCCTTGGCGTTTATGATTACATATTCAAGTTTTGTGTATTTTTTTTTCAAACAATAGAATTCGAAATATTTTCAAACTTGAACTTTTTCGTTTGTTTAATTAGAAGCAGGTTTGCGATCTCTACACAAATTACATTTTCGGAGTGAATCTCATGCTTACATTCATTTGCCATGAATACTTTTCGCGTTTGATGGTAAAGCATAGGTAGGGTATTTGAATTTTCTGCTTTCATTTACCATTAATCTGTTAGGAACACGGCGTGAACAACAGAGTGGATCCGTGAAAGAAAGCTCTTTGCTGACCGTATGAGAACTAACGTATTAAGCGCGTCTTTTCGGCAATTAGAATGAGTGAACTATATAATGGAGAAATGAAAGCCCTGCTCAAGCTTATGGTAAAGTATTTTAACTAGTTTACTTGTAATTACGCATAGTATATTCATTAAAGGAGTGTGCCGTATGCGATAACAACAGAGTAAAAATAAATGTGCATTTAAACTTGAAATCAAGGCCGGCCCCACCTTATACGCACTTCCTTTTTCTATATTTCCTTTCGGCTGCTGAACGATTGGGTCGCAATTGATGGTGTATTTCAGGTCATGTACATGAAGGCGCGTTTTGGGTGAGGATAGAATATTTTGAAACTCAATACCGCTCCATCTGTTTGTACTCCAGAGGGCGTTCTAGCTCCTTTCTCCCCCTCCTAAAACCATTCCCTCCTCTCCCAAAGAGCACCATTCCCTACACCCACAGCTAGGATACACCCACATCTAGCAGGGACACATTAACTCATTTTCCTGCTTGTCTACTCTGACCCTATCTTTCTCTTTCGAGACCTCTTTCGAAGGGTCTTTGTGCAAGGGGTCCCACCGAGAGAATATTTCTAAAGCATTTGCCGTAGCGAAATCAGAGTGTTACATTTAATCTTTCGAGCCAAAGCTAGAGGTTTACAAATTACTAATAAGTTATCTAACTTTATAGCCACTTTTTTGCGTTGTACGTTTTGGTGATGTGGCCTTGAAGTAGAAAAATTCATTTGTAACTCAAACAAGGGCATCAATTTTTAACTATTTGCGGAGCATATTTCTTATACGATACGTAATTCTTCGTCGATTTCTCGTTAATTTTTCCTCACTAAAAAGGATTTTTTCATATTTTGAATTTAAAATCCAAATGTTTTTTCTCTCATAAGTTAGAGGTCCTTCTAAATATATAACCATAATACTTTAGTTTAATTTACTAATTATACTATTCTGGACAATAGCAAATTTATTTTAATGTACATACCCTTTCGTTTTTTTAAAGAACTTTAAACCACCGAGACAATATTTAAGTTCTAATTTCTAATGGCACCATTCGTACATGTGTCATATCGGTGTGTAACATAAAATGAACACGTCGCCTGTTATTTTGCAATGAAGATAAAGCTTAAGCCTTTGTTTGACGTGATGATCGACGTAGATGTTTGGACAAAGGGCTCACAAAGCAGTAATTTTCCTGCGAAGAACGGCGCTATGAGCTCAGTCTAAATGCCACGCCAAAAGCAAATTCCGGCTCAGCTCCGCACAAAGGGAGGTACGGTTATGGCTCTTTGTTAGTACCAACTATTATATCTTATTTGGAGAAAATAGTCGCTTTATGCTTCAGAGAAGTTCACATCGCTCCATTTTTTTCATACCACAAGTTGGGCTGTACTTCGGTTAGGTATGGACTTCGGTATCATTTTATTTTGATCATGTAAATCAACCGGTGAACAACACGAGACTCTTTTACGATGAAAAATGGAGTATTTTCATTGGATTTCATTTTTAGATATTGAAATTACCTACCTTTTACAGAGTATCTCTACCTAGGGAAATTATATCAATTGCAATGTTCCCTCGGTACCTGTTTTGTTATATAAATCGGTTAATTTACATCGTGAGACTTCAACTTTTTCCCCCTCATGTCATGAATATTTATTAGTAAAATAATTATTTTCAGGTCTTCGGCTCTCGATTCGTCTTCGATAGGCATTCAAAATGCAGCATTTGACAAATAATTTATGTGAAGAGATTAGACTGAACTTTCCAGCCAAGTATATAATTATTCAGCCTTCGTATGTTCATTGGCTAAGGCATTAATAGCATCTGAACATACTCAAAAGTTATAAAAGCCAATTTTATCCCACGCGTCATTTTCTGTGGGTGCGATCTGAAAATAATTCCATATGTGCTATTTTTTTACGGTGTAATTTATCCTATTTTGTCATGTATGGGTAACTAATTTGTATTCGGTGCAATATAAAGTACACCGATTCTTTCCGATGACGGAATTATTTCCCTATTACCGACTGCGGAAAACTCAACATCCATTTAGGGTTTTTCCGTAATAATAGCGCTTTCAAATATTATTTTTGTTCATGGAGCCTTTTCAAGAATCCAAACTTCCATGAACTTTTCAAGACGTATGCAATATTTATGTCGATTTGGAGTTGCCTAGTGAATCTCATTTTTCTGCGGTCCGTTTTATTCTAAATAACATTCCTTTTCCAAGGTTTTTATTCGGACATCTTTCGCTCTCAGGTTTGTAGAACGAATAATTGAGAATAGAGATCTCTCTCTTGCCTGATGATTCTCGTCTGCTCCGATGTTCACAGCTAGCTAACCCCACATCCCCTCCCATACTCCTCGACCATTTGGCGGAGACGCAGAACATTCGTCGTCTGTTTAGTTCCGCTGGTTTCCTCTTGCGGCCCGAGAGACGTCCCTGGGGATGAAAAATGAGTTTGACGCCTTCCTTGAGGGTGCCTCCGACCACGTACGACCGGCGGTCGAGCGCTGACCCATGCGAAGAGGACATGAAGCGAGAGCAGATGCACGCGAAGGAGAGGGAGGGTGGTAGGGGGTTTTAAGCGGAATGGTCGCCTCACTCGGATGCCAGCAGCCCACGCCCAGAAGAACTCATCTTCATTCAGTCACGCCCCCGCCTCCGTCTTTATCCGTTTTCTCGCTTCCGTTTTCCGTTCTCCGATCTGAAAACCAGTTGGGATTCGACTCTGTGAAATTCGCTCTCAGGCTCCTTTTCCAACACCTATTTAGGGTACCCAGGCACGTGTGCAGGTGTATAGGGGAAGGGAGGACCGTCGTCACCCCGCCCTCTTGTGCAAGTTCCTCTTCCAAGAGGAAATTCTGGAGTTCCCTCCCCCCCCCCCCATCTCGAGTTCGTGCTGCTGAGCTGAAGTTCGTTTTTCGATGTTTTTCTACTTTTGCGAGGCACCAGCAAGCAGCGATTTGGTTACTGGAGCACGTTTTCTTTTTGTATTTTATATTTCCTCCCTTCAGTTTGCACGCATGGAACTCCCTCCGATGGTGCTGGTCTGGAGAAGGGCAGAGTGGAGCTGTTCTTTTTTTTTACGTTTCAAGTGGGTGCTTTGGAGAGTTTCAGGCCTCCCCTAATGTGTTTCCTCTGTCCCCTCAGACATAGGGTATATCCGTATCATTTCCCTTCGGACTAAGGCATGAAGTTTCATCTTTACTTACGTAACGTCCCTATGCATGTACCTGTGTACGTATATGTCTAGCAGTAGATGAATGAAGCTCAATTGCTTTCACATTTTTTTTATCGTCACCGTTCTGGCATATTCTGACTCGCAGTCAATTTTTGTATTGAATCACAGGTAGACAACCTCCAACCGCTCCGTGTGTCATGGCGAGATGGAGAAATTCATTACACTATGGGATAGAATCGTTTTTGATATCGTTCAGCAATGCCTTAGAACTATGTTAACTTGCCTCTTGAGTATTGTCACGTATATTATATTGATAAACATTGGCTAAGTATCCGATGGAAATTGCCACCGTTGATTTGATCGCATTTTAAACGCCATTTTTTTTAGTTTTCTGCCCGTTATTGCGGTTCGACTTCAGAGCTATATAGCACTTATTTAGGCCTGATGTGCCATTAGTACTCATTTTTCTGTGATGAATCGTACCATATTTTTCGCTCCTATATGGAAGCAGTGTGTGATATTGATAGATATCCCCTTTCATGTTTAGTAATTTTGTAATGAAACATCCATATTTGTACCCACTTCGCATCAGAAAGCAATATCCTTGCTCACTGGGGATCAGTGCATGATAATGTTTTTTTCCCACACAAATGTACTTCCGAATTCCTACATTTTCTCATGTATTTATTTTCTTGTCTGTTCTTGTTTAGTTTCAGATATGCTCTCCCCAGGGGTTACGGTAATGGCGTCTCAGCCAGACTGCGACGACCAGCGGCTCATGACTACGTCGATGGACACCGATTCCGCGATCGGCGGCAGCGCTTCTCCCGACACGAACGGAAAGAGCACGAACCACAGGTGCGTTACCCATCATTGACACTCCCTAATCGCTCCTTCGCATGCAGGGTCATTTATTATCTAGTTACGGCCACCTCCCCTTCTCCCCCACCCCTCTTATATCCGGAGCAAGTGGCCTTTATCGCCACTTGAGGCCACTTTAATTGGGTATTATTATCGCCCGGTCGCGTTCTGGCGCCGACGCGTAAACATTTAACCTGCTGTAGGCGGTGACCCGAAGTATGAAAGAAATCAATCACATCTTTTAATTAATTTCTAAATATGTAATCGATTAATATAAGTACGGTAAAAATAAATCGAAGACGATATAGAGGCATTTTTTTCTTTTTACTTTGGAGCAGAAATAAATACGTTTCGGAAAAAAAATGTTTTTTCGTCATAAGTGAAATATTTTCTGAGGAGAGAAACTATTGGTGATGAAACTTAGTTTACATTAGCGTTCATTTTAGGTTTTCAATAATTTCCTGTCATCCATTGAGAAGGTACTCAGATAGCGTGTGATATCTGCGGTGAATGGCAATCATTCGTTAACCTCATTGGATTCATTATGAATGAGAGGAATAACTTTGTAATTCCACAATACATAATTTTATTTACTTCAAGATGACGTTAACCGTCGAAACCATGGACGTAGTGCGAAATAAAATTATTGTGTAATTGCAAAGTTTATCCTCTCATTCATAATGAATATGTACCAGCGAAGTCCATGAAGTTACGCCAGAAACCATCAGACTCATTGTAAATATATGGTGGGAAGCACCAGACTTTTCTGCCGTTAAACTGATGTAATTATGGGCTTCATTAGATCGCATAATATGCTAAAGTTACCAAAAATGATCTGCGTCGAGTCATCATAGATGTCTCATCAGTTACGTGACATTTTAGCGATCGGCATCCTTCTCCGTACCTGCATCCGTTGTGTGCCATGGGCTGGTAGCGACTGAATGGTGAAAAATGCCTTGCTTCCGTAGTGGAGAACTACTTTTGCGGTCGCATTGCGTAATTAATTCAATGCTGGCCTTCGGAAATTACGCTAGTGAAAGACAGGAAAAGGAGAGAGGTGAGGAGAGGGGTGAATGAAGGATGCGGACGGAGGAGAGTGATTGTCCTCTGAAAACTTTCTCAGTTCAAGACTTGGCTGACAGAAACGCTCCAAACTGCACTTGGCGGTGCATGTAGACTCACGCTCACGTTTCCAACAGCAGCAGTCGATGCAGCTGCGAGGCACTGAAACAAATGGGTACCACGGGAGGAGGAAGCCGAGGGGACCTGAAAAAAAATGGACAAGTCCTCTTACTCAAGGCTGGATTAAGACTAAAGCACTTACAAGACTTTGGTGCTCCACAAATGTGCACTTAAAAATATAAACAATATTAAACCAAAAAAATGTAATTTAGTAGTTCGAATTTAAACAAAATGTTCTGAGAGATGGAAAATAATATTTTTGTATACATCTACTCCATTTTTTACTGAAAAGTTTTCAAATTTATATCTCTGTGGTGCCTTCTTGCCTTGATACCCTAAACACATAATTATTTGCCTTTATGGTTAATCCAGTCCTGCTCTTGCGTCATCATTTTAATTCCAGCGGGATATATAGGTAGTTTGTGCCCGTTGAAGTCGAGAGATTCAAGCGAGTGTCGATACTATGTGACGGAAATTCTTGGGTGAAATCAACACCGTGACTTTCAGCCTCGGATTTTATCATTTTTCAATTTTTTTATCGAAGGATCCGGAAAAAAATGTCCCGGTTTACGGTGGAACTTTCAAGTCACGGCCGCGGTGCCGCATGTTGCGCGGAGCCGACATCTTCGGGCACGAGCTATCGATTACGGCTGACGTTCCCTTGGTGTGGATGATTAATCCAATCGTCCCCAGGAGAACCTAGGAAATCACCTCCGAAAATTTATGCTATGTAGTCACGAGCTTGACCAAACACTTATAGAATAATAAACGAGATTAATGTACCAATCAGTGGATCCATCGGAGCAAGTAGCTGCCTCACCTCTACTCATTCCCTCGCGATTCTCGGGGAGCGGTGAAAGACGGTTCACTTCCCTAAGAACCACCGTACTGCTGGATTTTGCCTAATAGAGAAACTCCATGGGACTGGTAACCACAACACCTTCCCATTTCCCAACGTTTTTAGCTCCCCGTTCGGTCGTGAGTGCTCCTAGCTTCACGTGAATTGGTAACGAACGGAGACCGAGAGAGAACTGTATGATTCCCCATAGTCATAGGCTTAAGATTCAGAAGCTATGGGAACCTAGAGTTGAGGGGTTCATGTACCTGAGCTTAAATCTATTTAGTAATCCTTATAATTTGATCGCACAGTGAATTTGGGGTGAATAAAATTAATTAACTATTACGGTATTCTACATTTCGTGCGTCATAATTTCAATGTAGAAGTGGAAGCAGGTTTTAACCCAAAGGAATTTATTCAAACATTTTTGGAAAATATTCTTCTTCAGCCATTCGCCAAATCATGAAATGTCATGCTCATATCTGTCGGCAATATTATTATATCTAGATGACACCGTTATTAAATGAAACTACCGAACAGAGGACGAGGGTGGTGCCGGTTGGTGCGGATAGTGCGGTTGCAGCTGGTTGTCCTGACTGAGGGTGCCATCCATAGCGTATGTTGACATGTTTGGCCTCTTTTCATATTTTCACCAGTCCCACCTTACCCGCATCCCGTGTTTACCTTATCTGATTTTGTTAGTTTGGATGATGCTACTCTGAAAATACTATCTGAATTGCTCTTAATGTTATCTGAAATCATTCATTAGTGGAACTGTGTCACAAAATCATTATTATCACTAGTCATCAATCCTAAAATTCGTTCGTAGCAGATCACCATAGATTCTCTTATCAACTAACCTCTTTATATTTATATAACTCTTCTATTTTACATTCCCCACTATTCGCGACACGAGTCTAATTCGGGACCTTCTTTTGTCATTCTTCCGAGTCGCTTTTCCCTCGACGATGTCAAAAGTGATCATTTTAATTTACCATAGAATTTTTCGGGGGAGAAAATGTCCATAAGCAATTGAAGTAACATCCTACAGATTGCGCTGAATGAATCGAATATAAATGTATGAATGCGCAAACAAGTTTTGGACATAGGTACAGGGAATATCTGCATTCGATAATTTTATTCTTTGGGGAGTTTAAAAGCCATGTTAACCGTTTCTAGACCCTTGGGACATTGAAGTCCCAGTCACTTTCCAAAGCCTCTACATTTTCTAAAGAAATCAATTTAGAAACTATTAAGCTTACAAGAGACTGGGAACTTAAAGTCCCATTAAGTTACTACTTTCGAAGTAATAGGAAATTACATATTATATTCAGAAAAATAAAGCTCTCATGCGATTTGGGCTTTAAAGTCGCTGTCCTAAAGAAAGGGTTAAGTGGTCTTTATGAGAGATCTATCCTGTGTTTACCGAGTACTCGTGTCTCGTAACAATACTTTCCTTCGGCGGTGGTATCCAGGAAAGATCCAATGATAATGGATCTGGATCCTTGTTTACATTTGAGCGCCGTTATATAGCCCTGCATGGAAATCCACAGCTCCTTAATCCACGAACCGCATGGCACTTATTATCTGTTTCCTCTCCTCCGCCACAGTCAGTGCTCCAGTCTGTCGGACGGCGAAAGCTTCGAGTGTTATGGGGAAGGTGACGAGGGACCCGCGCCGGAGTTCGAACTCGGTGGAGAGGATTACGACGACGACGAAGGATCGTCCCCCTCCTACTCCCCGCGGAAGGGAGCGGTCAACGGGTGCGGCGGCGGAGGCGGCGGCGGCGGAGGCAGCCCCACGAGGCATACCAACGGGGGCTCTCACTTGGGGCTGCAGAGGAACGCCTGGGCGAGGTCAAGCCTGAGGAGGGCGCCACAGCAGAGGTGAGAACTCTTTAATGCATTCTCTCACCCTGTAATGAACGCTTTCTTTGAAGGGACAATGAAAACGACTCCTTTCCCAGTGAAGTCTTCGGCCGAAAATCCATACGCTTGTTCGATCGTTCGTGTATATTACGCCCATTTGAGAATTTCCATGATGTCTTACTCCTAAACTAATATTTTCCTTTCATCTTAGAACCATAATATTCTCTCCGGCGCATCCGGGTATCAGACTCTACTCCATGAGAATATTCTGTTAGAATAAAAGAGCAGAAACTGCTCAAGTATTCGTAATGCACTGTCACTTGTGGACTCAAAATTGTGTAGCATAACTTCGACCGCTTCTTATGATGGGTAAAAGTTACACGTGCCTTTTTCAACTGCTGCAACGAAAATTTTTTGGAGTTTATACGTGAAGGTTTTTGGCAATGCATACCGGCATCCGGCGTCTGCAATATATGTATTTGCATTATTATCTCACTCACAAGCATGCCGCTGTCCATTAGTTACTATTTCCTCAAGGCTTGCGTTACTTGACGCTGGAAGAGGTGTACGTTCTCTCGGTAATGAACTGTCGCAGAAATTGTGGGAATTAACGTTTGGGAGTTTTTTGACTGTGAGTATCCGAGTCGGGGAATATTATAGAGAGGTATAATTAATTTTAATATCGCGTGCGTAAACATCTCTATGTGTGTTCACCTCCAATTCTCTCCATCCTGTTTGTTCGAATTCAGATCCAAAAGAGGCCAAAATGTAAGGGAATAGAAGTCGCCTTTTAACAGGGGTATGGCTAGTTCTTAAATACAGGGATTTCTGAAGGTGGGTAGGATTGGAGACGGGGAAGTTCTGGAGGGTTCGGGGTGCAATCTTGGTTGCCTTTTTGGAGAAAATTAATTGGAAGAAGAAAGAAACAGGGGGTCTCAAGGTTACGGAGGGTTAGGGGAGGGAGGACCGGAAAGGGATGGAGTAGGCAGCGGGACGATTAAGAGGGTTCATGGTCTTGGGTTCACAGGGATATACTCATTTAACGAATTTGCTAAATTCTCTCTTAATGTTGTCTTTTCGAATAGAATGATATATATTTGGATTTAGAGATATTCCAAGAAGTCAAAGTGATTTTCTTAGAATTCACGAACCCCCGAATTTCTTCCTATTTTCCATACCTATAATAAACTTCACAAAGGCATGAAACCTCCAAGTTGTTGTTTAAATTTTCCTAATGTACGCATTTCAAAACTTTGGATGCCCATGAGACGACTTTTACCTGTATGAATATTTAGAGGCAATGAAGTAAGTAGCTTACTAATGCGTTCATGGAAAAGTGAATTCGAGATGCATGTTTGACATTGACAAATAAGTATATAGTCCGCCACATACAAAGTTTTGATTCGCGTAAAAGCTCGATTTCAAAGATTTGAATTCATTTTGCAGCCGCGCTTAGTCCTCTTCCGAGTATTTTTCGCAAACCCTTCCTTGTTATGCGCGAAGCAATGGGACGCTCTGCTTGAAGTACGAACATCAGGTTGGCGTTCTCATTTTGACCGCAGTGGACGTGGACTCGATTTCGTCGTCATTCAAAACCGCGGGGAAGGTACGGCCACTTGTTCTGAATGGAGTCGGTTTGGAACAAAATCCAGAGACCGCTTTCAAAATACTCGAGTGACGTGTGTCTGAAAATGAATTCCACGAGCCCATGGAAAATCCAATGAAGGTAGACATCCATGTTAAAAAAATCTTGATGTTTTTTACGCCACCTCGAGGAACAGAAATACCACGCAGCCAGGTACATACATATATGTTTATGGTTCCGGCTCGGCCAGCGCGAGAGAATAAAGGGAATGTTCCTTGGATGTAAGTGTGTCGTAGAACTATTCTGCAATCTAGGCTAAAGCTCTCAGAGCAGGGGAGAAAGCGTTTTCTTTATATTCCCGAGGGAGTTTTTTGAGGCCTACATAGGGCGTGAGATACCATTGAAACATGCGGAAGAAAAGGACAGGTGAGTTTACATACACAAATATGTAGTCTCTTTCATGTCGCTTCAGCCGACAGCTAAACTCGCCGCTTTTCATCGTTCTCCGCTTTTTCCCTAGCAGAGGCTGCACTGTTACCACTGTAACTGCGTATCGAAATGTGAATATTTTTCAAACCTCCCCCTTACATTTACAGAGAATGAATCAGTGCAAAACGACAATACAATGCCTTTGTTTCTCATAAAAAATTATATTATAATATTTCTTTTCCAGCGTTAAGTTTACCATGTCCTGAAGATATAAATAATGATGCATGCCTTCTACCATTTGAAAATATTTCATTGGCTTTTCATACATTATAATCTCGCACAAATTCATTTTTGTACTATATGTAGCGATGTCATATTTATATAAAGATTTCTCCCTATAACATGTATATATGGTTTTGTTCTTGCAGAAGTTAACCTTCTTCATTTTTTAGTGTACTTACCTATTGTCTTCATTTTAGTTTTCCAGTTTCTTCTTTTCTTCAGCTGTAATATCCGCCCCTATTTTGAGTAAAGATACCATATATTTATTTTGTCCCAAGTTGGTGCCGGATTGCAGGGAAATTGATTTAAAAAATCAAATATGCAACTTAGAGGAAGGTTTAAATTTGTCGTGTGCCCTCTTGTATTACCCCATGTCAAAATTAATATCATGACTCATCAATTCTGCTGTAAATTATTTATGATGCAGAACTTCCGTCTAGCATAGTTTTATGTTACCAATATTCGCATGGATGATGAAAATCGATCACAGTTGTCGAATATTATATTATTCTTTTGTTTTTCAACTTCCTTTTGTGATCCAATTATTCAACGATGGTAACCACAATTTTTCAAGTATATAACGAAAGCCGACAGGTTAAGCCGCTTTCAAGTTGAGCCGGGAATGGTTCCCTGAACCTATACTGAACATCATTTAACTCCTTAGTAATGACCGATGAAGATAAACCATCTTATTTGTTTTATAATAATACTGATTTAGTTCGAGTAAGTTATTAAAATGCTCCCTAAAATCAAAAGGATACCGTGGTTGCAAAGTTATTTCCGATTCCACCAAACGGTTTAAAATATACTTTGCCCCTTTTACTGACAATTAACTCAGCTTTTTACGTTCTATCCCACATGGATTTAATGAAGGATATTGTGATAAAGTGATAAAGATTTATTTTTATTTTTGAAAAATTATTTTTTGTCCAAGTGAAAGGTATACGTGAAAGTATATCTCTAACTGAGAGAATTTTACTTCACAAATGTAGTGAATTGGTTGTATTTGACGTGGTGGATATTTTGTTGGCCCAACGAATGGCTTACATTTATTTTTTCTATTATTACGGTCTGCTGGATAAAAGAAGTTAGAGATATTCATACCTGACTGGTTTGACTTCCTTATATTTTGACCATTCTTCGCTATTTTTGCCGGAGCTCGGTTATCGATTGGTCTCCTGAGAAAGCTTTTGCTCCAGCCGCAAACGGAAAAACCGAAAGCTAACGGAAGGCGGTCACGCCATGGAAGTACAAAAAAAACTTCTTTGGGCTTTATTCCTCCCCCATCATTCAGATTTCATGATTATCTTGCGTATTATTATCATCACATAAGTACGACCCCGATCATTTTCCTCTAAACCTCAAGGGCAGATTTCTGATTACCTGAAGGAATTTTTGTTAGAAACACGGTATTCTTTCGTGAAGGCTTAAGAAATTATTTGTGGTCTTAGACTCACACTTTGTAGCTACGCACCTATTTTATAGAATTGTAGTTTGTAGCCTTTTTTTCGTAGTACTCACGTAGTTTTGGTGTGAATATGTTTTGTCTTTAGTTAATATAGTTAATTATTTTTTTCTTTCTTGTACCTAGTCTATTAGCCACAAAATTACTTTTTTTGTAATTGATTTAAATTTTATACCTTTCTTTATATGTGTTACTTTTTGAGCAGTGGCGGATAACTGCTTATTTATACGGTAAACTCTGTGAAAAAATTGTGCTCTCTTTTTGTTATGTGTCTACATCATTAGCTTATTCCCTTTAGGTATTTATGTAGTACTGGCAATGCATAAAATACATTTATTTTTAGTTGTAATCTTTGTTTTTTATGTGGTGCTCACAAACATAGTGTATAGTTAACACTTATATTGCATGCAACTAGTTTTCTTTGAATACTTAAGTACTGGGTATCAACAGCCAACTATTATTGCCGTCTAAGCAGTGCCTAAATGATCGTCATTCACCTTGATTCAATTGTCTTAGATAGTTTTTACACCTAACCCAAAATTGTAAATTTCCTGTGCGTTTGTTTTGCTATTCTATATGTTTATTAACTCAACAGAAAATACAATTCATTGTTTCTTGATGACATAGAGTAATTAAATGGCGTTAATTTTACATCATACTCATACCAAAATACAGTGGCTCCAGAAGTCGTGGACAATACTTCGAATGTGGTAGTGATGGATAAACAATAATATTCTCAAAAGCCTTGTCAATATTGGCATCAGTTACACTCTTCAATCCTTTATACATGGTGGACCACATTTTAAGCATTTATTTAAAATATTAATTTAAGAAAAAGCTGTGAGAATTCTCTTTTTGAGTGACGGAATGTAAAAAATATGTTAATGTGAAAATCAATGAAAATTTAACTATAGGGGCCAAAGTGATCATAAGTGTATTTTCATCATCATCTTTTCTGTTGATGTATAATGTATATTTTATATTTCCCGGTGAAAAGCGAGTTCTCTTGTTGCCTTTTTTCATTCGCATCCCAATCTTATATTTAGTGTTTTCTCTATCGTCTTCTTCCCTGAGTTTAGGGAAGAAATATTGATTTTTTTAGGCGTGAGAATCTGCATAGGATGTGTTGGCTCTTGATACCCAAGTTCCCTATGTATCTTATGTTCACGATCATTTGCGTATCCTAGTTCATGTTTTTATTGCAAAATATTTTTTCACCCGCAGCCACGGCGACGCCTTTGCCAACCGGCGATGGGGATCCTTCAGACAGTAAGGAATATCGAATTCTTTCACAAAAACTAAACCTCGCACATCGCGCTAACAATGCATGATTAAATATTGGGATATAATTGAGGTGACGGTTACTAACTTCGTTAGGTTTGTGCTGGTAATTACGCCTTCCTACTTATGCTAAAGGCGGGTGATGGCAATCCGGAATGCGCCGAGTCTACTGGCGTCCTGGAAGAACTGGATATGTTCTTTGATAATAATAATTTATCTCTTTCTCAGCGGATAATGTCTTTGCAAGTCGTATAATTTTCATTCGAGGTCTCCAAGAGGCAACAAAGTATTTTGAGGCAATAAAAATTAAGCGGATCCTCATGTCTAGTCTGAATTACGAACCCTTGTGGTTATTCTAAATTATGAAATAAATGTTAAAAGTTTCATTGAATAGCAGCTGGATTTTTCTTTTATTCATCTTCGAAATTACTGGCAGTGTAATGGTTTCATAATGGTATACACGACCGACAGCAAAGTATACTAATTCTTCAGTACTTGTTTAATGTTTTTTGCATCAGACATGTCTCTTATTTATGTATAAATAATACGATAATTAAAAACAAGTTGCGTAGAGTCATAACTTTTATCCATCTGCGCCCCTTTTTCGTACTTCCGTGAATTAAATATTTTCTATGGAATTATTACTTCTCGCGACTGTTAACAGCCGCGTATGCAATAATGTATTTTTCCAATGATGATGCGATAATGCAGTTTTTATGAAAATTTTCCCGATAAAACTCTAAAAAGGTTCCAAACGATATATATCTCTAGAAATGTCCTTATTAGTTTTATGCTGACAACTGGAAAATTATTTTCTTGATCCTCAATTTATTTTTATGTGTTTCACTTCAAGAGACTTGTGGTAAAATATACAAATGTATTGCAACATTATATATTTCGACCACGCAATGGGAGAGGGATTTCCCTCGTAATATTTCGTACACTGCATTCCCTTCCTCCATCATTAGCTTCTCGCCTGTTGGCGCTACTGTCGTTGAGGCGTTGAGCGCTCTCTACGATAGGTTTCCGGAACTATATACTGCATTGGATTTTGAAATCCGCGCCATTCTTCCTCGACTTAAAGGAGCTATTTTGTCGAAGCCATGCACCGTCTAAGAAAGAATATTGAAGCAGGGGCTTCTACTTACCAGTGCTCCTTTAATATCTAGAGCTCTTATTTTCAATTTTGTCGATTCAGTATCTTAATACTGAAGTATCTGAAGTGAAGTGAAGTATCTGAAGACTACTCAGTATCAAACGTTGAGAGGAAATAAAATGATTATGACCACAAATTTAACATGATTGCATAATATTAAGATGTTTGATTTGGCGATTTGAATGATGGATTAGTTTTTAAATTCTGAAGCATTCTATTTTCCTTGGGTGTCTCTATAGAAAAGAAGAAGGCTGTAAGTTTTCGAAAGTGTTTTACGACTATATTTAATGCTTAAGAAATTTTTACTCCCTACAGATGGGAAGGAATCGCGATAACTCATTACGATTATCGTGAATGCGGAGTGGTTGTGTGGTGAGCACATCGTGTTGAAATTACTAGGCTCCCTGTTTTTTCGCCATAGGGATAAATTAATGCGGCATTCGTTAATAACCTAAAGCTGAGAAAATGTTATTAGCTTCGTTGGTTATATTAAATAATGTATTGAGGGGGAAAGCTGGAATTTACAGCCAATGTTGATTCTTGCGCCGTGACATTCAAGTGGGGATTATATCTCGTGGCGTGCAACGCACCTTGGCGTAGGAAGTCGTATTCCTTTCTTTTTAAGGCCTATTATCCCCAAGAAAGATCTAATGACCAGAAAATCACTGAATGTAGAAATTTTGACGCATTCATTAGTTTCAGCGGAGTATAAAACTCTTGTCTAGCGACCCGTGAAGTCGTATCAATTTTGTGCGTAGAGAAATAATAGCTTCTAAAATTCACGAAGATGAATTTTAGAGTCTCTCTAAGACGTCATTCAGTGAAAATTAATCATTTATATCGCGATATAAACAATCAAGGGCGATTTAAGTTTAAAATATCATTGGAAATGCTGATTCTGGGTACTAGTATCTGAAGACTACTCAGTATCAAATGTTGAGAGGAAATAAAATGATTATGGACTTATTATGAAGTGGAGGGAAAAGAGAAAACTTAGAAATGCACATGGAAAAAATAGAAACAATGGAAGATGAGCCGAATGCGAAGAGGTTAGGGATCATGAACATGGAACAGGTAGTTATTAATTTTAGAAATAAAACTCTTATTTAAAAGAACTTTGTTCGTTGAAATGGAGTGAAAGCATTGATTAATTAGTACGCGCATGGAAGGTTTGGATTTGTGGAAGATAAACCAGGAGTTAATTAGTAGGAATTGTGAAGGCGGTGTGTAAAAATCTTTTAGTGAGGCAGAACGCTGATGACTATGCGTTCAAGAAATAAAAAATCCAACCGTAAGATGCAACGGATGCTCCAGTCTTTATCCCTACGCCAAAACGTTAATGCTATGGATTCTTTGGTATTAATTTTATTCCATGCGTTCTGATAATCTGATCACACCAGACGAAAACCTTCGATTAAATGTCGTTAAGGAAACATGCCCACTTCTTTCGGACGCTAATGCTTTTCGTGAGCTTTCCTCGTTTCCTTGCTGCAGCATCAAAAGAACTCTCGTTGGGATCGTTATGGTCTCCGCGCTGGCCGAGAATTCGCCAGATGACGCTTCCCCTTTGAGGAGACTAATTAGGTCGAAAAGCTCTCTGCCCGCGCTGAAGGGGACATGACACTGGGAGAGACGAGGAGACGGACGTTCATGTACTTACATGCATACTATGTGTGCCTCATTCTTTATAGTGCGCAGAAGGGAACTTCATTTACCGACATTCAGTCTTATTCGAATGCATGCGCCTTTAACTAACAGTTTCGATCATTCTAACGGAATGATTTTTCTCGATTAACTTCCCTCCAATTTTTAATACCACCATGTCACATGACCACGGAAGTAAACATCGAAAGCCTCTGCACAATGCATCTATCCACGCAAGTGAATATTAGTTGACCTCCTGTGCCAATTTCCACAGAAAGAAAGTAGTAAAAGAGTTAGTATTTGAATGTATTTGGTGGAAATCCACCAATTAATCATTGATCTGAACTGTCATTTTCTATTGCCTCTCATTCCTTGGATAGAGGAAGTGGTTTGAATTGAGCATTTAAATGAGAATGCCAAATATCATACCTAAAGAAGTGATTCATAAAGTAGAAGCCGTGATAATTATTTACTGATTAGAGATTTATAAATTATAGATTTCGCTTCGTTTCCGATGCTTTTAAGTTTCCGTGCCAGGATGATGTAAATACATGGCACGCAAAATCAGCGTCATAGAAATATTTCGCTTCTATATTTGATGAGCCCACGAGCGAACGCCGTGAAGACTCTGCTGTTTCGAGTTTAGTTTTTCTCTAGAATACAATTCAGTTCACAGTGAGTTATATTCATTTCCGGAGTTAACTTCTTCTTAGAGAGAATCATGCTCCGTCAAAAAAGAGCCTCGATTTCCTTTCTTTGGCCCCAGTGCATATTCCAGTTTGATAAACTCGTCGGACTATCACGGTTATGTCCACAGCGGAAACGACACTGTCAAGGAATGGGGGCGTTTACTCGGAACCGAAATCGCAATTTTGTACACGAAATCGTTAGATGGAAAAGAAAATAGAATTTTAGTGAAAAAATTAATCTTCTAACCACAACCATTCACTAATAAATCAAAAATTAAAATAAGCAAAAGGTGATGCCCACCGAAAAAGCTGCTTTGATTTCATTTACGTCATTTTCCTCCCGTCCTTGACTGCTTTTAGGGGAAGGGAAGGGAGTGGAGGGGGATTCTCGGAAGGTCTGCTCGCACATATACTGTCGCAATTGCTCCTATTGGCAGAATCAGCTGTGGTTCCCCCCCCCCCATTGCGATAAGGCAAAGTAGCTTCGCGGGCTCAGTTGTGATTGGACGAAGTCGATATGCGTCAGAGGTTGCACCACGCCGACCTTTCCGAAAGGGTTGAAAACATCAGTTTTTTGACGCTTATAACTCGAGAAATAATTGACGGATCAAGAAACGGAAAAATTCGTGTCTTTTTATTTTACAAACTCCATTAGATTCGGCAATAAAAAAAATATGGTAAACGACCCCATTGAATTGAATATACCTAAATTCCACGTTGTCACAGAATAATTTAATATTATATATACTTGTATAATTCTTGAATATTTCTCGTGTTCATTTACGTCATTTTCCTCCCGTCCTTGACTGCTTTTAGGGGAAGGGAAGGGAGTGGAGGGGGATTCTCGGAAGGTCTGCTCGCACATATACTGTCGCAATTGCTCCTATTGGCAGAATCAGCTGTGGTTCCCCCCCCCCCATTGCGATAAGGCAAAGTAGCTTCGCGGGCTCAGTTGTGATTGGACGAAGTCGATATGCGTCAGAGGTTGCACCACGCCGACCTTTCCGAAAGGGTTCAAAACATCAGTTTTTTGACGCTTATAACTCGAGAAATAATTGACGGATCAAGAAACGGAAAAATTCGTGTCTTTTTATTTTACAAACTCCATTAGATTCGGCAATAAAAAAAATATGGTAAACGACCCCATTGAATTGAATATACCTAAATTCCACGTTGTCACAGAATAATTTAATATTATATATACTTGTATAATTCTTGAATATAAAGTATATTTTTCAGTAAAGGGAAGCTAAAGTATTCATCTGAGTTCTGGCACTCTTAAAAGCAGGTATACGTCCACTGAGCACCCTGCAAGCCCAATCGAGTGGGTCTGGCAGGGGATGGATCTTGACAAAAAACGCGCTAAGCGCATGCAGTCAAGGAAAAGCACTCTCGTATCTGATCCACCCATGCTCCGCCAATGGCCTATAACATCACAGCTGGGAAGCCGCTGCTGCTTTTCGTGCGTTCGCAGGTGATAGGTGTTTATTGGCCCATTCGGACGAGGCACGAAGCTTTGCAAGTACTGTCTCCACCCCCTCCGGAAATGAATAATTAGTGACGTCATTTTGTAGTTCTTCGGCTTCTGTGGAGAATTTCCGGCTTCGAAACCAAGGAGGAGGATGACTCGGAATAGCATTGAGCGCTCCTGCCAGAGGCTTCTTTGCATCCGGGCAACTAATACGATGACCTACTGCATTCGGCCCCTCGAAATTTTGCGGTAGACCTTTCCTCCCTTGCGCCCACCCACCCGCATTCTCTCTCACCACGTGACTTGGCTCCGTCGCGACATGGACGTGCGGAGACGGTCGCCATGACAACGGCCACTTCGATGATCACTTGAACGTATTTCCGCCGCCTACCATTTTCTGTTTTCGTTCTTTAGTTTACGAAAACTCTTCCCGGCCACGGAATTCGAATGTATGTATGAATCAGAGTTTGTGGCGCGAACCTAATGAACGTGAATACGTGTCTCATTTGCTCTCACGCGACAACATAGGTGCGAAATTGGAGGTTTTGTGATTAAGAGGCATGCCTAGTCTGACAGGGTCATGCATATCATAACAACTGTGCGATAGGGTCGTGAGGAATTTCCGTAGTAAGGAATAAGAAAAAAAATCTCTGTGTTTGATCGTATCCGCGATAAGAGAGATGTGAGTTGTGAGATACATACATAAGGTATCCAACTTATGGATGTATCTCACGG
Organism: Platycnemis pennipes; assembly: GCA_933228895.1. Lineage (NCBI taxonomy): Eukaryota > Metazoa > Arthropoda > Insecta > Odonata > Platycnemididae > Platycnemis > Platycnemis pennipes. The sequence goes on from OW121848.1 coordinate 57,393,171, forward strand.
TAGTTCATCGCTCTATTTAATGGCACATTTGTAAAGGCGCTGAAATTAGGAGACGCTGAATAATGCACGAAACAATGTGGGTGGAGGGCGGTAGTAACTATATTTGAGGCCAAAGCATTTCACCTGCTTTCTTTGACGATTTAAAAAATCTGCCCTTCCCCTGTGACATGACGAAAAAACGACGTAAAAACACCCATAGCACTTAGTCTATTCTGCATTCCTAATGCAGACCATTTCCTTGGAGCTGGGGTTAATGCGGCATAATGTTTTTTTTTCTTTTACAGCTTATTTTCATTTTAAGGTAAGGCTGTTTTCTTCAACGAATTTACAACTTCAACAATTTCTTCAACAAAATCTACATTCCTTAATGCACAAAAGAGCATTGGGTTAAAGGCATATTACTTACGAGAGAGGCTAGTATATCCATAAATACTTATCTTTTAAGTTAATGCGTTAGTATAGCTATCGCATTCTCTAACCTCTTTTCGTCAAATTTAAAGAGCAAAAGTTCTTTTAATTGACAAAAAAATATTATCCTGTGAAGTACTCTGTACATTCACAAAATCATAATTAATCTCATTTTTTACACTTTGCAACACAGTTCGTGTACAAATAGTTTTCTTACTACAGAGAGTGAGTAATCACTGCTCATGGAACCACACATATCCCGTAATAAAGCAATTTTCCAAGGAAATGACTGTCAAATTATCTTTAGAAGCGGACTGTAATATTGATACTTTATTTTGTTCGGTAAAACTTTGATTTCCCTTCATCTTGACTCTCATGGGGAATGTTTTTAGGCCATTTCTTGAACACAGCATCGTTACAGTGGGTTAAAAAATTAATACTCCTTCCTAACATTTTCGATTAAAATTTCGAATGAAATTCACCAATATATCAGCATTAGTGTTGGGAATACGAATTCCCAGAGGATATCCTTATGGTCCAGTCCATCCAATGGAGAAATTAGCTTAGTTACGACCATTAATGTATTCTCTGGGATAAAAAAAGTTATCCTCTAGTAGCTTTGGGCGGATCTGAAATAGCCATCGTGGCTTCCGCGCCTCGTTTAGCCTCCGCGCATATGAGCAACATTGATCCGGATTCGAGCTTTGTATTCCTACCCCCACCAAAACTGATTGCTCTTGAAAACGTTTTCGAGAGGAAAAAAAGAGAGGACGCAACCAACACTCGGGCTGGAAAATAGCGGGAAAGAATATATAAATGATGACGAAATATTTTTTTCCATCTTTTATTGTTATTTTTTTGTATTTCATGCCATTCTCTAACCTTCACTCCTGTCACTTCAATATGCAGATTTTATATTCAGGGTCTGAAATGTGTCTGTATGTGCATGTACTCGGCTAATCTCTCCCGGGATCTTAAAGTCGCGAAAATAAAACGTCTCCCCACACTCATTTATATTTCTCTCCCCAAACGATCTCGACTAATGCAGAAGCGCCAGAGTGGCGACTTCGCGTCTGCACAACGTTTCTACGTGTCGGGAAAAAAAAGAAAAAAAGTCGTGCGACGAGCGAACGTTGAAATAAACAGAGGGAAATAAATATATGGTCTCTCCTCTCCTCGTCCTCCGTCGACTTCGGGGCAATATCGATGTGGCTTCTCATGTTTGTCGTGGTGAATGTTTGCCCGACGGCGAAGGGGAATAAAGGAAGGAAGAGGAAACAGCCAAAAGCGCCAGATACTGCGCCAATGAAACGTGGCTAAATGACCATAGAAGTGGAGTGGAAACGAAAATTATTTTCGTAGAATTCTGCGCCGCTCATCTGGCGATGTATCGGCCGTGTTGTTTACCTTGTATCGCCTTGAGACGAGGAATTTCTGAGGACTGGTGAGCGGATATGGACACAGCGATATTCTGTTTTCTACGTCGACCCTTGGCGTCAAGGTTCTCAGCTGTGGGAGTTATTAGTTACGAGAAAATAATTTTGCTCCATCAATGCCAGTAATGCCGTTATCTTTAGAGATAGAGAGATCCTTTAGCTCAGGAAGGAATGTAAACAATCATACTTTTCAACAGTAGGTAACGAGTAATCGTATTGCTCTTTCATGGCCAGGATTCAAATCAAATTTAACACTGCATTTTATTTGAGCTGCGATTCTCAAAACCTCATCTCGCGTAGCCTTGGTTTCCTTCGAATTATTTTTTTGTGGACTGGCTCATTTAACTGGAGTTGAGAAAGGGTGTGCAGCTCATCCCCTGACTAATGACTGAAGGATAAATCCAGCCGAATTTTTTTGTCGTGAATTTGATATATTTCTAGGTTCTCACTTAATTTCTTAAAGGAGACAGGGAAGTGGAAAATCTGGAGGTAGAAACTCACTGGTAAGACCGTCTGCCATTCCGAATGCGTTTTCTGTATTGAAAGCTGAGGGATATCTTGACCTGCCGCACACGGGAAATTGGAATATTGGTGGCATATTGCCACCACTTGGAGGCCAATGGACTGAGGTACGACCTATTTCTTCGGGAGAAATGGGATAAATTTCGTCCCCTGGCCACGGATGCTCGCTTCCTGCAAGCTTAGTTTTTCGCCAGACCTCACGTTTGGCCCACATTAGGGAAGGCACTTTAAAAGGGCCGTTAAAGCGACAAATCCCGCAAATTAGACCATTCATTGAGATGCTTTATATTTTTCAAATAAGCTTGATACGCCTTTTCCCTAAATGGTTTAAATCTGCAACCAATGCATCATAGTAGTTATCCTGGCCAAATGTTTTAAGCGAAAGGCACAAAACGTATCCGTTAATTCAAAAAAGCAATAGTATTAATTCCTTTGAAAAAGATCCGCATACTACACTCATTCAGCAATCCACAGAAAATTTAATCAAATAAATTGTGGAGCATAAATGTCTGCGTTTTGGCCTGCGCCTAGTTCAAAAGTTCCTTGCTAGATCTGGTGCAAAACATGGGATATTTCTTGAATATCTCGTCATTATAGTTTGGAATCAGTTTTTCTCTTATCTTCTCTGTATGTGAGGGAGGAGAAGGAAAAGCATCGTACCCTGAGGGGGTGTGCTTCCTAGACGAACAAGGCCAATATGTGCTAAATTGGGAAAATATGCTCCAATGCTTGTGCCTAAATGGAATCCGTGAACATAGTTATTTCACTACACCACCCCTGGTAAGTTTTTGTTGTTTTTTCGTATAAAATTGCTCCGGGTGATTCTGAGGTAAACAGAGATATGGTTAAATGGAAATGTTTCCACTCTTTCCACATTTATAAGTTATTGCGCTGGTCAGGTTATTGGCCTTCCATTCCGAACCCCGGGATTCAAACTCCGGGAGTGGTTCAGTGGAATTGTGGTGAAATCCCGGGCCATCCTTATCATGTCGTGTGGAGAGCTTAATCCTGGCACTGACAGAAATTTGTCATGGTAAACCGTTCACTACTTGGGTTTCGACGCCAGCACCATTACCTTGAAAATCCTAAATATTCGATAGAAGAATATATAATGAAACCCCTGCCCAATTACCCTTAATAAGTTGTCACCCATCAACATTAAATACCACAATGACTCAGTGCATTCGTCTCCATGGTATAATGTAGAAGTGATCATCAAAAGTGTTTCCAATAGAGGGAAACCAGTGCCGACAACCACCCATGCAGTGCCAGATAAAACGTGATTAGGAGTATTATCTGTACTCTAGTAATGAAGGTTGCATTTGTCCCTTATTTACTTTGCGAAATCAGATTATACTAATGCTGAAAACGAACCTGAACGAGATCAACAAACCTTTGCCTTTTGACAATGAGAGTCTTGAATCTGTTTCGATTCCTCATTATGGACACTGTTCTAGAAGAATAGTATTCAGCAAAACATAATCATTAGATTTTAATCACGAGGCATATCTCGCACACCTCTACTTCTTCGTCATCTAACCGTGAGACAAGAACTACAATATTCTGTCGATGAAAATTATCTAGGATTCGGAAAAACTGTGGTTTGGCTTATTTTATTTCTTTCTGTTTCATGTACCTAAATTAACAGGCATCGATAGCTGTTATAGGATGCTCATTGCTTCGTTGAAACTGCGCCCTTGTCTTTTATCAGTGCCGACTCCATGAATAAGGAAGAAGTCGCTTGTGACGAGCGACTTTGGATGCATTGACGGGACGCCGAAAGATGCGCAATTCGGATTGGATGCACGTAGCTCGCACATGCACGCAACGCGGCCTGCGCTCTGGCTCTGCGGCCGCCCACACTTTCTCATCTCCGCCGCCCCTGCCGTCACCAGGCCTCCGCCCAAGGGCCCCCCGACAACGTCCCTGCGCCGCACTCCGCAAATGTCGCATTGTCGCAGCCGACGCGAGAAATGATTTCACCAAGGGGACGCAAAGAGTGCCTTTGCAGTGTAAAGCTCCTAGCATGCGTATGTATGAAGCCTGAAGTCTAACATAGGTGATCATCATCATCATCATTGGTCAACAATCCTAGGATTGGTTTGACGCAGCTTTCCACTCAATTCTTCTATCGGCCAACCTTTTCATTGTGACGTAATTCTTCTCTTTTACATCATTCACAACCTGAACATAGGTGAAGTGATAGAAAAAAGAGCTGTTTGTTTTTTTAATTCATGCAATTCTACCGGAATCAGTCGACGTGCCTTCGCCCCTTAATTTTTGCAGAATGACCAGCATCTTAATAGCAAGTACTTGGAAATTTCTGATCCTCAATGAGATTTACATTTTTTCGTCCTATATTTGGATCATTTTGAACTTCATATTGCAGATGTAAGTTTTTTTATATACTCGATTGTAGTAACCCTATCCCTGAGAAAACAGAAAGATGTTTTTATTCGCCCACAGCTGTGCTGAAGGTGCGTGATTTGATTTTGTGCATGAATGTTACCTCACGAATGAACGTGGCGTGATATTGATCAGGACATCATTCTTGGCCATTATGCCATGTTTCCCAACCCGTAGTTTTGGCCTTCTCGCCACGATTCTAAATACTAATTGTTCTCTTCCCAGTTGAAAAGCCTGAGCATTCTTGTTCCTGAGAATTCCGACACAGTTCTTTTTATGTAGACGTATTATTCTGTCATAGAAACAGTCGCTGATAGCTCTATTTTACCTCTTATGTTTCTGGATACTCTTTGAAGCCCACCCTTAAATTTACTTTTAGGGTTCATCCTATTGGAATAACAGCCCAAGTGTCTGAATTTAGAGACACAAGAATTAAGTGGCCAAATACTTAAATATTTAAGATTTTCGTTTAAAACACACCTCGTGACTTCCAGTTTAATGACTTGTACATACGATTGGTTTCATATTTTACGCAATCATCAAGTATGTACAGTGTTCCTTGTGTGCATTGCACCTACTTGATGACATTGTATGTACCTGATGATGGCATTGCTGCCAAAACCGATCGTATGTGCATGTTCATTAAACTAAGGAAGCCTCAAAGGTTCTAACGAGAATGTTTTTTTTTATATTTTTAACTAATGCATTGTAAACCCGTGGTGCATAGATTCATAAAATATTATACCACGATAGATGATTACGGTCTAGTAAAAATTAAAAATTCTGAAAGAGAATAGTCCTGAATTTATAAATACAAATCATTTCAAAGATGATGCCTCTGCCCATACATTAATGTGCACGAAATTTGGTGTTTAACAAGCAGTCTACATATGAACAGAACGCTCCAGTACTATATTTCGTGATAAACTGAACTTTCATTTCACCTCCTGTTTGTGAAATGACCTCAGGACACAATGACCGTTGTTCTGCTTTCCACTCCCGCTTTTATTTCCCACTCGAATAGAACGCTTCAACTGAATTTAAATATTGAAACTCGACATTTCACCTGGCACTCTTGTTACTAATTCACTGATGTTTATGGAAGGTGTGACACGATATTTGCTCCTTGATTTTCCCCACTACGTTTAGGAAAAGTAAAAACAAAGCTTCCTCGAACGAACTTTCAATGCGCTTATGTTGACCATGCAGGTATTTTTCCCCGAAAAATGCCAGACTGAACGGTAAAATACATTCGAAATCCAGTGATTTTCATCATTTTTAATTTTTAATTTGTAAATAACTTTTTATGGCTGATGACTGTATGCAAATGCAGTTTATTATTTTAAATCCAATGTAAGGGTAAATTGGTATCGTATTTCATCTTACAACTTACCATTAACTGGTTTGAACAAGTAATATAATGGAATAGGCGTTGTTCATAAATATGAAATACAATGGAGTAATAATTCTCGTTCTGAAACGTAAAGTACTGGATTCTAAGCCTCAAGGGCAATAAATGCGATAGCCGAAAATATTTATTTTGAAGTTCTGGACTAAGTCAAAGGTAAAAATATAATTTTACTATCAAAGGTAACTACTGGTTTTTCCTTTTATGCAATAAACGTAATGGCATCTGGTTGCTAGAATTGTGGATAAATCCTAGTCCTGGGGTTGTGTTTGAAACCGTCGGGATTATCTCTATTAGGTAACGAAGGAGTCACGTGATACAAACACGAACTGTTTCAAAATGTAATGTGTCTGAATCACTCTTTACAACATCATTAATTGTTTTCACTTGAGTTTTTCTCATATATTCCAGCTAAAGAGCCCCCAGTTGAGATATAGCACAAGTGCAAACAATGAATGAGGTTGTAATCAGGGTTTTAACGCACCAAATTTGCCAACCATTCCTGTTTACATCACGTGACTCCTTGGTTACCTATTCGAGATAATCCCGACGGTTTCAGACACAACCCCCCTGGAGGGGTGTGTTTGAAACTGTTGGACTTATTTCTAAGATGTAACCAAGGAGTCGTACAAACACGAATGGTTTGCAAATGTATCATGTCTGAATTTCTCGTTACAATATCATTAATTGTTTTCACTTGAGTTTTTCTCATCTGCCTCGTCTATAGATCCCCCAGTAACAGTAGTGTAAATAATGAATGAGATTGTAATCAGCGATTTTAACACTCCAAATTTGCGAACCTTTCGTGTTTATAGCACGTGACTCCTTGGTTACCTATTCGAGATAATCCCGACGTTTTTAAACACAGCCCCCTTGGAGGCTTATGGGGCAATTCTCCTGATATCTCCACCTAAACCGGTAGACTGAGTGCGTATTATATATTTGCCTATAGTATTGCTCGTCAACAAAGCTTATAATTAGTAGAGTTGTCATTTGTTATTCTCATCGAAAACTGTATTTGTCTCATAGGAATGTTTTTGTTGATTCTGTTGCTTACAAAGAACGACATCTTACCCCAAGAAAATGGTGGAATAGCAGAATTTCAACAAAAAACTCATTTACCTTGACCGGGATGGAATTTGCGAATTTGAAAATTCTCAATCACTCTTCATCCGTGTAGCATAAAGACTTATTGGAATTTCGTTTCTTTTCAGATTCAGACTCCAGTTGAGTTTTAAGCTGTTATCTCTCGTACTTGTAATTATTATCGGAAGTTGACAGTCGAGGCCAGTTAGGATAGGTGAATAATTGGATAGAGGTTGGGGTGCTTAAGGGAGCGGTTGGTGAGAAATCTGGCGTCGCCATTGGCGTACCCTGGGGGCGTGCCAAAGGAGTCCGCTGTTTAACGCCCTATCCGGCGGATAGATTACTGAAGTTACCGTGCACTCCACCCTGCAATCACCTAAGGAGAGACCGGTAGCCGCTGAAAAATCTTTGCCTAAATCGGAACTCAAAGTCGGACCCTCGAAATGAAAAGGGGCTACAGGACTGGCCTCTGGAGTCAATACCGTAACCACTGTACCAATCCCGTCAGAAATCTGTCGGCACTCCCTACCACGTGATTGCATGAGCACTGACTCGCATAACCCAAAAGTTGTCGCTCATTTGTGGGTATGTTCACTCACCTCAGATTGGCAGCGCGTGGTACCAAGTCACGGTGTCGGTGGCCGAACTCGGGCCTTGCCCCTGTAGTTATCCGTGACGAGGAGGAGGTCCGCCGCCCTCTGCACTGAGGGGGCGGAAGAGGGAGTCCGAGGGCGAAGGGAGAAGCGGCGGCGTGTGCATGCGGTGGTTTCAATCCATACTCACTTGCAGCGGAAAGCACGCAGGCACGCATCGATTGATGAGGTCAGGGTTGCGCACGGTTTTCTTCGGCCGCAATCTGCTCGCGTTGATCCGGTGATTTTGCTCTTCGGAGAGCGGATGAGGTAGAATAAAAAAAACCTAGTCGATGACAACGGGGATGCATGGGTGTTGAGGGAAATGTTCAGAAAATCCGCTCGCGAAACCGTCAATCTAATCTCATTTTTTTTTGATGGAGTTAATCTGGTTCTGTGGCCCAAATGTTTTTTTTTTCGAGAGCCAGTGTTGTTGGGAGCTATGATCCCCTCGTAGTTCGTCTCTCGGGTTCCTTCTGTGCTGGTAAACGAAAAGCAATCCCAATATCGGCTAATGCAATTGGAAGCGTCGCCCATAGTTGATCTCCTAAACGCAGATCATATATGCGCAAGTTATTTAGTATATGTATTCATTGAGTCTTGCGATTTCATAAAACTGACAGGCTATTTCATCGAATGAAATGCAACTAATGAGTAATCTCCCGCAGTTAATTTCCTCCCATCGACGCAACGCAATTTCGATACTCCCGGGGGTAGGAATATATTTCTTCAGAAACTTGATATTTCCTGATGCCAAAGATGTCTGAAGACTGAATGTGTACATACTATGGTCTATCTTTCCGGGTTTAGGTTTTCGTTATTCTGGCGAGAGCGATAGCATCTGTTTAAGGCAGAATCGCCCACTAAAATATATCAAATCTAACCCTTAGGCAACTATTTCCAGCTGCGCGTTTCCATACGAATCCTGATTCAGATTATCCCCATTACATACAGACTTCTGGTGACATTTAGTTATTCTTGTCTTAAAATTGGTTGTAAAATGTCTGTTATAAAAATTTGCTCGATTTATTCATTCATTCACAATAGTTCATTGAAAAGTGACAAATTTTACCTGAATAAGCTGTTACCTCACGAGACTAGTTTCTATTATTCGATAATTATCCGAACTAGAATCGCTCGTATAGAATTCCTTCGATTTTCATTGATTATATTCACCCTAATACCTTCAATATTCTGGAGGATTGGTATACGAAATTACAAATATACCAACTGTATACATTTCTTTACATGATATTGTCGTAAAGTAGCCTACCGTGTGAAATATACCTTCAGTGCTGACTGCTGATAAAACCTGATCCGCGAAATAAATGCAACCTCTGTGTTTGCGTGCGTTGTGTTTCCGTTGTAACTGGTCTTAAAAACCATCATGTCCGATTCCTCGTCACACCATTGTGGTTTCCCTTCAAATCTGAACTTCTCTGATTCGTCAAAAAGTAGCTCTGGATACTCGCTTTGGAATGGAGTGCTCGGCTACCTTTTTCACCTCCTTCAATTCGTTTAAGCGGTGTTTTGTATGATAACTTTGTATAACTCTTCCCAGGAGAATCATATTGGTAAAATATAATCGGATCTAATCTAAATTAAACCGGTGGAGAGCCCGAGAGGATTGTACCAGTTTGGTATTGTGTATCACTCATTTTGAATCGTTGATTTCACAGAAAAGTCAGTGCCTTCCTATGTGTGTGTAAAATGGCGAGATTCATAACTTTGGTTTCTTATCTCTTACTATTATATTTCAAACATGGAATATGATGTGTTTCATCGTTCAACTTTTGATTCCTAATTTAAAGTACCGTTCCTTTATCGAAGTGATCCTGATGGTAGCCTAATTGTAATTCCCCTCCCTCCACGTTCCCCTTACCAGGCTTTCGCGTCCAGAAGACGTGGAAATTAACTTAGGATACCCAATTCCCCAGTTTATTCTCGCAAGGATCAAGAATCGACAGCCGTAGATAATACTGGGTATCTACTCAGTATTATCTACGGCTAAATCAGATCACGGACAAGTGGATGGGAAGAATGGCAAAGGAAGGCCTCGTGTGAGATATATGGAACAAGTCATGAAGGATGTGAAAGATAAGAAATACGTAAATATGAAGATATTAGCCGATAGAAGAACTCAGTGGAGAACTGCGTCAAACAAATCTGAGGATTGATGACTAATGATGGTGTGCTCATATGCTTGCGAGAAGTATAATTTAAGCCATTTCCGAGTAAACTGCGGAAGACTCTTCTGGGTGAAATGAACATTGAACAAGTCGTGCTCGTGCCTTCCCGTGATCGTGCCGAGCTTCTTAGTGTGCCGCGCCAATAACTGGCAATTGTTGGGACGCTCTTATTGGGCTTATTTTGCCGGAACGGAGATTTTTTTTAAGTTGTCGCTGAAAAAAATCTTTTTTTAATGGAAACTGGCGCTTTCAGGTCAAGAATGTTAATGGTGTTTCCTTGTATCTCTCGTAAAAGTTGTCTGCGTCCGGTGTAGCTCGAGAACTTTTCAGCGCGGTATCTGACACTGGTAGCGACACAGATCGTATCCTTTCGCCCGAGTTCTAAAGACCTGATTGCATGTCGTATGATTGAAATATTTTGCATTTTGTTTTATTATGCTATCTTTTTCCGAATTGGGCGCGTTTTTATTGTCGAGTTGGGCTAAATGCGAATGGGCTGCTTTCAGAAATCTTTCCCAGACACCTCAACCGCGGGTTTATAGTCTTCTCGAAATAGTATTATACTTTGAGAGGTCCGCGTTTTCCGACCTATCTTAGGTATATTTTTCTTTGTTGGTTGCCAGTTTGACTTACAATTAGTCTTGGAGCACCGCCGTTGCCGTGGAAACGCGCTTTATTCTTCAATGTCAAAGTCAACACGATTCCTTCATATCCAATGACTGTGATCTCGGATAATGCCGCGCATACAACCTCTCGAAGTCCACATTTCAGGGTTATTTTTTGATGGGCAAGGTCATAGTTTACGCGGACATAGCGATGGATTCTGGTTTTACAGAATAGTTATTGTTAATAAAAACCATGCACCAGAATCCTCTATTGTGATCTCTTTGGAAGTATTAAATTTTGCAGTGAATTTTATTTGGATTTTAAAGGTATCCGAGGGCGGAAATAATAGCACAGCGTATGGTGTATAGAGATCCTTTACATATGTGTGGTAAAAATGTATGAATTAAGCCATCAACCCTCAAGTCAACAGCAAGTCTCCCCTCCCAACAACCCCCAAGTCCTTCAAGTCAACAGTCAACCCTCTAGTTATTCGACCGACACGTTGCTTGCCAAGGTCATAGGAATTTACAAAAAAAACAATTTTCCTAAATTAACGGCTACATGTTAGCCAATCGATCACTCATGAAAAGTAACATTGAGAGGCCTTAGGGGTGAGAAGTCTCAGAGGGGAATTAATGTTAAGGCAATTATGTGCAATTAAATTGTAAGGTTTACTTCCTTGCACATGTTATGATTTTAACGTAGCATTTGCTATTTTGCCCACATATTTGAATAAATATGATTTTGAAGTAACAATCAGAATTTTTCAGACTAATTGAAAAGTACTAACCTAATTCGGAAGTATTAACTTCCTCAGTCATCTCTGTCACTTGTTCGTAAAACATATTGATTACTCAGGTTAATAATCGGCACCTAGCATATGATTGGTACGGTCTTGAAAGGTTTTTTTCCGATGTCGGACCTTCAAATCAAAGTTAAAAACTGTAATTATTTTCTCAATGATTCCCTGTACGCTGAAAACATGCATGACTCGGTGGGATGAAAAAAGGCGAATTGCGATTAGCTCCATTCCCTTATGGCGCTTACACACGCTGCGTTTGTCGCAATAAAAAAATGTAAGCCCATTGGGCAATATTGTCCTCGAGTCGGAAGTCGCTTCGAAAAAAAAGAGAAGTGGACGGCGGCGACACTTTATTATAGGGAAAACAACGACTGCTGATGTCACACTTGCCACTCGTGCTTTTTTTTTCTTATCCTCCCTTATTCCTCAGCTCAGTATACGGGGTACATCAGCGTGGGAGGTGCCTGAATAGGTATCATCAGAGGCTCAAACTATTGCGAACAATTGGGCTTCGAATTCAATCAATCTCTCAGCCGCTCGCCTGAATGTTCGTTTGTGTGGGTGTTTGTGAGGGTGCGCGCGCCGGCCATCTTCCCAGTCGATACGCCACCCTCCCTACCAAGCTTCCTTCTCTCTCCCTTCGTCTCTCTCCGTTCCCCCTATCTCCCCCCCCCCCTCTCTCTCATCTCGCCCCGCCCCCCTTTGCGCGTCCAGCGCCGCATATGTGTGCGTTCCGCCTTCCTCTCCGATCGCCGAGGTGCGCCCCCGGTAGTGTCGCTCGAGCCAGCGCCGCCTCCGGTCGGTTTCCGCGGAAATCTCCCCGCGAGAGTGCGTCTCACACCCCGACGATCCTACGTCAAGAGTTCCAACTCGTTCCCACCGCCGCGATATATTCAGGGGCACTGGACACTTCATCGGATCCGTCTTTAGAGGCGTCTCCCTACAGTCGTTAGCCCTAAAGGATCACAGGAGATAAAGTAAGAGGTAAGATCGCTTCCTTCCCGCTCCTAACTTCTCTCTCCTTCTCTCCTGTGATTTTTCGCGCAGCACCTCCGTGTCCACTCCGCTCTGGCTTTTTTTATTTCTTTTTTTTTTTTTGTCTTCCTCGGCTTGTCGCTGACCTGGATTCCGGTGTGCTCAAATATATTGACCATTCCATTGCAAACTCTATCTGTGTTTACTGTAATCTTGGGGAAATCCTACGTCGCTGCCCCTGCCGTCAGCAGCACTTCTTGCCAACTTCTTGCCAATGTAAACATCGACGGTTACAAATGAGATAATTTGACCTTAGTTTTAATTTGAAACTTTTCCAATGACATCACTCCAACGGGAGTTTTTTTGACGTTTATTTGTCACTTATATGTTTGACAATCGTAATTGGTCTTTGGCATATGGGCACGCCCCTTTCGCAGAGGGGAAGAGCTACGTACGAAATTCGATTTATTTCCTTATTTAAGCGTTTATTGCTGTAAAAAAATAGTTTATATTGATGAAGTACAGGACATTTTCGTGAATTATTGTATAATAATACGATTCACTTAACCTCAAGTTCCTAACAAATAGAATCGTATGGAGTGCTGGCATAAGTCTCATAAGTAATACGAACGTAGTATCTAGGCAGTGAAAATCCTTGCGTTTCTTAGTAGTGAACTTAATTAGCGAGGTCGGATGGGTGACTCAAATGGAATATCGAATTTTTGATTTTACAGTGTGCATAACTGCGATTTTTATATTATAAGTTCATGTATCATGTCTCTACACTTGATTTACTATCTCTCAATTTCTACCGCTGCAGTTCTCCATAAATCTGTCACTGGTTTTTGTTTAAGCATTAGCTTCTGATGTGGCTGTCTCTTTCAATGTCATCGCTCATCACCTTTTCCTTTTGAACCGAATGATTCATTAAAAAATTTGGAAGAACCTCCTGTGTCATTTACGCTAACCAATCAATTATTTTCACGTTTTGGATGTGGTCCGGAACTCGAAAAATTCTTAAGGAAAGAGTTGTTAGTTAGTTAATTGTGACCGTTCGATACACGATTTTTCCCTTGGTGATTCATTATTTCCGCGTTTCCTTCACGGTTGACGTATAAAAGGTTGCTAGTGAAAAATGTGTATTTCTGCCGACGAACGGCTTGGGGATTCTAGATATCTGAAAGACCTTTTTTCCCTATTACCACGATATTTTTATGCCAAAATAACCATGCGTGAGCAAAATGTTTAGTTTTGCCTTTGTGGCTGGGTGTCATTGGCGTTTGAATTAGATTGCTTCTATAAGCGATGAAAGGCAGTTTGCAGCTGTAGCGGCCATTTGGTTTTCTATTTAACTCCCAAAAGTATTTGCAATGAGATTTTGGCTTTTAGGTATGGTTCATATATACTTGTGCTGTTTTCATATCATTGGAGAGCATCACAAGGAACACATTAATGTTACATTCATGCACTTAAACTCATTTTTAAAATACATGGAAACAATTATTTTCATCTTGAAACTAAGGTGAGAAAGTTGTGAACACCAAAAAAGAATACGTACTCTAAGCGTCAAGGCATTTGAAGGCAAAATTTAGTAACTTTTCATGTCGAGTAAAAATAGATGTGAACATTCTGCCCGGTAGTGAATTCAGTACCGCACATATTCGGATCGATAAAATGGTAGAACTGGGTAATTATTCCTGTTTACCCCCTTGGGTTAAGCGAAATTTTGACTCGACTTAATGGAGATCATTAGCCTCTGTTGACATCATTTTACCAAATCTAATATGGTAATAGAAGCTGAGTTAATTATTTTTTATAACTTTGATCATTAGTGAGATACTCTCATTTACAGATAGTCATTACGGTGATTTATGTGATTGCAATTCAGTATTATCGGTTTTGTCGTAACGGTCTGGAGATTTTTAGATGGTGAATTGAGGTCGATGTATGGTAGATTAAGTACAATCCTGAAGAAAGTTGCAGTTAGTTGTATAAGATTTCTTTCGTGGAAAATGGGCCAAATGAGAGTAGTACGGATTCCATTGCGTATAACTAGGGCGGAGAAGGCGGGGTAACCACCTCTGACGGTTTGCGGGCAGTGCAAGAAAAATCCGCGTGAATGCAGCGCTCACTGGAGTGAATGCTTATATCTTTACTGGGAGGTATGGTATCATCTACTACTTGCTTGAACCAAGTATATGATACCATATTTAAGATCCGGCCTCCTTTTCTTTTTCAAGCACCGTAAGGAGCGACCACCAATTACCTCAGGTCGGCGGCACAAGGCGATGAATCAATTGGAACGGTCCCATTGCATTTAAGGGCTAGGAAGTAGATGAAATGAGCGGAAAAGAAAGTGTTGTAGGGGAGGAGCGAGTATGACCGATTTTTCCCTACGTAGTTCGAGCCATAACAATAAGATTCCCGTCCCGAGGAGGTGGGGCTAAGAAAGATAAGAATAAGTGGGCCTCTGGGACGTAGTATCCAGGGATTCTTGAATTTAGGATAACGTTCCTCCCGCATATGACCATGCATGCACATGATCGTAGTGTAAAGGGTTCATGCTCGCCCTGCACGAGTTAAAACAGCTGAAAAGAACAGTTCCGACTCCAAACGATCAAATGAAATTTAATTTTGCTTTGGCTTCT
Source organism: Platycnemis pennipes (assembly GCA_933228895.1). NCBI lineage: Eukaryota > Metazoa > Arthropoda > Insecta > Odonata > Platycnemididae > Platycnemis > Platycnemis pennipes. Next base: position 57,408,289 of record OW121848.1, read on the forward strand.
TCCCGCCCACCCCTTGCCCTACGCTCACGCTCCCACCGAGTGTGCAACCCTGCAGTCGCCCAAGAGTCACACACCCTCCCCCCTCTCCTCCGCGTGTGTCACTCCCGTCTGCCGCGTGCGTAGGCGTGCGTGTCACGCGTGGGCTATCCCTCCCTTTCGAAGGTGTGCGTCAGAGTCTCTCGCCTGGGAAGTTACGGGAGAGCGGCCGCGGAGGAGGCGTGGATCCGGAGAGGAGGGCGCTCTGTCCGATTCCCACGTCTCCCTCGGACGAGGGAAACGGAGGAATCCCCCTGCTAATCGAACGTAAACAATAAAAGGGGGAGGAAGGAGGAGGAGGTGGAGGACGACTCCCCTCCCCCACCTCATCGCAAGGCTGGCCCTTTTCAAAACCCTCTCCCTCTCGTCCCTTCAACTCATCGTCGTCCCTCCAGAGGGCTCCACCGGAGGAGACCCTCCGTCTGTTGAGGAACTGGAGGTCAACAACAGGGAGGTGCATTACGATGCGGCGCTCCTGCCCTTCCTCAGGTGGGAGAGGTAAATGGGAGTCTCTCCCTTTTTCTCTCTTTTTGTTGTCCATCCTCCTTCGCATCTCTCTCCATGCGCTGAGAGCGGTTGGCTTTTTCTGCGTACCCCTCCCTTTCCCCAACTCTTTTGTAGGATCAACCCCTCTTTTGATGTGCATGGATGGCGCTGGATGCGTTCATGTGGTTATTTTCATTTTTTTTCGTTTCATGTTCGGATGAGCTCCCGTTTTGGTGTTTTTTTTCTGGAGGTTTAAAGTGACAGCTTTACTTTGTTACTCAAAATTGCATGGCTCTTCAGATGCTCTTCTGTTTGTGATCCCAGTGAATTTTTATGGTATCAATCGCCTAAATTTTCGGTTGATAAAAATCATGCCTGCTAAAACATGGATGCAGAGTCTTATAAAATGTTGGTTAAGCCTAGAATTTTGCTTTTTAATCCGCATTGCTACTTCTACATGCCGTGGAAATCGCATGGCCCTCCATCAGCTCGGATTCCAAATCGCTATTTTGTTTATCTTGTAATCTCTTATTTAAAGATGGATTCCTTCGATTTAAAGTGCCAAGTTATTCGCTATTTTGGATATCATTTTACAAATTTCATGATAACTATTTGGTATCAAAGTTGGCTTGAAGTAATAGCATACACATACATCGATGTGTAAAATGCAATCGGTATTTTTTACTTCAAATGATGAAGAATGCCGTTGGTGGCCTTTCATTTTGCATGCTTTTTACACAAACAGGTTTGCATGTAGGAATACCATTTATAATATTTGTGTGGTTATAAATCTATGTTCCGAGTGTTCATTGCCTCTGTCGCGCCTCCGGACGCACGAAGGCTAAATTAACGCCGCAATGACATAAAATTTCTGCGAACGAATATTTGAAATGACCGAGGTCAAAGGGATATGAACATTAAATAAAGACCGATTGCCTAGCCGCAGTGTGGGAGTCTCGTTTTATTAGGAAACTCACGGCGCATAATGAGTCTTTCTTACGGTTGACAGCCGGAGAAAAATGACTGGAAACCCTTCGAGTGTTCGTTCCCAGCACCGTTACTTCCTAGGCTCTACCTCGTATATTATTAGGAGTGGGTTATTTTCTTTTTTTTATGTGATGGCGAGCATAGAGCTCTCCTCCTCCTATTGCAAAAGACCCTCAATCCTCTTTGCTGGTACTTCCGCGGTCGGTAGACATTACATTCACTTGAGTTACCCTTTCGCATGTCGCACCCTGCCCCTTTTCTCCGTGAGGTGAAGTCCTCTATTTTTATCTTGGGTCGAACTTGGGTCAACGGCATCGTAGGGGGGCTTCTCGGTCGATGTTTTCGGAAACTCCTGGTCCTACGCAAAAATACTTGGTCTGCACCCTGGCTCTGCCACTGCTCGAAATTCATGGGGTGTTATGAAGGTGAATATTTCATGGATATTTGGAAAACGCCTCGCGTGCTAGAGGAGATCAGTGCCGCACGAACGATCCTTCCACTTAAATTCCTCATGTTGTTTAAGACCATTTATACCTGTTAATGACCTGAATAGTCTTGGGAGGGTTTACAGGTTGCTACCAAACTTGTGTAAGGTACTTTTGAACTAGTTCATTCTTAGATTAGAAATTGAAACCATGGATCAATTCTCGTTGTTCTTTTCAAGTGATAATTGCTTACTCAACCCTTTTCCCCTCCTAGGGAGTCTACCGCATTCCAAAATGTCTCACTTAATGCTAAGTAGAACATTTTAATTTTTTAATTTTTCGCGTCAATGCTACTTATCATCGACATTCAAGGAAAAAATTTAATCCAGCCTAATTTTTAAACTACATTATCTCACACCTTAGTCGTTTTGTTTAGCATATTCGTGTTTTTCGGTTTAGAAAACTGTTCCAGCCATGCCATTAGTTTAAATTTTCAATACACGTTCCTCCTGAAGGATGTAAAAAATACAATATTCTTGATACTGCGTATATTTTTTCCATACTTGAGAGAGCCTTGTCATACTATCGTTATTCACATTTCTGTCGTCGCATAAGCAGCCACAGTTATTATATGAAATTATTATCATTTGTGTATCAGTATTTTAATGAATCGCTCGCAGAATACCAAATTCCGTTTATTAAAGAACTGAATTTCGGCCTGTCCAATGAAAAACCCGTCCCAATGTTAACCTTAGTTGATGACGGAAAATGTCAGTGAACATTTATTTAAAGAAAAAACATGGGATGAAATATAAGTTAAATACGAATTGGTGTGTTCATAAAAGTGGCACTATCTTCTTTCTGAGAGTACCATCATCGAAAAATAACAATGGAATATCGATTAATTGATTTTTCGAAGAAAAGAATCGATAAAATTTAATTTTGTCCCTAAGTCTTTCACTGGGTTGGGCTTGTAGAGATACCAAAGTTATAAATTCCTTCGAGCGATGAACGAGAGAAGATAAGTTGAACGAGGAAATAAAGGATATTTCATCGATGTGTTTCTCAAAAATATGCGTGGGGTATGGATATCCCTCTCCTTAGAGGTCCGGAAACGTCGTTTTATCCTCTCACCCAGGCTTTCAATGCCAATTTTTTAGAAATGGGTGAAGAAACCCTTGCCTTTTTCCTCATTTTCTATTGTCCCATCCGAATAGTATTTTTTTTCGCCTGCCGCGATCCTCTCCCCGCCCTCGAATCCCAATGATATGCGTGATAAAGGACAGTTTTCCCCAAAGTGGATCGATTCGTTCGTCCGTACTATGAATAATGGATACATATTTTGTTCTCGGTCTTCCCCCACCCGCCCAATTTATATGTTTGTACCCATTGGCATCCGTCTTTGTCTAGCGGCCCACTAGCGTTTGCTTGTCTGTATTTCTGATGTTTTCGAGTCGTCCAGTCATAAATTCACCGAATATCCCGTCGGTGGACTCCGTCTCTTTGTGCTGCAGGCCTCCAACTTCAAGCGGGTGTCACATGAGAGGACTGTAATGATCTGCCACTCCGAACTCCACGAATGTATGCATCGGGGGTCTCGTCGTCTTTGGTCTGTCCTGAGGCGTCACGATGGGCTGCGTGCGTTCTCGTGTATGTACTTAACGAATTTTTCGACGTTTAAAAATACAATGGTTACTCTCCAGAAGTTCAAAACTTTGGCGTCTCACAGTTTGGCTTACAGGATTGAAACACTACACACCTGGGAGAATTGGACGATTCGGAATGATTTTAACATGCTGTCATTATTCTGAATAGTGATCAATTCCGTTATATTTTTCGAGGTTCCAAATGAAGGAATAATTTCCATAACAGGCCACAGTGGCAGGTGTAGTAAACCTTACTTTAACGTATATATTACCGTGCAAGCAACCGCAAGAGGGTCATTCAACACCTGGCGTGCATTATGATACCGATAGATAAGCGGTCCTAAGTGTCAGTACCTATACCAGGGCTGGGAGCGATTTGGGACGAGACGAAAAAATCGCCTCAGAGACGAAGATTTTGCTGGGACGGAACGGGACAACTATTTTGTGATGGAGAGAAGTTCTGGAACGAGACCAGATTAAATTTTCAGGAGATAATGATGACGGGACGAGACTGGACGGAAATTTTGGAACGGAGAGAAATTCCGGGACGAGACTGGACGAAAATCCTGGAACAAAGAAATTGTGCTGGACGGGATGAAGTGACAATAACGGGACGAAATATGTTGTGGAACGAGAGAAAATGGAAATTTTAGGAGGAAGAAATATTTAACGAGAAAAAAGCAGTACGAAATCCTGTTAAATTTTCGCATCTATACTGAGAAAAGAAGGCGAATAACCCGTTGGACCAGCTTTAGACAAACAGGAAGCATGAGCGACCTCAAAAGTAAAATGACTTTATTGCGCAGTTTTTACTGTCGCGCAGGAAGAGCTGACATTTATTTAATTAAATCTTTAATAATTCAGGAGTTATAGTACTCTAAGATTTAAGATATGCATATTTTTACATCCCAAAGTAGTTTTCAATTAGATAATGAGTGAGAAAAAAGAATGATTATTTTTGCCTTTGATTACCAACACAATAACACTTACTTCACTGCTTGCGGAAATTAGATCGAGTGTTTCTACCTGAATACACTAAATTGAAGGGATAAACTGAATAATTTTAATAAAAAACATATTCAAGTGGACGTCATTATCAGTATGTTGGGTGCTTCTAAAACGGAATATGTCCTGAGTATGGAATACCAAATCATCAGCCAATGAAAGTGTTACCGCGAAAAGGGCTCTTTTAATCTCTCTTTAAACTTCTGAAATATACACGGTTGGCTACAACAATGGACTTACAATGTTTTTAATGTAAAATAAAAAAATCAGTCAGGATTTACTAAAAATTGATGAATACCGGTATGAAGACAAGAATTCCAGGTTGAAAAAAATGTACTTGACGTTAAGGAAAGAGTAAAACTGGAGGCGGAAAATTTTTTGCGTGTGACACGAGACGAAAATTTCGGGACGAAAGTTTGTTCATTTTCGTTCCCAGCCCTGATCTACACTAATGATGTCACCGCCGACTAAATTAACCGAGGGAACACTACGGCTTCTCATTCAATACAGCCTCCTAACTCAACACAATATCGATTGAGACAGCCACTGCACAAATGTTGTGCAGATTTCTCTGACGTATGTCAAGCATGCAAGGAGATGTCTAAAACAATCTATGTAACTATTCTAGGGGGCTGAACTGGTGGAAAGTTACTCCGCCCTTCAACCCGTCCCATTTTCCAAATTTTCCTTCAATAATCCCTCTCTGTTGGCTGCTCCACGTGTTTCTCGGCTTTGTTTTCCCCAAAATATGTTTTTTTTTGGTGACAGTGAAGTTATTCTCGGATTTGACACTAAAAACTCTTTGATCCGTTGGTGTAGTACTACCTGCTGTATGATTTTGAAACTGATTAAAAATGACTCTCGTTTGCAATTATTCGGATTATTTTCGTATCTATGACCCCGAGCTCGATTGCGGCCTGCAGGGCGTTGCAGGTTGCCGACCCCCGTTCCGCGATTTACGTCCCCGAATAGAGTGGGTAATGACGTAGCTGTGTAGGCTGAATGGGAGGGACGTGCGGAGGGTGAATTTATCAAAGCGACCTTCGGAAACGACGGCATTCCGTGAGATAGATGTAAGAGATGTTATCGCTTTGAATAACTGCTTTGCTTTCTAGAGGGGGTGCACGCCGACGGCAATGCTCTGCCCTCTGGATTTGCGAGTGAATTCATTCGAAGTCGAATGACTGCAAGCACCACGAGACACTTCCGATATTGTTAGTTGTGGAACTAGAAGTTTGGGCATGTTTCAGTTCTACGAGATGGTACTTACCTCGTGTGATCTAAATAATTTCGTAATTTTGCTCATGTTATTGTAGATTGGCAATTAGGCAGTTCCTTCCTCAATAATTTGTTCTTGGCTTCATAAACGATTAATATGGTGGATAATTAACTTCGTCTTTTAGCCGATAGGTGATTGGGAAACCATTTATAGATATTATCTCAAATGAAAAGTGAACGGTGGAATATTTTTCGACCCAGTGTTTCAACCTCTTTCCATGCCATGAATATCTCATTATTTTGATAATTTAATTACATTTTCAACAGGCACAATGTTTTAAAAATGAACCAGGTTCTGGCCGTTGCTAATTGACATTTCCTTAGAAGCCCCTTCGCGTATGAAACCTTCCACATTGATCCGTAAGAAAATGAATATATATCGTTGAAAAAAATGTAGCCTCGCATTAAAACAAGCAATCTCTGATTGCTGTTTTCCCTGCCCCTGTTTGCCGAAAATCATTTACAGAGGGCGCGCGGAGCCCTGAAACATCAAACTTTTATGGCTGGCAACATGAGTTTCGTCGTTATATTTGGTATTTTTTAACATTTCCTTCAATGAAATCACATCAAATGTATGAAAATATGCAAAGAAGAAGGCTTTCCGGATAAAACGGAAATTTGAAATCGATTCCGAGTAATGTCCCATACATTTATTCTTCCGAATTCATTTTTCGGGTTTGTTTGAACTGCCTTCAGTTGACTGCGTAAACCTTTTGGGAGATAGATGTGTGGGGGGTAGCGAATGTGAAAACTTTAGTGGTAGAGGAAACTCCATTACCGTCTTCATTTCCTTTTATTCCTTCCTTTTCTCTCCATCGAGGTCGGACCGAAGTCTCTCCCTAATCCTTGGCACGGGACCCAGACCAGATTCGACCTACACAACTCCCAACTGTCGGTTGGCGGGATACGTTGTCTCCTATTCAAGGCCCCCTCCTCTGGACCCCAGCCCTCCTGCATAACGGATCGGATGCTGCGGTCGTCTGCAGTATCTAGCCACAGACGTCCTCTCATCCTTAACTCCCCCTCACTCCCTCCCTCGAGATACTCCTTGCGCACCGACCCGCCAATCCTTTTCCAAAAAGATAAAAGAACTTAAAAAGTACCCCAATATATTTTACGGTGCGGGAAGATCAGCTCATCCTCTCTCCTTTAAAATGGCTTTTTTCCATCCCTCTCATGAGATCAGCGGTGGCGCCGTCAGTTTCAACAGGACCCTCGCTCTTAAACGCCGGCAGGGCGTCAAAAGCTTGGGCGGGTTAATGTTGACAGGAATCCCTTTCCCCCCACATTGGAGGCACCGCTTCTGTTTGCACTCCCCAGTAGCATTCAATGTACAGGTGTGCTGTGACAGGAGAAAAGTGAAACTGAATTTTGGAAATTTTATTTTTTTCAAAAACTTTACGTGCCAAATTTATCTCTTAGGGAAAAGGTAAATGCTGCATGGCTTTATAACTGGAGAAAAGGAGACTGAGTAATCAATATAATTCCTTTTTTAGTCATAAACTGTTTTACAAGAAGAGCCGCTTTGATGGGGGGGGGGGGGGGCTTTGCCAAGGCGCGGGATCCAAGTTCTCGAATAAGTTGTCTGGAAAGAGAATCATTCGTTGGAGTCTTACGGGAAGCAACACGTTGACATTTGCATTAAAATAGTCTGGTCTAGTCTGAAACAATTCTACCGATGGCAATAAAAATTACATAAACGTCTCATTATCATTCTGCCACACCTTGTGGGTATCCTAGGATGCAAGCGGGCTCAGGTTGTTGTTTCCGGGGGCGGAGTAAGGATTAAGCAGACGGAAGTCCATCGATTTTCCCGCCTAGTCTGAATGGGGCTTGGCTCAACGGCTTTGTGAGATTCCCACTATTGGTTTATCTCATTAGTTTCCTGATTTTTTTAGGGAATTGACCTTTGGTAATTTTCATCCCCACAGAATAAATGCCCATTTTCTCTCTTCCGATGTGTCTTCAATATTATTTGCATCAATAGATAGGTAGTTTTATTGGACAAATCTGTACTTAATGAATGCAAAAAAGATTCTCTGGCTCTCTGTACATTTCGATTCCCTTATGGCCTGAAAATGGATTACAATATCTTTATTAATAATTATCATGCCATCTCAGTAATTTCGGATTTTATACATACATACCAACGTACGACATAATAGTGAAGGTAATGATTATTTATAACTGGTGGAAAATAAAATTGATCGCTACTGTTGGCGTTCCATTTTTAATGAGATGTGAATAATTTAATTGGTAGCGTGGCTACCAAGGTGTTCCGTGGTTACACTAGAATGAGCTCATGTTACGTAAGAGGCAGCGTGGTATTAATTCTTCTTCTTCGACGCAACGGAACGGTTTGCTCCCGTCCCTCGCGGGAAAATCCCCAAGGAGCCACTGAGCTGGTGGGCGGGGCCTGGTATACGATGGGTACTTAAGTTAGGTAGGCAGCCAAGGAAAGCAAATGAGATTTCATCCCACGATAGTCCCCTTAGTCTATAATTAAACGCTGTATACTCACACTAAACAGGGCAGGTCCACAAAGTGTCCTGGGAAGTTTACCGTGGGATTCATATTGATCCTCATTATACGGTGATATTTACTGATTTCCGAACGTCACGAAATGCCAGAGGAAAAGAGGTGATAGCTGAAATCAATGATAACAAATTCCCAATACAAAACTCCTCTACTTATCAATGTATCTTGGCCTGCCATTCCCATCTCCATAAGTTCGGATCCCGCCCTGTGTACGGTGCCGGCTTGACTGAGAATTATGCTAGAGAAAGTGATGTGACCATGCATTTTGTTCACCTTAACGCCTAATTATAGTGTGACTCCCGTGTAAATATTGATAAGCATGCATCAGCTGCACATGCTGTCCTAGTGCGTGAACCCACTGGTGTCGAAATATTTATCTTCAATCAATTTTCTTCTGTACTTTTCGTTAATCACAATAAACAATTCCAAGTGTTGTAACGGTAGATAACCGTGGAGAAGCTTATTTATACTTGGATATTTCTCTCAATTCCATCCCTGCAGTTGAAAGTTTACATTTCATAATTGATGACATTTTTTTCGGTTGTTGCCCAAGATTACAAGATTTTGATGACAAAAATTAAATGGATTCATTGGTATATTACAGCGGTTCCCAAACTTTATCAGTCCACGGCGCACTTACAGCACTGTAAAAAGTAGATCTGATTATAAGGTACAAAAGCGATCTGAATTTCAGATGCAACAATTTTAAGACAGGGTATGTTGAAATTCAGCAGTAATATCTTGTCTAAAAATAAGGCAGGTGAACGACTGAAAATCAGACCATCCTGAATCCTGCTCCCTCTGCTTCCTGCTTAACTGCTCGTGTACCAACCATCCATGTTCCTGCCTCTTCCGCACCTTCAATCCGTGTTCCTGCCTTACAACCAGACAGCGCTTAAATTCAGATCGCACTGAAAATCAGATCAACTTTTTACAGTGAGGTTTAATGTTTTGTCCTTGCGCACTTGTCGAAATATGAGTACAGTGTCATAAATCAGGAATGAAAACATCTATTAAGATAAACCTCACGTTGTGAAGCGCATTATTTTAAAATTGAAACACCAGAACGATCAAACTAAAATTAAAAAAAAACAAAAAAGTATAGACAAATGGTGAAATGCCTCGCGGCGCCCCTGTTTACCTTGTACGGCGGCCTGGGCGCCGCGGCGCTCACTCAGGGAATCTCTGTTATATTATATTAATTGCAGGTATTGTCACTATTTATGATTGCTTTTGAATGAATGATTCTATTGAGATGACCCTCAGCCTGGTTCATTGGAATTCTTTGCGAAATCAAAGGTCTTATAATATTCTTTCCCTCTTTTCTACCTACTTTTATCGATTTGAAACCTTAATAATTACTAAGTTGAATTCCAGACCTCTTTTTTTATATATGGATGATTTTTCGTGAGTTTAGGCCCTTTTTTTTTAAATGAAAAAAATTTAACTTTTGGCCGACGTCTCGGAAAATATACTTTTCCCTTCTTCAGGGCTTAAGATCTATAAGGTGAATTTGTTTTTAAAACAAATAAGGTGAATTTGTTTTTAAAACAAATTCACCTTATAGAACTTAAGCCCTGGAGAAGGAAAAAATATGTTTTCCGAAAAGTCGGCCAAAAGTTAAAATTTTCTTCATTTCCAAAAAAATACCTAAACTCCCGAAAAATCATCCATATACTTAATAATTACGGAAAATGTATTCTCGAGTTGAATATCGAGTGAAGTTTTAAGAGCATCACAGTGACTTAAGTAAGCCATCTTGCTGCGACCGTATTTTCCGGTCTTGGACTTCCGTCGAGGAAAGGAGTTTGGAGTGAATGAAAAAACTTCTCTCCTATCTCTCTATCAACCCTATCTTCAAAACTTCCCAACACTGGAAGTGGAACTTCGTTATTTTCTTCTGCCGCTGAAGCTTTTGCCCAGACTTCGATTTTTTCAAAAGTAATGTAAAGCCAGCTGTTTCACGGAGGTCAAAACTTTTTTGGCTTTAAAAATTAAGTTTTTCTTCAATTGATGAAATGAATTGTGTCAAATTAGATTGTCAGGCGTTGGTATATTACTTATGAGACTAGATACTATTGTGCTCTTGGTAACCTTATGTCAGGAAAGTGAAGTTAAAGGATTTCCGTCATTATTTTCATACGACATTCATTTGTAGATAATATGGTAACACTTAGCTATCTTTTGGTCGGCCATCCGAACTTTGATTTTGCAGTATTTTTTTGCCCTGAGAAGAAAAAGAGTAAAATGTAAATGTCGATAGAGTGTAAGTAGCTCTTTTTATTTTCACATGACATATTATCAGTCAATGGAGTCCAATCCGGGGTGTTACTTTCACAAGTATAGGAATAAAAGTCGAAAATCACTTTTTCAACATTACTTTCGTAGCACACGAAACTTCAACATAATTTATTTGCATGAGGAATCGATTTCTATTCAATCAAACTTAATTAAATTGAAAATTTTTAGTGATTCCCATGAATTGTTTTCTTGGTGGTATGATTTTCAACACGGCCCGTTATGATATCCTTATTAGTTATGCCCTGATTCCCTTCAGTGTGTGTCAGGTGAAAGTTTTTCTTCCATGAATTAGTACTTTAGAAACATGGATGACTTTAATTTGGGTGTATTTAGTAGAACCGGGGCTCTCTGCTCAACTTTTGCTCTTACTAATACATAGACTTGATGAAAGTTTATTTTTAAAAAATGAGGCGCACCGATTGCCTTTCGCAATGGCTTGAAGTAAAAACAATCATTAGACAAGTGCATTATCGCAGTATTAAATTTTCGTAGGTTAGCGTATAATTTGTTTCAATCAGAAAGGAGGCATGCTATTTCGACAGTTATTCCCATCTCAGTTCGTGAACGTTCAAATCCAGTTTTCATTCCATCCTTGCCTCCTTATTCTCTCATATGTACCTCCATGCTACTGCTCGTGTTGACTGAACCATATTCTCCATCCACTCGGCTTTCCAGAAGCTCACCTCTTCTGAGTTCTCTCCTCCGCAAAATTTGTCGATTCAAGCCTCGTGCCCGGTTATGTTTGTTTTCGCCGGGTAATTTCCAGCTCTGAAGCTTTTCATCAAAGAAAAAAAAGTTCTGCGAAATATAATTAAGAGGGGAGAAGTCGTCGGGAGTCGTGGTAAGTCCGCAGCAGACCGCTCCCTCAAAATACATAAAAATAAAGGGCGAGAGAAGTAAGAAAGCGAGGTAGTGGAGCGGGGGGATCATGGAGCAAAGGAGAAAGAGGAGTGGGAAAGGGCGGTGGAATGTTTTGGGGTGGAGGGTGGCAAGGGTGGGTGGAAGGGTTGGTAAGGCATGGCTTGGGAGTGGGTGGGAAGAGTTTGGGTGGAGGGTACGTAACTTACCTTGGTCTCTTGCGCATGGCTGTTGCGCATTGATGGACCTTACCCAAAGCCGCAGTCCTCCCTCAAAAAACCCTTCCCTACCTGTGTCTCCGACCGACTGAGGTTTTTGTCTGACCAAAACACAAGGTTGACTCCGTAAATAAATAGAGGGGCAGACAGATATGGGGTGGGGTAGAAGGACCCTGGCCGAGGAGAAAGGGAAGGAAGGAAATTAGTGCAATACACGTGCCGCAGTGCCGCTTTGAAATCCGCGTTAAATGTCTTCTAAGGCCCGTTGAATCCAGAGGCCAATCAAGTTTCACCGTTGGTTGGGATCTTAATCTTTCGAGGAAGCTTTAAAACAGATTCTCAAATGGCGGCGTCCATTTAAGGCGACGCCAAATCCGGAGTGGCGTAATTTTCATCAAATATTATTCTTAAATTTAAAAATGTTTTGTGTATAAACATTTGATTTTTCACACGACACTGATCTAGACCTCTTTCCATGCAAGTAGCAGAGCGTGTGGAAGTGTAAAGTACAATCCTACCCATTTTAACACCAATTACCTTACGAAATATTTAAGAATTAATATTATTACATGAATTGGGCCTTTCAGAGCGTATTTATTTTTGGCTTGATGGTGAGTCGAAAAAAATTCTCCTTCAGTCAGATCTTCGTAAATTATTATCTAATGCATATTTATCTTTTCATAAACGTTTACAATCATTTTTGCTGTAAATATATTCCGGCTGTTGAACTTGTCCCATACTTTTTCATTCATAAATGCGAAAATAAATTTAATTTAACTAACTCGACATACTCATTTCGTAATGAGGTTTTCCCGGCGTTTCATTACATTTCACCCACTGTTACTAATTTTAAATATTTTTTCTCCTCCTTTTTTCTTAGAAGCGAACTGATAAATTCACGTAGGCAAAAAAATTGGTGTATATTCTTTTTCATCTACCAAAACAAATGCCGGTGAAGAGAACGTGATCTGTCTACGGGACTTTTCCAGTCCGCAAAATTGATCAGCCTGGCCAAGAGTAATTTGAATAAGTATTGAATATCCAGTGATGTGAGGTCTACTCCGTTACGATGCTAACCAAAAGGTATAGTCGAGGTTATATGCCCTCAGTTCATCCGACCGCGTCCGGAAACGGGCGAACGCCGGTCAACGATGTTCCCCCGAATGTTTGGAGCAAACATTAAATCAATTCCCCCGCTGCATATCGCCTGACAACGCTGCCGGGATAATTATACGCGATACACAAACGAATGTGCATGCATGTACCTTGCGCGATCAAGATAACCGACCTGCCTCCTGGCGGCATCCGCACATTTACCCTACCAGAGCAGTCCCTGTTGAAGTTCCCTTTAATCACCGAGACACTGGTAACTCGTGCAGCAGCCTCATTACCTCCCACATTCGTCTATCCGTACTTTCTGTCGCTCTCTTTCCGTCTACCTCCTCAAGCTCATGTTCACTTACGGAAAGTTTCTCACCTCCCGTGAACTATTTTTTGGGGGCGGAGGAATATTGAGCCACGTCTCTCCTTTTGCGGTTCAGCCTTTCGCGTCGCAATGCCTTTTGTGTGTAAACGTTGATGTGTGTATTTCATCCGCGAGGAATAAAATTTGCGCCCCAAATTCGTCTCCGGATGAATCCGAATAATCCGGCGGGTGGGATCACAGTTGTCGTTGAGAGGTGCTGGAAATCTCCTGATCTTTCATTCTCGTTAGTGTAAATATTTATCCAATCCGGTGGTTAAATATTTATCCTAGTGAGGGTTTGTTATTCTGACTTATATTAATTCAAATCATCTCTCTATCATATTTGATTCTTTTTCCTCTGCGACGGCCCTGTTTGAAGGAAAGCGAAATCGCATGTGTAGGAGTTGGTTTCGTCAAACCTCTTGACTTTTCTATTACACCATTGCCTATCGTTCAGTTCTCATTCTTGGAGGACAAGTTTTCACTCCTTTCCCATGTTCTTCTCATTTTAGTCTCTCGCTCACTCAATGGTTTGGTAGTCATACCCGTGCAGGCCAATGTTTTGAGAACCAATTTTCGGTAAAAGATAACTGTAGATTTTCTTTAAGATGGACCCCTTTTGATGATAGTGGTACCCTGCATGTAAACAACCAACCCAGCTTTCACCAACCAATTGCTCTTGGAAAACAGTAACTTTAGACAAAATCAATATTTAGAGCGGCTCCCCAAGGTACTGCAGTCACGAGGGGATTAACACTGAATAGAACAGAATGGAGGGCTGCAATAAACCAATCCTAGGGTTGAAATACGGATGATGATGACATTCCTCAAAATAGGATACTAAGTTTAAGCTATCGATGAAATTTAGTAGTCATATTGTCTTCTCAAACCAATAAATTTGGGTTATTGGTAGTAATTAGAGAATCTAAAATGTTGACATGCCAGAATATTTCATTGTAACTTTATTTACGCCAAAAGGTCACTGTATCAAATTTTCACCGCGATATCAATAATTCTCTAACATTAAAAAACTCATCACTATTTCAACGAAGTGGTCGTCATCGTCACAGGCTAATGCAGAATGAAAAATCATTTCAGAGATTCTTAATATTTTTTCTCTCTCCCATTCCGTTTCTACTTTTCCCTCTTTTTTCCTTCCCGTTCCACTACTATTCATCACTCCATCGCCCCCCAACTCCGCGCTCCGGGTTCTTACGACGAGTTAGGGAGACCGTAGTGAAGCTGGTTGAAACGAGGGGGTCTTATTTTCCACTCAAACGCTCCCTTACCTACTCGTTCGATCTCGCCTTCTCCCGCCCCTAATGCCGCACCATATGGCTCCTCCATTTCATCCTCCTCCTCCTCCACGCTCGCCTCTCACTCGATCATGAGCGTGGGGATCTCTTCTCCGTGGCAAAAAAAAAGAGTGGTCGGTGGCAGAAATGTACGTGGGGAAAAAATAAATGAAAGCCCGAAGGACTTGGAAGGAAGGGGTACGGCGGGGTGGGGCCTGAAGCCTAAGGAGGAGGTCGGCGGTTCCTTCGGGAGGTCACACCGGAGACCTTTAGATTTGTGAGGCTCGTCTCCGCCTCCTTTCGGACGTGCCTCAAAAGCCCAAGGCTTCTCCTTCACGGGACGAGGCGAGCTCTCCCATCCGCGTTCGTCCCACGCTCCCGCCTGGAAACCCCCGCGCCTCGCCCACGAACCCCCAGGTCTTCCTCGCACCCCCTCCCCCACCACACCCCGCCCTCCACTACGCGGGCTCATCTCTCCCTCGCCCCCTTGGGTCCGTCATCTCCGTTCCCCTCACAGCCATAAAGGAAGGCCAACCAATTAGGAGGAGAGCCGCGAGAATGACTCCCGCGAACCGTGAAACCTCGTGTGATATATGTTCCTCGACAAATCGATTTCTCAGACCCATCAGATTTTTTTCCATCAAAATCTTGAAGTTTGTTTACTTCATCCGATTTCACTCACTTTTTCTTTTTAGGCTATGGTTTATTATTACCTCATTTTGAATAGTTTAATACGTTATCGATGGTGTAATTTAAAGAAAAGTAGCAGTTGGTTGTATGAATATTTCATCAGTGGTGTGTCGCTATGAAGGCTAATGTACTTAATGGCATGCTGTTATTGTTTATGGATTGTATATGGAATTGGAATGCTCCAAGGCCATGAATATTTTAAAGGAGATATTGTTTTTGTTCGTAAATTTTTTTTCAAATGATGTCTTCTTCGTCTCGTGTTGAAAAATTGCGATTGATAGCTAGCAATAGATTATGAGGAGTTCTAAGAAAATCTGACCCTGTTTATGGAACAGTCCGCCTCCTTTTCATATTCAAGACCAGAAGCTTAAATAATCTTGGATATGCCGGCAAGCCATGGTGAGTAAATGTTCAAAATAATTATTAAATATTTCTTTTCCCGCATTTACTTTACAAGCGGAGCCTTTCACTCTCCTTTACTACCGCAAAGTCGCAGTCAATCAATATCAATTCTTATCTTTCTTCCTTTCTCGCTTTTCTCAGAAGTCAAGATCAATGGGGCGGATTCATGCCGTCCATCTTAGGCCTTATAAAACTGCCATTCGCACTTCTTTCCCATGGAAAGGGGCAGCCCTGCTTGGGCGTGTCAGTAAGAACGTTCTCTTCGGATCCATTTTGGGCGTTCCATTTCTTCGTGTCCACTTTAATCGGTGATATTCACATTCGGTTCAATGTTGTACAATTCTAAATACGATAATTTTGCCATTCTGCAGCAATCGATCCTTGTTTGGGAAAGGGAAAGGAATTGTGACTCGTGACGGACGAAAAACATTTGTTATAGGTGGTATAGAGTCTTTCGCGGTGATTTGTTGGCTTTTGTTTATTCGGGTGTTTTCCACGTTGATTCATTTTGAGGACCACAGGCCGGCGTTCCAGCTAGCGTTTTCAGGTCCGAAATGACATTTTGCTCCTGAATACGACAGCTGGAACGCCGGCGAAACTGTAGTCCTCCAAATGAATCAACGCGGAAAAAACCCGAATAAACAAAAGCCAGTAGTCATAAGTGTTTAGTGTTGAAGAGGAGAAAGTGAGTATGCTCGCTTATCAAGGTTTTTGATGGGAACCCATAATGGGTAGTCCATTCCACACCTTTCCGTGGTTTAATTCGCTTCTTGTTCTTAGGATATGTCGAATAAAGGTAGTCTAATTCTGTAGAAGTCTTTGTGAAAGTCTTTGGCGCCATTGGTCAGTTTTTTAGGGAGAGAAATAAAGGTAATAAGGAACCAAGCATTGGAATTAGACTCTTGGAAATAGACTACTCACTAGATTAATTTTACTCCCAGCCGACGAAGGGAATGTTGCATTTAATGCGCTCTTTCCACCGCACTTACGTAGTTCATGTAATAGGTCTAGATTCTCCTGAGAAATCCTCGCCTCCTACAGTTTACGAGTATGGACTCTTGGAATGGTAGTTGGGGCTACAACCATCGTAACAACCCCATTCCCTTTTGCCCTTAAATGTTGCGGAGTACATGGACAGCTGGCCTTCTCTTAAATTCTGCGACATTTGGGTTACTCTGAGGAGTTCTGGCGACTTGAGGGCATACTTAAAGAGCGCAAACTGCATTTGATTTTCTGAGCGTGGATGAGGAAACAAAGTGTAGATAAATATATATTTGTTAAATTGCCCCGGGGATACTTTTTTCTGCCATCTACGGCATGATATTGGGCAAACCCGCAGAACTGTCGTATTGCTTTCCTCTCCAATATGCATTTTCTTTCTCTTTCCTTCCCTTCTCCAATCAGAATGAAATCAAGACCTGTGATACCAACTATTATCATCATGTATTAATATATGTCTCTGACAAATAACCTAAGATAACATAGGTTTACCTATAGATATAGAACTAACATTTTTCTGTACTTAAACGGGATAGTCATGTTTTTATCTTTCCACGCTGATGACGATTCTGAGTGAGCTTTAGATGTGAAGGGTTAATCTTGAGGTCTTCTGGGTTTTTTTAAGCGCTTCAACGGGTTTGATGCGAAGGCCATTTCCCTGAAGATATTGTGGAAATGCGTATTGGCCCTACGAATTTTAAGAAAGTTATGGTAAAAATTGGTTTAAGCCAACAACCTTTTACTCTTCTAGGTAAAAATATATTTCTTGCTTGGACGAAATCATGGAATAATTTCTTGCAAGCTTATATGATCAATCCTCAGATTACGATAATTTCAATTGAAATACTTATTCCCCTTGCTTCGGTACATTGTCAACTTGCCCGATTGTATGGAGTGAAAATTCAAAATACCACCCCGAATACTTTTGTTTTAATTTCTCGATCCATCATCAATTTGAAAAATACTGACGCATCCACACTATAATGAAGAAGGGTGAAATAAATCACCACATTCTTTGAGAAAGCGGGAAAAGTGGAATTGCTTTGCCATCTTTTCTAAGGAAGACTGAGGAAAATGAAATCTTTATGGCCATCATCCTTACGAGGGTAGCAATTGATGACATGATGGAACATATGTCTGATTAAGAATAGACTCACTATTAATTGATTACTGACGCCCATATTTCTCGTCAAACTTTAATTCGAAAAATTGTTGAAACGTTGGTTCCACTGTTGAAGATCTGCTTCCTCGGTAACCGATGAAAGCAGATACCGAAGGTAGACCGAGTTCCCTTCTGTTCGGCAATCCCAAGGCACACAAAATAGGACATTTCTCAAAGAGCAAGGCAAGAGATAGTGATTTTAAACCCTCTTTTTGTGTAAAATGTTCAGTGCAGGAATAGTAGATGAAAGAAAGTGATTGCCTTTAAGTCTCGAATGCCGTAAATTGTCTTAAATGGGGAGCAAGACACCAAACTTTCTATTTTCCATGGAACGTTTTTGTTCACATTCTACTTGTGGTGAAAAGTTATTTTATGATTTCATGTTATGTCAAATTTTGACAGTCTTCCAATTACAAGCCTTGATCTCTTTGAGCCTCGTTTTCCTGATCATCATCAAATAGTCCAGAAAAACTTGCTTTGCCATCTTATGATTAAACTCGTAGCAGTAAGAAGTATTATTGCTGTGTGTTTGTTTGATTTTATGTATTATTTTACACAAACGTCTGGGTAACGCTCACGACCGTCTTTACTGCCACAAAACTGTTATGATACATTAATTGCGTAGTAGTTGCTTAAAACCAAAATAACTAAAGGCTGGATAATGTTGAATCAAAAAAATTACGGTTGAAAGTATTAATTTTCTACCATTTTCTCTACCGACAGACCACCGTAGACATCCCCCCAAAAACGTTTTTGCAAGAGCTGTCGCCGCTTGAACGTGAAGCGGAAGACATGGTTGGCTGGCGTTAACTATAGTGCTCGGAAAACCTAATTGCGCACGGATTTCGATTTCTTTGACGAGATTTTATGAAACTTAATTGAGGACCGGAAGTTCTAATTTTCTTATCTCTCAGAAAGAAGCTGGATGTATAACGCGCTTGTCTGAACCTAACAAAATTGTTCTTCTTAGTACATATATGTTCTCCCTCAGTTTTTCATTTACGTTTCTCGTAGCGGTAATTTTCTAAACAGGGTATATGTTGATCATAGGTTGACAATGCTATATTTCAATTTTAGAGGAATGACATCGAATAATCAATTTCCATTGTCTCGCCTCAGAAAGAGAAACGGTATACATTTGTCTTTATTGAGCATTTTTTCCAAAAAAGTATTTGGTATCTGGTAAAGGGGTTGTTCCGGATACAAGATAATAAGTCATAATGCATAGTAGGTACTCTAATATAAGTTAAGAAAGGCCGCAGATTCAAGCCTTTCAAGTGTATAACTAGTTCAGGCTTGAATGCGTTCATTTGAACCTCTCAAAAAAAGTTTTTAATCACAGTGGTCCTCCTGGGTTCATCGACGCAGAGTAGGGGATTAAATCAATATACCTTTTTGTCTCGTTATCATCAATTTTTAAATATTCATGAACATTAACCAATTCAAATTTTGATGTTTCAATTTTTTCCAATGACGTCGAAAGGCTATTTCGATGATGTCTATGGGGACTGATAATATTGCTTGGTTTCACTGTGTGAGCGAATCTGAGCCCAGAGAACCTTTCTCATTCTTCATTTAATTACTGAGATTATCCTTTTTTTATGCATATTTTTTCAGCTTTAGTATACGTAGACTTTGAATAACTCAGCTTTCCCTCCTTTGGGTACCTTTCTCTCTTAATGACCTCTCGCATTCTTTCTCATTTCCTTATTCGTAGTCTCCCTTCTCATTCTTCTTGCACATTTAACCCTTCTTCTGGTTCATTTATTCGAATTTTCTCGGTCACTGAACTCCTTTTTTCATTTGGAATTTTTTCCCATTAACTGTGCTGCTTTTAACGACAGAGAGCATTAATGTCATCGGGTTCATAAATATAGGAACACCCGGTTATTAGAAATTCTGAGGGAGCCCATGCTATTGTGCGAGAATTCTGCCGAAGAATAATATAAGTCTTTCTAGAGTGGCGATCGGAACCCTCGATTTCACGCCAAGAGATTTATCCACTGAGTCTCCATCTAGACGGGTCTTTTTTATCTTGGAATCCTCGCGCGAATTAGTCTCTAGAGGGTCCCTGCTTTGAGACATTTTTCATCACCTTTGGTCGATCATTATTATGTGCAAACATGTCCATAGATTCTGTATCCTAAATTCCAGCCAAATTTATACTCATATGTTTTTGGCGGCACAATAATCGCATTGCATATTTTTCTGGTGGATAAACTTTTGGCTTGATAAAGGATCTTTGAGTAAGCTACGTATTAAGAGACATTTTGAAAATAAACAATTATACTATTCCACAAATAGTTTATTAGTATGACGCGCTTCGCCGGTTTACAGTATCTTCAGGTATGACGTTACACATAAAAGGCCATAAAGAGGTGAAACATGCCTTACCAATAAATTATCTGTGGCCACACTAGCTTCCTGATAACTTCAATTGTATGTATCATTGCCCCTTATTATAGGTATCGTACTAGGAAAAATGTAAATATATCCCTCCCAGTGATGCTATTCATGTAATTTTATTTCTACGATCTAACTTGCCATATTACGCCGGAGTTTACGTTTTTACCTTCTTCAAATTTGCTATGCTCAGAATTTCCGCAGAAGATGTAATCATCACTTCAACTAACGATCTGATAGCGATTCTCCTCCTGGTTCTTCTGACAGCGTAATTCTTCTTATTTATGAGGTTATTTTCCCATTTTTCCGGAATTAACTGTTTGGTATTCATCTTGTTACATTTGTATTATGCTTCGCCTTCGCTTCATTAGTACTGCTCCCGGTCGCGTTCGGCTTTGCCCTCTTCCCCTCTTGCGAGATGAATCTCATAAGCTTAAAGTCAGTGCCGAAGCAAACAAAAAGTCACCCCTCTGCCACTCCATTCCCCTCTCTTGGATCACTTAGGGCTTGTCATTCTACCGCTCTTTCATTCTTTTTCTGTTTTTTTTTACGAAGAAAGTCTTTCATATACGTATTTTTGTGCGCACCCGCAAATACCATTTCAAACCTCCGATCCTCTGCTCCCCAGTCCCCCCCCTTTTTTTTCTCGCACGCACCCCTCCAACCCCGCCCACTACCGTGTCGGGGAATCTTCCTATTCGCACCGGCGGAACTTTCTGCGGCCCACGTTCTTCTCCTCGTCCTCCCCTCCCCCCACCTCCTCCCATCCTCTCCCTCCCACAGTCTCTTCAATCTTGCACACTCCGCCCACAGCCTTTTTTTTTCCTCCTTCCACTGCCGATCGCTCTCTCCTTCAACCGCGCCACATCTTTTGCCGTCTTGTATGTATTTGCCTCTCTCGCTCCCTTTCTCACTCTTTCATCCTCTTCGTCTCCCTTCCTACCTCCCGTTTCGAGTGGGCGTTGTCGACGAGGGCGAATGGTGGAATAAAAAGCAAGGCGCTTGTGAAAGGAATCTGCTTAACCCTTTTTATTATCTTCCCTCCCCCAGTGACAACTGCTATACCGCTTAGTTTTCATGCCATTCGTATATTCCTCTGAGAATTCTCATGGCTGTTACGATAATGTTTCAACTTTCGACTGTTTCACTTCTTTATTCTTTCCCACGGCTATGGCTGACGCGGATGTTTTCTTCTTCCCTCTTCTCTTGTTGAGGATCTTTCGAGAAGGATTTAGTTGGGCCACCAGGTTTTGGTTTCAGTGGGGTGAAGCGAAGGCAATCTCTTCTTTACTTTCCCTGGAATCTATCCCACCACACCCTTCAAACAGGCAGTCGGTTCGATAGATATAGAGAGAGTTCACCAATCGCTAATCCCAACAGCGCGTGAAATCCTTTATCATAGGAAGACTGTCTTTTTCTCTTCTCAGAAAAACGTACTTCTTGAGTTTCACTGGATGTGTCCATTGAAACGCCGACGTGGCGCTATTCAATCCAGGAGCTATTCAATTTTTATCAACTAACGAGGTCCGTCATAGAAAGGAAATTACTCGGAAATAAGAACGTACGGTTTAAATTTATGACTAGGCAATACATTAATGTCAGCAGATTTCATTAGATGTGTACAAGTGTCAAGTAAAAAAGTAATGAAAAACGTTGGGTGCGATCCACTCAATTGAATTAAATTATGCTGTTACATTTTATCTTTCACATTGTTATTCATTTGTTTTAGTGTGCATCATAAAAAGCAGAAATTAATTTTTTTATGAAAACAAGGGGTGATAAAACTTCAATCAGTGACTTAGTTCTTGTTCTCTTTATGTTTTGCATCTTAAGCAAAGATTTGATAGGCGAAAGATCTTTAGTGACTTCATTTCCTCTGATTATGAACCCTTTTCACTCTCTTCTTTTCCTTTGCTTCCTTTTCTTCTCTCCCCTCTTCTTATCTTTGTTCGTTCTCAACCCCATTTCCTTGTTCCAGACACATATGCCTCTTCTTTAATCCTGATATTTCGTTTGCTCTTGAGAAATGCGGATCTCCACCAGCCTAGGGGAAGATTTCATCTCCTTTCCCCCTTCTTATGTAATTTTTCTCTCTCGACTCCCTTTTCTGTGATGATTTCATTAGTTTTCGGTCTTCAGTGTTTACTCATCTCGACCCGTCTTCCTCTACCAGTCACTTCTCGCCCCCTCGTTTTGTTGGCCGTCTTAATCCTATGAAGCGGCGCAAATCTTTAGCAGAATCTTTCCACTTGTAATTTTTTTCCGATCTCAAAATTCATATCAGCGCAGACCTAAAGAAAACCTATACCTAAAAACTCGTACCCTTCGTTTTCTAACGGTCGTCGTCCGTATTTTAAAAAAATTCCGCTGACTAAACGTTTAAACGCTTCCGGGATTTCTCGAATTTTCGACCGGTAGAAATTTCAGACGTTTCTGTTCTCCGGTATCGATTATGCTATCGGAGTCATGAACCGGAAAACGAGGGTCCCCACCTTGATGTTTCACTCCCTTTGGCGCTCGTTAGTGAATGTTTCCCGCGAGGAGAAGTGATGCTGCTCTCTGGAGCCCGTTCTCTTGTGCCCTTTTCCCTTCCTGCAAATCTCATTTCGTACCCTTTCCTCGTCCAAAGCGTTTGTGAAACTGTGAACGGAGGTCATTCCCACTTTCACTTTTACTGCGAAATTTCGTCCACGCGTCGCCGGATTTATATCAAAGTTCACGTCATTACATTCCACGGGATGGGGGCATTACTAGGAAGAGCCTCTCTTTTTCCATTTATGTCGCCACCCGCTGCTCTCCTCGGCCTACCCCTGATCCCCACTCCTCTTTACGGCCGTTTTTATGTGGTGGCTGTTTTCGCGAAAGGGACTAGAAACAAAATTGACTTCCTTATGGATGGTGCGTCATCTCAGCCGCGACGCCAATCCCTTTAGTTGATTTACTGCCATGATTGTTTCACCTCTTCTGCTGGAACTAGGCTCACGGGACGAGGATAAAGGGGTAGACGTCGCAGTGGTCGAAACATTATTATTATTCCTTCCATCACCGTGGGGCTTCCTCTCTTTTCCCCAAGTGTAAAGTCATTGGCCACCAAGGGGATAGGGTAAAGGTAATGTTCCAGTCTTATTTTGGTGGTTATGAGTCGCTAGTATGTCATTCACTCTACGTGGTTTTAATCCTCTCGCTTAAATGTTTTATTTGCCCTAAAAATGCACCAGACGATTGTTATACCTAGTGTCCTGAAAAGTTTTGTCAAAATGACATTTTAAAGCAGTAATGTTGTGTTTTGCTTACTCCGGTGATGAATTGTTAAAGCAAGAGCATTTTCGTATTTCGTGGGTATTCTGGGAAAAGGTTCCAGAAATCAAAAGCAATCGTAATGTTAAAACAAAATGTAGCCCAAAGAGCATCCGTACCAGAATATCCCATTCTTCGTATTTAATTTTTCCTTTACTTCTCAGAATCATAATCACACTGATTTTATCTTTCTGCAGTGTAAGATGCACATTCTCATTGATAATGATGAACATTAACCGACAATTTTATTGTTGATCGCAGAAAATCGGAAATTATTACAAATTATGACCAGGTACTAAACCAGCGGCTGAATTGTTGCCGATTGTTCCACCAGCACATATTTTTTAATACTCGTACTATTATGCTTCGGCATCTCCATTATTTCTTACTATGCACTCTCAGGAAGGTTAGATAATAAGCACCCAGCAGAAATTGAAGAGTTTTGCTTTAAAGAATGACGGGTCAATTTACTACTTGTGTGAATCCTCTAATTTAACGATATTATATTCCGAGGCAATTTACAGGGTGCTATTTTTCTCCCGTCTCTTTTACACCGTGTCATTTGATTGATTGACTGACATTGGCTGTCTACATTTAGATTTCCTGTTTTCGTCAAATATCTCATTTTTCTCGAGTCCCTTAGTCAAATAGTACTCCGTTGTCAACTCATTTCGACCATACTTACAGTGCTGTCGGAGAGTTCAGTCGCGTGATTCGAATCTTTTGATTTCGGTCAGCTTCGGTACTTTCTTTCTGCTCCGTACTTAGTTTTCTATCAGCTTTCTTTCGCTTGAAGTAATGTGAGTGCTGCCTACAAAACATAAAAATTGCTCTTCTCCGACTCTTATGACCCGAGGAATCCTTCGTCAATGGAGTGCGGTCACGGAGCGTTCGGCATCGCATTCCATCCATTCCCCTTGAGCGCGTCACGTGACAGTTCCGGCTGGAATTCATTTACCGTTACACCACGACCAACTATCGTGACGCGAGTACGTGCGTATTTTGGCATGTTCAGCTTTCACCCGAATAGTTTTGACAGTTCTGGAATGTGATACTCAGAAGTGAGTATCCCTTGAGTGCTTCAAAATTTGACATTTCGTTACCTTCTTACAAGCTCTACAACTGGCTAAGTTAACTGTATAGACGTGATTTATTCGCAATAGTTGTCTCCAAAAATTTTGACCCTTCTGTCCCATTAATGTGTGTGAAAACAATACGTGAACTCTTCATGGCGCTATGCATTTATCAGCATTGCAATTGATATTGAGTTATATAAATGACCTCTTGAGTTCCACTGTAATATAGTTTTAATGTACGTATTTCAACTATTTTTGTTTCCAATTGAAGCACAATGCAAACAGTTTTCATGCGTTATATCCCCGTGTAGTGGTGGGTAGCCTCTCCATGAATTGTGTTCCTATTAATGATACCCACTACTACATCAGATTTATTTATCTAATATCGAGATAAAAATGGGCATTATTTTTCATCTCAGTCCTAGTAAACTTGCATTGCTCATTGTTTCCTTGCGCGGAATGCATTTTAATTTCGCTGTAATAAATCCATTTTGACCATTCATTTTGATCCATCCATTTTGTCAAAATGACAGGAAAATTGTATTCATGAAAATGATCAATATGCATCTGTGAGCGTGCGACGGGAAGATGTGACCTTCCAGGTTATGATGAAATGAAAAGACACTTTTCCACGCTTTTCCATTTATTTCGCGCGCAACTGATCGACGAAGCGCGCGAAACATCCGAGGCCACCACAAGCTCCGAGCAATAGACGCACACGGACTGACTGGTCAAAATACCCAAAAGTTACCCACGCTAAAGGTAAGGAAAACCTGGGAGAAGGGGTCACCGTACCCTTGGAGAATGTGGCGCCAAAGAATCCTCATTTCTCAAAGAATTGGAGGGAGAACTCTTTGTTTTTGACCGCAAGGAAAGGGCTCAGAGAACTGCGCGGAAAAACCCTTACACTCGCTCTGGAGGAAGCAGGTATCAATATTAGGAATTGAAATATGCATGAGGTATGTTTGCATTCACCTCAACTGATTCAGGATGAAGATTTTAGTGAAGGCAACTCAGTCAAGTGTTTCGCACAGTTAAATAAATATACACATAATATTTTTTTGTTCCCGCATGAGATAGAGATCACGATTTAGATATATTCGAAAGATAGATAAATTTGCGTTCATTCTTACATTTCTATGGTTTAATCTGCAAGAGTCAGCGTGGGAAATGCGGTAAAGCTAATAGCCATAATTATTGGTTGGGAAATTGGGAGGATCTCCATGCACAGGAACATATAGAAATCTAAAGTCGTAATATTGGCCATGTCATAAAATTTAAAAATTTATCGATTACATTCTGCTGAAAGATTTTGTATTTGTAATGCTATTTTACTAAGCTCCTGGGGTCACACAGGCTCATCACTGCAAATTGAGGCTTAAATAATGAGTTTTTATACTGCCAACAGTTCCTACTCATGGAAAATTAGAAATCGAGCTGGTAGTATTGCAGGTCAAAATATAACGGCAACAAAAGATGAATGGGATACGGGCGTGGATGATAAAGATTTTAGTCCGTTTTGTGTGTGGTATGGGATTTTTCCCGATGGTGATACATATTTGTCCCGTTACGTTAGCGCCCAGGAATTGTTCCTGCCTATTCCCACCAACGGTGGACAGAGTGACGTGAGCCTTGAAAAATCTCACAAAGACGGCGAGAGGGAGATGTTTCTCCCCTGTCGTTCACTTGGCAGAGAGTGATTTCCACCTACCTTGCAAACGCCAAGAGCCGAATTCTTATTGCAGCTTCAAGATCGTCCTCTTATGTATATTATTTTCGGAAAAAATCTAAATCCAGCCACGCCAAAATTTTTTACCTTCGCAACAAGGCGTCAACAAGTCTCGTACGGCATGTTATTTCCTTATAATGCAAAAATGTCTCGACTTGTGCCCGGTTGTCAAGCTTCCCTTAAAATATTCTTGGCCACTATCCTCATAAATTACGACAGATGATAAATATGAGTGTGTATCAGGTATACATGGAAACATAACTCCCCCCAGTCTATACGGGGGAAATTAATTGCTAAAGTTACAAGAAATTCTTAGTTGTATCGTTGGTGGTTATTAGCAGTCATGTGCCTGATAGTCTCAAGGAAAATTTAGTGTCAGATATGCACCTTTAATATCGTTCATTTCGCTATAAAATCGTCTGAGAAGAGGACAAAAAAAGCGTTTAAAATGTGCGACACATTTCTGAAGAATGACACGGTAGTTTTACTATATGTGCAGAAAAACCTGCGGTGTTGTTCTGCCTCTAATCCACACCCCATTTATCGATTTTTTTATTCTAATTTGTGGGCATTGTTTTTATAGCACAGGTAAAGCTTTTAGAATATAACAAAGTTGTTCATAGAGTGAATTGGGAATTTCACTGTGGACATTTTCACAATGGAAACATTCCGTTTGTTGTTTTGGTTTCACTTCATACACATGGACAATGATAAACGGCTGGATTTGAATAAGTTACACTGCCATAGTCCATGCTTAGAATTCGAAAAGTCGTTATAAGTAAACGGAAGTATTCAAATATATGTAATGTATAGATATTTTGACACAATAAATAATATTTCAAAAACCTATTAGTTATGTATTTTCTAAAATATTGTTTCCTTTTTCCTTGGAAGCAAGTATCGCATTCCAATGAACTGATTGGGATGATCCCGTCGTTCCTCCGGGAGAGATCTCTCCGTTTAGCTAGTGTGCACGAACACACATTTTCCCTATCCCAGTAGAGATCCCTTATCCACCACCCTCCCCCTCAAAACTCATACACTGCACGGGCCTCGCGCTGTCCTCGCGGACCCCTCTTCCCACAGTACGGCGACAATTCGACGGGCCCGGGACTCCACAAGTGACGAAGCTCTAGGGCTCGTGCACCCCGCGCCAGTCGGAAGGGGGAGAGGGGGCATCCCGTGAATTAGCTGCCGCCGGGTTTTCTGGGGCCGCGCAAATCCCTTTCTTCCAATCGATAATGCTGTTTCCAAGTGTCCATTCTTTTTCATTTTTCCGAACACGCAAGACGCCTCTTCGCCCGCCCGCCCGCCTCCGTCGGCTGCGTCACCTGCTACGCCCCCCACCTTCCTCACCGTCGCCGCCGCCCACGCGCCGCCACCCCTCACCCCCCTCTCCCTCCCCAGCACCCTAGGGTCACCGACCGGCGTCGGATCAACCTCCTCTTCCTCAGGGCCCCTTCCCAGCTCTCCATTTCCTCCCCCCGCAACCAATCCGTCTCGTCTTCTGTTTGAAAACATTCCGCCGGCAGAGGTGGTATCGAACGGGGTGGTAAAACGAATCGGTCAGTCGAAGACGGGGTTGTCGATGTCTCCCCGCGTCGTTCTCCGTCCATCATGGGGACGAGTGATGAAAAAAAGGGTGTCGATTGAGAGCACGCGAAATGTGGTAAAAATGACGTCGCATTGATGATCGCGAATTTGTGCGCCCGATTGTATTTCACCCTTTGCGGCGAGTGCAAAAGGATTGCGGAGATAATCTGGTTGCCCGCGACCGAAGTCGTTTCCTGGCTCGGTAAAATCGTCGGAATCCGGTAAGTCGCCGGGATTTTCAGCTTGGAACTACGTACCTGAGTTACTATAGGATAGTTCAAGTCAATGAAATATTGCATTGACTTGAGCGAAGGATGAATATCCTATGAGCGAAAACGAGTGGTCAATATTGAATCGAAGATAATAAGAATACCACTGGTTTCTTTTAGTTTTGTTACTGTTCTCCTCAACTGGATTGGTGTTTTTCTCTGGAAAATTTGTTTCAATTTCTAGAAATATCCCCGCATTGCCATTTGTGCCAGAAAGTTCACGATACCAATTCGTCCACTCTTCTGTATGCACAACTATTTTTAAACGAAATGTTGCCTTTTAAGTGTAAGCCTTTTTTCTCATGTCTGATAAATATTTATCGATCATTGCTGCTTCTAGTTATGAAAGTAAATTTCTTACACCAGTTATGGATTTTCACGGGTTACAAATGGTTGCGTTCTCACTGCAATTAATGATTCGGTAAATGACTGCTTCAAAGGGCAGTGAGAAGAATAATTTTATTTGCACGACCTTGGTTCACCATTGGATTCCTATGAATTAATTCGCAATAAAAAAACTCTGAGCGGTTTTGCAACGTGTCTCGCCTGATTCCCCTCAATGTGTAGTGTACGTCATGACCTCAGCAACGATGGGATCGATGTGCTTCGTCGAATCCTGTTAACGTCTTCACATCTCATTTCCTTCGTCTCCCCATTCCGATCTGCTGTCATTTGCATTAATACGACTCCCTCCGATTTCACCGCAGAGGTCTACGTGATTCAACTCCCTCTCTCATTTTTCAGCTCAGACCCTCGGAGGTGACGTCTTGCCACGGAAGGCACAAACTTGAATTACTACCACAGTCTCTGTGTGAAGGATTTATTTGTGTTTTTGTTCCAAACACGTCGGGTGGTTGATTGAAAACTTTAAAAACAGAGCTAAATGGGGGAAGAAAGTGATTTATGTTCGGATTTGAAACCACTTGCCCTCTCTCCCGACCGCACCACCCACACCTTCCCTCCACTCTGCCCTTTCATCCCCTCATCCCTGCCATTTTCGAATGCTGGCTGATGCTCAAGAGCAATTCGTCTTCCCCCTTTTTCTCTCTCTCTCTCGTTCATTTTCTTTATGCACCTTTCCTCTCGTCCTGAAGATCGGGCTCCACAATTACGTCCCCCCCTTCTCTTTGACGCACCTAAAGGGGCCTTTGGGAGCTATGCGGACCTTTCCCTCCAGTCTGTGTTCGGGCATTACCATACAGTGTCCCTTACGACCGAAATATGTCCTACGCCGCACTCGCGAAATTAATCCCATGCGGTGCATTTCCGATGCAGGCGTACCAATGCAGAGCAACGCTGGCGTATATTGGTTCCAGGCACCTTGCTGCCTGGACATGCTGGAGTGATGTTTATCAATTTTCATTTTTAATCGCGGATACCTGTGGTACTCATCCCGTCGGGCAGAACATAGTCAACGAACATCCGGCACTAATCAAATTTGTTTGCTGAGTTAGATGATGTGTTAACTGTATGATTTACGTTAAAAACGATGAATAAAGACGGGCATGCCTTGACAATATAATCAGGCGACCCACGGCACCAATGAGGTGGCTTTTATATGGGACATGATCTGAGCAGAGACACACTGAAGATTCTTATTTAATTCTTTCCTACCTTTTTCCATCTATCAGCCGTGATCCGACATACTCCATCTTCTCCGGCGTCTAATAATATTCTGGACGGGTTGGGTACCAATATAAAGATGGGCCAGCATAGAGATAGTAATGAATAGGAAATATCTAAGAATACACTGTTCTTATGCAGCCAGTGTATGCTTGCTGCATGTATTGCATCGGAAATGATCAGTCTTTTTAAGGTAAGTTAATAGGAGTTTTTCATATCAGTCCTCATAGGTGAAACTCCGCCTTATATGTGATATAGGCATTGGTTATCATCGCCTATGACCCTAATTTCCCAAACAACAACATTGAAAGTGGGGTATAATATATATAATAATATATATATTATTGTAATATAATATAATAATATAATATAATATTATATAATATAATAATATATATAATACCCGGTATATGAATCAAGGAATCCAAAGTGTTCGCTCTCAAAACAGAACTGAAGTTTAAGCCCCATTAGGAATTTTCTCTTTGATATACCTATATATTTTTTTCTCTTATTTTCTCGAAAAGCTGCTAAAGGTTTAAGAAGAAAATTTATCGTGATTTTTTTAATGTGAAGACATATATTGTCTTTCAAATTCTAAATTTAATCTAAAATTTTCTCTCTAGTACGCAAACAGCAGCAATGCGTATTATTCTTGCCGCCGCCTTTATATTGGAGAAAAGTTGTTTTCTCTTATTTATGCCTTTTCACCGTAAACAACCACATCGTTATTCAAGCTAAAATAACCAGTAGTAGTAACATTTTAAAAATTGAGTTTATAATTTTATTTTTATTTTTTGATCATTTTATTCAGTTGTAATGTCTGTTTACTAATCACTTATTACTAATGAAATATGCTGAAACCTTTCTTATTATAATATCAGTTGAAAGATGAATCGACCATCTACTCGTCAGACTTTGATATACTATTGGATAAAGCCTTTGGTCGTGGCAGAGGGCGCGAAACTGTCCATTGAGTCGGAAATAATGATTACACATCAATATTACCAAAAGCAGAATTGGGAAATCAGAAATAGTAGAATCTCGTCAGGAAATCAAGAATTTAACAAAGGAAGTAGTCAAGGCATCAGCACTTTGGAATTGGTAGCCTTCAAAAACTCTTAAATATTAATCATACAAAAAAATGTCGACTTCTTTAAAGCATAAGATTTAAAATGCGTAGACATTGTTAAAACCTCAAATCGCGGACTTTAATCTGCTAGGAAAGTAAGTCAAGAACGTTGACTGTAAATAGAATCGGATTTAAAATAAAACTTCCAAAATCTCGACGTAAGCTTGAGGAAATACGCATTCCGGGATCTCATAGAATTCTGGGTGATTGCCTAGACGAACGCCTGCCGTCATCCCTGGAATCTCTGGCGCGGTCGGAATTTCGACGCTCGAGTCTTCGGCGTGCCTCGCGAAAATAGTTCGCCAATTAAGTCTTCTCTGCTTCCGTTTCCTCCCTTTCGTCTACTTTGTTGTTTTTCCTTAACTCTTTTCCTCCATCAAAGATAGATTTAATTTCGCAAATGAATTTCCTAAATTGCCAAATCGTTATTTTAAGTAACATACCTTTGTGTTTCCTCGTGCTCGCTTTTCTTTCAACATTTTCCCTAGAATGGACGCTTGTGAGAAAATGTGGAGTGACTTATATTAACCTTTAAATGAACAACTAATATTTAACTTGAGCACCCGAATGTATTTATGGAGTCCTGTTCGACGTATCTTCTACGAGGAATTATTTTTTTTTAGAATTCCATCTGTAACAAACGGTCTACATCATAATTAGCGATAGTGATTGGAAGAAGAAAAAAGAATAGATTTTTAGTCAACAACTATGGGTAGATTTTCAGCTGAGATCTTCATTTGCCGTTTACTTTCCAATAAGATGAGCCGCCTTGGTTTACTATCGTACCCAGATGTGTATCGCACTCTGTCAACCATTTGCCCATTGAATTCTGGACCTCCATCGTTGTCGGGTGATTCGACATGAATTTCTGAAGATCGTTCTTGGAAATCTGTCTGGAGACCCTCCCCAATCCCACATTAAAAACTATTCGAAACTTCTCAGTTAATCCTGCGGGCGATCATCCTGGGATGTGAACTGTCGTGAGGATATGAATAAAATTTTAAATATCGAATATTGGAAAGGGGATCTCAACTCCCTTACAAGGATTATTTGAGATACCTTGGGAAAAAGGAAAAAAAACATCACAACGTTTCCTTGCTTCCGGTGAGCTCTCCAGCGAGGAGTCTGGTTGTTTTTGGCGTATTGCATTTGCTTGAGATCTCTTCCTCCGGGTCTGGGGTCTAGCCCATTGGGACTAAGTGCTCCATTATCGATCATAAGCGGTCCCTTCTCTTGTCTCGCTCCCCCCCCACCTCCCCCCCATCCCTCCCCTCCCACCTCCATCCCTCCCATTCACCCGCAGCACTCCGTGCACTTGCGAAGTTGACCTTTCCCGACGTTCTAACTATTCCTTCCCCCTCCCTTTCGATCCCTCATCCAATTCCCTTCCCTGCTCCCCCACATCTCCACCCGAAGCTTCCGCGCCGACTTATCCTCGTGGGCTGGAGGGATTGTATCCCTCGGGACTCCCCGGTTTAGGGGATTTTCGAGTGGGGACTTTGGCGAGGGAGACGCCTCGGGCGTGTATGGTAATGTGTCCCGGAACCCATAACCGTTCCAATCCAACGTGGTTGATCATCCGCTCCCGAAATCTCTCCCCAGGTAATCCTTCCCCCCCCCCTCGGACCGTTTTGCATCCCCCGTCCCATTTTTTCTGTGGATCTCCCCATTGAATTCATAGATATCGCGCCGTTACCGCAAGTTAGCAAGTCCATATATGTATTTGCTGGGGAAAATAACATTGAGAGTCGTGAAAAGGAGTTGTTTATATAGTACCAGGCGAGAAACCATCTAGGGTTTCAAACTCGCTTGCCATTGTGTCTTCTCATTGCGCCCCGAAAGAGGACGCATGCGTTAACTACTATTTAGTTGTATTGACCTTCCTAGTCTAATAATATATTTGCACTGACTATTCTGTGGACAATTTTATCTCTAACAGTCAACATACCCTTCTAAAAAGTGGACTCTTAATTAGCTGGTTATTGATATTCCTCAAAAGCTTATTCCATGAAATATATTCTTCGAGCAACGTATTTATTCAAGGACATAAAGTAATTTTTGAGATCCCTGATATTTAACAGCATCTCTTATATTTATGTTAAATAAAGCACATAATTAGGTAAGTGAAACTTTTACGTGATAAGGGAACGTTTGGATATGGATCGTTTATACATGTAAAAAGGATAAGAACGTCGCGTGATATGGATATATTTAGTGAACTCTTTCACCATAATTTCAAAGTTATGACTATTTGTATTTAACGGTTTAATTGTGAAATTTTAATATCAGTGACTAAAATCACTCTCTAAAATCCTTCAAGGCTTTAAGTTTTAATATTTATTTCGTCTCCATCCAAAATAACATTTTTTTCTGCATTGAAGCATTGAACTACTTAAAAATAACGTCTAAACTGTTTTCTCTTATATTTATAAAACTCCCGTGATATTGTGTATTATTCAAATTCTCTACCCTTCTGCACTGCCTGGTGTATTCGACATTTATAATTATATGTTCTTGCATTTCACATCATAACCTTAGAGGTTTTACGGTATTTTACTCAAACATTTCCAAAAACGTAGCCACGTTGCTAACTCAAAAGGCTGCGACAGAGAAGTTCATGATAAATGTGTGAAAAAGGGTGATGAACAGGCTGTCATACGTGAAAGTCTCCTAGATAATTTGTGTTTTCCCAACCTCAAAAGTTTCAAGTTGTCAGCGGTTAGGTTTCTCCACCCTGGGAATTTCTGCTTGGTCAAGTAAATACTGAACGAATATGTAGTATCTGGATTGTTGCTCTGAAATAATACTCATTATATTCCTCTGTAATGCACAGTAATAAAAGCAATGTAGTGCTACTGTTCCAAAGAAGTTTTCATTTTGGAAGAATCCCCCTTCAAAAATAAGATTTTTATTGGTATTGATGGTGGAAATAATATATGCTGTGGAATTTATTATTCTATTAGAAGGCAGGAATAACATATATGACATGAAAATTTCAATCCTTATTATCAACATGGGGTGTTCTACCTGATAGGGTAGGTTTTGTTGTAGTTATCCCAATCTGATTTCCTTTTTCTTACCCCGACCCTTGAATGCCTCTTTCCTCACTCATTCACGAATTTCTCTCTTCAGATAGGTTCACTTTCTAGCTCTCTCTATCTCATCATCCCATTCTAAATAACGTCCTATTTAATAAAATTCATTCTTATGAAACTATAATAAATCAAGAGATTCTGATTTTCGATTTGAAGGTTAACTTAGTTCCGCAAGAACGTTACCATATGTAGCAATAATTACGATATGAAATCCGAATCACTTCAATAAATGTTACTCTATAACTAGAAATATATAAATGCGGTTAATTATTTCCGGAAATAATGCATGACGATGTACATACCTTAGCATTCAGCATCTCAGTAAATATATTTGTGAAGTTAAATGCTATTATTAGGTATTATTATATAATTAGCATGCTATATTTTGTTGGAAAATTATAAAATCAAACTGTAGTTCAACAAAATGGCTCCAAAACTTACCATGCACCGGAAAAATCTGTTAAGCAAGCAAATACTCCCAGATGAACGTAAGACGTCGCGTCGAAACACTCATGATAACACTGCAGAACAGAAGTTATGGTATCACCATCCGGCTTTCACCTTTCGTGCGAAAGGCAACTTTTCAAACACTATCAAAGTCACATTTCCACGTCCCGCGATGGACAGTTTAATCATTCAGGCGATCGGTATGCGTATCAGTGAAACATCTGAAGTAACTTTTACGTCTCATAGACTTTCAGTATTACAACAGAGTAGTATATTTCTCCTTCGGAGCATATGAGTTGACTGTCACGTTACCTTCGACGTATTTTCTCTTCCTCCGCCTCAACATCGAGAGCCTATCGCCACTTTTCACCTCTCATTCGACCCTTCCATTGTTGTGGAAGTGCGTGTCCCATTATCGCCTCTTCCCTTCCTCCCCTCCCGCATTCTTGCATCCACCCCTCACTAATTCACTTCCGCCCCGTGACGTGGACATCCGTCCTTAACTTACCTCCCTCCCACCTCCTCCATTCCCCTTTACTCTCCCCGCTCCACTAAGCACCTACGCGCCCAAAACCGGCGTGGACGCTCGCGGATTGTGTCCGCGTGACGTCACGATGCTTGTCGTTCGTTTGTCTACTCGGTGCATTCGAAGGAGTTTCGATTGTTTTCGTCCTGCTGGTTTGAATATTTTTCTTCCGACAGCGTTTCGACTTAAATAAAATGGAATTACTTGAGGATTGAGATGCAACACTGACCGGATTATAATTTTAACTCCTAAGTCTGATGTAAATTGAATGCCTATCTCATATACATCATCCTTTGGTGATTGACATTTAAGCATCAGTACATTTGTAATCTGTGGAGCATCGATTTTCTCTCGTACCATGCATCACATTTACCATGTTACTGATAGTATGACGATCCTTATACGGATCACCTATTTGCAACTCTTCCCTCTATTCCTTTGCGATTGTATCCGTAAAAATGGATGTTTCCAGCATGAGTACACTATTTACAGTATTTCTCAATGTATTTTCTTTGCTTCCAAATTTTATCCCTATCTTTCAATTCAACGTTCCATTTTTAATGATAAATGATCCCTAACGTTTCCGTAACTGCCCCAGAAGAGGAGAAAATTATTCGCCATTCAAAGAAAACATCGCATTTTCATGACCGCAGTGTTTCGGCGTGGAAGCGGATCGAGTTCTTATCGTAGGAAAATCTTTGATTTGGGTGAGAAGCATTTGGCGATGTTGTTCTGCGTGGGTTGACTCGCTTTGGGCAGACAAGGCCACATGATGTCATGGGATGTTGCGTGGCGGAACGTTTATTTTTACTTATTCCATACCGTTCCGGGGGGAACAAGATGTATGAAAAGCGTCAGTGCCCATTTCTTGTGATGCAAAAATCCTTTGGAAGATTTAGTCATCCCCCTTCCTTTTTGTTACCCCAAGATTTAAATGTGGCACGGGAGCAATAATGTGAACGAGACGCGTAGACGAAGGTTATTTGCTTTCTTATTTCACTGAGTGGTTAACCAAAGGAAGTGAGAATTGCGGAGAAATGGGAATGTGGGGTTCTATTATTTACTTAAAAGTGTCTAAGGGAGATAACAGTCTCGTTCGATTAACAATAATCCTGATTATGAGTTTTCGGAATCCAAGTATATAACGCAAACTGAAGAAAAAGTCTGCGAACTTCCATATCAGAAACGGAACCTCGGGGAATGTGTTGTTGCGAAGACAACATTTTGTGTCAAGCTTAGCAACGCTGCGTGATCTGTCTCCCTGTTGACCACAGTGATTTTCATATTTTATACTTCTCTATCACCTCGCTTGAAACTTTAGGAGAACATTTCGGTATGCACGATGCACTTCAGATGCATCCAACATCTTAACCTCTGATACTGGAACCTTGAGCATGCTCAATTAAGGAATAATCGTTTAAAACTCGAATGGTATGCGTACTTGAGATTATTTACTTGGATTGCAGCCATATCCTCTGCTTAGATCTTCGTCTGAACTGGTCGATGCACGCAACTTTATCACAAATCATATGAACGAAATAGTTTCACTCGTAACTTTGTGGAAATTCATGACAATAGATTTATTACAAACTTTTACAAACCACAATACACTCCGAGTCTACCTCCTAATTACCTCCTACCCTCTTCTCATCAACAACCCCCCCCCTCCCCTCCCCCATCCAGTCCAGTTTTTGGTATATATAAGGGGTCTCGCCCTGTGACTTCACCTGGTGATGGTGCTTAGCGCCGAAATCTGGGTCGTGAGTTTGCAATTTTATTGTGGTTTGTAAAAGTTTGTAATAAATCTACAAATCATATGAGTCATGGCTGCTTTTGTTCCGGAGCAAGATGCTCAAATGCTTTAGCGATTTCGTTGATCATGACAAATTTTTGTTGCAATGGCCTAATCAATGCAATCTCTACGTTTTGAATTAATCGAACAGTCGAATGAACTGTCAGTGGCTATTATCAATCACACTTTGATCGTCTATTTTTTTTTAATACCTTTAAACTTATGTTTTCATATATGTTGCATGCTTAATGTTTGTGGTACAAAAATGTAACTTAAGATGCTTGTATTAATCCTTAATGTTAGCTGTAATATAGGAATGATTTAGGATTCTGTATAATTTCTGTAAACCATTTAAGATGTTTTCAAATTCTTAGTGCTTGTGCAATCAAAATGCTCAGATTATTGATAACAGTGATAATAATTTATGCCTCTTATTATTTCTTATTCACATCACTAATACTGTCTGTTTTTCTTTTTTCTAGCACCGGGAAACGGCTTGGATCAAATGCCTTAGCAAGGTAATATTTCTCACACTGCATAATTGAAATTGTTTTTAGCTTTAACCATCCTTAGCTGTAATAATACTTGAGCCATTCAGTATCATTAATAGGCATTTGCCCTTAATTGGTGGTTATTAAGGAAAATTGTTTATTATTATTGTTTGCCTTGTTATTAAGGAAATTATTCATTTTATTTTTCTACGTATTAGATGTTACAGCATGTACTCGTCGTAAATGCTGTCAAATACACCCTATGTGTATCATTTGTACGTCACCGTTCATTTTACGCATTACTGCCTACACGGAGAAAATGAAAGTAGCTGGGTAAGCTTAAAAGCATGTAAACCCTGTAAAAGTTCCCGGTAGAGTCAGCTTTTCCTTGCTAACCTGATTACGGAAAAGAGTAGTCTATTTTCTTAATCCTTTTTGCTTCCCGCCATTCCTTCCCGTGCCTTCGACACCAAACCTCCTCGACCTTTCTGATTTTTTGGATTCGTTGCATTTCTGGCCCGATTCCAGAATCCTAAGGTAATACCCGTGTGCTTAGGAAGCCCTAACGCTTGCATTCAATGTTATGAACTGTCACCGTACAATCAAATTAACGTGTTCAAACATTGCATGCGTGTTGTGTTCCGCTGCTTCAGGAAAGCACACTTACCTGGCTCTCACTATAATACAATGTGCGTGACAAGGAAAATGAAGGAGTGAATAATTCCTAGCGGGTATATAGTGAGATACGGATAGGAATTAAAGCGAAATATTCGAATTCTGCTCCAATATCGCAATGTCAGCCATCCATTGTTTAGTGCACAAAATGCAAGGTATTCGGAAAGATAAAAGGTAATCCTTCTTTCGCCCCGATAAAATATCATTAAGGACTGAAATTTTCTTTTCTTTATTTTTTCGTGCCGTTTCAGTGGTGAAAATCGACCGACAGTAATTTAATTTCGCTGACTACTCCGTTGGCGTTGAAGAATTGAAGATAATTTCAGGGATGAACTTGAGAAAAAGAGGAAGGGCACTATAGTTTGAATGACGCGTAGACGAAGGCTTTTTCCTTCCTTATTTCACTGAGTGTTTAACCAAAGAAAGTGAGAATTGCGTGTCCACAATGCTCACTTCCTTTGGTAAATTGAATTTCACACTCTACAAAGAGTTGTACGCTAGCTGTTTGTGATATATCGTTCTCTTAATCCAAAATTTACATTCGACATGTATTGAGCGGAAAGTGGTTCTCACTATGGAAAAACGTGCTGTTTTCACACTCTGCTGATGCTTAAAAAATTCTTTAATGGTGTTTCGTATTTCATTATTTTATTTTTTTCATATTTTTGATGAAATTAATGTTGTTTTTCGTAGTTCTTGTGGTTACTTTTTCACTAAAGTTACAATTTTCCATCTCCTCCAACTTCCCCAGTTTAATGTTAGATCGAAGGTTTCCGCGGCGCTGGTTAGATGCTCTCTGCATGGCTCCCAGTTTAAGGTAACAGAAATTGAGTTGTCTAAAAGTTACCTAAATCCTGAAAAAAGAATCATGTCATTAACTGCAGCCTCCATTATCCATAGTTACGTAGACTTTTTCCACCTAAAGTAATCGAGAGCTGGAAATGTCGTATACTGCAGTCAAGCCGGAGGTTGTTGTGGAGACAGAATTCCGATTAACTGCTCTGGAGTTACTTGTGGTCATTAATGTCCTCATTTCACGTCAAATCTTGTGCTAAAAATTGTTTCTATTCTAAAACCCCCGTACCTTTCTATTGTGTCCTAAGTCTATTTCAATGGGTGAAATGGAATTTCAACCACGGCTCACTTATGAAAAGCTCAGGACAGAGCCAATATTTTGAAGTAATATCATCTTCAATCCTTTTCCATAGGAAAAAAGAAGCGACGGCAACTCTTTATTTGAGACAAGGGATAAGTAATATGGATATTTATGTGATTGGCGATGTTACTCCCCAAGTTCACAATTCTTCCTATCTATTAATTTCTATTTTCGGTGTAAAGCCGTGAAGTTTGGTTTTCCGATGACGCATCTATTGTGCATTGTGAGTCCTAAGTGAAATCAAATTTTGATCGGACAGAGAATTTATTTCAACTCTTGAGCATTTCCTGATGTTTGGAGAATTATATATGAGATAACTGAACCCAACCAACGCCTACTCGTGGTGATGGAATAGAGGGGAAATGGTTTGACTTTATCTTAAAACTTACGTGATTGTTTTTGGTAACAACTTCTGCGCATTAACTCTTTTTGCTTGTCAATGTGGAATTATCAGTAACAGCTTTCTTTTCTCGTTGGATAAAGGTTATGCGCTGTGGATTTGTGGACTTACTTTGATTGAACTACCAGTTTTATGCTTTATTTAATCGAACATTATCCTCTAAATGTGAAAAAATTCTTCTGAAATAAGTTGAGCATATTATTTTGGCTATAGCCGTATGGACATGCCAAAATAATTCGCTGGGCCTCGGTGCTTGTCTGCCGTTTCTTCCTCGTTATATAAAGTTCCCTTCGTTTGTAGTACTGGAGATTTGAGGCGTAAATTACATGATTTTTAGTCCAAAGGCATAGATTTTGATTAAGTCAAAATGTTTTTATTATTCTAGGTTTTTAATGAATTTTACAAAACAAGTAATATTATTTAATGGTGACAGCACTGCTGCATTTTATGTTCCTAAGCATGCACCTACCAATCTTCTTTCACAAAATTCTGAACAATGTTGATCTCTGAACAATTTGAAATGGTAGTTATTAATTAAATTACTAATGCGGAAATAATAATCACGTGCGCAGATATGTTGGGTATTACTGCAGGGCGTTGGACTCCTCTTCCAAAGTTGGATGTCATTTTCCCATTGGCCATTTAATGTTTTTTTGAGCTTAATAACAGTGAAATAATGTCTTGATGATTTACGGCATCTCCAAAACAGAAGATGGATCCGGCGTAGGCGTTCATTAAATATATGGGTGCATCAAATCATGTACTGCTAGAATTGAGATTTATTCAATAGAATCCACGTTAGCTGTTTGTGATATATCGTTCTCTTAATCTAAAATTGGAGTGTTGCATGGGAATTCTTTATTTAAACATACATGTCAGTTTTACAAGGGGCAATGATCGAGAAGTGAATCAGAGAATAAATCTGAAAATGAATCAGTGTTAGGTAAAACTCCTTTTCATAATTGTTTCAGTGAATCTAAAATCAAATGGCCTCATCGATAGGGAAGACGACTTTCAAAATCTCATTAAAGGTCAATAATATGGGAGACATTTTTCTCAAGAAATAAATGTCCTTCATCGGAATATTTCCTGATCAGGGTACTCGTCTGGTCGCGCAACCAGTGCCGTGTTGTGCATGTGGTACGTATTCAATGGAAAGGAATCCGTCAAATTCCCGACTTTTTCTAAGTGATAACAAACGCTATGCGAATCAAAGTATTTGGCTTTTGATTTAAGGTAAAAACACTAATTGCAATAAGTACCAATATTTTTACGTTGCTATTGTGTCACTCATCACTCCGGTATCGTTGAATGAAGTCATCGTTTCGCGCCATGGCTTTATGCTTAGTGGCTAACTACATGTTCAATAAATAAGGGAATTTTTAGACATGGATTACTTATATTTTTTTAAATTGTTGAAAATGAAACTAATGGTGTCCTCGCACGTGTTCGGAAGTTGTTTTTGGAGGTCTGCTCTGATGAAATCCTAACCTGGTGCATCATAACTTATCCTTATTCGAAATTCATACCAACTGCGATTATAGATTGATTACGGCTGGGGAGAGAAATAGACTCCATTGAAACCAGGGAGGATATGAAATGCGAACAACTATGTAAAAAGCACACGCCGGGAATCGGAAAATTTGCTTCAAATTTTGCGCCCAATTTTTTATCGCTACTGTAGTGTAATATCACTTTTTTAGTGTTTGTAGGAAGAAAATTTGCTACAAATTTTGCGCCGAATTTTTTATCGCTGCTGTAGATTAATATCATTTTTTTTAGTGTTTGTAGGAATAAATATTTGTAATTTAAAGTAAGTAATTTTAATATTTTTGTGTCTAGAAATCGAGTCTTTCTTGGTAAATGAGGACTTAAAAGGGAAACAAACACTTCTTTACTATTCTTTCAGTCGATTTTGGTCTAAAAATGGTAATACTCTTTTAAAATCTTTGAGACTAG
Source organism: Platycnemis pennipes (assembly GCA_933228895.1). Classification (NCBI taxonomy): domain Eukaryota; kingdom Metazoa; phylum Arthropoda; class Insecta; order Odonata; family Platycnemididae; genus Platycnemis; species Platycnemis pennipes. Next base: position 57,449,740 of record OW121848.1, read on the forward strand.
TATTGAAAATAACTCTGAAACATGCGAATCAGTACCTGATTTGGTGTTATTAATTAAAATATTTTCACCTTATATCATTTGGGAACTGCCTTTTTATTTCTTTCTTTGTGTTAAGTAGCGTGGATGTTGAAATCTATGTGGTTATGATGAAAAAGCGTTCAAAGTGAATGTCAGTCTGTTTGGTGAAAATACATTACATAAGAAAAACGGCGCATAAAATTTACTGTTAATTTGTTTCTATGTCTCCTATGACTTCCCAGAAATTTCAAGCACCCATTAAAATCACTCATTTAAGGTTTAGTAGGACGTGCCCCAAGAGGGCTCTCTATGTTGGAACGCGGGCCTCGCGGGCGATGTAAGGAGCCATTCATATAAAACGTAACGCCTAGATTCCATTTTTATCATCCCCCTCTTGATCTATATGAATTCAGTAACAATCTCTATGACCCCCCCAATCCAAAGTACGTCATGCTGACATTGAACCATATCTTGAGTGGGTAATGAAACAGACAATATTTCTTAAAACCTTATTTCTTTCTCAATACTGTAATTTATTTGCTAAAGGTTATTTGAATTGTCATTATTATTTCAACTTAGAATGAATTTTTAATGTACATACTTTTCTTCCAAGGTAACAGAAGGCTGAACCTCAAGTTCATATCATACGCATGATAAAAGTTGCCTACCTTAGTTAGCTTACTCAAGGACGTCCCCCTACTTGCCCGTTTTCTAAAAGAAAAACTGGCTAATATTAACGTTTTGGCGTATGGCTTCAAACCTATGCCGTTTTTTGTGAGCAAATAGTCCATATTTCATCAAAAAAAGTTTTTTATTTCTCGACGAATATAATACATATAATCGGTTTGACACGCAATTCTTTTCGCGACATATAACGCGCTGTCGCATGAACGTGCGAGCTAAATTCAACGTTGAAAGCAGCGTCATTTTTTTAATCGAAGTTAGACATGGCTCAAGAGAGCTCGAGAAGTCTCCTGCTTATGCTCTCCCTGATTTTGAGCCTCGCAAACAAACGTGGTCGTGGAAAAAAATAGGTTTCATAAATTTGACAGCACAGGCTCGAACTACATGACCGTGACGTCACCCTTGACCTAAGGGGAGCGGCGCAGTGAAGAAGGTGGATGCGTCGGCCGTGTGTTAGAGGTCTGTTTTACTTTTCCGGACAACGAAGTGTATTCCACTTCATTATCTTGATTTTAAAGTATCATGAGATTCTTTATGGGCGTAAAGTTAGCCAGTAATTATGATGAACGTTTGTGTTACCCTTTTAACCAAGACATTTTTCTCGGGAAAAGCCGAGTCATGCGTGAAACTGTCCGTGTGCCTTGGAATGAGTATTTGGATGTATAGGTAACGCATGGTAAACAGTAGTGAACCAGTGTTCATCATACGAAAACATTGAATTTGTCTTCGAGTCTCATTCTTTAGTTATTAATAATCTGCAATGTTGTAGGAATATGTATTTCAAACATATGCAACCCTGCCCTTATCTCATTATTCCTTATTTCTGTTTTATATTATAGTCAGCTGTATCGCAGCTCCAGCTTCAATTCATCTTCGTCCGGACGAGGTAGTGGCAGTGGGGTGTCAGCCGGCGAGGGGAACTGCGATGAGATGCTATTCTCAGAAGACCCTTCCTCGCTTGAGGAAGGAGTCATTGACCTCAATCATAAGGTGAGAAATCTAATTTGCCTTTTTTATGCCTCCAGATCTGGAAAACTTTGATGTTTAGCCAGAATCGGTGTGAATAATGCTAGTACCTAAATTTCATTTGGTATTTATTTTACTACTCTGGGAAAAGCTAGATATCTTAGATCCCCAGTCCTGTGGGACAATATCTGTATTATGTAGGCTAAAGTATATGGGTTCAACATGATTTTATTGGAAATGATTGGCTGGATAGCTCAGTTCCCTACACAGAAAACCTACACCAAAAAAGCTACACCACTGTATTTTTATTCCAATGCTTTGTTGATTTTCATCCTCAGTAGTGGAAGTGGTAGATTTCATGAATTATTTAGGATGAATTTTCCTCCGTGTTAGTGTGAAGTATGTGATTAGCATCTGTATACCGTGGTTAATACACAGGGGACCTTTCTTGTGTCCATAGGAGGGCTGCATATAAGAAAATGTTGATTTCTACATTAGAACAATTTTTTTCGTGTAAAACCCAGTCATTTAGCACTTCTGAGGGTAATTCCGTATCCTTGTGGTATCGATGGTGTATGTATACCCTTGATCATACGGTCAGCTTTGCATCTGTGATCATCTGTGCTATTGCAATTCTGTTTCCGCTTTTACACCACCAAGTGTTCCTGGTGTCAGTGTTGTTTTTTGTCATGTCACGTTGATGCATAGGGTAGTATCCTAGGTCATTCAATCAGTCTGCTGAATTAATTTCTTCGTGCTTTGGTTTTGGCTTTGTGATTGGACTAAAGACTTAATAAATTTGATAGTTTATAGGGGTATTCTGAAAGGGGAAAGCTCACTCAATATCACCTGCATAGTGCTAAAGCACGCTTCACCTTCACTAAGCACCTAATTCCGACCCAGTACCTATTTATTTTTAGTGGAATTTATGTTTGTGAAATATGTTATAATTTCCTTCTTTAATTTAATACCATGAGTTAAGTACCTCAGAATTCTTTTACATCAGCTGTAGTGCTTAACTATTTTCTCAGTATTTCGAACTGGCATCCAGTAGGATGACCTTTTAATATGGGTTGCTAACATAGTGAGAAACGCTTATTACTAGTCAGTAATTAGAGTCTAACGAAATGATTTTCTCACTGCGACCACTTGTGAATGTATGAGATTTTTTCTTGTGATTTTGATTAATGATAATGATAACTTGGCTGAATGATCCTCTAAATTTGAATTATTGAACTTATTGCTATCCATGTGCCTCCTAAAATATTCTGAATTTTTTAAAAGCTGTCTTTCCAAGGAGAAAACTATTTTAAACAAAAAACAATGAAAATAACCCCACAAAACCTCAGGAGTCAACCTGAAGATCAGGTGATTGTGAAGGTAGAGATCACTTAGCACTAAGTCCTATGGCATGTGAAATTCATGTATCAGGATAAGAGGATCATTTCCTGTTCCCATGCTACCCATAGTTTCCCAGAAAGATGTTGTGCCTAACAAAATTGTAGCATTGGTTTAGTTCTTTTCATTGGCAGGCCTCTCCCAGATTTGAATCTATAACCTCTGGTTAGAAGTAGAATACTGATCCCCTGGGATCCCAGTCATTATAACTTTCATTGAACCCTATGAATTGTAGATGAACTTTTGAAAAATCGGGTTGTTATTTTATGAATGGCAAGTTTTATATTTTATCGTGCATCATATATTCTGTTGCATGAAATTATTTCTCTCTCCCATGAGATAGTCTCTTTAAACTAATTAGGATGCTGATATATGCCATCAATTGGTACACATAATGTGTAGGATGAATTTCTGTTGATAATTTGGGATAATAATTGAAAAATTAATTTAAAACATTAATTTTAAATTTTAATTGGTAAACGTGACTTATCCAAGTAAATTTTCCTCTGAATCAGCGTATAGCTATATCCTTAGTTCTTTGAGACCATATGTGGCATACCGCAACTATGTATGCAAAACCATGATAACCTTCTTCATTGTGTGATATGTGGCATCATATTTTGTAGCACAGTTATTAATACCCTCCATAATCCTGCTGGTGCTACTGATGGGTATAAAGCTCATCTATGTTGTAATCTTGGTGACTACCCACCATGGTAGGGATTTAATTTACTTAAGATTGGGAGATACCCAAGGAAACCAGTTTTATGTGAAATAACTAAAATGTATGCCCACTTACTCTCAATATGAGTATTTCATTATTTGCCTTTATGTACTTCATTTTTATCAAATACACTATCATATATATGCTATGTTCAATTACTAAAAGAAAAATTGAGGGTTAGCCCTTGCTTGTGTGTGTGTGAAAACAGTGGAGTAGTTTGGCACATCCTGCTTAACCTGAGATGTGTGATATTTTTGGTACCAGAAGGAAACCACAGGCGGCACATGGAAAGGAACTGCCCCCCTACCATGATGAGTGAATTTCACCTGTTAATGGGCTTGGTATTTGGTTGAGCTCAACTCTCACCAATCAGACTAACTTTCTGGTTGAATTCTGGTCATCCTTGTTCTCTTTCATCACCTTATTCCCCTAATTTATTAGGAATAATTTCATATTGCCATGCCATATTTTCTTCTCTAGTTTTATGTCAATTTAAACTTGAGTAAATTTGAGTAAAAGTTATAAATCTTTAAAAAATGTGCCCTTATTTTGGGAATTAAATCTTGCTTAGTATTATGGAGCTCATATCAAAGATAAAGACTTGTGTTTTACTTTCCTTTCATTGCATTCCTTGGTGAACTTATACTGAAGTATTTGAATAAGGCAAGTACTTGAAAAAGTATTTCCACATCCATATAATGGAGAAATATTTGATCTAGTAATATAATTTGATGTACTAATATTAAATTTGTGGATAAGTCATGAATTGATGCAAAGCCATGAGTATGATTTGATAATTTTCCTTCTTAAATAAAAGTACCTATATATGTATAGATGTTAATAATGTACACCTCACAGATGAATATTTACACACATATGATAGTTCTATAAATGGAAATCAGTTAAATGGTGGATTCGCCATAGAGGAAACTATTGCTTTAATTAATAGATTGAAGATCATTCAAAGAGGAGGTATTAGGTAGCTTTTATATTGATAAATTATCATTACTTATAATTTCATTGCCAATATGCTGCATCTGCATTGCTTCATAAATTACTGTTGATTGCACATGTTCTATGCTGTTAATAGTGTAAGGAGGCACTGACTTCACCATTCTATCACAAAACATATCACAGTGAACTTTCTCTAGAATGTTGCTACGTGGAAGTCTCACCTGGAAATCACTTCATGCTCTAGGATTATAATTATTTTCAGAAAATAACTATCTGACTTTGGTTGAATTTTTTAATGCTTTGAAATCAGAAAATAGGTAATGAATGCATGGCATGAAGCTTACTTGAAATTATAAGGTCCGAGATTATCTCATAATCACCTGTTTTACCTGTCTTAGTTTGTTTCAACTCGTGTGTATCCTCTATTTTCTGCTCCAAAGTTTTTTTGTTAGAGAATAAATCAAACTGAAAATGATATAATTTTCTTGGTTTCCTGGAAATATTTTTGGATCAAGATTTTTTTCATAATTTGCCATCATGTTATCAAAATATTTGCACCTGATAGTTTTAAACTTTAAAAGTGGTTTGAAAATACTATAAAGTAAGTAGCACTTATTTCCATGTGTGAGGAAGATAAATGTTCCCGAAAGTAGATTGATGAGGCATCCTACCCCTCCTATAATGATTATACCACTAGTAATTGTTGATAGAAAAAGCCACATTCTTTTTTACTGAAACACCATTATTGTTATCTTTTTTGGGTGGACTATGTATATTTTGGGTTTTCTACGATTCTACGTCAGTGCATGTAATATTTTGTTGCATTTGATTCGTGAAAGTTTTCCTGTGTTTGGCATTCCTACTATCACTTATGAGAAATTTGAAGGTTTATAGTGATGTTTATTACCTATGTATGGAACCTTTAAATAAGTGAGTGTATTCTGGTAGTGATGGCATCCTTTTATTTATTCTGGAACAAAAATTATCTAAATATCTTTACCTTTTGTGTCCTATCCTGTTTATAGGGATATACCTATTTAATTTGCCAGGTGAAACTGTTATCCAAAGATGCTATTTCCTGTGTGAAACTAATGCAAATATAGTGCATATTACCAAACATAGAATTAAAAATGTCGGAATGAATTCCACTGATGGTTATTTAATCAGGATTTCATGCCTAAACACCATATACGTAATTAATTTTTTTAAGTTGCTGTTTTTTTATGAAAGAATTGATATCATCCTACATTTCAGTAGGTACCTCCTTTTATAGCAAATTTTACATACCTACTCATTGTTTTGCACTATTACTCTACTTTTAAAATCATGCTGCAAATTAATGAATAAATACCTGGCTATGCTAATGTTTTGTGTAGCTGACCAGTAAGTTTTTATAGCAAAAATTCTAGACTAGTTTGTAAAAAAAACTTGTGTACCCAGCACTTTTTTAGCCACCAATAATTAGATTATTAGCTCATTTACTGTGACAAGTGAAGTTTTGTTTGCAAGAAAAAAAGCTTACAAAGGGCTCAACCCAAAAAGTAGTATTAATCAAACATACTCTGCTTAACAACCTGAATTGGGTCACAATTGGTTTTAGTTAGTTATTCAGGGGAGGCGACCTACAGTTGAGGTCATTTGCGCCATTTAGGATATGTGGGTAATTTGGTAATGGTAGGAGTTTTTAGGGAATGCAGGAAGGGTGGAGAGTAACCCGGCATTGGCATTAGCCTACTCTTAATGACAGACACCAAGGGGACCCTGGCTTAACTTCCCATCTGACAGATGGAGTATTGAACCTGAAATTCTCTTTACTAGACACTCAAGTAGGGACCGGTTTGCAACAGAAAAATCCACCACTGCTGGTAATTGAACCCAGGCCCTCGGGATGGGAGGCCAGTGCTCTAGCCACCACATCAACCTGATCCCCATTGGTTATGGTAATGGGCAATGTGACACCACTGAGGTGATTGTGCCACCTTTCGATTCTTCCTTGAAATTTAAGATGAGTCATTGGTTTGATATTAAAACTGATAAAACCGAATGTTACCTGCCAGATAAATGCTTCATTTTTTATATTACACCACTGCCCATTAGCGGATGTTTTTTTATGCTCTCTTTCCATCTTCCAGGCATGTAAGATAGAACAATTTCCTGGGTTGAACATGCCCGAAGGAAATACTTCTTTTTATCATTGTGTCTTTTGAGTGAGTACCTAATTTGCTGCTTACTTAGGAGTGTAGTTTAAAAAAGCAATTATGTATTAGCAAAATAGAAAACAGAAGTGGTATGGACAGGTGACCTGACTGGACATTTAACAATGAATATTTTAATGAAGAAGTGAGAAGCAATGAGAATGATCTGTGATTGCCCCCCTGACATATACAAATGCAGTATATTTACGTTCTAGGGTCCAAAATGCATGGTATCGCCTTTCTCAGTCATACACTAGTGATAGGGTAAGATCAAGGACTACTACCATTAACTGAACTCATTAACTCCCTGGAGATATAGCCTCCAGGCTGGGTACTGTGGTGATACATCAAGGTGACATGACTTTACATACATTTAGGGCTATATAAGTGATATTTTAATGGTGCATTAATGTATTCCTTTGAGTTGGACCTAAAAACAGTGAATATTATTATTTAGCACTGAAGCTATATGGCAATCAAACTATGGAAACCATCTCTGCTCACATATTACCCTGCTAAGGACACAAAGGTGCTCGACTAAGGATGTTAGGTCTCTAACTATGAGAATAGGGTTGAGAATGGGGGAAAAAGGGAAATAGAGAGATACAAATGTTTAGTACCTACTGAGCAGTGTTTGTACGTAGGCGTTGAAGGTTCACTGACAAAGAAAATTCTTGAATTTCTCAGTTTGTCAGTCATTTTCAGTTCGTCATTTCTGTGTGTCCTATTGATGTAGTGTTTGTGTTGAAATGATAATTCATTTGCTATGAAACCATCTGGTTTTCAATTTTCCGAAGAGAATTCTTACAATATCTATGTGGTACTTTGTCAATTGATCAAATTTTTTTTATGAAACGTCTTCCTCAGTTCCTAAACTTACTTAATATTTATGAGTTAGATCCAAAATGATCAACATGTACTCCAGATGATGGATGCCTTACTAAAGCAAAATAATGTCTAATGGAAAATAAAAGAACAAAACTTTGTTAGGTTCGCTTTGTATTTAAATAGGCATGACCTGGGTTTCATAATGTAGTTACATCTTCAGGTAACAGTCTGCACCTGAAGATGTAACTACGTTATGAAACCCAGGTCATGTCTATTCAAATATAAAGTGAACCTAACAAAGTTTTGTTCTTTTATTTTCCATTATGGAACGGTATCACATAGTTAGGCCTGAGTTATCAGTTATAAAATAATGTCTCTTATAATTTTTTGCTGGAGCACCTTCCCATGAATTGTTTCATGAAGCCTAGTGTCTATTATAATTTTGGTCACCATAATATGTACCAATCTTTTGTCGATGTTACAGTAAGTTCATTCTCCTCGTGCTGTGTTTAAATTTACTTTTTCTACCAGTGAGAGTGAATTGGAAACACTAGATGGTTATGTTAACCACCCCACATCCAACCTCCTGTATGTAAAGAAAATGTTACATGCACATCAGCATTTCATAGCACATTGATATGGCACATGTTTCCTTTCCTTTACAATCCATGCCTAATTCCTACCAACAGTATAGTCATTACCAAGGAACTTTAACTAACAGTATTGCATGTCAAAATCTATAAATACTAGCGGAAGGTGCCTGTTGATTTTCGGCAGGGGTGAAAATCTAGGAACATAATAAAATAAATTTAATTAAACCTATAAATTATTTTACTCAAAAGATATGACCAGATATCTCCTCAGACATCTCAGAATGGTTACTTAACTAACCACAATATAGAAGGTGAAAACACTTTGATTCTCCATTCCAGCTAAACAAATTATTCATTTAAATATCCATATCTGTGAGCATAGTCTTAAGTTTGCAGACTCCACCTCATGATAGTCCATAGAGAACGTTACATTCTCTATGATTTGATAAAGCATTTACCTAGTTTGATGTATATCAAGAGAAAACCTCTACATTTGGTACCCTTGAATTTCACCTTCACAGCTACGTACACTCTATATTTCTATTAAACCTTACATGTGAAAAATATACAAATTTTCTAATGACTGGGAGATATTTATAAGCATCAAAATCTACTTAAAAGTTTGCCTTTTTCAATCGAAACATACCTATTACAAAAATAGGAAATCCAACATCTTTAAGTTTTGGGTGTTAGGTTTTAAAGTGAAGTTGGGTTTTCAAGTTTAAGAAATTAGAAATTTTGATTGGGAGCTTACACAATGCTCGTAATGGTGAAGTCTTGCATTTTGCATTTTCGGTGTAGGACTCAGCATCATGAATGAAGTTCATTCTTGAGGAAGACCTTCAGAACCCAATGGGTCTCTTCACAACACCTCAGATGGGCAGACTCTATGCCTACTCATATATAGCTTATCCACCCATCAAAAAATTATATTTTCTAAATTTTATTTCATTATTAATTGGTGCTTTTTAGTTGAAGATATAAGTACCTACAGGGTAATAATCTATAGTAGTAAAGTTTCTTTAGTTATAATCTTCAAGTACCACACAAATTTACTGCTCTTTGCAAAACTGTCCCTGATGGAGCCGTGGTATTTGAACACATCAGAAAGAAGTGAACTTCAGATACTGCAGACGCGAATATTTACGTAGATTCTATAAAATCTCATTTAAATGGATATTCATGCTTGGTTGCTTAGGAAATTTTGATTTATTGTAAAGCAATAAACAAAAACCCTTTATAGTGGACCATTAGATAGGGTAATCATTTTTTATTCTCAATTTCATCATGGAGAGGTTCCGGATAGTAAGGCCTGAAGTAATTAATGACATTTTGAAAAGGAAAAAAAATGGATGAATTTGGAGCTAAAATAAAAATTTTAATCAAAACCATATTGCATATGAAAATCGAATGAAATATACTATATTCATTTTTCTATTTAGTGATAAAAATATCTACCCAACACCTTGGGTTCAACTAACTCTCTAAGGAAATGAAGAAACTTCTGCATGGAATTAAATGCCTTCCTTATGGGAGGAAAATTTAACAATATGTACTTACAGGGGTAAAAACAACTCTTCAAAATGGCTTACATAAAAATCCTTCCTTAGTGCGCCTCTACACCACAATACGGATGTTTTCTCAAAATTTCACATTTTTATCAGCAGTAGTTTGGGCTGTGCATTGATGAGTGAATGAATCAATCAGTCAGTAAGAACATTTCATTATGTATATATGTATATAGATCATCATCATCATCAAGGGTCAGCAATCCTAGGAACGGTTTGACGCAGTCCTCCACTCGATTCTTCTATCGACCAACCTCTTCATATTAACGTAGTTCCTCTCTTTCACGTCCTTTACGAACTGTTCTATATGACTCATATGAGGCCTGCTTTTTCCATTCTTTCCGTTCACTTTTCCCTCAACGATTATCTTCATCAGGCCATCGTGTCTCAAGATGTGACCAATTAGGTTGTCCTGTCTTCGTTTTATAGTTTTCAGCTTATTTCTCTGTTCTCCCACTCTTCTTAGGACTTCTTCATTTGTCACTCAGTCGATCCATTTTATCTTCATCATTCTTCGATAGCACCATATTTCGAATGCTTCCACCCTTTTCTTCTCTGCTGCTGTCATCGTTCATGCCTCACTGCCGTAAAGAAACATGCTCCAGATATACGTTTTGATGAATTGCCTCCTTACTTCCAAGCTTGTATTTCTAGCTGTAAGTAGATTCTTCTTTTGATAGAATGCCCTCTTTGCCAGGACTATTCTAATCACTATTTCTTTCTTACTTCATCCATCATTAGTTACTCGGTTTCCGAGGTAACAGAACTCTTTTACCTCTACCAGTTTCTGTTTTCCTAGTATAACGTTGGTTTTGGCCTCCTCTCTCTTGCTGCACACTAATATCTTAGTTTTCTTCTTATTGCTCTTCAGATGATAACTGGCCATTGTCCTTTCCATGGTTGTTAGCATCTTATTCAGCTCCTTCTCTGTCTCTGCTATGAGAGCTATGTCATCAGTGAATTGTAGCATACTGATTGTTTCTCTGTGGATGTTCACTCCAGAATACTTCTCCTTGACTTCATTGATGGCTCTCTCGATGTAAACATTAAAAATTACGGGAGACAGTACACAACCTTGTCTCACTCCTTTCCTTATTCTTGCTTCTTCACAGCTGGGTCCAGATTTTATCACTGCTACTTGGTTTTTATACAAACTGTGGATAATTCTTCGGTCATTGTGCGACACTCCAATTCCCTTCTGAATTCCAAGCATTGAATCCCAATCCACGTTGTCAAAAGCCTTCTCTAAATTCACAAATGCAATGAAGGTTGGCTTGTTCTTCTCCATTCTCTTCTCTATGAGCAGCCTAAGGGCCAATATTGCTTCCCTTGTACCCTTACTTTTCCTGAATCGAAATTGATCTTCATCCAGGAACTCCTCTGCTTTTCGTTCTATACTTCTGTAGATGATCCTGGTCAGTATTTTTGATACATGTGTCTTCAGGCTTATAGTCCTAAAATTTACGCATTTCTCAGCTCTCTTCTTCTTGGGAATAGGAATGATGATGTTTTTCTCAAAGTCCTTTGGAATTTCTCCTGTAGAGTACATGTCGCAGATGGTTTTGTAAAGATGAGTTAATGTCTTCTCTCCTGAATTTTTAATTAGTTCTGCAGGGACATCATCAATACCAGAAGCCTTATTTGTCCGAATGTCCCTTACTGCAGCGTCGAATTCCGACCTTAATATCGATGCTCCCATATCATCCTTTTCCACTTCGCTTTCCTCTTCAATAGCTTTTACACTGAGATTTTTTCCATTGTATAACTCTTTCAGATATTCTTTCCATCTCTTCACTTGGTCTTCATTTTCAATCAGAAGTTCTCCATTCTTGTCCCTTATAGCTTTGCATCTTGCACTCCGTTCCTTGAAGTGGTTCCTCACTATCCTATATGCAGCTTCCACCTTTCCAGGGGAAAGGTTGTATTGTACATCTTTGCATAGATTGTTCATCCACATTTCTCTAGCTTTCCTGGCTTTGCGCCTTACTTACACATCTTACTTACTTACATATATAGATAAAGTACGTAATTTAAATATCCATGTGAGATCAAGAAATATACTTCGAATATAAAGTATGAATAGAATGCTAAAGAAAGAAAATAAGACATTTATAGAGTACAATTTTTATTCTTATTGCTATAATTCAGTAGTGGTGCTTGAAGATTGTAAGATGAACCAGCTGACAAAATGTGTGTTCTGTATTTTGTGTTTTTGTATGATATACTGCTTTTAACACTCATATAAGCATAAAAATTGCTTTAAAGTGAACAGTTGAGCTATTGAATTGAGAATGATTGCTAAATTTAGAATCTTCAGGTTTTAAAGAATGCTCGAGAGTTCTTTATAAGTTTTCAGTGGAATCCCTCCACCTGCTCAAGATTTTGATAGATTTATTTCAAATATGTATTTGCTATAACTATCTTGTATTATTTTCTCAAGAGTTATTGTGATTCAAGAGTATTTTCTCAAGAGTCGTTGGACACCTCCGATTCAACTCTGATTTTGTCCATTTACTTTTTCACCTTCAAGGCATTGAAATGTCTTTACCAGGTCAAATGGGGGAATAAAGACTTAACTAGATCTAATTTACAGATGATTTTTACTTTTAGTAATCTCATTGCTAAAATGTTACATGCCATTCCAATAAGTATATGGCTTTGTAGTCAAACAGCCTTTTGGATGAAGCCTGTCAAAAGAATTCAGCAACTTTATATCATTATCCTTTACATCAGTATCCATCTTACTGAGCAAATGCTCTCAAATCCATGATTTCATGATTCTTCTACATGTACCTATGGAATAGCCCTCTCTTTGTTCATATTATTATTTTTATATCATTCCACTGCTGTTCTCACCCCTGTTGTTTTTGTGAAAATTCATCAATTGAATGCATTCATTTGTGTGTGCATGTTCCACTTTTCCAATCCCCTTCTTGTTTATACCATTGTCTTTAATTTTATTTCAAAGATATAATATTTTTATCTATATAAGGCCAATTAGATGTGAATAAATACAATCTTTTCTTAAAGCTTTAACTTACAGTAGTGCAGCCATATCAGCAATTTCATTTGTAACTCGAGGCAATCATCATTTTCTTGTGCAAAGAGCTCAGTCATTAACAGTTTCTTTACCATTATCCTCTGCTTTACTTGCATCTTTTTATGTGTTGATTCATTTCCAATCCATTCCTAATCTTCTGTATTTTCTTGGAGAAATATCTTCTATTATTTCTTCTTAGTTATGAACACCATATACCTAATCTTTTATGGCTTATTAATTCCATGTACCAGTAATTCATCTAGCACCAGTTTTGGTAATTCTGCCTTTGTTACTGTTCTATCTTGGACTTTAACTAGAGCTAAAATCTTTGTCCACCATGCTAACTACCTGTGCAGTGCAACAGCTAATCTTTGTTGATTCTTCTCCCCTCTGCATGGGATGACTCTGCATCTGTTACTCCTTTTGTCACTACTATCCTTTCATTATTCTGTATTTGATGGCATACAAGACACACTTTTTTCCAAAGTAATGGTTCAAATATCACCCCTGGTTTATACGTGAAAGTTCAGCCTCAGAAACTTGGCCTACTGGAATGGGGGTGCATCTTCTATGCCGTCAGATATGGTAATTAACTAATTGCAAAAGTAGCTGTCTCCTCCATCTTTAAGTTTCCTCCCACCTTTAGATTTAACCTTTTTATGGTTTCATGCTATGAATTTATAAGAACAGTCCAGTGTCCCAAATGCCTGAAAACAAGGAAGAAGGAGTTGGATCAGTATGGTAGGGTTTAATAGTATGCTACAGCATGATATTCATGTGCTTAACTATTGCGTTGCAAATAGGTTTCTACTTGATGTTGATGTCAATCAGTGGGCCTCAACTAATTTTCTCATCTACCTGTATAATAGAAAACTAATATCTTATTTGAAGTTGATTGTATACATGGTAGCATTTATATGATAAAAATATGATGAATGAGTAGTATGATAGCAAATAACCCTGACATGTTTAAAATTATGCTGAAATATCGGGACTAGTGAAATTGTTTGTATGTCCTGTGTGCCATGACTTTATTTGACTGAAAGAATATTATCTACTAAAATGAACTAGGGAAAATTAGTTCTTGCATATTTTTAGAAATTTTTGCATAATGTTTTATGCATTTTGAATCCCTGACATTTAAGAGAGGTGGTACCTTTCATAATGCACCTTTAGTTTAATGGTGCCACTTAAAAAGAATCAAAGATTTTATCCTATTAGTGTGTTATCAATAGCAGCATAGTGCTATAGCAAGAATATAACCATCCAAGAAAGAAAGACTTGATTTTTTTACTTCAATTTATCATAATTATTATGTGTTGACCTAGATATAACATGATTGCATGGAAAACATAGTCTGCAAAAAAATTATCGTTAGAATTATTATTACAATTAGTCTTTTCCTCCCCTTTCTTAGTTTTGATTAAAATGTAAATTTTCTAAATTATTTCGGTTCAGAGGTAACTGATAGCTTTAATGAAATTCTGTATCTTAAGAGCTATTTATGCTGTTTAGAGAGCAAGAGTCTCGAAACACGCAATGTATGTAATTGCCCAAGTATTCCATTTGTGAGCAAAATTGTTTTACAAAAATCGAGCATCATTTCTGAAGATTACCCCAAGGAATCTACCGGCTCTCGCCTCAGTTAAAGTTCGATAGTTAATGACTGTAGTGTATCGTGAGGGAAATATAATGTTGGATTATAAGGTGATGAGCCCACATTGAGATTTTTGCAGGAGATTTTCCTTCGGAGGGTATTATTCGTTATTTTCGACTGTGCTTTAGAGGAAGATTGGATCGACAGAAAATCAGTAAACCGTAACCGAGATAAATGGGGGCGGTGCCCTAGCAACCAGGATATCCCCATGTGAACTGGGTGACGCCTCCAAACTGAGGACAAATGCTTTCCGCTTCAGTGCTGACTGCTCAGTTTTATTGTTTTCCGTATCGTGCTATACTGAATAATGAGCGCAGGAAAAATCCTTCTGAAGGTGAAGAATGTTTTCTCTCGTATCAATAAATACCCTCTGACAAAGCATTCGAAGTAGGCCACCCACACTTTCTTGCTATTGGCATGGAATGGAATTTCGAAGTTTCCATTTAAGTTAAAGAATTCTTCGACACCGATGTTTTTTTATTCTTCTTCGCATTAATCGGTACATTTGTTGACCTCGAGGCCTAAAGCAATCGTTTTCCATTTTCTCCATTATTTTCCGATTCTCTTCAATTTTCCTTCGCATCATATGGAGAGCATGATGTTGATATCGTTGATGGAGGTACTGCCACCCCTCTCTGAGGAAATCGGTTGAAAATCTTTCTAAGGCATTCATTGTGAGAGTCTTGGTTTTTCCTTTTATTTTACAGTGATACTCTTTTAAAATCTTTATCGTCGAATTCCGTGAATTGATACCGATCAAATTTAAAATGACTTAATTGAATTGGCTTTAAAAACTTGATTCCAAATCACCATTTAAACTGGTTTGATCGGGATGGAGCTCGATTTCCAGAAATCTTTTCGAAAATAATTCAAGTGTGTGGAGCGAAGCTGTGGATACATCGCTCTAAAACCTCCGGGAATTCCCACTTCTCGTGCTAAAATACAATCATACTTATTTTCTTTACGGAGTCATAATTTTAGTTTTTTCACTGTCTACGCTCGAAATATTGCTAACTCGCCGTAATGCCCCATGCCTTAGCATTGTTAAAGTAATCATAAGAACTAGTGTCATCAGCATAGCACAGTACCAGTTTTACTTTGTGTGTTCTTATGAGGCGGATTACTAATTGCAATCGACTATTTCATATAATATTCCAATAATCAATTTTTTTCCTAAATGTAGTTTTGGTTAAAAATCGCGCCCCCATATTACTAAATACTCATCGACTTAAATGATTCAGCTTTATGCTGAGATCAATTGTCATCCCTTCCAAATTTTTCTTACCTTCATCAGATAACAGTGAAGGCTCCCAAATTAAGTAATATTTTTATAAAATTACTCATCCCAAAAAGACGCTTCGTGAACAGGATTGATGACTTCTGTCGCAAAGTTTTGTTCTGTACCTCCACAATAGTAAAATGAATGGCAGAAGTTCGCTGTTTTTAATATTTTAATTAAATATTTATGATTACCGTCCCGTTCAGTTTTATTAATTCCAGAACAGTGGATAGTAACCTCCTCCCATTGATGGTGTTTATATCTGAAGCAATCAGTTTTTGAAATTAGTTTATGATGTTAAGGTATGTACCTTATTTTGTGTGCAGTCCAGTGCAATAGTCCCATTTTAAAGCCACGAAGCGACCATAATTTATTAAAATCCTTGGTCGGAATCGGTGCTTAAATTAATGACGACCATTTGAGAGAGGACTGAGCAAATTAAAGAGCCAATTTCGAATCTCTAGTATTCTTTTACTCGGGACTGATCGTGTAAGAAAACTTGGAATGTTACTCGTTGTCTTTTTGCGAGCGCCAAAGCCCAGGATACCATCTGGTCCTCGCATCCAGCCTTTGTAACCCCTCCCCCGGGGATTCTCGACCCGAGGGAGAGCGATGCAAGTCGAAGGGGGTGGATGATGGGGGTTTTCGAGAGAGGGGGTGGATGGGGAAGAGAAGAGTGAGTTGGCGAAGGGAAATCTGGAGCCATGACCAGCCTCGTCTCTTCTCAAAATAAGCACATCCGTCATCTGGTAGCTCCTGTATCCTCGCACCCGAAGAGACGCCTGCTCACATCCCCCATGCTGGCAACCCCTTCTTCTCCCTTACCATCCTCATTCCCTCCTGCACCGCAACGGTTACATGTATTTCCGAAGAAATTCTCAGCGGGGAAGAGTTTCTGAGAAAGAAGCCCCCGTAGCTTCCATTTCCGGATCTTATAGTAGAATATACCTACTTTTTCTTGTCTTAACGCTGCGACCCTCTTTGTTGATTTTTGATTTTGCTGAAGCGATAGAGTAATGTAGCTGTTAGCACAAAGGGTGTACTCGGGAAAAGCACAGGTGTGCCAATAGCGGAGAGAGGTGGTGATGAATAGGTGCGAAAGTTTTTTATCTGTCTTCAATTTTTGTTTCCAAGGCATCTGAAGCCGATAAAACGAGGACCCCGAAACGACAATCTGATTCTTTTTAACCATGAAAGTTTTCCTTTGCAAAATTTTCCTTATCACCGAACCATCTAATATTTCAAGCGCTTCTTTTTTGAAGCTTAATGAAGGTTACCTTGTGGTCATAGAAAATCTTATATTTTACCAATTGGCATTTCGTGATTACTTTTAAAGACTGTGTAAGAGTGATGTTTTCGGTGCTCAGTGAGTCCAGAAAGATTTTAGGTTAGCCACATACGATTGTAATTTTCCACGAAAAAATATCAGTAAACATGAAACAATTCGCCCATTTTGCTATTAATTCCGACTTGCTTTCTATTTCATGGTGCCATTCCCTCACAATTATGCACACCTACTTGTGGAAATATTTCCAAGGGACGCTAAAGTTGAACAGAAGTCTGCTGAAAGAACTTATTGGATTGTCGAGTGAAACATTTTTTTACTCACGAATTATTTAAACAGGTTTAGAGAGGGAGCAATCCAAGACCAAATGGGGAACTCATTGCTGCGGAGGATAGGTCAACGATAGTCCATTTTCGACTTTTAAATTTTCATGCGAGACATGAATATTTTCGATCCTTCTCTCAGAAACCTTCGTAAGGATAAAAAAACGTGGTTCATTCCTGAAAATATTTTTTTATATCTGCTCTATTAGCCTCCGTTATATATAGCCTCCATAGGCTCGCCCCAAGGCCGCGTACTCCAATGCCGAATTGATTAAGACCCTCTTTTTTAAACTTAAAGATTTATCGCATCGGAGATAATACTCCCATTCGTTTTTTTTAAGATGAAAGTTCTACATTTGCGTAGATGTGGGTGGTTCGAACCATTTCTCATGAATCATATCTCACGGTTTGACTCAATGCCATCCGACTCAATCGATGCAAATTTCAACCGCAGGGTAAATGATTCATTGCTAAATGACGTTTTTTATCGTGCTCGGAACTACGGCGTGAAATGACTTCACCCATCCGCGACTTAAGCAACAGCTACCGCGTGGTTAAACCTGGGGCTGTTGCCGTATTTTTTCCTTCAATTCCGGTTCGGCCGCCGGGAAGATTTTCGAGTCGCGTGACCTCTCATCTCTTATGACGTTCTCTGTACCTCTCCCGCTCACTTCGGGGCTCGTCTCCGCGTGGAACGAAAATCAGCGAAGTTAGTCGGAAGCTATGCGGATTTGATCCTTGTGTAGGTAGACAAGTGGAGGCAAAAACGTATTTGAGCTCAGCAATGAGCCCAAGATGCACTTTTTATCACGAGGCAAGTTTCATTCTTCAATGTTCATCACATAGGGGTCAATTCAGATGACCAAAATAGCATCCGCACAGTTTTAGTGCGCAATATGGATTAATTTTCTCTAAAATGCAGTTTGAGGGAAATGAATATAAACTAATTGTGATCAAGTACATTTTTTTTGCTCCTTTTTGTAATTAATTTTGTAATAAATGTCGTTCTTACGTTGTAATAAATGCCTTAATTTGTAGATGTTGAAGTAGGTAATCACTAGGGTTCTCGGATTCAAATCCTATTTCCACAGGAATATTATGAAATTCAGATCTTCGTTAATAAGGGGAGAAAAAATGCGTTCCAACCTGAGTCTGTGATCTTCAACGTGTCAGGGTATAGGGTGAATTAAACCTTCTTCCGTCATAACCGGCATTGTTTTATTATTTTGTCAGACATTGAACAGAAATGCAAATGTAAACAACGCCACAATACTGCTTACAATCTTTTTTCAAGCTTTCATGGGGCGTGTGCGGAAAAATTCCACATTTATTTCTAAAATATTTTACGTTTTGGGTTTTCTCAATACTGATCTGCTATCAGCGACGCTAATATTACTGCGGAAATCTTTGTCCCTCCAATCTCTCGAGTGTGAACGACTAAGCTACGGGAAGAGTTCTTCCCTGTAAGGACACTCTTTCCACATGCTCGCTTCTTTCTAGTTCGGGCGTCGCTGTCGTGCCCTTGAAGCCAAAAAAATAAACCTTGACCATGTGGCGTTCCTCCTACTCCGGTGATTCAAGTAAGGTGCTCACGGTTCATTACGGAAAACAGAAACAGGGAAGTGGGTGCTTCGACGGCGTTGACTGGAAAATCATGGAAGAATGCACTGGGAGAGAACGTGTGCATTTGTATGTCGGTACGGACCCGTGGACCTCTATCTCTCTCTCTCTCATTCTCCTCCTCCTCCCAGTCGCAGAGAATGCCTCATCGCCATCCAGCGGGCTCGCTAGCTTTGCCTCGTGAGGGGGGTTGGGGAGGAGTTGGAAATCTGTTGGAAGGGGAGATGGGAATAGTGGGAGCACGGCGATTGGAGAGGGGACTAGAAGGGGAGGGTGAGAGATAATAGGTGGGGAGGGAAGATGGAGGAAGAGGAAGAACGGATGGGTGGAGGGACGTTGGCGAGGAGGAAGGGAGGGGAAGCGCGAAGGAGAGGGGGGAGGAGGGAGAGACCCTCTCGAAGCCGGTGGGGAGCCGCTGCAATAACTTGAACGGACGGAAGTCAGTCGGCCAGTTAACCCGTCTGGATATGCGTCCGTACTCCCGCGTCTCCGCTCCGCCCGGAGTCTTTCGCATGGATACGACCCTTCGTCGCCCCATCCGGCGACCGGAGGAACTCGTGCAAGTTGGTGTGTGACGTCGAGTGTCGTTGTGCGGTGAAGAATCGAATGTACGTGATGGTATCCGTTGTGGTCGACGCTTGTTCCAAGTGACTTCCGCCGTATGGAAAGCTGCAGTCGTGATTCGGAGGGCGCTCTCTCGTTTCGGCGATGTGTTTTCGTGTCGGCCTTCCTTCATCTTTTTTTTCCTCGGGAGTGTCGCGTCCGAGGGAGTGCGTGCCGTGTATACCGTGGGTGTTGATGTGTACAAGAGTGCGACTTGTCGCCTCGGATGTCGCTTGACGGCGAAGATTGAGTCGGAAAGTGGAATTCTGCCGTTGGGAGTGGGAGGGGAAGAGAGTTCAGTGCGTGCCTTGAAGATTGATAGGTCACGTGACGGACCCGTTCATGAATCTAGAGGAGCGGGACCGGGAGGGAGCTAGGGACATGCGCGAGTGTTTTTTTCTTCGATTTTGTACAGTTTGTTCTATTGTAGAATCGTAGTCACTCGTCTGGGAGGGCATTGTGGTCACTGCATTTTAGGTAAATGTTTTCAGATAGCATTTTATCATAGTTTAATTCCAGAATCGAATATCATCCCGCTACTCTTGGAAAAATAAGTACCTAATGTTATTTTTGAAGTGCCATTTTTATAAGCTTTGACTGTTTTTATTGGGATTACTTCGTGATGAGTGTGCGTGTTGTGGTGGAATAGTAAATGCTTGCATATGCTTGTGGGAAGTACAAGCCTTAAAACTCGCGCGTGTAAGAATATTTTACATTTTTATAATATTTGTCCACCGCTCAAGAGTATTTCCCTTTAGGAATTTTTCAAAAATTTGCTCTCATTATTTTGATACAATAGCCTCGCCTGGTTTGTATTGACTTTTTGCCTTTCCAGAAACGAGCTTGATAACAGGTCGTTGTCAAAGTGTGCCTTATGTGTCTGAACTATTGTATTACGTACGGTAATTAAAAAAGGTGCCTGAAATTAAGTGCCGTGCTTTGCATACTGATTATTTTTCTAGAGAAAGTGAGCAATAGAAGTGACGTCCTAAAGCTAACAAGATTTTGTTTCGAAACACAAGGCATCAACCTGGTGTAGTCTGTCCATAGACTCAAGTTTACTCTGAAAAGTAGTAGTTTTGCTTTGATTGCGGCGCTGATATAATGGATACCTTCTGTATGCACTGGATACCGATTCTATTCATACTTGATCCCTGCTGGAGGTAAGCTTTTCATCTTCGCTCTCAAGTGTGAAATATGAGGCAGTGCTCTTTTTTTTAAAGCCTTCTTGTCTTGAATAAGATTTGGTCGAGGCAGTTAGCTTCTTTTCAACCGGAAATGACGAGTGCCTAAATTTTATTTTATTGTCTTCCCTCGAACTTGATATGTTATTATGATATGCGATCCATGGTGTTTGATCCGCGATTATTCGAAATGTATGAAAGAATTGAAAGTGTGCTTTCCAATGAGTGTCAATTAGTTTTTTCATCCGAAAGACATAAAAAACCCTGTTGTGTACTATCATTTACTTGCTCTAACGATGTATTTCAGTTCTGTGTTTCATATTGAGATTTAAAGCGGGAAATTTCAGTTAACCAACAACCGTGAGTTCATGAGACATGAATCCGCCTATCGTAGGCTGGTATCGATGGTTAGACCGTCAGCTTTCAAAGATTTAGATAGTAACCGATATAACTTCTATGAACACGATGAACGTTAGTTGAAGTGGCGATTAGCTGCGGAACAATTGAAATTATGAAAACATATATTCAATTCGGTGTTGATACTGAGCACATGCAGTATGTTGCCCTTGAGAGCTATTGGCTTATGAAGTTTCTTGCTTTCTTTTCGTCGCTAATTAGAAATATTCTCTTTGCTGTGCGTGTGTACTTATGAAATATCGCAGTTTCGGCTTATTTTGCAAATTATCGGCCACGTTGTTTCCGAAAGAATTGAATATGATTTACCTACTAATCAAAATGTAGTGTCTCCATTTATCAGATCTTTCCTGTATATCGTATTCAGTTTCGGCTGCTAATAAATGGCATACTTACGTGTCATACTTTCTAAATTTTGAGATATTGTAATTTAGCTTTTCTACTTTCCTTATCGCTGGATATAATGATGAAGTTTCTGGTGTGTTTCTGTACTACAAGATTTCGTTCCTTGTCTTCTAATTTGTGGAAGGAAAAGTAAGCGAAAAAAAATTAGAAAAAGCAGTGCAGTGAATGAAACAGGTTATACCACTAATTCTGAAGATTCAGACGATATAGAGTGGGAACGAAACATGTTAAAATAGAAAAAAAAAACACGAGCCGAATCCACAAAAATAATAAACTTTATTACGACCCGGATTTCACTTGATGATGCTGTAATACAGTGAAACCCGGGTCATAGTAAAGTTTATTATTTTTTGTGAATTTGGTTCGTGTTTTCTTCCTATTTTACCAGGTAATACTACGTTGTACAATTAGGAAATGCATGAATGTATGAATGAGTGAGCTGCTATCACTGCGTAAAGCTGTAAGGAGCTAATGTAAGATTAAGGTGCCGCGCAAGTTGCGCTCGGCTGAAAAATGGTTTTGCTTGAGATAAGAACCTATTAACTGTTTCTTTCGTAGGTTGTAATTTATTCGAATGTTTAAAGCTCAATCCCACACCCATTCCCTTATCGAAGCCCATTTAAAGTTAAGATACATATTTTGTTTACTTTTGAAAGGGTTAGCTGGATGGAAAGGAGGGGAGAAAGGGAATAATTTATTCTTCAGTTTAGTGGGAGGGGAAGGGAATTTGGTTTGAGAAATTGGAATACGCCGGGAAGTGTTGATGGAAATATTATGAGAGGAAATGGAATGTTATAGATAGGAGAATATCGGGTAGGCACGGGAGTAGGAAAAGGTGCTTTGGATTGCATGAAGGTATGACGATACTGCGTGGTATTTAATGTAGGAAAAAATATTCATGGGGAAAATGAGAACAGCACAAGCCACGAATTCTCCAATAGAATTTGGAGGAATGTTGAAAATGAATCGTTTTTGAATGAAATTTCCGCAAGCGTTACAGTTCGCCATTCACTCATCTAGTGCCAACGTTAGTGAAATCTTAAATGTAAATATTTGTAATTTTACAGAGTCCACTCATTATTTTGCCTCGTAAGATGCCTGCCCTGCCAGATGTTAACATCATCCACTCCCTATGCTGTGTCCTGAAAGGCATGTCATTTGCACCTCTCAGGCATTATACCGGGATGTCCCTCCCCGCTGTCCTAAAAACTCGCTTCAATTCCGACAGTTTACACCCCTTGGCCTTACAGCTTTTATTTTTTCCGTGCCGAAACAATGGGTCAATGTTTCCAATTTCAGGAAATTTTCTTTCCCGAAAAAAACTTGAATCTTAGGTCAGTCTATTGTTTCTCTGAAGGGACGTATGCTATAAATTTTCATGCATTCCTGTAGATGAACGGGCGTGACTTGCCAATGGAATTTTGCCGTTAATTTTATGCATTTGTTTGTTCTGCTACGTTGTCACGCACGGTTCTTTTACGGATGATCTTTAAAGATTCTGGATAAAACCTGTCAATCTCACGCACCGTAACCAGCCTTTCAGTGACAGAAGGAGAATTTTATGCGCTGCGGCGGCTGAATTAACTCCACAGCGTATGGTGTAATGATAAAAGTCCATTTTGGCGTAGCGCATATCTGAGTTCTTTCAGCCAGCCGGGAAAAAAACTTGTCTGGATCGTTACTATCGGAGTAGGGCCATGAAAATTCAGTAGTCGAGAGAGCCGTTAGATATTTCACCTTTTTTCGGAAGATCTTCGCAGTGTCTAATGTCGGTCGTACAAAGTTATGATTAGTTGACCTACAATCGGGAAGAATCATAGATCCAGGAATAGATTCACTTGATTCTGCCCATTATTGCTCTTCTAGTACTTAATCCCTAACCTGAGTGGGTATAGGCAATGTTAACCTTGAGTAGATGACCGAGAGGCTTAATCAATAAGCAGGAAAGTATCGGAATATAATTTGAAGAGTAACGTCGGTGTTTTTTGCGAGGTGCTCGTTTCATTATGCAATCGACATGCGGCATATTTCGTCTTTACGTATGTCTCCCTTTGCGTGACGTCCCGCAAGCCATCATTGGTACACGTGGCGTCACGCGACCGTGTTCCAGGGTTCTACAATGAAATATTGATTAGTGAAGTCCTTGAAGTGCCTCATAATCTCGCTTTTTTAAAGTGTAGGAATCCCCAAACGCAACGAGTCTGTGACTTCACGCGCTTCATGCTCCTTGTTTTTGAGCTACTTAATTCCACTCGTGAGATCATTGCTTATTTCTTCAGTCGTCCTGTATCTCCATCATGCGTCATTTTATAGATGGCTGACGGGCATCACGTAGTTAATATGGAACTAAAGCATAAATATTCAATTTTATACTTTTACGTATTGGCGAGGAGGTAGTACGTGACCGTCAGTGTTATTCGGCCCCTCAGTTTTCCGCTTTTGTACTTTACAGAGTACTTGCTTGACGAACGAACGGCCGTCCGGTTTTTTTTAATTTTTCAATGCTGAAAGACCCTGAAAGTTGTCCACATTTTTGCGGTTGAACTGCCATTGCTCCTTGGCATTGCGCTTAATTGGTGCATTATGTCCTATCTGCTGTGCGTTTTACATCGAGTTTCCTGTCACTTGCAAGCGAACCCTATTTGCTGAAGGATTCTATGAAGTAAAGTCTTTGATTTTCCAATATTTTAACTTTCTTGAGCAATATTTTCGCGTCAGGGGTACTCTTGAGGTCTATTGATTATTTTCTCTCTAATGTACGGGGTGTAAAAACTAGCAGTAAAAGAGAAAACATTATGGTAACTTCGCCTTTCTGGAATCTCATTTTTTTTCTGTAGATCTATCATCGAGTACCCATCGACGACGCCGATATCGTTCTTGTGCGAGCATTTTTGTTTTGTTTTCCCACTCAGCCGTCACAGTCTCTCGTCACAAGACGTGGACGTAGTTAACCATGGTCTGCAATTTGGGATAGGAGTGTGTAGGAGGGTGAGCTTCCTCCAACCTTTTAATTTTTTCCTCCCCTTTCCACTCCCCTAATCCTTGCACCGCCCTCCCTTGTCGCGTTCTGCGAAATGTTCTCGCAGCGGAAGCGGCCTCTTGGGCGGGGATCGAGAGGACGCGTGACGTCAGCGAGCTGTCGCAGTCCTCTTTCGTGAATTGGTGCTTCATTTCTGGGGAAATACGTCGTCGTCGTCGGCTCTGGGGCCGGCCAACGGAAGTCGACCGCGAAAGCGAAAGGCTTGGCGGCGGTGTGGTTTCGCTGATTCTCGTCCTGTGTTTTTCGCGACAGCGGAGGTCGTTTATTTTCAATGCCGTGTTGTGGCCGTATTTTAAAAAAATCTGATCGAGCCCTTGTAGTAGCCAAACGTCAACATAACCGTTAAATGCCATTGATACGCCAATAATAATAATTATCGTTAAATAAAAAAATTGCTCGCCACTTAAAATCCTTAGAATTTGGAACTGCCCCTTAAATTACAATTTTACAGTCGGTTTTTATGTGCATTATATTGCATATTACATATCAGTATTACATAATATAAGAAAATTAGATATCAGTATAACATATTAATAAACATGTGTGCTAATACACTACATACATAGTATTACAATCCTAGGATTGGTATACTGCAGCCCTCCATTTCTCCCTATCCCATGCCAGTTCCTTCACTTCCCTATGGTTCTTCTTCCCCGTATCCTTCTTGACGTGCCCCAAGTACTTTTCTCTTGGTCTTCCTTTGGGGACTTTCCCTTCAATTTTCCCTCCATTATGCTTCCCACGTAATTGTTGTGTCTCAGGACATGGACAACCCACCGTTTTCTTCTTCGGCGTATGGTGCTCCACATTGCTCTTTCTTCTCCAATTCTTCTGTATACCTCCTTGTTTCTCGCCCTATCCGTCCATTTGATCTTCAGCATCTTTCTCCAGCACCAGGTCTCGAAGGCTTCTATTCTTTTCTGGTCAGTTTTTCCAATGGTCCATGCTTCTGATCCGTAGAGTGCCACTGCCCACACGAATGTTTTCACGTACTGTTTCCTTGTCTCCAGTCTTCGCGCAGAGTAGTGGCCTCTTGGCCATAAATGCCGTCTTAGCTTGGGCTATTCGACTCTTGATGTCTGTCGTGATGTCTTCTTATACGGTACTTCTTCTGTTTCATTTCTTGCGTTCTTATACTTTCTTCTTTCTCCTATGAGGGCTATAATGTGCTCCGTTATCCATGGTTTCTTGATTTCGACCGGTTTGCTCGCCAGTTGTACCTCTGCTACTTCTGTGATAGCCTTCTTGAGGCTCTTCCATCTCTCCACTCCACTTTGGCTGGATTCCTTTGCTACTTACAGCTTCTCATCAATGGCAGCAGCGAATTTTCTTCTCCTTTCCTCCTGTTGCAGTGGCTTTAGATTCCATCTTTGTTCACGTTCCGTTCTTCTTATATTCGTGTATCCCAGTTGACTTTCCATTACCACTAGATTGTGGTCACTGTTGATATCCGCCCCGGGGTAAGTCTTGCAATACTTCACTTTGTTCTTGTACCTTCTCCTTACCAGAATGTAGTCAGTCTGGTATCTGACTTGGTCTCCTGGCATCTTCCATGTGTATCTTCTCCGTCGGTGTTGCATGAAGAGGGTGTTTGCCACCACCAAGTTCTTCTCACTGCAGAGTTCCACAAGTCTTTCTCCTCTCTCGTTCCGTTTCCCTGTCCCAAACTCTCCTACTGTGTGTATTCCCATATTTTCCCTCTCCAACCGCGGCATTTCAATCTCCCATTACTATCGGGTTTTCCTTCTCTTTGACTGTGCTCAGGACCTCTTGTAGTTGCTCGAACATTTCTTCGATTTCTTCTTCTTCCGAATGCTTGGACGTTGGCATGTACACCTGCATTATTACTATCTGTCGGTTCCCCTTCTATCATGATTAGCATTATCCTTTCGTTGTACTGACAATATGCCTTTACTCTTCTTCCCCATTCTTTCTTCAGAATGAATCCACATCCTGCAATCTTCTGGTTATCGCCGGAGTATATTACTCTGTACCCATCACTCCAGAAGTCGTCTGCTCCCGTCCACTTAATCTCGCTCACTCCTACGATGTCTAACTCCATTCTGGCCATCTCTATCTTCAAGTTCTCCAATTTCCCGCTCACCCCCGATGATCTCACGTTCCATGTCCCTATCCTGCATTTGACACCTCTGACTGGTGTACCCTTCCTAGTAGTCCCCACCCGGAGATCCGATTGGGGATTTTACCTCCGGAATATTTTACCGTGAAGGAAGGATACTTGAATGCAAGGCTGCATTTTCTAGGGAGGGTAATGTGGTGGTTTCCCGTTGCCTGCCGACCGATTCCGTGAACTTCTCTGTCACCCGAAGCAATGGCAGTTGATAACGGACCAATCCTCTGGATCTTCGCCATCAGTTCCTTATGGTGAAACTGCTGCCTCTCACCAGATGAGGATAGCTTGTCGTCGTATTTTTTTTCAAATAGATAGCAAAAGTTAGTATTTTTTTCAAAATTTGAAAATTTGGAGGCCCCGGGATTTGAACCTTCGGATTGGGATTCGAGCACGTTAACCACTATACCACCGCTGCCCCTCTAATACACTAATAAAATTTTAATTCAACCTTACTTTGTTTTTTGGATTGAATTAGAAAACTTATTGGGAAAAGTGCACATTTATATTGCTGCTTGATAGTGAACCTCCGCAAAGTTATTCCCGAATAAGGACAAAGAATGATATAATGAAGTGATAAAATCATTTACTTATCTTATATCTTTCGAATTATTGAATATCACGCGATTTAAGATGGCTATAATCGAAACCAAGGTCCGTAATATAAGGACCATGATCGAACCCATAGAGAGCGGCAGTTTTTTTAGGGCGACACTTTTGCGTGAACCATAGACAGATGATTTTATTCCGAAGGATATCCTAATGCAGGTCGGATTTAGTAGCGAAGAAGTTTAATGAACCATTGTCATTTCAATTTAAGATATTGTGAACACGAAATATGCACCGTTGGCGGAAACACTGCGAAATCAATCTATCTATATCTCCTTGACATTAGTAGATATAATAGTTTAGTGATTTTGAATTATTTTCCATCGAGTCGAGCCTTATGAAGTAAATTTATTTTTAAAAGTTTGGCTATCCTGGTTGGTTGAAAAGATGATTGGTATAGTTCCTTTCCGCGCGCTAGCCTAGTTTTCAGCTACGAAGCATGGCGGCGATTGCTTTTGTTTTTATAGCCCATTAATTTTATTGGCATCCTATTGCGGCTAAATGAAGCTCAGACGAGACGCAGGCTGTCATCATCGTTTAGAAAATGCAGCGGTCGTTGTCTCGTGTTAATTTCTGGTGCGGAAAACAGCTATGAGAGCCCGGGAACCACGGATGGAAGGCGAAGATAAAGATGAAAAAGCATGACTGAAGAGCTAAGGCCCTTCATCTTCTTCTCCTTTTATAGGGAAAATTACTCCCCGTGTATTATGGTCATTGCCCTATAATTTCAGGGGTAGCCATTTTTTGCTTGCAATGCTGTCCCGCGCGTTTGTCGAAGTGGTTGGGTGATATGAGGTTCACGCTTAAAATCAATGTCTGGAAAATACAATTTTTCTGAAAAATACTTTCTCTCTTGCCAGTTACCGAAAATTCGGTGGGAAAAAGTGGGAAGTTATTAAAAAGTCGCGTGGAAAAGCGCAGATACACCAGGCAAGGTTTGGTGCAGTTTCTTGGTTACAAAGTTTCACACACATACACACACTAAATGTTTTAATGTTTCGTTTTATGCCGTGAATATGTTAAGGGACGAACACTTTTCCGTGAATTTAACGATTTTGCTCCGAAATTCGCAGCATGTGTGTCATTCGTTAAGAGGTTCACTGGGAGCATGAAAAAGGGTGGCTAATGGAATGTGATACTTCCTGACATAATTATGAAGGGAATACCATGAAAGAAAATGGATCGTAGCATTTTCGAAATTTTAATTAATTCACTAGTAGATTATTGGATGAATGTGCCTAGATTAACTCTATCGCTGGAAGAAAAAAGCTTTCACCCGTTTTATAAAAACAGTTTCACCCCAGCCGTTTTATAAAAGGAAAAAAATTTTACGATGCAGCTATTTTTATACTTGTTGGAAAAAAGATAATTTCAGTTGAGTGGGAAGTTAACTAGACTACGGCCCTTTGCTGAATCATTTCGCTATTTCAAGAGAGGCTTCAAGGCTGCTTTCAGCTTAAGATCATGATTTATTTTCGGAGATTCATTTATCCTTTCGGTGAAATTTATTGTAGCCCTAATCATAATCGTCCTGCTTTACTCAAGAGCTAATTTCTTTTGTGGGAGCGAAATTCCTTCTTAATAAATTATTCTCAGGGGTGGATTTTTATTAGAAGAACGTGTTTGAGCTCTTGGCTAATTTTCTCAGGAAATCTATAAGTCTGTATATTTTTGAAGGAGAATTCATCGATAGACACTTGGGGGCCCATTATGAGCACTTTACCAGAAATATTGGCTCTGGAAATCTACCCTGGATCTTGTAGTGAAAGTGAGCACTTACACTCGCTCAGCCTGTCGGAGTAGAATCAGGTTTAAAGTTTTCCAACGACTGAGAATATATCGCACTATCTTAATCAAAACTTACCTGAGACAATCACTACACCCATGCCTGAGTCGGGATTCGAGCCCGTGACTTTTGGATTGTTGGGCCGGCGCATTACCGATCTGGCAAACGCAGCTGACTCGCTCAACTTTTCCCCGCAGCGCATTGCTATGGTATAATTTTATCTCAGATTCTGTGCTATCTCGTCCGTCTCCAAAATTATATCGTTCACTTGAACGGTGCCATTGTTTTTATTGCTAATATTCCCACGATTTAGTGGGTGTGACCGGTACCTGATACAATTTCGGTTTCCTGCTTCGATGCAGAATTAGCGAGATATCGGAAGATCCTGGTCTTACAAGTTCTTGTCCATAGAAAAACAACTGAGGTCTTCTTCTTAATTGGTAATACTTGTTGGGGTACTGGTTAAACTTTTTTCCTAAATGTGTCCTTCTGAATAATGGTTTGTCATATATGCCGTAAAATGTGGCAATGCCTTCCTTGAAGCATACAAACGTTTAAATTTTATCTGGCTGATACTTTGAATTTTCCTCCTTCGAGTACCGCGGAACGAATGAAGGCCTACTCCATGGTCTTTAATAACCAGAAATTATTCCGCCGCCAATTTACATGATGGATATTTTTGATACCTCCAAAATAAAATTATAATGTTCAAACATTAAAAAAGCTACTATCCTTTTGTGTTTTCTAAACAATAGACCATCCCATAGCCAGTAAAGCGCTAAGGGCGTTCTCACCAGTCGGCTAATTTTGTTGTTGTAGGGACTGGTATTTTTTATCGATGCCTGAGGTGGTTTCTCTGTGCTTGGTATGAAACTATCACGCCAACATATCATAAAAGCGTGGGGAATTCATCAGATCTGCCTCATTTTATCCGGCAATAGTGCCTTCCAAGCTAATGAGGAACACAATCACGTGATAATGAATTAAGGAGAACCAAAGAGTTAGGCATCTTGCATTGGAATTTTCTGCCAGAGTGTTGCTGGCAGAGTGCAGTTGGCGCATTGCAGCATGCAAGTGATACAGTTCAAGTTGAACTTCTTATGAACTGCAATTTGTTCCGTCGTGGGAAATTCCTCATTTTTTTGGCATCGGTAGATTTTCCTCCTGAAAATTATTATAATGCCTATGTAGTGAACTCCTGCAAAAGTTTCCATTGATCAGAGAGAACTTGCGTGCTTGATTGAAATGACAACTTTTTCGTCTTTACACGACCTCACGACCACACGAAGACGGATATCTTAACTCGTCACGAATTCCAGGCAGAAACGCAAACTTTTTCTGTTCAGTTGCTGTGTTTTTGTAGCCGCACCTGCTTCGGATTCCCTTGTATAGGTCAGCCTACGGTCACTTTCCCTCTTTTTCTCTACCCGTGGCGCGACTGCATGCGCTCTCTTCGTCTCTCCATCCCCTCGGCCTCCCACCTCTCGCCATAGCCTCCTCCGGTATTTATATCCTCGTGATCTCCAAGACTCGCGCTCAGGAGAGAGAAAAAGGGGCCGCCTCTCCCTTTCCCAACATCTATCCTTCTCTGGGGAACTCATCGTCTAAATATATCCTTCTCTAATATTATGAATCGCGACCAGCGTTCGTACGGCCTTCCAAAATGTCGCAATCTTGGTTGCAAAAAAAAAATTAGCGCGAACAGAAGAAATTCTCGGTTAATTCCGTTCGTGGCGGCAACAGCTGTGCCGATCGTGAAGCGAAATGTCTTCTTTCAAAAATTGAGGCCTGAAGCAGAAATTGGTGTCACAGTTTCCCAGTTGGGAAAATAAGGTGGTCACAGTTCTGCCGCAGCAAAATAAAGAAAAAGAAGCTTGTGTACACGTTTCCGTCGTGATATGTTCAATTTTAGCGCTTTTGAAGGAAACGTACTGACGTCGATTGCCAGAGCTTTACATCATGATGAACATGTCCAGCATTCGTTTGGAATTTTCATTTCAGTTTCCTGAACATTAAAATTCGAAACTTATTATTTCTGTTCTCCTGAAGTAGAAATTCTCTTAATTTTCAGTTTTAAATTTCAGAGGTTAAAAATGGAAGCTTTGATGCTCCTTTTCTCTTCTCTTTACGTGTTGTTATGCAGAATGACCGCAATCGGTTCTGGGTGACATGTGATGTGGAGACGTAGAACAGATTCAGAAAATGCGTCAATTGCATGGAAGATTGACGTTGATATGTGTCCTCGTGCGTTTTTCTAAAGAGATGTTATATATTTCCTAAGTAATGTTTCAAGCAGTCAACATTCTATGAGTCTGGTCTTGAATCTTCTATAATAAATTACTATTGAAACAGCATGTTAACATTATGCTGCAAATTACTTATACTTACAATTACTTAAATATACTTACAAGTGATCGGTGTACATTAAAAAGGAAAAGTAGAAGTAGGCTTGGGCAACATTGATCTGCAATTTATTGATTTATGTGGTGTAGAGGAAAATTGTTCATTGTATTTGAAAGGAATTTAGTGTTTCTGCAGATTTTGCTTTGCTGTGTCCCATGGGACCATCTCTCCCACCGCCTAGATACATTTTTCAGTTGCCTAGCCTACACCTGGTAAAGTGGCTTTAGAAATTTGCATCTACGAAAAGAGTGTTTTTGCTTCAATTTTTATTGTAATAAACTCTCCACTCTCATTCTTAAGTCTTACTACTATTATCTGATCCATGTACATACGTACATTGGATGTCGAATTTTCACGAGTTTTTATGCCTTTGTTTATCAATGATCTATTTTCCTGTGACAGTGGCTTATTTATCAGACCAGTTATTTTGATCAACCCTAAAGTTTGCGAAACGCCATCGCATCTCGCAGGCCTTGTAGAAAGCACCCTTTTCTGTTTTAATGCGTATGTTATGTAGAGTGGGCGAGTACCTTATTCATTGTGATGAGATAAAAAGCATTTGAAATAAACTGCGCGCATTTCATGTCGGTTGATCGTTCTTTAAATGTATTGAAGACTTTTGCCAAATATTTATTTCTTTTCTCCACATTGAATCATAAAAATGTCTCTGTTGATGGTATTTTGCATTTACTTATGCATCGGCATTTATCTCGGCCCTTAATCTCGGGGAGTGAAATTTTCTTACTTCAGCTTTAAGACATGATGTGGCCACAACGGCTTAACCGTTCTAAAACTAAGCTGATATCCACCGTGGTCCTAAAAAGCGAGGAGTTTCAGAGCGTATTCTTGGGATTTTTGCGTGGCCTAGAAAATGAGGATTATCATCCACCTTTTCCGTGAATTCTGCAAATGAGCTTCTCCAGGGTGCATATTTATTGCGTCTGTAATGTAAACAAAGACATAAAAGGAGGAACGTTGCGTTTTCCGTGTTGCTGCTCAAATATTAAAAGTTGTTAACTAATAGAACATAATGATTACAGCTGTAGCTTCACTCTTCAATCTCGACCTGTTGAGGCATGCAGATAATTCGTTATTCTCTTAAAGCTTTGTTCCGAGCCAGGTAAATATTTTGTTCATTTTCACTCCTACCGCTCGGCTTTTTTCCGGGATTCCATGAGAACTGTGGATGTCTGTGCGGGAAACTTCGGCCCCATGCCTCGGGATGATCGATGTTGCAGTAGTATCTGAAAATATATTGTTAGCTCTTTGATGCCTGCGAGAGTTAAGGCTATTCTCTTAATAATTTTATTTGCCTTCTCAGTTCCCACAGTAAGATACTTCATATAATTGGCAGGAAGTTGATAAGTCGATCTTAATGACATCTCAGACGTGTGTGGCTGCCCCAATGATGCCTTGTGATTTTCCTCCTTTTAATCACTTATATATTTATATGTTCATTCCTTCTACGTAACATAGATTGTTGTCGTTTATGGCCTGCAAGTAACCATTCTCGGAAATTATTGATTACCAGTTAAAGATATCACTAGAGCTGTTACTAAAAGGTAATGAATGCAATCGGTGAGTGATGAGTCTGTTAGTTCTTGAATTTTTATGAATGAAATTGACAGCAACCGCGGTTTACTTGAGTGATTCAGATAATATTCGTACTCTTATATTTTAATTCATTATTTTTTGGCGTTGTGTTTCATCGTAAGGAGCATTTTCATTTAGCCACCCTTTGTAAGCGTAGTTTTTTAATTGCATGTATTCTTCGTGCACATAACCGAGGTTCACATTAGATAAATTGGGGCGGTTAAGGATTGACGGTTAAGGCAGCCTGGTGTTTCGATGCTGGAAACGTTGAGCAGTATGGCTAAACTGACTGAGTGGAAAACCCCGAGTTTTTCTTCAACCGGAATTCTTATATCCTGATACTTGTAGTTAATTTCATGAATAGTATTGATATTTCATTGTCATTGATTTATAGTCAGATATCTCTGAGGACATAATTTATTATTCCGATTTTTCCGACCAACCTTTCTCAGGATTCGGGTACGGGAAAGCGAAAAAAAAGTCCCGAGAACGGGTAAGAAATACCCTACAGGAAGCACTACTCACCTCCCTTTATGTCTGCGAGGATAGTGTGAATTTTCACAACTGTGAATGTCCAAAATGTAAATGTACCCGAATGTACCTCTACAACATACGTTTTTACCTCTATACGAATGAAAAGTGGACTATAATATAACTGCTTCTCGTCTCTTGCTGGTGCTCTGTTTTCCTGACGAGAGTAAGTGGGACGCATGACGCAAAAGGTTAAATCCACTGCCCTAGATCATGAAAAAACTCACGTTTTGAGTAGAATCTATAGTTGAAGCTTTAACTCTGTGGGAAAACATCATTACTATTTAAAATAAGTTAATTAAAATCATAACATTTCTTTTCGGTTGCCACTAAGGAAAACGTCTGCCGCGCCAATTCCAGAATATAGAAAGGCTAAGCATATTCAAGCTAAAGAAATGTCTCTAGTTGTCGTTATTTCGCCACCATTGGTTCTATATATACACGTTTTTGATGAATTAGGTGACAAAGAAAATCGCTGGAAATTTTGGTGTGGGTGCGCCTTTCTTATTTTGCTTTGGTTTTGCTGCATAATGTTTAGTTTTCCAAGTGACCCTTTATTACTATTTTCTGGTCGGCCGTTATTTTTTTCCCATTTCATTGCGGGGTTTTACCGGGCGTAATACGCGGGCCATTCAGTTGAATCCATCCCTCCAATCAATTCGTCTCCCGCACGAATCAAAATTTGGCTGTTTTTCGTATTAGTATTCACTTGTCACACTGCAGCAATCACTCGTTCCTCCATCTGTGTTTGGAAGACTCAGCGAAGCTGTGAAGAACACCTGGCGTGTGTCGCGGAGGTGGATCACGGGGCGGAGGTCGTTTGAGGGCAATCCTTTTAAAGGATCCCTCCTCCCCCTCGACCCTTTTCACATTCTCTCCTCCTTAACGCGGACTCGCCCCGCCCACTTGTCTCCTACGTACCTCCTCTCTCTTTCCTCGTCTCGGAGAAGAGTTCGAAGGGGAGAATGAGGGGTGGGGAAAAAAAGACTTCCAAATGATTAGGCGAAAGCCCCTGCCTCAAGAGGTGGGCCGGGCGTGAACGAGTAAGCTCATCTTGTCAAGGGGCACGCAAAGTAGCCGGTGGCACGCGAATTCCCTTACCCGGCATCCATATTGTTCCCCTAAGCTGTGAAACACCTCTTTATTCCTTGCTTTTCGTCTCCACGTTAATACCCGATAAAAATCGTTTTTTTTTTGTTTGTCCTCCCCCACTTCATGGTTTCGTCGAAATCATTTGGACCACTACTTTTGGTATCTGGGGAGTATCAGATTCACGTGATGATCTCATAATTATTCCGTAGTACATCCTTAGGTTTCTTAATGCTGCCTTTTGTTATTGGAGTTGGATAATGATGTTGCTGTTGATGCTCCTCAAACTCAATTTGTCCACTAATACTGACTGGCCCCATTATACTCGAGAACTCAAGGCTTAACCCTGCTGACCCCTACGTTAGAACGTGGTGAGAAGACAACGCTACGCCTCTACGAGCTGATACCAGTTCAGGCATCTTGTAGGCTATTGGTAAGGAGGATTTTTGGGCGTATTTCTAAGTATTATCCACAGTATGGAACGTTTGGTGGCCTCGTCGCTGACCGAAGGAAACCGCTCGGCGGTCTCGGGTATCCTCGCCTGCGCAAAATACGGGAGTGGTAACAGAAGACGGATAAAAAGCGTCGCGTGCGACTGTAAACTCCACGAGAAGAAGCATGCTAAGCAGTCCAGTTTAATGCCTCCTCTGATTAGAAGTGCAAATTACCTGATGAGTAAGTCTTCCACACTATGCCTCTACTGCTGGAATGCATCTGAAAAGTGCGGCTCATCCCATAAATTTCCAAGGTTTCCTCTTAAGTCGCAAGATTAGACCTTTCCTTGGATTTTGTGCATAAATTTGTAGTTCTCTAGGGTGAACCCCTTACTCATTCTAAGTTCTCTAATTGGTCCCCTCTCATGGTCATCTATAGATTTGATGATTTATTTTTATTCGAATGTTACCTTCCGGAAATGGTGAATTTAAGGGAATTATTTTAGCAAAGCATGTATCTTTTTTTTTCTTCTTGCCTTGCACGCAATATCTTTGTTAAGTTTGATCCGAGATTAGAGGGAGGCTTTACAAGTGCCCGCTAACGTGAAACTGGGAATTTCCATACAAGTGCCAAAAGGTGGAGCCTATTCTCTTCGATAGGACACACGTAACCAAGGAGGAGGATTGGGTTGCGAAGGAGCTTTGAACTTAGGTTTGCAGGTCTGTGGATTGAGTTACTTGCCATTCCTTCCTCCCGCCCCCCCCCCACACTCAAATTCTCCCTCACTTGTGCCTCTTACGTCATTGGTAGGTGCGTCAGAACTCCTCCTGACTTCCATTGCTCGTGAAGCGCTGGATTGAGAACATACACGTGAATGAGTTGCGAGTCTGTTTCTCGAAACTACCAAGAACACTTTGCGTGATTGTTCCCCGATGAAAAGCGTGCTGGTGGTTTTCTAGACATTTCGTTTACCGATCAGGCAAGTGAGTCTCGCCGCCTTTGGTAACCCTCGCAACTATCTCTGAAAATCTAGGGCTCTGTCGCATTCCCCAAAGATTATTCCCTTGTAACACCAGAATATAGAACATTTTCACTTATGTAGGTATATATAATACTTAATGTAATTGCTTATTGTCATGTCAAATGCCGACTGGTGTGCAAACTTAATTTGTCTTATTAGAATAAAATATAGGTTCACTTTTCCACAACGTTTTTCTAAGGTGGCATTTACACAGAAAATATATAAAATGTATTATTATTATTATTTAAAAAAATACACCATGGTGGGCATTACATGTTTTTTGCTTGCACTTAATAATAAGTGTGAATTGATGTATGTACATGCTTCTGGAGTACATCCTTTTTTATGCTTTCCATGGGAGTGTGCTTTTTACTTTTAGCCGATGAAAATCCACAGTTAATAGTGGCTTATACGTTTCCAGTTACACTTTGGAATGGTGAATTACCCACAGTATTGTTTCTGAAAGATTTGTGTGCTGGCCTCTTAGAGTGAGCTCCCTTCAATGATATCCATTAAGACGTCGTTGCGATAATTAGTGCGTTTGAGAGGGTTGCGTCAATTCTGATTTTAAACGAACGCGTGTTTGTCTGATGTGATTAGTGGAACAAATGTGCCACTGAGAACTGCCAATGTCCGAGATCACGCAGACTCGTCCGAGGGTGTTTTTCACTGGAAGTTGATTATCGTCGTTAATTATTCTTGTCGCCGAGGAAATGCTCTGTGTCTGAAATTTAATCTACCGTTATCGTGGTTAAATGCATTGAATGTCTACGTTTGCACTCTGGGTGGATGTTTCTGTAGTTACGCTGGCGTTAACTTACGAATCTTGCATTGCCAATGATCTAGGCGTCTTGGCTTCGATTCTCCGCCATCTGAACGCTCGAGGTCAGTATGTTCTATACTTCTCGGTGGGTTCGAATGTTACTTTTCCTCCTAATGTGTTGCAATCTCTCGGAATGTTCCGCAACTATTTTGAACTATGGTCTCTATGAAGCTCTCTTAGCTTAAGGCGCCAGAAAACGGTCGCAAGGTATGCGTAAACGCGTAAGACATTATAATTTTCTAGTATCCTCTTAGCATATATTTTACATTATTAAGTGGAAGTTATGGTGTATCTTAGAGATTAATCCATGAATTAGATTCTTGTAATTGGGTTTTATCATTCATTCATGAGAGAGTACATATTTCTTTCATTCATTTTACAGGGGGTGGATAGGTGTCGTGGTACGAATTCAATGTCTGTTTAGACCAACTTTCACCGGTAGAAAACAATCACAGAGTGTGGGGTTCATTTTAGTTGTAAATTTACACTATTTTTATCGAAATTAAAGCGTCAATGTAATTATAATTGTAATATTGTCAACTTTTTCTCGCCGCGATTCCGTTGCTGCGACTCCCATGCTTCCGTGTGTCAAACTGCCAAATATGTACCTACTACACAGTCGCGTGCAAAGGTTCAGTAATATCAGGAGAAACCCATTTATTGGCTGATTTTCTCATAACAAGTGTTCCTTTCTGAGAACTACATTATATCAGTTTTTGTTCGAATCTGTTCAATAGAAATTAAGTAAACACTTATAATCTACTTGAATGGAGAGCGTCATGATGCCTCATGTTAAAAAACGTAAAATTTGTCAAAATGTCGACAATCCTCAGTTTTTTGTCATAAACCCATAGGTGATCAACTAAGAAACGAATTTGAAAATTTCCAAGGAAATGTATATTCTCAAATACCTTAACCAGCCACCTCAAGATGGAGAAGTGCTTATCGAGTTAGTACTTATCTTCATTTCCTTTAACCAATGATTTATATTTGGATTTTTTCTCAACCCAGAGATTGGGAATACTTTTGCTCCAAATCTCGTAAAAGAATTGATTCCTTTTCTATTTTCCGTCGTTTTCCGGGTAACCTGAGATAAATATATTAGAATTTCATCTTCAGGGAGACAAAAGACAACATACTGGTTCGATAATTGGTAATGAGGTGTTGGTTATCTTGACATTTTTTATGTAACTGGCGTAATGGTTGATCCGGTAGGAGTTTTCCTTTCGTATTTTTTTAATTGCCCGTATTTTGTCTAGTACGTAGTAACAATTAAGTTTTCAGTCTTACACTACGTGAATTTTTCCAACTTTGAGCCTCCTCAAGGAATCTCGTTCTTCCAGGTATTCAGATTGTTCAGTCTTATTTAAACCATCGATGTGAATTATTTCAGTTAATAATTGATTTCCACAATTGTGTGTCCTCCCCTTTAATATGTGTTTGATCTTTAAATCGCTAGTCACACCTGAATTTACTGTGTCTTTGTGGATTTGAGTATACTCCTGCTCTTGTAAAAGTACCTCTTTCGTCTTCAGTATGTAAATAATTCTATTGACTTTATCCCTTGGGGAAATCGGTACTGAGGTGGGACGCAATGGCACACAATAGTTTTTCATGCTTTGTTTAAAACTACTTCAAAGAGGAGGTTACAAAGGCCGTCAACCGGGGAAGCTGTGTCAGGAAATTGCCTATTATTGATTCCCGAATAGGATACAGCTGTATTTAGTGACCTCTTGTTATTCTACAATTCGGTTGAGAATTAATCATCCACCTGCCCCTTGTATTTATCGAATTCAACATTGCTCTAAGTGTTCCGTCTTTGGTCGGATCTGAACACACTAGGATTTATAAGAATGGTTAATCCGGCCTTCTTGCATTCCCTTCTGCATTATCAGTTGGGGCGATTATGAAGACTTCATGATTGGTATCTTAAAAAAATATCTTTAATGCCTTTTTTTTAACCAAAGTTTCGCCAAACCAAACATTCGCACTGTCTTCTTGGAGAGTAAGCCTATTAAATATTCCACCTTTGCTATAACTAGAAATGAGCTCAAAAATAGAGTTTCCAGCAGAGTCTGAGCCATATTTTCCATCCCTCTCAGTCTTTATAATTCATTTTACCCCGACGTGGACATATCAGCCGCGATAACGGAGATATCTCATTTCCTTGCTAAGGAGTGCAAAGTACCGACTAAATGGAAGTGATGTCAATAAGGTTGTGTTGCCATTCCTATGAGGCATTAAAAAGTCTTTGAAAAAAAGAAAGTCATTACGAGCTTGCTCTGTTTCTGAGCTGAGAATGCGGTCTTGGAGTCGTACAACAACGTTGATTCAAACTTCTATGCGGAGTCTGGATTCCACAGTTCCTCGGAAATTCGAAACTTTTGTTAATGAATAACATACCAGGGCGAAATCCATCGAATATCCGTCCTTGTGAATTTGACTTATCCTCGGAATAAATCTCGTTTGGCGTCATTCGATGTGCAACTGAATGAAATGAGTGTCCAGGCGATTATCACTTAACGAACATTGCTACGGTGAAAATTGTTTTCGGTAACTTAAGCGTTTGCCAACGCATACTCACTGATTGGAATTAGTGACGTCGTTTTGCACCTGAAACCCCTGAAGCGCAGTTTCTCCGCGGGAAAACTTAGTTAGCACCGACACCGAGTTAATTTTTCTAAAGAGCCGGGGAGGGATTCACTTTCGCAATGTTCTTCGGATGTTTTTCCTGGGACGTAGTTGTGAACGATAGTGGGTTGAATTCTGAGACCAGCCGCGCTTTCTTCCGGTGGAAGCGTCATTGGACATCCCCGCTTAAAATCCTCGCTGTGTTACTAGGGAGCAATAGAACTTCGTGAGAAATCCCAAGTTGCCTAGTACGAGAATGTGTGTGATTCCTCAGAGCGTATGGTTCGAGGTGAACACATGCCTCACTCATTTTGAAAAATTCGGGTATGCCGGAAATGTTTTTTTCGCAAAGCTTCCTTGATCTCGTGATGTGTAGCAACCATTGGTTAGAAGTGGCTGCTGTAAACATTTTCGGATGACTCATTATGAGTGTATGTAATCGAATTGAAGTACCTTGTCATCGAAAAGCTTCCGTATTTCATGGGATGATCTGCTTCAGCGACGCTTAGCGATTTGCTGAGCCGGCTGTACCTGACAAATTTTTCCCCAGAACGAACTCTCACCACCTGAAAATGCGCTTCTTCTACTCGATACCTGCTAGCAAAGGTTTGCACGAAGGTCGCTTCAGATGGACTTCTTCATCAGAAGAAAAGGCGTGTACTCAGAAACGTGTGCGATTTTTTTGTTTGATTCTAGAGGCCTGTTTTAATCAAGTTTGCGTTAAAAAATCCTATTAACCAACGGAGTTACTCTTTTGAAGACCTGAATAATTTCAAGCCCCTCTTTAGTAAGACTTAAATATCCGTTCGTTTAATCTGAAAATAGATTGTTGACTTTTGCAAAAGATTTTTGAGTGGATCATTTGTAAAATCGAGGTGAAAAAATTGAGA
Organism: Platycnemis pennipes; assembly: GCA_933228895.1. Taxonomy (NCBI): domain Eukaryota; kingdom Metazoa; phylum Arthropoda; class Insecta; order Odonata; family Platycnemididae; genus Platycnemis; species Platycnemis pennipes. The sequence continues at coordinate 57,490,460 of OW121848.1, forward strand.
AGTTACATTTATGGATTTCTGTGGCTTGTGGGGATGTGAAGTTTTTCTCAAAAAACGTTTTTCATCCACTAAATAACAAAGATACATTATTGACGCTAATAAGGATTTTACTGAGTATCGGCCAAATTTTTCATATTTCTATTAAGTATGATTCTGCCAGTTTTTTCAGTATTCATAATTAAAATGCATGCTTTGATATCACTCGCATTCTTACGACGTTGTTACTTCTTCATTTCTGTTGAAGATCATTAATTAGTTATGGATACCTTAGCGGTTAATGTGAACGGCCGATTTATTGTATTGGTTAGTCAGTTTAAAGGGCCATTTTCTTTGCAGATACTCGTGATGAAGATGGGTTCTTTGATTTGTAAATGTTTGAAAATGACCAACGTTATCTCTACGGAATCAGCTCTCGTTGATAGGATATCGGAACGATGTGATTAAAGTGCTAAGAATTAGATAGTGTTGATGATAACGTTAAAATTAGACCTTATTGTGTATCGGGATCATAATGTTACGTGCACATTTCCATTATATCATATTTTGTGCAAATAACCTAAATGTTTCATGTGTGCGTTTCATTCGGTGCTCTGAATCTCATTAGTCGCCAATTTAGTGAAATTACGCTAAATGCAAAAACGAACATAATGCAGTCTGTATGTGCTTGGGTGATCTCCGTGTTGGACTCTCTGTTTTAAGGTCGCGTGAAAAGAAATAGGAATCACTAATTCGTTTTTTTCCAGTACACTGGATTTACTTAGGAAAGTTTCCTTGAATATTGTTGTGTGTGTAAGTTACAGCTAAATTTATGGTGACAAATTATGTATTTTAAGTTGATATTCTGCGTAGTTCATGTGTTATCTAAACGATTGCTGTAGTTTAACGTCATCCCTCCGTCTGTTGGAAATCGCCACAGGAATGTTCAGTACAAGTTCGCGTAAGACGAAAGTTTACTTCCTCTCGTGCAACTGAGCAACTGCAAGATTATTGATCGATATTTCTTCTGCTTGGCAGTTGAGAAGGGCTATTAAATAGTGTTACTCCAAGCCAGTCATACTGATATAGTCTGAGAGGCGTGATATGTCCGTTCTCTATTTATTTTGTCAGTAATTGATCGCATAGAGATGTGCCATAATTAACGTATTAGAGTTAATCAGCAGATAAATTGCCAGCAGTTTTTTGTTCTCAAATGGAGGCTCCACTGTCTTGAAAATTGACGATTCGGGGTTTATCTCCATCCCATTGTGTGCGGTGGCTATCTCTGCTGATGATACCTTCCTCCTGTAGCAAGGAAACGTTGCCTGTGGTAGATATATTAATGATTTTGCATTAATCGCTTTGCGTACTTAGCTTGTGAATTTTGTCCCCCCTGTATTTTCTTATTTTAATTTGTGAAATGCTCAATACGGATAAAGAAAAAAATAAGTATAGCAGCTCTCCTTTTTATTGTAGTTTAATGACATACTTAACTTGACAAGATGTATTTTCCTTCCTTCAAATATTATCTTACGAGGTCTTGTTTCTTCGAACCGTAGAGTGTTTTCATGCTTTAGTAAAACGAAAATTTCGTTGGTCGTTTATCCTCTGGTGACATGTCATGGGGGAATCACTTAATACCAAACTGAGATGAAATTAGCTAGTTGAGTTGAGACGTGATGCGATCTTGCTACTGCCCCGGCCTTACGGAACACGTACATACATTTCAACGTTTAAGACCCAAATGGAAACTTTACGCAGGGGAGCATTGCGTAAATATTGAGGTCACCTCTGTGGATTTTTGTAAGTTTATAGAGGTTAAAGTGTTTGACAGCTGGGTAATGTTGCGTCTTTTTTACTTGCAGTGAACAATTGGTTATTTCATTGATGGTTTCTTCAATCATTCGCATACATTCTTTCCTTGGTATTAGGTGACATCTGTGCTCGAATTGAAAAGTAAGGAAGTTGATAGTAATCATGGCCCACTCAGGCGTGTAATGTGTTCGAGATTTCTAATAAAATGTCATGCATGTTTAAAAGCTCTTGAAGGTGGCGGTAGCCTCGGATAAAACAGCGGCGATCGAATTAGGTTAGTTATGAGAGAGAAACCTCATACTCGGGTTAACGAGCTTTTGTGGGTACAGCGTTTTTGGTCTCCTTCCTAGGGTATTTAGAAAGTTAAATAGATGGAAGGAGTGGGTCCGATTCTTCTACGAGACATCTTGAATAATTTGTTTTCCACCTGTAATTCGCATACAGTGACTCTCGACTAGCTTTGCGTCACGCAAGTTGAAAATGTTTACCGTGGTGACATAATCCGCGATAAAAATGCCAAGGTGGCGCCAAATGACTTTCCCTTTATGTGCTTTACTCCCTTCCCTTTATCTTGAATTTTAGGACACGGTCCTGCGAAAGAAAATCCTCTGCTCAGTGTATTTGAGAAACACGCTAGGCTGCTGCTCACCTTTCTCGGACACTCTTCGTATCATATGTTCAGACGGAAGAAACTGTCGGGGAGGTGGCGGGGGTGTGTTTGATTTTGTGGGAACGGCCGCCAGAGCGGAATGCTTCTCCCCACCACCCCACTCGAAGGGAGCCCACTCCCTCCTTTCCCCCCCTTCCCTTATCGTTGAGCAATAACGGCTTGGCTATACTGTAGGCATCCGTGCGTGCCGGTGAGGCTTGATTCGCCTTGCGCTCGGGCACGTTACATACACAAGTACGGCGACCGTCACACACGCATAGGCGTGTTTCTAGTGTCGACTTGCCTTCGGCCAAGTGGCAGTGGCTTTCGTCGCACGTGTCGCAACATCCGGTCACCCCCCCCTCCCCTCCCCCTATCATTTCCCTTTCTCCCTCGCTGCGTAGTATGCTTACCGCATCTCTTTTATTTGCCCTCATCCCCGTTCCTTCCTTCCTACCTCCCTCCCTCCCAGTGTCTTTAAACTTCGGGCCCTGGGCACCGCCTTCCTCGCCTTGTTCGAGGATTTCTAACTCCGACGCGGTCTCTCCCACTTTCGTCTGCTTGGGCGACGGGACGTGGGAGACGGAAAGGTGGGAATCTCCTCTTTCGGAGGCATAGCCGAGACTGCTCATTATCTTTCCCCTGCTTTCCGTTCGTTCTTCTTTGCGGATGGGCTCGCCCTTTCTCCCCTTCCTACACCTCCCCCTCATCCTCCCACAGCCCGATCTACGTCCCTCTCTCTTTCGCCTTGGGAGGCTCGATTTGACGCCACGGCGCTAATGTATTCGAGCTCGCCACCTTTTTTCGTGGAGTTGATGCTGTCAATTTGTGCCCCTCGTTGCCGTGCATAAATAGTTCTTTCCACGAATTGCGCCTTATTCCTCGCGTTCCGTCGTGGTTTTGACCCCTCCTCCTCTCCAACCTTCTCTCCTGGGTTGCAGTGAGTGTAAAGCGTTCGTCTCCCCGGCCTTGGAAGTCTGAGATGAACGTCGTCATGGTGCGAACTTCTTGCCGCGAATCTGTATCATTTGCGCTGATATTAGCGTGTTCTGTCGCCAGCCGCCATCCAAGCAGTTCGCCCATTACCAACAATAGGTTTACCGTAATGCACGGGTGAATTGCGACGGAATTTCTTTCATTTTATCACGAAATTTGATCCAAAGTTTGTTGGTGCTAGTCAAATCTATTTATTCGTCGAGGTCAGAATGTAGCAGTTTTTAATTAGGAAACCTGAAGGAAAATGTCCTGTTTAGCGGTCAGCGATGAGGAAAGTGCGCTTCGCTGACAGGAAGTAGTCGTGTCATCCCTTAGAAGCGACCTCTGGTACGAGACTCCGGCCTTTATCACTTGTGACGACACGTTTTTTTGAAATGTAAGCATTTGGCTCCCATCAAGGGGTCAAGACTTGCAAATTATTATTTTTTTTTAGCTTTAGCGTTGGAAAAACTTCGTCTCTTCGCTTCCGATTCATTAGTAGCTGCCATAAAAGGTTTTCTTCGGATTGTAACCGTGGGCGTGACGAGAACTCATGAAACCTACGACCACAATACGGGACATTATTGTACGAAGGCCAGTAAGCGGAATTGTTCCCGACGAAGGCAGTTTGTTGCGAGTGTTTAATTTTGCGCTCCTTTGCCAATATTTTTATGCCATCCTGTAGTTAAATTTTATCGTAATTTAGACGCGGAATTCCCGTCCGAAATGGTATTCGAATCCTCGATGGTTTTATTACCAGGCTGTTCGCGTTATTCAGTCGGCTGACGCATGCGGGTATATTTTCGAAGGGACGAATTGATTATTCAAGTAAAATTTCAGCTACGTCCTACGCCTAAAAGCTTTCGTTGAGGGCAACTGTTGCCCGTCTATTTTTTTCTTCCCATGGTGTGTACGAAAGGCCATTGCCCTCGGATTTGACGATGAACAACATGGAGTATTTATATAGGAGTTCTGACGGAGTACACATGCAATGGTATTCAGCAACAATGAATCAAAACCATAAGTAATACACAGTATGTAATAGGTTAGATTTTTATTACGAAATGATTGACTACGTTTAAGTTTTATGCAAACGATATTGCGAGAAAGTAAAATACGAGTTCAACTATTCTCACTCTCTTATTTTATTCATACTTAGGAATAATGCTTTGCTATTTGTAAATCTAAATTTTGGCTGAATATAATATATTCCCTATTCGCTATATTCCCTATGAATATATTCCCTATAATATATTCATATTCGAATATATTAAGATGGTGCATATGCTGCATGGTGTTGATTTTATATTATTTGTAGTGAAGAATGTAGGTAAAGTGTAAAATGAAACGGAAGTCAAAAGTCTTAAATTATATGGACAGCAGTATTGGGTTTGTACTTTGGGTTTTCTGCATTTACAATAAGACTATTAAAGCATTATGCGTGTAAAATGAGATTTAGCTGACGACGCAACAGAAAAAATACGCAGTGGTTATCTTAAGGATTTAAGTGTAATACCTACATCAACATAAAATGGACAGATATCTTATTTTATTACTTTAGATGCCATTGCAAGATGGTGGTGGACGATGCAGCATTCAATATAATGCGTTGGATTGCAATTTATTATGCACATACAAACTACCATACTGCACCGACATGTCGCATCGATAAAGGTGAGACGTGGTTTATTTCAACGTAGATAAACAGACAGGAAGCACTGCTTTAGTTTTGGCTTACATTTGGAGTGTTTGCTGGATAGTATCTGCACGGTTAAAGGAAGTAGAAAAATTGCTGTTTGGCCCCTCATCACGTTTCTTACCGATGACCATGTTCCTCGTGATAGTTTAATGTATCTCTGCTAACAAGACGGTGATAGTTACCAGTCAGTAGCAAATGAATGAACAGTTATCTGGAGATGAAGTGACGTAATATGTAATTTGACTGCTTTTTTTCCTGAGATCCATTTTTCTTTCATCTCCTGCTTTGTCACCCCCGTCATCTCATCAGATTTTCTTACTTACGTTTTCTCTCTCCTTTCCCCTCCTCGCGCTTCTCAATGTTGACCGCGATATCTTCGAAATGCGTCTCGAGTTTTTTTTCATGCCTAATCAGCAGAAATTGATGAACTGGGAAACAACTATAAATCACCGGAGTTTGCCATGGAAATTGAGGAATATTTTCAGGAGCAGGGTTTTCAGTTTGCGGTCCATTCATTTGGCACTATCAAGTCATTTCCGTCTGCCTCCCATTGCACTGCCTCGTTTACTCTGGAGAGCTTTTCATTTTATCAGGGCCGGCTCTTCCCATTCGTGTCTAACCCCATTTTTCCTTCGACAGCCGATCGCAAAGGAAGTGAATGAGCGTGGAGGAAGAGGAGATAAAAAAGAATTCTCCTTTTCGGGACGACGACGTCCGCTTCGAAACACCGAGAGTCCCTTGTTCGCCTGCCGAGGTTATCGAATTCGAAGGGCAACCGCCCACTCCTTCTCCCGTCCAAGCCTACCGTCCTCGGAAAAAGATCCCTGTGATCCTCCTTGCGGGCCTTCGCTCTGGGCCATTTCTCCTGCATTATATTGTGCCGCCTGCCGGAGAGAAGAGCACTCGAAGTCTAATCGACTACACTCTGGTGTCACTCCGGCCTCGGAGAAAACTTCACGCATCGAGGAAAAGTTGTTCCTTTTCGCCGGCCGTCGTGAGGATTTCTCCGCTCTAATCCTGCCCCTGGACCCTGGGTTCTTCCCCCCCGGACCGGCCGATCGCCCTCCCCGAGCCTTTTCCTCCCAGGGAAGGGAGCGTCGTTGTCTGTGGTCGTCCCACTACCCTTGCGTACACATGCCTGGCCGTGGAGGTTCACGGGGAGCCACAGGCAGTGGTTTAGGCACTGCGTACACGGGAGGACGATATGTGGCCGTGAGGAAGCGTCGAACCTCGGCTCGCTACCGTCGTCCCTGGTCGTGCCATTCGTCGTGATAACGAAGACTCAGAAAGAGAGGAAGCAGAGGATCACTTGAGTGTCAGTGTCCCTTTTCTTCGTGTTCGGATTGACTGTGAGAGTGAGTGAATACGACGCTCGCTTTCGCCATGAGCGACACCGAGGACGCCGGTCTGAGGGACGATCCCTCGGGGGCGGCCTTTCTGAGTCCGCTGGACGCGGGCGCCCAGCCCGCCGGGTGGCGGGACAGCACGGGGACGGCGAACAGCAGCGTGGTCACCGGGGGCCTCGACCTGGACCTCGACCTTTGGGAAGGGCAGTTCGAGTTCGTTGGGGACGGGTCCCTGGACCCGTGGCCGATGAACCTTGCCACACCTGGGAACAATGGTATCAGGAAGTCGGAGGCACGATTCTGGTGCGAGGATATGACGGACCAGGTGAGGTGGGCCAGAGGAGTTTGCCAACGATCGAGATGCCTTCTCCGAACGTACGCGTACATCTCGATTGCGTTGCATTGAAACTCTTCATCGGTGGACAGATATCTTGCTAAATCTGTAGTAACCTTTTAGAATCCAATTTTCGGTGTCCAGCGTGGTTCTAATCGCTCACCGTTTGCCATTCACTTCATTCAATTCTTTCGTCGTTCGCCATTTTTCAGTGCGAAGGTAAGCGAGTAAGGTGATGTGATACTTGGCACATCAAAAATACATGGTCTGTCTACATTAAATTGAACGGTGTGCGGCTTTAACAACCGTGATAAAACTAGTTTTAAGGTGCTTCGACTGGTTGTGCAATGTCCTCCGTTCCGTCTTCTAAGCGTAATCCAACGCCAGACAAGCCACAATGTGGAATTCGAACATTGCCTCCTTTGAGGGGCGAGCGGGGGTCGAGGACGAGGCCGATGCGTTAGGGGCATTGTTACTTCGGCCGCCAGTTAAGAAAGTGAGGTCAACTCATGGTCATCAGCAGAAAAATTGTCAGGGATTCAGTGCTGTCCCTGGGCCGCTAGGTTGGTAGGTGTGGCAATTAATCGCCGATTCGATAATTCTCTCCTGATGCTGGTTTGGTGATTAACTGGTCATTAACGTTTTTCACTGGTTACGTTTTAGTTGTTTGTGGTTTTAACATTAATGGATACAACAGTAGTTTTTCTATTGTTTTTATTTGTCATATTTTCCTTTTCTCAATAAACTTTATTATTTTAAATTACAAAAATATTAGTTACATACAATCATTTCCCAAAATTTAACATGAGCCAGGGGAGTGTTGGTGCATCCCTCACCCGGCGCCCATGGGTCTACTGGTTTAAATCGTTTGTTAAATTGGAGCGGTTTGTTGCATTCAGTTATCCGCACCCTGCCCCATGATCTCGTCTGACATGAGCTCAATAGAATCATGGAGCCGCAATTGCCGGAATTGAATCAGTTGCTGAGTGGAAGTGGCTGATAGTCCGTATTTGAAGAGAATTGACTGCAAGTGTGCGTGATATTTGCATCAATGATTCCGTTTGATGACACTGTCAGAGGCAATGATTTTATGTCGATCAGTATACATCCCCTTTTCTTTTATCTCCATTCTGTCACTATTTAGGTATGATTCAAAGTAAAGTTTTGTGTTCGGTTGGTTAACTTGTAATTGTTATATTTTTAAAACTTACTGGACGGGCAAAATTGACTTTATAAATGTAAATGTATAATAGTAAATGTATAATAGCAAAATGATCAAATGAGACGCTATGCAATAATATGTGTGACTTCACTTTGTATTACACCTTCGCTTGAAAATGGGAGGCTTGCCGGACATGGGAATCGGTGGGCTGTATGCCTTGGTGCCTTCATCGAGCCAAGTTGTGGGATTTCTTGCGGGAGGTACAGATACTCTTTGGTTTAGCGTCGCGGGGAGAATTGTTATAAAGACTTGGATGGTTTTCCTTCAATTAGAATTCGAGGTAATTGATGCACGAGTTTTCTATGATTTCGAACTCTGAAGATTTTTGAGAGAAAAGAAAAAAACTTTACGCCGAGAGGGAATCTGCGATGGCCTCATCCTAGAATATTAGAGATAAAGATGCTTTTTTGAAATAAATTCGTAGTTTTCATGCAAAACTATACGTAAAATTTAAGTGTTCTTCCAAGATATTTGCGATCACGCCGCACCAATGCGTGCCTCCAATATTCATTTTATGTGGCTAGCTTGGAACCTTTGCAAAGGTATTCGGAGTTAATTTTTTGTCGCATCCAATCCCGTGAATAGGATAACATCCCGTTCGGCAAAATTATGTCAATGCCATCACTTAATTTTCCCCGCCGAGGCAAACACTCGACGGTCAATAAAAGAAGTCCTTTTGGGACGCGGAAGAAAAGTAGGAATTCACATTTGCTAGGTCCTTTGACGCGAGGAGACCTTATACGAATGTTTTTCTTTCGTTTTCTCTTGGCTTGTTATGTGAGGAGTCGCCCGCAGGTGAAGGAAACTAATGGGCGGGCCGAAAGGAGTTTAAAAGGACTTCAGAAATATTTTCCGCGGTTGAAGTGGAATTCGAGGTCGTGGTACGAGACTCGCCTGTGTGTATTTCGCGTCCACTTAACGCATATGGGCGCGGTGGCTTAGTCATCATTCCCGTAGCTGGTTTAACACGGCCCACCTACCTCTAGAAAAAACAAAAGCCTACGCGTCGTAATTTTTTTTTTAATTTTATAAAATGACCTAGAGGACTCATGCAATGAAGTGAATAATATATATAACCCCCAAACGGAGGAGGAAAGTTTTACTTTCATCGCTTCGTACATACAATTAAATTTTTTCTCAAATGATCATCTGTTTGAGGATATTCGTCGTGAGTTATTTGTTATAAATATCGGAATAGAGCGTAGATGGTCTCCCTTGTTGGTTTTACGTTGTTTGCCTTCTTCCATTTCGGCGACTATAAGATGCATTCATTCGTTGTTTGTTGCGCCGATCGCGACGCGTTAGTTTTACGCGATTTTAATGTACCGGCGAGAATCGCTAGGAGTCGTTACGCACGTATGTTTTAATGTTATGACGAAATCTTTGATGTGATGATTACGTCATTCCTTGTAAGAGAGAAAAACGCCAGAATAGACTCGATGCCAAATTTTCCCGGGTAGCTCGCGAAGCCAAGGGCACCCCAGGGGTGCCAGGGGCGGCTTGTGCTAGATGTCCAGGAAAAGTGACCGTGAAAATACATTCTACACTAATAGCCCACCTACTTCACTGTTTGGTAGGTGATGTCGGCGTGAAATTTAACGACTGAGAAAGAGAGAGAAAATGTGGAAACTGATTTTGCGATTCGTTCAATTTTTTTGTTGGTTCGGTCGAAGGTTGGGGGCTGAAAAGGGGACATCACTTCCTCTATTTAACCATCGCCTCTGTGAGAAATTGCGATTCGAAATTACGAAATGTTTCCACTAACTGTTTTACTTTAACTCAAGTGTGGTTTCAGCAGAATCTCCAGTTTCATCATCCTCACAATGTTCTTCTCGAGTCCTTTTTTCCTCTTAATGCACTGAAATTCCTCAGGGTGAACAAGAGTAAAACCTTGAAAATTGCGAGATTTCGTTGAATCTACGGTTGTTACCGTTTAAGTGGAAAAGTACATAGTCCTCATTTCATAATAATGTGCTTTCACTAGGCCCGAAGGAGTGGAAATAATATTCAGAATTTATGTACCGGTTCAGTAGTACCTATAGTTTTTGTTTTACACCCCTACGATGATTTACCCGTGCCTACAACGTTCCTCTCATCCGAAAGAGACGATTTTTTGTGGTCATTCCGTAACTATTGGTTTCATAGTTCGTGGTGAATGATAGGCCTAATTCGATCCTGCCAAAATCACACGTTCACGGCACATTATGAACTCCAAATGGCCTTTAACGATGGCATTTTACGTGTTCCTCGAGAGTTTTTACCTTCCAGTGTATTTTGTTTCGAGCTAAATAGACCCTTTGTGTTTACGGTCAATGACTGGACTTAAATATATGCTCCAAATCTGTCACTTTGAAAGTGCAATCCACTACTTATCTCAATTTTTCGTTCCGTCTTCTTCCGCCGAAAGCCTTAAATGCTACTTAATATAATCTGTAATGATGATGAGATTCTTCAATTTATTTCATTTATATTGTTCTGCTTAAAATATGGACTAAAATCTAAATCTGTTAGCTATGGTAATCGATCTTTTTTGCATTTTCTTCGATAATATGGAATTACACCTACTTGGCACGCTGTGTTCTATTTACTTCAGCCTTATCACGTCAAACGGAAGAAGTGAAGTATTTGAGTTCTCATGACATTGTTTTCGATTTCTTTCATCAATGTTCCATACGATATTGCGTTTAAAAGTTTTAGCTGGAGGATTTTTATCACCTTTGGAAGTATTTTTATTTATTAGAATTTAAGTTACTTTATTTGCTCCAAGATCACATCTGATCTACAGGAAAAGGCAACAATTTACCTTTTGCATTTGATGCATTATGCGAACAAATGATTTTTTACTTTAGCTGTCAATCACTGTACAACCACTGTCTACGTAGTTCGTCATTCCAAGAAAGCTAAGCTATAAGATAATTTCGAAACAAATTGTGTGCCTAACTTTCTTATTGTTTTCCGAGCCTTACCGAAGAGGTAGAATTTGGTAAAAATGATGAGCAATGGGAATACTACCCCAGAATAATCGTCGACCCTCCTTTTTTACTAGTGTTTCATTTCCATCATGAAATGATCGGCATGGATTCGCTCTCTTTCCCCTGAAAATCTCGAGTTTGCTATAGAATTTCACAAAATACAAATCACTCTCTGGTGTTTAACCTCTCTTATGTCGTCTCCCCATTCGTTTCCAAAAAAATGTTAGTTTCGCTGTCTACTGCTCGGCCAGCTACATGTAGGTCATGTTTTTGTAAAGATTCTGTTGCTCGTATTAGGTACAAGGTCTTTTCAGGACAATCTCAGAGAGGCAAGGGATAAGACCATCCTCACTTGTTTGGCTTACGGAAGTATATATCTCGAGTATAATCCTATGCTAAGAATGACTCCCTCGCCTGAGGACGCCAGCAGGAGAGATGGCGAAACTGTGAGAAAAACAACGCACGCGGACGCAACCAGAAATTATGCTAGTCTCAAGGAATATACCGATCGTTCTTTGAATTTCTTGGTTGGGTGTTGTTCCGATTGTACCCTCTCTGGTCATGATATACTGTTTACAAAGATTGAAAAATGAAATTGATATAAACGTAATTACCGAACGAACTTCTCATGTTAGCGTCCTCTTCATATAGCTTTGCCTCGGTATGTATAACGGAACATATTACTCGTGCCACTGCTGGCTTCTCCCACTATTCCCAAATTTTGTTAAAATTCATATTTTTTGGTTGGACAGAAGGAAAATTCGTCGTCCCTTTGTTTCCAGGTTTCCTTGCCTTTGTCTGGTATCCGAAATCCATATTCTAATGAACGTCTCAGCAAAATTTCTTTTACAAGTTATCGACTAACTCCGTTTTCCGTGTGTCATAATTTCTTTGCTCTATGTATGTTCGCTCAAGTGACAATAGAAGACAGTTCTCGACAAATGTTCCTTTTGTATCTAGCCTCGTTTCTTCTATATCTGCGTACATAACGCAATAAATAAAATCTCATTCTCTATTACACTCATTCATAATTTTTCACTCTCTTTTTCCGTTTTTTTATTTTTACTTTCACAGTTTTGACGTGCCGGTACTGTCCGATTTTTTTACCTATTTAAAACATTACCGATGCTTCTACCCTTTTACCCGGAATGAATTGGTTTTCTCTTGTTTTTATATAATCTCATGTTATGCAAAAGTTATTGAATAAGGTGATTTTTTTCCTTATGACTCGATTATCTATGCAAACGGAATGAACATTTCAATCGCCATTATATCTTGTATTCGGAGTAGTGGGAACTAATTGGGCATTTAATTCTTATTTGTATCACCAAGTAATGTGAAACCTATTAAATGTGAGGATTTGGTCTGGTTGCTAGTGGTAGTGTTGTAAGCAATCGTATTCTTTTCCATTTCAGATCAGACTACTTCAGCAGCAAGTCAGTGCATTGGCAGACAACCAAACGAACACAGACGACAAATACCTGAGAGCTAAGCAGGACAATGCCACACTTCAAGCAAGGTACCAGAATTTCCATTCTCTTTACCATATTACTCGTATTATTACTCAAGTTTTTTCTTGGAGACTTCCATCAAACCACGACATAATTGAGTCATGGAAAGTTTAGCTTAACAGATTCGTCCTTTTAAGCAGTGTTTGTGGATTATTTTTCTATTTTTTATCCAGGCAGATCAATATATAACCTTCAGGGAAAATTTTCATTTATTCTCATCTTTTTTATTTCCTTTGCGAGTTGTCTAGTCTTCTTTTTTTTAAACTTATTCGAGAGATCGTGATTATGGAGATTTTTATCCTCCATATAGAATTGTTTTCCAGTTGGATTATTTCAACAGCTCATTCTATTTATTTTCTGTAAACTACGAATGATACCTACTAATTATCAACCAATGTGTACCTAATGATAATTTCCAGGCGTATATGTTTGTTTATAAAGTTGGATTTTCTGCGCGTTGGAATTATTTCATTCGGCTTTATATTATCCTCTCGATATCAAGAAGTAATTTCAAGAATCTTGTACGTTTATGTAAAGAATACGTTGACGGAAATTGAATGTGATTGGGCTTGTATTTTCATCATTTTCTTCTATTACATTCGACTAATCGATTAGGAGATGCATGAGATTTATTGACGTAATTCTGCTCGTAAATGTCGAATTAATCTTATTCCCGCGCACATGTTCAGCGAGTGGGATTTCGCCGTACAGCAGTTTCTGTCATGGTCAGCTGTAGTTTATGGAACTTCGTGGTGAACGTGTCCAATTAAAATTCTCTGCTCGTCTCCACTGTCCGAATTTTCTTCTGTGATGCGATGACATGATTCGTCCCGCCAAATTGGCGGCGAGACAATGACTTCATTGTCTTCCAAGAAACGAACAGAATGCATATCATGCATATAAAATAGATAAATATAATTGTGAATAATATATTCCATAGCCACCCGCATTATTTTCGATATGTTTATCTGAATTTCCAGTATCAAATATTAAAAATTAACCAAATCCTCTTCATCTGTAAAAGCGTAAATAATTATCCATTTCTTTTCTTCTTGAATAATTGAAAGGACACGTCTTGTTACGCCATCTTTTTTTAGTTTTGATATTTTTGCACTGTAATTTTTTACATACTTTTACCACATCTGCACAGTAATTTTTTTATGTTGACTTAAAAGGCAAAGGATTCTCTGATAAGTATTTTTTCACTAACTCTCGCAATCTCTCATTTATTCAAATTAATTTTAAAATGGACTTTTCGTTGTTGATATCAGTAATAACAGATTGAATTTCCTATTGATACATTATCCTCAAACATTGACCCGATTTTTTGGGCTTTTAATGTGAAATCGGCCCTTATGGTTAAATAGGCCCTACCTATATCTTGAAGTGCTTTCCGCCTTCGTCAGCTAGAGAGAAGTGAGGTTCGAGGACTAAGGATAAGGAAGATAACAGGAGGGAAGGAGGGGGAGAGAAGAGGAGTGAGATTAAAGGAGTGGGGTGGATTCAGTGTGATAGGTTGAGGCCCGGGAATTCAAATGCCCTCATTACCCAGATGAATGATAACTCACGTGTTATGACGTCGATATCAGAAGCAGACTCGGGGAGTATTTCTACTACAGTGAGTGAAAAACACTCATCAAACGGAAGGTGGTGGTTCATTGTGTGTAAAGAGACAGGAGGATCATGGTTAGATTTACTGGAGAAGCGGTGGTTGTTCATTCTCAGGGATAAGGGAGTTGTACATTTTCCAATATAAAAAGCGGAGCAGTGGTTGCATGTGAGCATATATACCACATTTTTTGACAAGCAATTAGCCAGCAAGCGGAGTCGATGGGAGGTGATTGGGCACCTGTGATTGTGGTGCTGGAGGTAATTATTAATTAGTGGGCAGGTTTTAAAGCCAGGGCAGTTGCAGGATGAGAGGCGGTGGGTAGTGTTATGGACCAAAATGTACCAATGGGTTAGTTGATTTGAGGATATCTCTGAGATGGTGGGGCGTTTGTAGGATACTGAGGGACATTGTGGCAAGAGGGATGATGTCTTATCATTATCTTTAAGGATAGGAAAGATGTTTTTTAAGATTGCCTTTAATTTGTAGACTTTTGGAAAGAAAGTGGCACAGAGGTTAAGGGCAGCTGGTGTTGATGTTTTGGCGTGGGGGGTGTGCTAGGAGGAAGGCAGAAGAATTTTCTTTTTCAGGAATTGGTCAGGATATCCACAGTTACGTAGGGCAGCATTAAGGTTGTCAAGGTATTCGCATAAGGCGGGGGTGTTGTTGCAAATTTGGTGCCCTCTAATAGAGAGGGAGTTAGGGATGGAGCGTTTAATGTGGATAGGGTGGCAACTTTCGAAGTGTAGATATTGCTGGTGGTTGGCTGGTTTTTTATGGATGGAAGTGATGACTTCCCATTCTGCAGGCAATGTTGATGTCAAGTAAGGAGATAGAAGTATTAGAGGAATTAAAAACTGAACATTAAACATAGACACACAAGAAAAGTGGGCATTAACTTAGGTATATTGGAGATGTTTCGGTGCTCATGGCACCATTATCAATCCGGGGAGAGTGAAGTTCGCCGTGGAGATTTCATTACCACTCCCCTCCCCGAATCTGGGGAAAAAATATTTATTAGTTTTTGCAGGATCATTGTAATATTTAAGTAAAAAATTCAGAAAATTAACATTCACCTAAGATGTCCCAAAAATATACTCCTGAGACCTCAATTTTACCCTAATTTCTGGTAGAGAGCTCCTCAGACTCACCACAACTTAAACCTATGTCTTGGCCCCACCTGGAAAATATCTAATGGGGACCTATGTGCACCATATAATTAATTGGCTCTGAATTCCATTTTGCTCACTGATACGGAAAAAGATTCTGGATGTCATAATTATAACTGCATATTTCCAATGCTTATCACCCTCTGCTTCTAATTATGAGATTGGGTAACTCTTGGTTTGCAAATAATGCAAAATTGATTAATTTTTATATTTAGCTTGCTAACTATAGTCTTTCAAACACAAATGTCATTTTCAACAGTAATTACACATATTACTGTAGTTTTGGGACTAGTTTGACGAAATCTTCCTTTCTTCTCGAAGACTTCGCATAAGCCATGACATGATTCTGAATCTACACTTTTTTCAAAACTGATAAGGTCCTCCACTGTCAAAAATAAATTATCTTAATGCCACGTTTCTGATTTCTGTTTATTTGATGGCAAAAAAAATTCAACTTAGGTGTGTTATGTTCATGCTTGTTTTTTAATGTGTTACTTTTGTAAACATTACCAAAATATTGGGAAGCCTGGAGCCTTAATTGTAGAGCAGATGGTCATATTTTTTAAGCATTTTCCTGTTTGAAATTTATTACTTATGGTTATCAATTCATTATGTATAGAGTAATATCTTTAGTCCAAAAATATATCTTATACTTGGAGAGGTCTCTAACAAAACTATATTATAAGTTGATGGATGTAAATTGGCAAGTATGTTAAAAGATATGCAGCCTTAAACAGTTTTATGTTCACCAAAGGCTCTGTGTATGGTGTGATAGTGTTTTAAAGCACTATGTTCATAGTCTAACAAAACTTATATTACAAGCTTTTGAGCATCCTAGATCCTGTCACTTCTGCTTGACTCCTATGCATAAGCCGCATTATCTTGTGAGCTCTTTCACTATCATATTGCTTTAAGGATATAAGTTAAGCAGCATTCTGTGGTAATCTCTTGAAACACAGTATACCATGACCTTCGGTGAAAATACTTTCACGGTGAGAGCATATGCCATTTATGGAAAATCAAGAAATTGCCGTGATTCTATAAATTAATTCAGTAATTGCATGTCGCTAATGCCCTTCGTTTTCTAAAATTGACTGTGCCCCTCGTATTTGAATTCCAATGAAGCATCCTTGAAAGTACAAAGGGAAAATTGAAATAAATAATGTAGCACCTAAAGTATTCATGTATGTACAAGTGTTCTGCATCACTCTCTTTTCTATAATTTATCCAGGGTTGTCATGTTGGAAGAGCAGTTGAGAGAGGTTGAGCTGAGGTCAGCAGAAAGACTTCAAGAAGAAGTTAGAAGGAACCGTGAAGCAATCTCACGCCTTGAGAGAGAGAAACAACTGGAACTTGAGAACTGCCATATCAGGTGATTTAACCTCAAGTGCATAAATGAAGAGATTATTCTACACACACTTATATATGATATCATCAGTACATATTTTTATTAATTAGTTATGAATGTCAAATTATCATTTTTGTGGTTGTAACACCATTATTGAGTGTTTTATAGTTTTCATTACTGATCTTGGAGAGGAGATGGAGGCACTGTGTCAGGTCATCAATATAGGAGAATGCTATCATAATTATATTTTAGCCATAATTAGAAAATTAATGGATGCATAGAAGTTTAGTTCATTACAGACTTGTAAATTGAGTTCAATAAGCATGCAAACCATGCATCTCCTCCAAATCTGCTGCTTATGTTGCTTGTTGGAATACAATGTTTTTATTACTCAATTGCTATGATTGTCAGACCATCATAGTCCACAGAAATAAATAAATGTAATGTGTTGGAATTGTTGCATGGAAAATAATCATTTCATAAAATTCAGCCCTAAATGATTAAGTTGATTCTTTTTTAGGTTAAAAACACTTGAGAAAGATTGTGCTGCTGCTGTGGAGGAAGCCAATAGAGCACGCAGTCAAATTGAAAGGTTACGGAAGGAGGCATCTGAGGCATTGATTGGCCAAGATGATGCCAGAGCAGAATTAGAATCTTTGCAGAAACAAGCTAGCAGTCTACAGGAGGCAGGAGAACGTGACACCATGAGGAATGCCAAGGTAATTCAGTCAAGTGATTGTCATTTGACTCTCCATTTATACATTTTTTTTAATTCACAGGACCATTCTTCAGTTGAAAAAATATTGCTGAATGAACCCAAAAACCCAGATTTGAGACTTTAGGCTATACATCAAGAGTATATGAATGCTTAATGTTGGTTTTAAATTGCTGGTGATTATGAATTGGCCAAGTGATGATATACATAATTGTTTCCGAATCCATACAAGGAAAGCATAAAATAACCTATCAACCATTTCCCTCAAATTTATTGCTGTCAAGCCCCTTAAAATTGAGCAGTGTGGCCAACTGCTGCTTGTGTGGTAGTGTAGCCACTAGCCCTGCAAAAGAATCCAGCTTCCACAGGTGAAATTAGAAACAAAGGCCAAAAACTTTGGATCTGTTGCACAATGATTTCCCTCATCAGTCCACTGATAGACTGGTATTTTTAGCATCGGTCAAGGACTGAGGGCTTTTAAAAGATCCTAGAAAAGGAGGATACCTAGGGAATTTGAATAGCTTAAGTTCTTTTGAGGCATGTGGGTTCAATTCCTAGTCTAGGCATTTGTTGTCTGTGGAATCCTTGCATTGGTGTGCAGAAATAGGTAATTCTGTTAAATATATCGTAACCATATTCCCTTGAATTAGGGAAAACCTTGATAACATTGTGTTATGTTGTTATGATGGAAATTTGAGAATTTGTTGAACCTTGAAAGAAACTTGATGGTTAGGACAACATTTTGTTCAGGTGTACCTTTTAGATTTATATATTATCCAAAATTTCCAATTTCATTCTCTCTGTAAATCTTTAAAACAAATCATTGTTGTGAGGGCTGTCCAGAAATAATATCCATTTGGCTATAACAAAAAGAACCTACTAAGAAACAAAAATGTTATTTCATACATTTTCTAGCACAAACGTTCCACTGTTTTTCTACATAATTTCATTTTAAATTAAGGCATTTATCAAAGCACTTGCCCAGTTTGTGAATAACTGCACAGTCTGTGATTGAAACTAGCCTGTAACAGCATGTTAAAGTTCATCATCATCATCAAATTGCCGGGACCCAAGCCATTTATTAATCTGCATTAACATGTGGAAGTCAATGGGAGCTGAGCTCGTGCTGAGGAGGATGGTTGAATATGCCCTGCCCCATTGAAACTGTTTCAAAGTATTTGTTAAGCACTATGGGGGCAAACTTTATCATTAATATCAAGTCAGAATTCCACAATGCTTGTTCTGAATGACTCATCAGAGTTTTTTTTGTTTAAAGTTTCACAGTAAACTTCAGAAGTTATGGTTTTTCCATATTCTATGAAGTCCATAAGCAATAATCTTCTTGCATTCCAAAAAACAGAGCCTTTTTGCTAACCAAGTTTGCTGGCCTTTTTTGGTTTGTGTGATGAAGCAGTATGGCCCTACACCATTGACTGCAGTTTGTATCAGCATTAATGTACAATATCACAAGTTTCATTGCTTCACAATTCTACTGAGAAAGTCTTATCCTTCTGCTTCATACCACTTGGTACAGTCTAGGACAGATCCCATTAGTTATATGTGGTCATCATTAAGCATTTTAACTACCCACAGAGCACAAAACTTTCAATAGCCTAATTTTTCTGTCATTGCCTCATGCAATTAATCATTTTTAGTTTTTGATTATATTTTTGGCACAATAAATCTGTAAATGTCTACCAATTAAAATTCAAATCCATCTACTTTTATTACACATCCATCTAGACTAGATGCTATCAAGACAAGCATTGAAAAGAACAGGTGAATAAATGATACAACTATATCTTCAATTGATTGATATTGACTGTATTTATATCAGCTATTTTGTTAGCACCATTATCTTCAAAGATATAGGAAACATACCATCCCTCATTATCTGAATGGCAGTATTTCCTTAGTGTCTTAAGTGATAACTTTATTCAATACCTGAATACCTTCAGATACCTTGAATTCCTTGGTTGTCTCAAAATTGAATGGATAATCCTTAATTTTTCAGCTTGTTGAAGAGTTGAAAGCTGAGGTTGAAAGGTTACGTGCTGAAGCACAAGCATTAAGTGCTTCCCAAACAATGGCCAATGCATTCCGAGACCGCAGTGCATCAGTATCATCTACATCATCAGAGCGTGAGACTGGTCGACAGTCACGTACAGCTGAATTGCAAGCAGAAATTCAAACGCTGCGAGAAGAAAACAGAGGTCAGTTGTTGTAGTATCTCTCAATGAACTTTAGTCACTATTTTCTAAGGATATTTAAGGCGAGATTCAAATCATACCAAAACTTCATCCTTGAAAACGTCACAGGTAAGGAAATAACAAAATGGGCTGGTTTATTTGAATACCTACCTGAAAAGTATGAAGTGATTAGTATAATGTTTTCCTCTGGTTTACTTTTTGTGTGCATATGGTTGATGATGCCATAAAATTTCTTACAAGTTTTCTTTAACTATATTCATCATTTGTATCATCTTCATTATCACCACTAATCAAATGTAAATTTTTATCCCAAACCCTCATGATAGGTCAACCTTCCTTTGCAAAAAACTGATCATCATTTGAATAAAGATTGCTGAGTAAAATATGGCAAAAAGATCTGTGATACAGTTGTTGACATAGGGAATCAATACATAAGATATTTTGGTCTACATATTGCATGTATTAATTTCTAATTCCAAGGGTTTTGTGATATAATTTCAAGTCAAAACAAGTAATTTGCTTAATCTCTATGCATACATACTCCATACTTGCAACTAGCATTAGTATGTCAGGTATGTAATCTTAAGGCATCAGTAGGTTCTAGTAAATTTATAGTCGCAAGGAATAATAATAAATGGGAAACTATGCAGGAGGAAAGTTTTTCATGCCTTTTAAGTTTTCTAGTCTTATTTTTTTCCTCAAGTTTGAGTTTTTGCTCTAATACATAATTTGTAATTAAGTGAATGTCATTTCAGCCCTCCGAGAAGCTAATGAGGAGTTTGAGGCCCAACTGTTAACCCTTGGTCTTGAGCAGGGAAGGACACTTCTACTTGATTCAAGGTCAGGCGGTGTCTTAGGAGAGGACGAAAAAGCCAACAGCCTAGCTGCAGAGTTAGAAGCCATGTCTCAAGATGAGGTGAGAATTTTCTGTGAATGTACTATAATAACATTTATGACCATTTGTGGTGCTTCTACTTTGGAAATAATCTCAAATGCATCCAATTACCATATTAGACAGCATGTACAACACTTTTTTCCAAAATTATGGTTGAAAAATCAGCCCACAGCTTTACGTGTGAGAGTTTCCCCTTGCATACATGTCCTAAAAAAATAGGGGTGAATCTTATTTCCAGTGTGTTATAAATGCCAAAAAAAGTAATTATAATCATAAATGTGACATCCTGGGTGACTAGCATCAAGGAAGACTCTAAATCCAGAAATTTTGAGGGCATATTTTTGGAGTGGAAAACTTGGCAAATTTTAGTACATTTGCGTGAAAAACCTTTAAAAAAATATATGTTCAGGGCAATGTGTTAAGGCTGGACAGTCAGCTGCTTCTTTTCCAGCTGTTTTTGCTTTCTTATGCTGATGGAATTCAGCTTAGTGCTCTCTTCAGTACTGGTTGTAATGCCCATGGTAATCCAATCATTCCCTCCTCCTCTTCCTCCACTTTCCAGCATCCCATCTGCCCACTGTTTATTGCTCACTAAGCACCAAGTGATGAACAACTGATTTACCAAACTGAAATATAGAGGGCTGAGAGGAGGGGATGGTGTCTGCCATGCTAATCATGGCTCATTGCTACAGGTTTCCTAAGTTGTTGAGACTCAAATTACCAGTTATTTGCTTTTCAACAGAAGAAATACTTTTTAAGGTCTTCAGCATTTTTCCATTTCAAGCTTGTTCTGCTTTCCGGTATCACTGATATAAATTAAATGAAGTGAAAGCTTTCTGCTGGATTAGCCAGGCAAAAATAAATGTCTAAGTACATTTATGTTTGGCAGCTGCAATAAATTAGACTGTTAACTGTTCCCATTTCATTTTTTTTTTAACCTTTTCAATACATACAAATGGAAGCTTGTATGAAAGCTGGTATCCACCATCACAGTTAAGATTCCTTGATCTTTTCGATACCTCTATTCGTTCTCTGATTATTCTTGGGAAATATTCTATTTCTTTAAGATATAATAAGGGAATATTCTATTCCTTAATACATTCTATATATTAATCGGGGCATGAATAATATATCGGGGCATGAATAATGAATTATATATAAAAAAGTGTCTGAACTCGCCCCAACTTACGGTATTTCAGTGTTACTGAAATTTAAAAAAAATACCTGTAGCTTTCATTTTATCCTTCACTCCATGTTACATCATGAGACAAAACTGATATTGAAGAGAGAGCTAACTAATAAAATGAAATAACAATAAAGAGATTAAAAAAAACAGCCTTTAAGAGTGGAAATATTCAAACGAAGAATTTAGCCTTATAAGATGCTACTAAGATTATTAAGATCTTGGTACTATTATTTACCACTGCTGATTTTTTGGTGCTACATAATATAAGTATTTTATTGTGGTATCACTGTCCGCATTGCAGTTTGGACCATACCATCTCCCCTTCATTTTTTTAATGTGCTATCACAATTTTTAGTCTGTTTTCAATTTTTCAATATTCTACTAGATTGAATGTCTAACACCTGTATATATTTATACATTTGTCAGTGATGGTTTTATGAATTCAAAATCATGAATTTGACAATTTATGGTGTAGGCCTTTCACATGTAGCAAAAGTTTTCCGTTTATAAATAACACTTATGCTCCTTTATGCATACTACTGAAATGGTTGAGGTTTGAAAGAATGTATTAATGGTGTTGATTTTAATGAAAGTATTTAAATATGTATAGGTACATGTAGGCATTACTGGATGATATTTTTGCCTTTTTACTTTGCGTTGTTCCTTTTTTATGAATATTGCGATTTGGAGTTTATGGCATTGCTAACAAATAATAATAAATACATTACCACAGGAATTTATGAGGAAATTGAGAGGTTCAGATAATGCAGACTTTTTTTAATGCTTAGAACTCATGATGGAGTTATAATTTCTAAGGATTAAATGACTGTTATATTTGACTGAAGTTGGTAGATTTGCAGTGTATTGTAATGTTTTACAGTCATCATTTTGTGAATAGAAAAAAGTAGGACTTGGGCTAGAAATTTTCCTTCTTATAATACGAACTTTTAAATGTTTTAGAACATTGTAAATAAGATAAAGAGCAACTAATTTGCCAATTAATGGCAACAGTTTTTCATATTAATTCACAAAAAGTGCTTTTATGATATTTCTCATGCAGTTGAGACTACTACACATTCATATCAAGAAAAATTATTTCAAATTTGTGGAGTATGTATGTTCCTGTATAATCGTTGTCTTATTTAAGAGTAAAAATATGTAAATGGATCAACTGTTGCAATTTTTGAACATTTAATGGAACACACATACAGTCTCTATTATATATCTTGGATACCATCTCATTAATGCACTCAGTAGCATACCAAAGGGGGTGTGAATGGGGTGGCCACCCTGTGCACCGTAAAGGGGGAGGGAGGTACCAAAATTGATAAACATATTTTTTTAGTTCAAGAAAAAATAATTTTTTTTTCTACCGGGGGTGGCTACCATCTAGTTAGCCCCAGGCACCAAGTAGTCTTGGTATACCACTGAATACATTTGTCTTTCAAAAATTGATGTATAGAAAGAAAGTAATGTTAGGGAAATAATGTATATAATACATTGTGCCAGCTGGGATCCCTGTTATACTTATTCTTGGTTTTTATAAAAAGTTTTACTTTGCAAATCATTGTTTCCTTATGCCATGGTGGTTATCACTCTCCATTCAGCATATTTTTTACTCTGCAGCCAAGTTCAGTGTCCACCTATTTTTTTCAGTCAGGTATTGAATCAAGAAGGAAAATTATTGCATTCTTTCTCCTGCAATCTGTTTTTATGTATTTCACTGAAGTTATTTTTTTTAATCCATAGTAAAAGGCGCTTAGACTTTTCCGCAAGATTTTCTCTTGTGAAAAGTACGAAGTGCATTTTACTATGGTATATATTAATTTCCATGAAGTGAAGCCGTGAACGGTCGATTAATTTTTTAAAGATTTACATGTTAGCTTTAAGTTAAAATTTAAAGGTGAAATGTGTACAAATACCTCGATTTAAACCTATATTACTCTTAATTGTTGATAATTTCAGTATGAGTCTCACATGAATGTTTGCCTAGCACCAGTAGCAGTTTAAAATGATAGAGTAGATTTTAAGCTTTAGGTTGAACTTAACTGCTCTATACCATGTTTTAATCAACAGATTTCAGTAGTTTGAGTTGGTATGTAGATTTATTGTACTGTATATGTATTTAACATTTGTAGACTGTTACATATCTTAACAAAGTAATAATACATAAACTTTCATCCAAGTATGTGCTGTAATGGTTGATGGCAACTGAACATTCAAGGGTCTGCACATCTATAGGGGTAATATCAGATGATTTAAGTAGACTATTTTTGAGAAAGTGACAGTATGTAATGAAGAACTTGTTTCTCTTGCAAGATTGATTCTTATTATTCCCATACTATTTATAACCTTCAGTGTCATTATCAAGGTTATAAATGAAGCATTGTGAGGCAGCATTAAATCTGCAGTTGTGGCTTTTAAAATGTTTACCTGATAAATCATTTTATCGTTTAACATAAAGATTCGTTCTCAGATTCCCAGAAAATGTTTTCACTGCTTCATACTTAAAATTGCAGTGAATAATGTGGAAACATTTAGTATCCATCCTACTTTGTGGACTTGTCTTTCTGGAAGAACTAAATTCAAGAATATCAGTTGTCCAAGAGACTGATTACTGTAGCTGTCTATTTAACAATTATTGGACCAGAAAATTTTATGAAAAACTATCTCTCCTAACTCTTCCCAAATTACACCATAGCGGAGGTTACAAGGCAAGACCAGGTTACAAATACCTAGTTATTTACTGCATAACATCTGTAAGAGACCTAAAGAGTTAACCGTTTAACATAGAAAAAGTGTGTAAAAGCTGCTAATATGATTATGTAAGTAGATTTAATTTGGGAGTTGGTATATTAAGATTCTATGCTCTGGCTTTTGCAAGTGACATCATGTAGTTTAAAGTACAATATGGCTAGAAAATTTTGCCACTCAACATCATTTCACAAATATGTGAAAATCGATTGGTGGCTGTTCTATTGAACTTCACTGTTGTTCTCCATGATGATCACTCTGTATCTCTGCTTTCAATCGCACTGCACTCTATTAGCTTTATCTGCACTAAGAGCTAATGAAATAAAAAATGGATTACATATAGCTTTATTTTGGTTGCTATGCTGGCTTAAAACTTTTCAATAGGCATCCACTTAATTTTTTTAGCTCTTGTCGTTGGACCAGGTTACAATTTCCTATCATAATTAACACTTTTTCACCTTCAAGTTCTTGTTGAAGTCTAGAGACAGAAAATTTATATATATTACAGAAGTATACAGTGCATTATAGTATTCCTGGCTATGCATAAAAATAAATGAGTAAATATCTTTGGGAATATACACCTTTTGTCATGTTAACAATGCATCAAGTATTCAAGGATTATGAGAATTATTTATCCACAGATCATTAAAAACTATTTAATGGTTTAAGTGATGCATTGTTAGAAAAATAATGGTGCCTAGTTCCTTGAAATGTAAGACTGGATCTGTTGCTCAGAATTGCATAGAAAATGAAAAGTTGAACATTTACATTCTATACACAATATCTCAATTACCTTTAAGTCCTATTACGTATCCAATAGTGAAAAGAAAGAGTTTGGGCTTCTATGAGGTGCAATATTATGCAGGCAGCAGCATATTTCATGTAATAATTCAGAACTACCATCCAAGTTTTCTCGTTGCCATATTTTAGTCCACTTAAAGTAGAGTTAAGCGTTAAACTGTGATGTCATCTTTGCTTTTGTGGGTGTTGAATACTGGTAAATTGGTTTTGGTGTGTAGTACCGTGTTGGGATTCTGACCTTTTTTTCTTTTGGCAGTCTGTGGTTGATTCTTCAGAGGACCAGATCACCATAGAAAAGGTAGGAAAATAGTTCAATAACATGCCCAATGGCTTTTTCTACTAATTTCTTTAACTGTGACGCAAGTTCAAGATGTGATGGTGTTTGTTACTGTGCTTTGTAACTTGTCTGAAATTCACCATTGCGATGTGATATCGTATTTTTTTAATTTTATGTTACTTATTCATTACTAAATGTACACTATTTTTGGCATACAACTCTCATTTATTGACATCTACTTCCACATAGTGTGTTGGATCACTTAATAGCTTTTTATAACTCTTTTCACTGCCCCTTGCCCTGCTCCTAAAGAACAATTGCACCATGGAAACCATTACATTTAACTTGTTGATATCATGCATTACAGAAATAACATTCATTACCCAGATGCCAGATTAACCTTACTCTAATATTATGGGAACTTTGTTTTCGCAACATTGCAGCATTGTAGCAATGTTGAATTTAAAAAGGTATACCTTTGTGGCAATACTGCCATAGTTGCAGGTGCATTGTTGCAAGGTTACAGTACAATGCTGTGACGAACATACTAACATTCATTTGTGAACATACATTGTTTTAGCATGCTTGCACATATGAAGTTCCTACCAAATTGTGTTGTCACAACATCGACATCGCAAAACTTAACTTGCATGAGATATTTCCACTTGAAGTTTCCATTTAGTTTCATGTTGTACTTATTCCTTCAACCTTGATCATATCAACTTCTTTCTTTTTGTGCTGACTAAATTAGTTCCTTCATACAATGATAAAAATATTTTTTTAAATGTATACCACACAACGTTGTTGGTATTACATAATCTGGATGTTTATCATCAGATACATGTCTAATATAGCTTCATCATTCCAATCCTTCCTATTACCATTTCTACTTAATGAAAGATTGATAATAGCTATCACAACCACTAATTATACATGTGTATGACTCTTAGTTACAAAGTATTGGGTAGGAGACTCTTTATATGCCTCTGCTCACGGTCACCAACTCACTTGTGAGAACTAATTTCAAAAGATTGAAATTGTGAGAATTTCCCCCCTTATAATGTTTCGCTGACATCATATCATGGATAAAAATAACTTTGAACAATATGTATATCAGTGGCAAAGCATGATAATTTTTACTAGTCATCGCAGATGCAAAGGGTAGGTCGGCCGATGCACGACATGGTTTCTGAAAAACACAGATTAAATTAAGAGTATCAAAAAAGCCTACATTGCTTTTTGTTTGCATTTTATAATATATATTATATATTTAATAGTACAGGAATTTACTTCAAAGTAAATAATTTTCAGAAGATTCTATATCGAGGCATCACAAATTTTACATGAAATACCGGCATTAATAAAATGATATATAAATATTTCGACACCTAAGAAAATTCGTTTCTTTTTTGTATGATAATCCCAGAAACGGAGTCCAATGTCAGCCTTTTTGCAACTATATAATCCTCTTGCTTCTGTAAATCAGTAAACCAACTCGACAGTTGTTAAATGGAGCATTATAAAATAATGTGTTTGTAATACGCTGTAACATTCAATACAGTACCGTTCAATTAAGTTGTTTCCATGGAATATTATTCTTTCATTTCTCTCACTAAAATGCTCATTGCATACAATGTTACACTTCTGGAAACTGGCATAAAAATCTTAAAAATATTGCTAAACACAGAGAGGGGAACGGCTTCCACTCACACTTGTATCTTTGAATTAAATTTGTTTCTAAATTTCTCATTTGAGAATGATTGATTCTTGGTAAATGTTAACCACGGTCTCCGTGATTTACGGGAAAGTAGAAATTATCTATGCACGCTGAAAAATGCCTTTTGCATGTTACTTTGCTAAGATGAATCAACAAATTTCCCTGTTGACAATAGAAATGTTTTATCGTGAATGGCAACCATTATAAGCCACACACAACCTAAAAACACCTTTCATTATTCAAAACACTCTGTATAACCCATAACTGTAAACCCTACAGGACCGTAAGGAAGTACAAGAGCGAAACTGAGAAAAACAAAACACAGGAAGATTGGGTGCAGAGCGGATAACGCTGTTTCGAATGAGGGGGTAAGGGCAGGTTCGGCAGTGTCGAATATGACCGACAGAAGCCGAACGAGCAATGGATGCACCAGTTTCAGAGATAGCTTGCCTAGATTAATGCCATAGCCATCTTCAGTGGAGGGGATGGGTGAGGGTGGGTGCGGGGCTCGTATTGCATATGGCTTTAAGCTAGACAATTCATCTCTGAAACTAGCACATGAGTCGCTCGTCTGGCTTCTGTCGGTCAAGCTCAGGAACTCTCATAGGGTTGGCCATCCAGAGGTGGAGGGGGAAGAGAGGCAGTTTGTCCTGGGCCCCCATTTAAAATTCATACTCAGTGCAGTGGGGTATTGACACCGAAACAGATTCTCTAAAATGAGTGAATCTGTAGCTAGAATTTGGTCTTTTTACGTCGTTTCTTCGACAAAAAAAGAACAACTACCATTGTGCATATACTTTCAAATCTTTTATGACATTCTGTAAATCCTTTATTTTTACATTTTGGTTTAGTCATCGGCTAATCCAGAGATGACCGTACGCCTCGCTACTCACGTATATGCATCATTGATATTCTTACAATGCTAAGAGAGATAGATAAGAGTTTTCTTGAATTAGGAGCTATTGCTAAGAACCAAGGTTTAGACCAGAGGTTCAGACCAAGGTTCCCTGGAAATTATTTATCAAACCATGTAGAGTTGATTAAATCTCCATTTTAAAAAAGTTACATCCTATATTTTATAGGAATGTAGGTTTGCATTTCTCTAGCAATTCTTTCCGATCACCAAAGATATCCTTAGGTGGCACACCACTCAAAAATGACCATAGAACTTGTGTAGGATAGGAATATGCCCATCTAAGGTTTTTAACGTGCAATTTCTCTCATTCTTCACCCCTTTTGTGGATGAGCCAGTGGGCAAAGAAATATTCCAGAAACAACCTTGCCATAAGTTTCAGTAACACTGCCATGGTTTTCAAAGCTTTAATGCAATGTTGAGGCAAGCGTATTTGCTGTCTGGGTAATCGTTGAAAGGTTTTACTGTTGTCCACTGAGCTGCATGAGGTTAAGATTTAGGCCATGGTATTAAATAAATCAAAGAGCCAAAATATGTTTCATTGCATAGCTAGAACAACCAGAAGGGCAAGCACTGTCAGGGATTTTGAAGGAAAAGGGAAGATTTAAGGGAGTTTACAGATGAAAATTCCAAAATGAAATTTTGAGAATTCCCCATTACATTTGCCACTCCCTTCGTAGTACATACATATGTATGATATATGCATATGAAAAGTAATTCATGACTGAAAGTCCATAAAATTGCTATAACACTTGGACATTAGGTGTCAACTTTCATTTCCCAATTTTTATATTCATTGAAAAGAATTAAATCTCCATTCAGCCCAAAACTTGAAGTTTTATGTAGAAATATGGCATAATTGGATACATTGTACGTATCAACCCAGATAGCACAGATGCAATCGTATGCTTTTCATATCGGGATTGCATCCATTGGCTGACTGTGGATGAACAAGATATCGACCATGAAGATGTCATCTATGAATAATATACGAAGAGAAACGAAAGTGCAGGAATACAATATGGCGGTGGCTGCCTAGGTTTCCTATGCCACTTTCAATTATATATTGTCGTTGGCTCTTATATTCTGATTTAATGTTCCGTTGTAAAATATACCATTATAATGGTTAAATTAAATAATGCGGTACCTACATCAGATGATTTCCCAAGGGCCACGCAAACTAGCCTTCCTCACTGTTTCACTAATCTGTAAATGAACCATCTTGGAGCAATTCCTATTATAATAATAATAACTTTTATTTGCCAAGTGACAAGTATTATCATATATTGTATATGGTGCATTAAAAATATACAGACAAAAATAAACGTATAGAAAATAATTAAATATAGTTGTCAAACAAATACAAATATATAGCTGGCAAACAAAACAGAGGACAAAAAAAGTTATCTCACATGACAGCATTAAGATCAGTACCAATTACTTCGAGTCTGTGGAGCCGGCCAAGCTTTAGAATGTATCCGATACGCCACCCCAGTATTGAAAAGCCGACATAGGTGTTTATTCGCAACAGATCGTATTGCAAACAAGTTGATAAATTTGAAGCACTGTGATGAGCGGAATTCCAAAAATGAAGTGGACTGATTCAGCGTTCTACTGGGAATGCTGGTTCAGTGTTCCATGCGTCGTTCCTACCTGGTAGTCGCGGTAGTCTTCCACGATGGATGAAAATTAATCTCAAGCTGTGTGCCAATGGGTCACTCATATCCAAGATAAAGGAGATATAGCATATCTCTTGCAATTATTTAGTTCATATTTAAAAAATACGGGCATCGCTCTCAACTCTCCCAGTATTATTGATAGTGTGCCAGTGCTACCTTGAAATACACACACTTCATTTTTTATTTTATGTAACATATCATGAGTTCACCTTTTACAAATACCCGAGGAGGTGTGACTTGTATCTTGTTCATTGCCCTTTGTATCTAGATAGGAAAATTTACGTGCCATCTGAGAAATTAGTGAGATTCATAATCACTTTATGTTAGTGGACACTTCAAACTTCAAATTGAAACTTATATCTGTGTGTGTATTGGAATGTGCATGAGTTATCATGATGCTTGAAGTATTTGAAAAGTTTGGAAGGATATATCTTTTGTAAGCTATAATACTGAGTATCCTTTAGAAATAAATCCACAAAAGATGTTATATCCAGGTTTTATAAATTTAATGTTATCCTGTTATTTTTTTTGTTGAATAAATTTTGAGGTTTTCTGATTTATTTGCATTTAGCTTTATAGCATGCTAGAATCAAGCTTTATACCTAGCACCTTCATAAAACATAAATTGCTCGCATTTAACCGTGGCATTTTTGTGTGCATTGTTGTATGAATCTGTTTTGCTTGCTTAAAGCTTCCCATTTGCTCATTAATCTGTCTTTGCATGTGTTAGGTAGTGGTTTTTTTAATAATGGTATTTTTTAGCTGATAGAAATAGATTTTGTCTGATTTGATGGTTGAAGGGCTGTAGTTGGTATAGTATCCACTCAAATATATTTTTTCTTAAGATTGAGGTTTAAATGTGGAAGGCATAACATTTTTTGATTAACATTCTTTTAACCGTAATGGCAATCCCAGTACAACAAACAAATTTAATTATTTGTGTAGAGTTCCATTCTATTTTCTGTGGATATGTCATGATTACCTACCAAATATGTATTCTACTGAATTAAAAAAGTAATATTATAACCATGGCGAAAATATACTGTATAACAAATATCTTTCAAACTGTTGGGTTGAAATTTCTCGATTGAGATTGGGTTCCAAGAATAATTGTGGTTGGATTTTTTTCAGAAATGTTAGCAATGTATCTTACAGTCCTCATGCTTTCTTGTCATTATGTGCATACATATGTCACAAGTGTTGTAACCTAGTGGGTAGAATGTTGGGCTGCTAACTGAAGGCCCATGGTTTTAATCTAGGATATAATTTGGAAATATTTAGCCAAAACCAGTGTGATTTTCTGGTTACAAGATTTTATGAGAAATTGCAGGCAGTACAGGGAAAGGAACTCTTACCCATTCCTCAAGTGAACTTTTTAATGGGAGTGTTTTTGAGTGTCTTAATTACATTCAGTCATAACTTACAAAAAAAAGCTATTTTTAATTGTACACCTTTATTGGTGTTTGGTTCTTTCCATTAAGGAGATTGAGGCTTAGTTTACAGGGCATACTTTCTGGTATACTTGCAATACTTGTACATAATAATGGCATTTGTGTCAACAATCTTTATGAAAAATTTTCATATTACGAAAATAATACTGTATTCGTGTAAAACAAAAGAAATCAAGGATTTATAGCTTTGTAATTCCATTTCCTTGATGGAAGGTATGCTTTAGTGTGACATTAGTGGCTTAATTAATCTAAAAGAGGAATCTCTTTCTGTATTTATTACTTGCTATGATGATAACGTGTTTAATAATTGGGAAAGGATCTGCATTAGTATGACCTTTGAGCTAATGACATTTTAGTAAAATATTGTGTTATTTTGATACACAACCTCTCTGATCAGACATTGTGTATTTTTCAATTCGAATTAATTCAAATTGATAGTTTTTATTATCTATACGGTAAATTTTCTGGGGAAAAATGTATTTGTGATTTTTCTCAGAAATTCATACATTTACTCATGGTTAAAGTACTTCTTAGAGCTGATTATAGAATTTTTTTATGGTATGAGAAATAACCAACTACCAGATGTGAGCCAGTTTGGGTGTAGGGAAGGGAATGAGTGGTGCTGAAGGAGTAATGACGATACAGAAAGAAGCACAAAATGTCCTGTTGGCCAGTACCTACTTTAAGATATGTTTGATGGAGAGGTTTAGACTCTTATTGAAAGAAGTAGCATTTATAGAAGAGATATAGACATTGAGAATATGCATATGGTATTTATGTAAAAATGTATGATAAGCAAGAAATTAAGGTAGATAGTTATAGAATGAGGAGTTAGAGCTGGCATTAATTGTCTGCATCATTTACGTTATATGAAAAACTGGTGCTGAGGGAGACATGGAAAATGATTGAATATGCGCAAGGTTTTGTTGGGTTTATCATTAAATTATTTGGATCAATTCTGAGTATTGCTTAGTCACCCATTCATCTTCAGGACTTGCATGCTTTACAAATGCTTATCTACAAAGGTATATCTAGTGTGAGTTGGTGAAGAAAGATAATTTATAGGAAGATGTCATGCCCCAGTAGTATATAGGCTAGAATAAACATGGGAGAATGTCATAAGCTGTAGCCTAGGTAGAACAGTCGACATGTCTTGGGAGGATTTTAAAAATAGTTTTATTATTTGGCACACCAGGGCTTGCCACCCCCAAATATTTCTGATCCTAGGCCTGCCTAATATGTATAGGCATATTGCAAAGCTTGAGGAGAGGCTTCATTATGTGGCTTTAGAATCTGGACTGCACCCTTAAGCTCCAAAACTATAGAGGCATCAGCAATGAATTCATTACCATACTGTCATAAATCACTGCAGAAATATTTTTGCATATTGATAATAGCTAATTTTATTCCTATGTATGTATGTTTTTCATTTGAAGATTTTTACTTTCCTTTATTTTCAGTTAAGAAACACACTCAGAGAACAACAAGAGGTGAATGCAGATTTGCGGTCTTACATAGATGGCATTCTATTGAATATTGTGGAGAACTACCCACAGTTGCTGGAAGTGAAAAGGAAGGAATAATGAATCTCAACCTGAAGACCCTGTTTAACTCAAGCCCTAATCACAAAATGCTCCATGTCCATTAAAAATGTATTTATTTGTATCATATTTATACTGTAATAAAGGGAAGCTGAACATATTTTTGTCCATGAATAAATACTGTGATATTGTGAGAATATGTTTTAATGTAAAGCACACAGTTTATCTCAATAAAGAATTTATTAAGTTGATTTTTATATAAATACAATATTTTATTTGTCTTATTCCAAAATATTTTAGGTGTAAAATTAGAATTATTTTAATGATCTTTTACCTGCCAAGCAAATTGATTGTCTGGAGGTCCTTGTTCTGGAGATTTTTTTCTGTTTGAAATTATAAATTATTCTGTATTTTCTTTTAGACAAATCTGTGGCAAATGTACAGTATTTAAATTACTTGACACATGAACAAGTTGAGTTTTGAGAACTTGTTCAGTAGTTGAATTTTCCACAAGTCTGCAGTTATCTTATGAAATACAGCACTCATCTATTTCCTCAATTAATTGTGGTGTAGGTATATCACAAACTTTTAATTCTTTCACTCCCAGCTCATTTCAATTATACGCTTGGACATGCATGTTCTAAATGTTGAAAGTTATGTCAAAGCCTTAATGTATTTTATTCAAGATCATCAAAAGTTGGAAATACTTTGGAAGTAATTTATAGCGATCATATATTGAGGAGTAAGGAAACGAGACTTTCACTGCACAACAATTTTAGCCTATTTCCTCTCTTGATGTCCAAAGCACTTTCAAAGGTTTGTAAGGTTTTCACTCCATTAAGTTTTATAAATTCTTTCATGAACAAGTTTGACAAATAAACCTTTATATTTTCTCCAGAAAAACATTTTTTCCAACATGATTGTTAATTTGTTTACCAGCATATTTTTTATACTCCCCCCTCAAAATTTAATGTGTGAAAACAGTACTTCCTGTTCCTTGTTCCAAATTTCATGGATTTAGATGTTATTAAATACCAGAACACCTAAGTAAATATTGTAAATTATAGCATCTTCTGGGAGCTAATCACTGAGAAATGTTCTCAGCATAGAATACATTGCATAGGTCATCTTTTTCCTAAATACAGCTGTCACAAAAGTTAATGGCAGATACGCTGAGGATTTTAGGCCAAGAAATGTATTCTGTGCATACATTATTTGTCTTGGAAGTACTTTGGATTGAAACTAATGTGTTCAAGTGTTTAGAATTGAAATAAAATTCCTGTTTTCAAATGATGTTACTTTGCCAATGAGCTATCATACTTCGTAGTTCTATGAATACTTCGGCTATGATAGATTCTAAGTGACCCAGTTTTATGATGTCTTGTAGAATATTTTGAGGGTAGAAATGGAAATTTGCAGTTAATGCTTAGACTCATTAGTTGCTTGATATGCGTCGCAAAATAAAAACTATCAGTTGACACCACAATAGTATGGCGTTCACTGCAAAAGTTCATTAATTTTAACTAAATGCTGCTGCCAAAATTAGGTCACAATACTGGCGTATTTTATGCCACACAAATAACTTACAGTAATTAACTAATGTCTTCCATAATTAAGAAAATATTTAAAAGAACTCCCCAATTTGCGATTAATCCTTTATCATAAATGGCGCCCTAGCTACACAGGTGGGATATCTGTTTGCCTAGTAAGAATTTTCACCGCAGTAGCGCTAACTCACAGAGAAATCACTTCCGTCTTTTTCGAGGCACCACCTACTTAATAATCTCTCAACAGATGTCTCTAGCCATCCCGCTTTCTTATAGTAATATTTGAATTTTCCAGTTTTACCCTGTATTTTCTTATTAAATAAAGAAAAACTGACGGAATTTAAAAATATACCTCGTTAAAATAAGTTGTATGAAACAAGAGGACAATATTTTGATCGCTAATCAAAGTTTTATGTTTTTTTTCTACGCTCTGTTTCTGAGCATGCGCACAAGATATGTAGGGAAAATCGTTTGATACACTCCGTAATTCGTGGAGAAGCAAGGTTGTCTTCGGTAGTGCAGTCAGTGTTGTGGTTGTATTCTTACGAAGAAATATCAGTGTTTATTTTCAAGTTTGTGAATTTTATTTGTGACATTGTGTACTGTTGTTTCCATGACAACGTTGGAGTTTTCCATACAGCATTAACAAGTGGTTTAAAGACTTTGGTTTAAACTACCTTTGACAGCAGGTTAGTAGTTCTAGTCATGTGTATAATTTTCCATTCTTGATATTAGCTCTTGTAAATTAATGAACACGGAAACCTATACTCCTAAAAAGATACTGCGCGCGTTATTGTTGAAAGGGTGTCTTACTCACTAATGGTTAATGGGAAATATTGTATTCCTACCTTTTGTATTAAATGGGTTATACATTGTGCTTGTATCTTATCTGCTTTGTCCGTCTAATATCAGATCATGGCTCATACAATGAAGACATCGTTTCTTGTGGTTATTCTTATGTTATAGGATAGTTTTTTCTGCAACTGTCGCAATCTATGTACATTTTACCTATGGATAGGTAGATGTTTTATCTTCATTATGTGTTGGGTCGAACTGGGCCATTTTTTAAAAACTGTTTTGACCTGTCGTTTGGATAACATCGACTGCCAGGTTGAATACATGTGCCATGTACCGCTAAGATGATATATCATTGAGGGCTATTGCTTGTTTTAGCAAAGAGCAGAGTTGAATGCCACGCTGACCTCAAGATTTCCTATAGCTCCTTGGGAACTGTTCTCATAGGTAAGCGATGCTGTCTTGCAGTTGCATTCTTTCGAATATTCATTTCTTTGGGAAACCTCGTGGCATATACCAGAACTGCTAGTTTTATGTCCTAATTTCAACTAGCGTCGAGGTGATAATGTTTTCGTTGTCAACGCGGTTTTTACCCAAGTCTGTTACTGGGTAAAACAAGGATATGTACAGGAAAGTGTTAATGTTACATGTTTTCGGGGCAAATGTTTGCAACTGATGAGCGTGAGAGTATTTAAGCGTCATTTGATGGCAGTTTAATTAGATTGCGCCCTCCCTTTACATTGTCATGTCGATGATAAGTATTGAAGGGGCTAAAATAAATGTCAGTGAATTCTTCTTGAGTCTATAATAGCATGAGCATGTAATTATAGTTGTGAATTTATAATCCTGGATTTTGGAGCATTTAATAACGCTGACCATGGAGATGCACGAGTTTTCGTTGTCATTTATTATTCTGTTCATCAGATTTGACCTGACGGTGACTGTTTTTTGTGCATTTCTTCGTTTCTGATAGTTGGAGCTAACTGCAATGTAACCCAAATGAAATGATCGGGAACAACAATTTTTTGTGTTACTCATCTTTATCATTAATGGTGTTCCTTTAGGCGGTCGGTTTATGTAATAAAAGTTTGTAATGAAGTGGCACTGTAAAGCTTAACCCATTCCCTCTCTCTCCAATGACTCTCCATTGATTTCACATATCATATGGGCGTCATGCAGTTGTCTAACGTTTATCCAGGTGGGAAGATTGCCATGAAGCTACCTGGTGGGCAGTCTGGGAGTCGCGATGGTCCCTAAATTAATATCTAATCACCGATGGGAAAGCTACTAAAATCCACCTGTCCTTGTGCGCATGGAAAAAAATTACCAGGCAAATGTGTGGCGCGTCCCTCGTTTGGTTGCGGAACTTATGTTGCTTATGTATCATATAGATGTTTCGATTTCATACAGATGTAGTCCGTCACAAAAAAATAGACTGAAATTAACTCAGATTTTGAAGGAATAGAACCGCATCTGTATTGTAAAGTGGCGTTCATACCTGCCATCTAAATTGCTAAATATTTAATGCTTTTCGTAGATTTAATGAATGCCATTTAATTGGTCCACATCTCGATACTAGTGACAGTAATTTCGAGCCATATAATAATGCTCTTTTTAACTTTGTCTCGAAATATTTTCAGGCATACCTGCGTACCATATTGCGGAATGGTGTTTTTTTCTGGAAATTGAATGTCTGTTTGTAAGCCATTAAAAGTAATTCTCAGTGATGAACTGTACCCTTTGTTTGGTTTATTGGCTTTCTAGTCTCCAAGAAATTTGATATTAATAGATAATGATTGGTATTATGCTATCAGAATAAGCAGGAATGAAAAGAAGTTAAAATAGTTGGAAACCCGGCAATGTAAAATTAGTAGGTACCTAACTATCCTAAGGGAATATAGAGAATAGGCTGATGAGTTGCTAATTTATTAGTGGCCTATAACTCTTTTCACAGATTACGGTAATACGTTCAAATTCCTCCAATATTGTCATTTTCTCGCATTAGAAACATTTCTCCGGAGTCGGAGAACTCAGAATGTAAAAATTTCCTTGCTCAGACTGGGATTTTTACGGTTCAATAGCATTCCCATCGACACTGAAGTCGTGCATTCAGCGAGGTTACGAGAAATCGAGCTTCATACTAGTACATATGTACTTCGGAATGGACAGCGTTGTTAGAGAAACGTTCTCATTATCAGCACTCCTGTACGGGCGTGTTCAATTTGCAGATCTCATGAAGTTTACGTTTCACGGCATCGCGGAGGGCGTGCCACCTCTGCGGCTAGTGACCTTGTACTGATTTGTCTCCATATGTTTGTTCGGTTCGTTTGAACGCGTACGCTCGACAGTAATTCGATCTGGATGTACTCGGATAACGGCGATAAATTGTTCTTTACGTCGTGGTATAGCTTCTAAACTGATGTTATTAACCTCACTCAAGACACATGCTTGATCTGCTTACAGCATTTACGTCAGAATTACCATGGGCAGGCAGGCAGAGAGAGTAATTATAAATCACACAATAGTGATCAGCCGCAATTCTTAATCATTGGTTTCAAAGTGGGACGGATTTCCAATATAAATGAATCCCTTTTTAATATGTGTTGCGTCACTCGGTCGCAAGCTGTGATTGTGCAGTTTTTATTGCATTTTTCAGCGCGCAAAGGGAGGACGTTTTTTTCTTGGCGTGGTATTATTCTATTCGTCTTACCTGTGTAACATTTCGCTGTACATGGATTGTCATCGCACCGTTCATTCCGATCGCCCTTGATAATTACGCGGAGTGTACTGTAAACAATGGTGTCGCTGGTAATCGTAGAAAACATCACCTTGGATATAATTATTGCCTCAGCAAGATTCGCTGTGATGCAGCTGCCGACCTGCCTTGGCCTTCGCCACCCTCCATGCTTTTTGCGTCAACAAAGACTTCGCGTGTATACAAACGTACCTCCCAAATGCGAAACAAACGTGGGCACGGAGATGAGATCTAATCTCTGACTCTGCTGCCTTGTTTTTTTTTCTTTTAAAGGATGCTGGTACCATTGTAGCGTGCATTCGATATTCTGCGTATTATGCGTAGGCGAATCCTTGCATCTTAATATGCTGTCCATGTGGAAGATAAATTATGATGAAAGTTGTATCAATTTCGGTGGTTCCGAGAGAGTATATAGTTAACTTTTTCGAGTAAGAAAGAATATTGGATTCTATCCTGGCACTGTAAAATGCGGAACATGAAAATTGTTTTGTACAATGGGATGATACAGTGCCGGATTAATTCCTCAAAGTTATCTCAATAATGAGTTTTTTTGATTGGTTGTCCCAAGAATAATCCCACACAAAGAAGGTGGGTTTACGCTGTAAAAACTTCCAGTGCTTGGTTTTGGAATATAGAAGCGCCGTGATCAGCATTGCATTGTTGTATTATTTTTCGTCGTGTTAATTTATGTGCGTTATTGAAGGAGAGATCTTATGTTGTGGAAAAAAATGAAGACAAGTTAATGGCATAATTCTAAACCATGGAATAAAACAATTTTTTCCCAAGTCCCAAATGAATTCTTGAATGCTTTAACCGTCGGCCACATCATCGTAAGTAAATGATTATGTTGGGAAAAGTGGTTACCCAAGCCGCATTGAGTAATATTCCTCGCGTCGCACTCCCATTGAATTGGGGCGGTAACTTAGTATCAGAGGAGTAATGGGGTCCATGTCAGGGACGTAAAATTGACGTGTCCTTTCCTGAAAGCCTCCGGGGGAAGTCACGTAACGGTCGTGTCAGCGGAGCGAGACAATTCAATTGCTTATGCCACCTACATGTCATCTAGACCACTTAATCACGGTTGTATCAACTGGTTACGCGCATTTGGAAGGTCGAAAAGTGACCTTTTTTTATTGCTTGCTTCCATATGTCTCCAATTTTCGCCCTCAGAATTCATTTCTGATAGCGATGTCACCGAAAAAAGTAATATTATTTGTAGACACGGTTCGGTGAACTTCTTCGTAGCATAAAATGAGCTGCGATTCAATACGGTGCATGTGCCTTCAATTCATCAACTGCACGTGAAGATATGTCAAGTTCGGTTTACTTTAATACCCACGGTGACGGCATTAGTGTATGATTCCACCGCGGAAGGCCAAGTTTCGGTGTCCATGTATTTTCGGGATCGTAAAGGCTGAAGTCGGGCGTCATAAGATACTGGGAATTGAGGGCTCCGTGTCTCAGGCGTGGGGTCTCCGTGAGCCTCTGGCGTGGAGAAGCACTCCGCCATCGTATGGGTTCCGCCGACCTACTTCGTTTGCATAAGCCCTCAGCTGTTGAGCGCTCTCTACGAATACTTATTTGTGTTGCAAGGATGAGGATGACTCATGTTACATGTGGTAGCGAAATTTGTTGAACTCACCGTGGAAGATGGTCAGAGTGCTTATTCGCCCTCCACTTGACGTTTAATGACAACTAAATCGTGTTCGTTTTAGAAATCGTCAAATCTGACTTCACCTTCAACAGTCATCAATTACCAAATGCATTTAATATACTGAATTTATCTTGGATTCGTTTCAAAAATTCAAAGCAAATCTTTTTCACGCTTTCATTTCTATTACCTACGTGCTCTCTCCGTTTCATCTAACTAAGAACAAGGTAAATAGTATTGATAGAAAAACAACCTGATTCATATTCTCTGATTTGAGTCTTCCAGGACGTTTCGAATGGTTGAAATAGTAGTGGACCTCCAGGAGAGTTGAATTTTATTTTTTCTTACTATTTTCCCTATATTTTCGTGAATATTACCTTGTTGAAGGTTAATTACGCCGTTTTGTAGCTTGCAGAATATTTCCCTTGGTACATACCTATGAATTTCGGCGAGTATTAAAGAACTTGATTCCTGAACTTATTCAGATTCCTGTCTGAGGTCTTCTAGTGATTTATCTTTAATGTATTCGAAGTAAATATTCCATTGTAAACATCTTGCAAACCTTACCTTTATTGTGTGAAAGTGGTACAATTTTGTGAGTATTAACTTTCATTAAAATGCTTTCACATGGACTGGTATTAGTGTTAAATACGTAATTTTTGTATGTATTCTTCCAGAAGCATGAATCAAATGTAAACCGTTTTTAACTCTGGTATATTCAATTGTAGTCAACTTAAGCAATATTTAATTGTGAAACGATAGACTTAAGTGACCTTGCACAGGGTGTTTACAGGATACTAAGCATTTTATTTAAAAATTAATGTCGAAAACTTCCGTCAAGTCAAGTATGATACGGTTAAATTCATCATGAGAAAGTTTGCGTGGATGCACTCGTGAATGATATCAATGTAATAAAGATGAATGTGGAAAAATAGTCGATTTAAAATTTTGTATGCACCTATATGTTTCAAGACACCATGCGAACCCCTCGCATATATGGAATACATGATGACATGTGAGTGAATAATATGTGGAAGTAGGGCGCATACCCTATTAAATATGATCTTGTCAAAAGGCAGTCGCGTTATAATATGAAACTTTTCGGAAGCATTTGCCCGCGACCGATGCACTCGGAGGCATGCTTGAGAATATAACAGAATAAAGACATCAGCAACCAAGTTTATTTTTGGCCGGACATGGAATTTTTATTATCGTGCAGAAGTAGTGACGTCTCGTTTTTACGTCTCTCATTGCTTGGGAACAACCCCAATGCCGACTAAAGCCATCCCGGTGTGAAATCATGTGAGGGTGGAAGTAGTATCGAAGCCTTGATTATTATAGAGCTTCGTATTTCCAGAAGTTCATCGTCTTAGAATCAATATTGCCGGGAATGCTACTCCCTTTTACCTTTATTATCGGTTACGTATTGTGATTGAATTGAGGGAATGTGTATTTTTCCCAACTGTCTTTCATTCGATACTGCATGCATATTACATAGATGTACGTACATCAGATATGAAATTGGGCTTGAATGACAGACTCCTAACTGTAAGTATGAAATTTCCCTCTTGATTTAACGCCACTACAGATTGTTGTTTTGAGTTGGTTGGTACTTTTCTCATTCGAATTAGCCAACCCAATCGGCATTCGCTTAAGTGCTAAATATGTCCGTCGCACCCGCTACCTAACTGTCAAGGCTACGACGGCATTCGATTAATCATCCGAGTCTTTTAATTTTGTGAAGGCGATTAAGGGAGGGGAATTGGGAAGTTAAGTTGGGGAAATAGCCAAAGCGTAGTTTTCAGTTGGTGTGATTGAAAAAGGCTTTGTTTTTATGGGATGTGAAGTGTGCGACCTAGTTCTGATCCTCCAACTTTTTCAATTAAAACTTGTTGATTTCGCTTCGTTCGCCTCTCGAGGGAATGTATTGGAATGCTGCTAATTGGAGCAAGTTCACTGCTAATGTTCGAAGCTTGCATGCTAAAACTCGGGCTTGGTCGACTAGCTCTCTTGAGGCGCTAAGGAATTCTAACGAGCAAGCCGTTCATCCCATGAAGATGCTGACCTGCGCAATTTCAGGAATTGCGAATTATGACCTTGCTTATGGACCCCGCGTTTCATGCACGTAATGCCCGCGTTTGCTGAGTTCAGTCGAATTTTTAATGGAACGAGCTATCGATAATATTTATTGCGTCGCAAACTTCTTACTTTGAAAACGCTGATGCAACAAGCATAAGGGAAAAATATTTAACTGGGACATAATTATGAAACAAATTTTTTAAATCTCAATATGTGGGACGATTTCAGAATAACTTTCGTTGTCGCCCGCCATATTTTTCTCTGCGCGGGGCATTAGCGTCATTTTTCCGATTGTTCGATATTACCCCATACCAGACGCGTGTACTTGTTTAAAATACCGTTGGTTTTCGAATGTGTGTTACTTCTCAGCGGTGTACCCGTTTTATTTGCAAATCTCACCCCTGGTAACGCCTGGTATTCATGAATGTACATTCTGCTCTTCCCTCGTCCTTGAATGGTACGTCTGGTATAGGCACGAAAACTCGTGTAAGAAAATTAGGCCTTCGTCATTCGCGCCTCTGCACTGCCCTTGATTCATTACGCCGTCGTGGATTGTCTCATGCACTGTTTTTTTGAGACATTTTTTTATCCCTCGAAGGATTGTTTTTGAAATTATTCTTGTTGTGAGTTGAAGAGGGAATGTTTCTTTTCCGATACCGACTAATTTGGGTCGCCAGCCTCTGGTGAATGAGAGGGAAAATCTGGGGCAGTACACTCGCGGGCAGAGGCGTTTCATTCCTTTCGATGTCGTTTTTTACGCGTGTGCTCTGATTAAGGGGTTTAGATTTTTAGAAATGTTCTAAACGTGGTGTCTTTCTCCTGTCTGCACTCATGCTATTCGTACCATTTCCAGTTAAAACATCGCTCATTTATGAATAACTGTCGTTCAATCGGAATCGCGAAAAGGTGACTAACAGTCTCGTCAATTTTCGGAGTCTTTTCTCGTTTTATCAGCGGAAACGGTGGTTAATTTGAAACGTTTGATTGATGAGTAACTCCTTCCTCTATTTCCCAACGCCTTTGGCTGGGTTTTCCTGAGACCAACCCTTTCGATTGATCGTATCAAGAGGAGTGATGGGCTAGCGTGAAACAATTTGCGCCCGGCAATATGTTTCACCCCGCGTTTCGCTTAGAGTCTCATTCTCGTAATGTC
Source organism: Platycnemis pennipes (assembly GCA_933228895.1). Lineage (NCBI taxonomy): Eukaryota > Metazoa > Arthropoda > Insecta > Odonata > Platycnemididae > Platycnemis > Platycnemis pennipes. The sequence continues at coordinate 57,533,204 of OW121848.1, forward strand.
CTTATATCTTCCCCTCGACGTCCATTGCATGGTAGTGCATTAATGCCTCTCTCCTTCTCTGTACTAGAAAATAAAAGCAGGCTGAAGCCATATGCTTCCTTCGTATAAGTATAGGATTCATTTTGGAAATGCGGTAAATAGCATTTCGTGGAAGAATAAACATATTGACTTCTATTTGCCGTAATAAAGTGGTGACCAGGGATGGCAATCGAAACGAAACGAAAGTCAAAACCTGGTTCGAAACTAACTCCCTAGTTCATATCATTTCGTGCTGGGATGAAAAGGTACGCGGACCTCCTATTTTCATTTCACTCCGGGTCGAAACGAAACATATTCGTTTCGTTTCGATTGCCATCCCTGGTGGTGACAGCTTGAAATTACCATTATTGCATTTACACCTCGAATATGATGTCGTGCTTGTAATTCTGATTGAGTTTTTTCTCGTCTACCCCCAAGTTTCCTGAGCATCAAATTTTGCTTTTATCGAAAATTTCCTTCGTGAAATTATTTAGAATACTTTTGGTACTATGATCATATTGTTTTGGGAAGACCCCTGTGTTCGCGGTAATTTTTTTGGGTTGATTATTTTTGACGTTCGTAGTGATACGCCACGGTACAAATTAAATGGCTTAAGGTGTTCTATAAATCTGATTTAATTCTAGTATTGACATTTTTTTAATTGAAGTTATGTTGTTACTGATGTTTTTATTACTTCGCGGAAAATAATGATCTCGTAACAATTAGAAGTAACCAAACGGGTATGACCCAGATGCATACCATATCCGATGGTAGCATATGGCATATCGTGGCGTTTTGCGTTCATGAAGTAATACGTGGGAGCTAAAATATATTCGAATCGTCATGCTTGCCGAAGTGAGAGCAAGCTACTCAGTCCAGTCACAATGTTCAGGTCAATGGATGTTTTGGCGTTTAAGGGAAGAGACAGTTTCTCGTAGCGCTACGAGAGCGTCTTTCCCTCTGTAAAGCATGTTTCCGACTCATTTACTGTTGAATAAACGGCTTGAGGTGTGATCACCCACGTCGAGTGCGTGGCTAATAGATTTTGGAATCTTAGTGCTCTGAAGTGAAACAGTTGGCACCAGATGGAATCTAACGGGTGGAGAGGATACCTCTTGGCTTTCTATAAATTGTCCTGTTCAGTTAAAGTGACGACGACTGCTCTTCATGTCAACCGGGTAAAACGGATGGGTAACGCGCTCGCCTAATCCAAAGGTCGCGAGGTCGTGGGATTGGTGTTGTGTAAGCGTGGCTTAGTTCCCGGAAAACTGCTGCAAACATAAACTAGAGCACCAGCGTTGCAGTTGTGTAAAGCACTGTACAGAAAATCTCGATTATAGTTGAGGAGAACTAAGAGGAGTGAAAAGTACTCGTTCAATTAAAAAAAATGGCGCAACTTTTTACAAATCGTGACAATTATGGAACAAAACGTACTGAACTCATATAGGGGATCTGGACGTATGATTGAATGAGAAAAATATTATTGGAAAGAGCTTGGTGAGCCAAAATTGGTCATAGGGCATAGGCTCTGTACAATTAAGTGCCCCGTAAAGCAAAGCTGCTCTGGAGCGCAGACACTTTGGAAACTGGCGAAAAGTATGTTGTGGCAGAGTTAATCGGCCACCAGAGATGTAAGAATAGAAAAAAACCCTTTCCATTGGTCTAAATCATGATAATTGAATGGCAGGTGTTGTTTAATTATTTTTAGACCCATACTAATGGTAGTTCCGCGTAGTGTGAGAGTGTAACATGATAACCAAATTATTTTCATTCTTGCGCGCCCACCTGTTTGATATGACTCGAGCTAACTTGCTCGAGTGAAAGATAACGAGAAAAAATCGATCAGTGTTCATTCCCATCGGAGTTACGGATTGTGGTGACATGAGTGTTCATGTTTGACGACAAAACATCGATTTTCCGAGTAAGTTCGATTTGTTCATATGGAGTTGTTATTTCCCCTTATGCCGCCGTCCTTACCACTCCCAAAAATCTTTCAGTGTAGGAATTGGTGTGCGAATGTGAATGGTATTTTAGCGCTGAAGTAATTTTGTTGACATATATTTCTTGTTACATGAATTTCACGGAGGCTTAACCAATGACGACGGAAAGGAAGTGTTGCAGCAAATTTATTTTTACACTGCCTAAGATTTGGTTATGTTTTAGGGAATTGAAAAACATATAGTATTACCCAATCTTCGACGATAAGCCGTCAAGCTAGCAGATCGTATTGGAATCTTATTTTGGTTATTCGTTTGTATGGTTTGGTATAGGCGCCTTTGGCGCGTAGAATGAAGAATTCACATTAGAAATTGTCTTTACTGTCACATATTTACGCTACTATTATTAATAGTATTACTAGTAGATATTAGGGGAAGATATCGTCATATTATCTAGTTCGAATGCCTAATTGTGCAAAGGTCCTCATGTTGTGCGTTTTAGCGGCTATTTGGCATCATCTGCTAATTAGATTAATAAAATTGTAATAGAGGTAATTAAAATAATTATCTCGATAAGAAATAAATATAACCAGTCAAATAAGTTTATGCGAATTGAAGAAAGTTCTGATACATTCCCGCTGAATGCAATTGGTGAAAGTTATTCCGGTTCTCCGCCGGGTCAAATGCTTAAATGCTGCGGACGTTTCGATGCACGAATTGTCCATCGTCACCAAGCCCGAAGAAAGGTGGACGACTCATGCATGGAAGCGTCGGCAGAACTGAATAATTTGACCAGGTGGAGAACCCGAATAAATTTCATTAATTGCATCGAATTCTTTACTTGCTTCAAGTTAATATTCTCCCATTTTCATGGAATTATTCTACCAGAGTTTTGAAAAATCATTGGTTGTGAACGTTGATGCGTCTTAAAATTAACTTTCCTAACTTAATCGATCCTTTTTTTTTGGCGAGAATCGGAGTTTTGAGCTTGTTTAGATTTTATTGTGTTTAGCTTTCGTCTGTTTTTTGCTAAGATTCAAGCCCGATGGAGCGTTATGCCCGTTGCGAGGAGAGGGATAAATATCCGTCAAAACTTGAAATTGGAGGTGTGAAATACCCATCGGGATTTGAGGAAGTGTTTTTTCCCCTCGCTTCTGGAAGTTTTTTGTCTTTCGATTCACGGATATTATAACGGTTAAATGGATCTGGGGAAGACATTCCCGCATTCGGAAGTTTGTCGCTCTTTTCTCAATGTTTCCTTTCCTTGCTGTTTTCTCCGCAGGGAGGGAGGACCGCATTCCGTCAGATCTGGAGTGTTTAGGAGCCGTCGGGTCGCCATGGCGGCCGCAATGAACACAACGATCGGCCCCGCTTCCCCCTCCTCCTCCTCCCCCTTCGCCCCCTCCTCGCCCACGCCGCTGCCCTCGCTCGCCGTCGTCTCATCCACAACAATGGCCGACCCCCTGAGCAGCGTCGCGCCCACGGAAGAGGTGCCGCAGATATTCCTGCAGACCAAGGCGGCGCAAGGGATCGCAGGGGCCTTCGTCGTGGCCGCCCTGATCCTCACGATCCATCAGGTGAGTCTTCCTACCCCCCGTCCCTCCCCCATTTCTCCTTCTGCCAACCCCCTCAGGGTGTCTGCAGGCCTCCGCTCCCACCCTCTCCGTATCCTGACGCGCGACACGGGGGCACGCCTGTTTTAAGTTCGGTGCCATATGTGATCGCCGTGCGACTCCTGGTCGAAGCCCATCCGCGGCGATCGGCCGACGGTACGATTGGGAATGACCGGAGTTTCGCGTCGGTCGCGGGGAGACGAAAGTTTCGATCAATTGGTTGACTGGAAAAAGGGAATGACCTCCCCCTACCCTTATGTGTACGCGTCGCCAACCCCATGGACACATTTCTTAGCACGCACCATCACGGCCGATCTGAAGGACCTGCAGGTTGTAAGGATTGTGTTCTTTTGATTGAAGTTTTTTATATCTATATATTTTATTTTATTTTATCGTCAATTTGGCGCCGTATGTCCTCTGTAGCTTTATTTCTTAATGAAAGTTTTCAGGTAGGGATCTCACCAAGATCGTGTTCGTTCCGTTTTCAGTGCTAGGTGATTACCCCGCGAGACTGTGTTGACTCTTCTAAATGTTATTCAGGGTGTAGGAAAATTCATTTGCGCAAATCCGTCACCATCGGTTATTTCTCCATCTTGGCTGCTACGGATGGCTTCAAACAATGCGATAAAGTTAGCTGTTTATCATGCTTATCTGTCTCCGTGATATAAGAACAGAGGAACCTGTTGCGGATTTCGTATTTTGCTTCGATGACGATAATATCTGATGGGAGGGTATTTTGTTGTCATAACTCGTGCTTGAAATTATAGCCCCTACGCTCACGTTTTTTCACTTGCGTTCTTGTACTTGAATATAGTTTCTGATAAAATTTGTATCAAATCCTGATCCTGTTACTTGCCCCCTATTAGATTTAAATAGTAGGCAGATCAACGCACACCAGTGAGGTGTAGAGTCATTCTTAAATTGCAAATTGTAAATAATTGCGCAATCGGAGCTCCGTTCAGCCAGTTTGTGATAAACGTATGGGTGTGGTGTTTCTGTGAGGGTTTTGAAGGAGTAACGACATATCTCAAGTACAAACAACACTCGAATACTACAATTTGCTTCATGACTGGTTTCACCACATAAATTATGGTGAATAGACAAGAATCATGATAAAAACTTTAGCTCTTTAACCCCGCTGAAACATGCTTTTGAACAACACGCAATTGCGTTTAGAACCGCCGTGTAACTTAGGAGAGTGTGAGGTACTAAAAAACATGAAATCGGAAGAGGCGGCTAAGCGATGAAGCGTCAGATAAATTTGCCCTGTAACCAGTGAGAGTCATGGAAACGTATTGTTTCAGTAACTCGGCCAGGAAAAGCGTTGTTGAAAAGAGCTACTCAGTGCGAGGCTACGTTATTTATAAATCGATATTAAAGTTAATTATTTAAGCAAAGTATTCGACGAAGTAGACGATGAAAAGCCTAACGGAGGCTTTGCGCGAAGAATCGAGCCATATGGATATTTGCTCATCCTGGGACTGAAGGAATTTGGAGCATGACGCGGGTACACACAGATACGTGGACCATAGCTTATATGAAAGAAAGGGAAGTTGTCATGGTCGATCAGAATGGGTAGTTCTTTATGGTTGCGAAAACTACATTACACTAACCATCGGATTAACAGAAAAAAAATGAATTTCAGTAATAGAATTGATTTTGATTCCTACCGATTTCTGTTATCGTCCTAGAGAACAAATCGTCTGAATACATTCTTGTCATACTTTCAGAATAACTATCTAGTAGTCGTAGCCGTACCTTAACATTCTTGTTTAGAATTCATCACAGAATCAAAAGATGCCCTGAAAAAATCGTGGGAATGATTTTAGCAAATTGTGCATACGCCGTTTATTAATTGCCTTTCTGTATGTCTCCTGGGTTGGCTCATTCTATGACGCATTTCGGGTCGGCATTTTCTACGTTGAAAATTTGTTAACTATCATTATTTTTGAAGGTAAATTTCCACGTGGCGACCGGGATGAGATAGTGGCCATGTAAAAGCATCTTACTTCAACGTCTTTGTTCTGCCTCGGTATTCGATGCGATGGTATTTATTTTATCTTTTACGTGTGCAAACTGCTCTATAGAGTTTAACCAACTGGTGGCTATAATAACCTTTCAACAATGTATTGTTACATAGCAACCGCCGCCGTTTGCTGGTATTTATTTTGATTTTAGTTTTGATTATCTAGCCTACTTTCTTTTAAGGTCTTACTTGAGTCATCTCCATTTGCTTGTTCGCAGACGGTCGTAACTGGAATTTAGGATTTAACGATCCTAGCTCGCCGTAGAAAGATTGGTTAATTTAAGGCCATTCGCCAAATGCCTTTCGCTATTCTGGACTCTTTTACGTGCCTCTACTTACGTGCACGTAAAAAGGGTCGCGTCGTTGAAGTCTAGTGACCATGGAGATACAGAAGTAAATTTGATTTTCTATCGTAATGACTCTACGAACTACCTCGGGCCGTTTCCATTGTGGTTACGAGTCACGGTGTAGGTACCTATATGCCGTGTTTTCAGCCTTTTTCTACTAAACGACGATAGGTAAGATTTTAACTTTCATTTTATGAAAATACGTTTCGTGTGAATTTGATTTTATCCTCCTGCAGGCACGAGCTTTTCCATTCATTTATTCTGTTTTTTAGGCTAATGCCTGAAGTCTGATAACTCCTTTTACCCTATTGTATTTATGTACGTTTCTGGAATCATGAGAAATGGTGGAATTACAGGATTACTTTTGGACTGAACGCTTTTACGTCATATTAATAATTTTTTCCTCGTTTTTTCCCCGTAACTAAGGGCACAGTTGCGAATCAGTGGATTCAAACCGGAGCTATTTTAAGAATTATTTACTGTTCCTGTATAATGGCATAGGTATTATTATAAAGTTTTCCGTATAGTTACCTCTGCGTGGATTGAGTCTTTCGCGATTTTCACGGTTTCGTGATTGTTTGTTTCATTTAGTATTTTTCATTGCTGTTATTCCGGGAGGCTGTCAACAGCCACGGTTATTTTTAGCTATTTACGGATACTTATGTGGGAATTAGGTTTTAGGTATGACTCAAGTAAGTGAAGGATTGGCAGGGTGAAATCCGGCCTCGACTTTAGCGAAAAAAGAATCGAGAAGTTCACTATCTTTCGTCACATTCATCGGACAAAGTACTACACTTCGAGTGCTCTCCTCACAAAACACAAGCAGGTAGTCGATGTATCACTGAAAAGTCCTACGTGTTTGGGATGGAAGGTCTGTACTTAAACGACCACACCAACTAAACCCCTTTCATTTTGTTTTTAATATCCACAGAATTATTCATGTCATCAAATGTGGAACAAGTTTCGCCGTCAAGCTATGTTCAAGTTGTAATTCAGTATTCCAATAGTATTTTTGATCTTTTTTGTAGCTGTATAATGGTTTAATTTTTTTATTTTTATCCCACTCGCTAAACTGCTCAGCCCACGTAATGACATGCCGCCTTTTAAAATGTGCTCATTTTACCGGTACTTTTAAATGGGTGCTCCGCATCTTCCAATGGCAATTACCGTCGTATAGTCCCTTCAGCAGTTTCGCTTGCAGTGCAAAGTCTTGTTCCACGTTGAGTTTTTTTTGCTTAATGAATTTTACAGCGAAAAAAAATATGGGCGCCAACCGTAATCATGTTTCGCGCTGTGTTCTCGTTTAGTTCCTCTCTCTCACTCTCACGCTTTCTCTTCCTCCCATTTTCCCCTCCCCGCTTCTACTAAACGTTCCGCGACCCAACTAATTGCCCCAATCTCGACGGTCCCGTAACCATAAGTAATGACGTCATTTTTCCCTCTTGTCCAAATTTAGAGGTTTTTGACAAAAGCTCTCTCGGTGCGTAATTGGTCCCGCGCATTTCCCTTCCCTACCATTATAAATATATTCGCGAAAAATGCGACATTTTCTGTGCGACATTCGCAGCCACTCCGTGTGGTTCATTTTCCATACCCATAGGGACCCACCCAAAATTAATCCGTGACTGCCGTCGGTAAGTGAGCGCTCGTCGAGCGGGAATAGGGCCATTTTTCTCCGTAATGTGAACTTCGTGTATTTATTTGTTTGGATAGCTACGTAAACGAGGTACCTACCTGGCCGTTCAAGCCGTTGCTTACATTGAGCCCAGTTAAAAAGGTCCTAGGTTTCGTAAAAGCTCAAGAAACGGCATTAACTTGGCCCCAGTAAACATTTTCATGGCGTCGAAGTTGCGCAAAATATTAAGGAAGTTTGGAAGAACTTCAATATTCGAAAAATGCAGAAATATGTATTTCCTTCGCATCCGGGAAGTTGAAATTATCTGAAAATGGGACTTTTTTTTCTTAGATTTTTTCCTGGATACATAATGAGGATTGTATTATTATTTGGGGAAGGCTTCCGAACTGAGAATATTTGTGACATTACGATTGGGCCTGTGGTAGAGTATATTTGAAAATGGATAGCAGCAAGATAGAATTAAGTTTACTCTCGGCGAAATGCACCAGAAAAGTCCAGTTTTTTGACATCTCATCCGACGGACTAAGTTCTGAATTGGTGTGTTCTTAACTCAACATTCAAGTAATCAGATTCCGAATCCGACAATACTTTACAACAATCCAACAATAACGTGTCAAATTTACTGGATCCAATGCTGTTCGTCTTCGTTTTATTGTGATTCCCATTATAAGAGTGATTATATATTTTGATGGGAGCGTAAGGCCTCTATTGAGATTCTTTTAAATTAAGGAAGCTTAACCAAATTATGAAGTAAATGTATTTTTTTGTGAAAATTTCTAGACATATCATTTTTTGGTCCTTCTATCGATTGGCAATAAAATAATAGCGTCATTGTTGCCAAACATTTTTCAAAAATATCAATATTAATAAAAATCAAAACAAAGAGTTGTTTTTGTAAGGGAATAGTAAAACCGATTAAAAATATTTAACTTATTTTAGAGTACGTAATAGCAGGAATGAGCATGTATTCCCACTTCGGAAATTAAACGTCGCAACGTGTTATATAATAGGGTATTCGTTCACTTCTTGTGTATGCGTTATCACACTATAGATGAATATCCATGTAGGCGTTTTTATTAATTAAATAACATTGCTCTTGTGCGGGATTTTGATGCGCGGAGTCATAGCGGAACCTCCTTAAGGAAGTGGCAGGGAATGTAAAAAATAGTGAAAAACGCTAATTTGAGGATACTACACCCTTTCAAGAACATACAAGGCAATCTCGTAGGCGGCGGCAAATATTTGGTGTTTTATGCAGATGTGGTGTGTTTTAGCGAATTCGACAGCCTGAGACTTAGCCAACTCCGCGTGTAGCTTCGAAGCTTAAGCAGGCGAACGCAGGCGTTTGAAATATCTCTTGCCATATCTCTTGCCATTCCCAGGTGGCTTCGATCGTGACAGAAATCGAAAATATCTGTTCCGTGCCGTTTCTGCCAAAGGTTTCGGGAGAAACTCGGCAGTAGCCAAGTCATGGCGCCGATCCCGTCGTTTTGAACTTTTCTGGTGCGACTCTCTTGAACACCGACGACGCCCCTTCGTGAAACGAGATGCCCCGGCGCCACTTTTGTCTCTTTTTTTTGTAACGGAATTTACTCGCTGTCGTTCACAAAAGCCAAGCCGCGCTTTATTCTCTCCCCTCTGGATTTAAGTTGACTAACCAACGAGTGTCGCCGCTGCGATTTAGCGGTAGGATAGTGAGTGACGTGGAAGGCCTTTTCCTTTCGCCGGTGACCCCGCTTGCGGTGTTGGGATGGTGTCGACCTTGGTACGAGTAGGAAGGCCGCAGATCTGGCTGTAGTGGAGGGAAGGGAAGGAGGAGAGAAAAACAGAAGGAAGAAGGAAAAAGGCACAGAAGGAAGAAAGGGCACGGGCCAAAGACGGATGTGTGATTGCACCTCGACGAGTAGTAACAATGGGGAACACGTACCATTTTTTTATAACTCTTTGAATTAGAATTTTATTGGCTAAAATGTACTTGGCGATAATTTTTCTGAAGAATGAAGTTCTGATATTAAGATATTAGGTACACTCTTTAAAAATTTTTACGTTTTCAGCAGCTTAAAAACACGATGTCATCGGGTATCGGGTATAAGGCATGACGTCATGGCACGGTATCACTATGGGTGTTGAATACTTGGCGAAAACTGTTGTAATTATCTCAATTGTTTAATAAAATGAAATAATGTATTAAGATTTTTTATTTAAGTAGCATGGATCGGAACGAGAGACTCGTCCATGAAATATATAATACCTGTATAGTGCTGTCTGTTTTCACTCCGCGAATCTCTGCTGCGAGAAAGCAATCGCTGTTCTTTTAAGAAAGCAGCCGCCATAAGGGAGTTGAATCAAAGGCAAATTGTCGGATTGTGCTTTATAATAAATCCCTTTTCAGTCATTGTTTCCATCAAGGAACGGCTTAAAAACCTCAAAACTACATATTCGCTTCGTTTTTTTTCAAAAAAGAATATCTATCTCCGTAGAAATATGGAACTAGACTGTGCTGTGACTTTACAGGAGGTGTTCACGTCACGTGATTCACATAAATTTTCGAGAACGTTTTAATAGCATTTAATAATCTTTGTGGTTGGCAAAGAAACTTTTGATTTATATATTTAAATTTCGTATCCAGTACTTACATCATTAATTCACGAGAAAGAAATTTCAAGCATATTTCCCATTCGCTCACATTGGGAATCCCGCTTTCATCAACCGGGCGAATGTCACGCTCCTCACGTGGCCACAATTTTTCCTGCGAAGGACAACGCGTGAGAGTGAGTCAGGCCTCTCCGTAGGTGCAGCTGTAAATTTCCTTCCGACCGGAACCGTGTTTGCGCGGGACGATCGAGCGATGTCGAGCGTCGACTCAGATCGAACGTAGGCGGCTTGTGTTTAAATATATTGGTGGGGGGGTGCCATTGGTGTTGGTGGCAAGGGTTCCCCTCCTATTCCCGGTTGTGTGATTTGTAAAGGGCCGGTATGATAACCTATTAGGGATATGAATAACGGTAAATGTATTTAGTACGAGTGTAGCAATGGATGAAATTGGTAGCTGGCGTTGGTATAAGGACTTAAAGCTAACCCAACTAACAGCATGTTTTTGCATGTATGCTTTGCATTTTAATTTTTAATTACAAATTTCATGCATGATATGAAGTGCATGTTGGGTGAGAGTTCACCCCCTGCCACACACCTTTATGGTGGCTTGCAGGGTATTATGTAGATGTCGATGTAGATGCGTGCGGTTTAAGTGTTGACGGTTATGATATTTTCTACGCGGTTTCATAATTTTTGCTCGACTCGTACGTTCGAAAGCGCCACACAAGTATAGGACTGTGGGCCGTATTCAGAATCTCAGCTACTACAGTCTCGCTTCTACTGCTTACGTGCTAAAATCCCTACAGCGAGTGGAATTGGTGTACGGATCTACCTGCGCATGTGGTATTACTTCTCAGGGCGACGCTGAGAACTGGATTGAGATTCTGAATATTGACCAGCCAAAGTAAGAATCTCAACTATAGTCTCACTTCTACTGCTTCCGACATAAAATCTCTATTACGAGTATGATAATACAGATTCTCCTTTATATGGCTCGAAGCGGTATACAAGCGTGGTAGTACAAACTTTGCTGGGTGAATCTGCTCACCGATTTGACTCGAAATTGAAATTTTAGGACGTAAGCAATGAAGCCTGGCTGTAGTTTAGGTTCTGAATAGATGTCGTGTGTCTAAGAAACGGACGTTCCGTGAATCGATATGATTGTCTTAAGGCCGCCTTACACGATGCTATTTTTTGTACAATTTCTTGTACAAACGCTTGTATGAGGAAATTGTACCGCGTAAAGCGGCAAATTGTGTGCACGCTTGTGCGAATGTATGAATGACTGTATGGAAAATAGAACCTGTTCCAATTCCATTCAGACAAACGTACAATTCAGTTCAGTTTATACAAGAAATTGTACAAAAAATTGTATCGTGTAAAGCGGCCTTTAGAAGATTTTTGTCCGCCTTATACCCCAAGCCGTGAAGGATATAGGTGCCCTTAGCGATGTTGATGTCATTGCGGTAGAATAAAACATTTTTAGCATGTTCGAGGATGCAATAATGGGAAATTTTCCGATATGATCAAACAATTTTACGTACCTATATCTTAATTTTTTTCTAAATTTTTCATCTTCGGTCCACAAAACTGAGATTAGTTTGATGCAACTCTCCACTCGATTTTCCTCTTGGCTTCCTGTTCATGTTGTCCTTAAGCCTCCTCATGTTGATATAATACTTCTCTTTCACATCCTTCACAATACCTATTTTCCATATATCTCATCCGAGGTCTGCATTTTCCTTTCTTCCTGTTCACTTTTCCCTCGACGATTGTCTTCATCAGGCCATCGTGTCTAAAGATATGGCCTAGTTGTCCCGTCTTCTCTTTAGGGTTTTCTGTATACTTCTCTTTATTCCCACTCTTCTTAAGGCTTCTTCGTTTCTCTCTCGATCGATCCATTTTATCTTCATCATTCTATGGTAGCACCACATTTCAAATGCTTCCAGCCATGACTTTTCTCCTGCTGTTATCGTCCATGATCTACATCTACACGATACCCTGCAAGCCACCGCGAGGGTGTGTGGCAGGGGGTTGATTCACTACCATAAAGAATAGTGCTCCTGATATGTATAAGTTCTAATGAAATGTTTCCTTACTTCCACGCTTGTATTTGCAGCTGTGAGCAGAATCTTGCTTTTTTTCTTTACTCTGTAGCTAATATTTCTCTTCAGCCGGGTAGTACGAATACGTGGTGTAATGGAATCCAGGTGTTATTTTTTACGTCTTGAATGGAAAATAAACAATAAATAAATTTGACTTTAAATTAGAGAGATTTTCTAATTTAACCTTGGACGTTGTGTTTGTTGTGCTCCTTTGTTTTGCTTAAATAGGACTTCCCATCTGGCCTTCATCTCTGGTATCTCTCCATGTTAATATATCCGTGCTTTTTATAAATTCCACGTTTTATAAATTATTTTTTCGAGTGTCAGTGTCATATCGCTTTTTTGTGTACAGATGGTTAAGGCAGTAAATCGGCTGGTTTTATGTTTAATCGTTTTTCAGAACAAATATAAAGCAAACCCAATAATACGCCTGCTCCCTTTCTTAAGTGGTCCCATCCGTTTGAATCTAACGGCACATTTAATTCTCTTAATCGTGTATTTTTTCTTCCGCTGTTTTTTCCAGTATTCATGACCTCTGTTTCCTTATTTACCCGATTTCTGAACTTTGTAACCGTGATAGTGTAGTCAGTAATCATCTGAACTGTAGTTATATTTGACGAAGATGAATATAAAGGAAAATAGCCAAATGAAACTTTTAACCGTGTTCTTCAAATTTCTGATATTGGTTCGAGGATATGGTCAGCAATGAAAGGTACTGAGTATGGTGAACATTACTTTTGAAAAAAACTTGACCAGTTTAAATGGACTACCGCCTTCTTGAAGGTGTTATTTATGTAATACTGTGGTCGGAACGACTTTTAGTATTTGCTGCATGGCAACCCCAAGCAACAGTTAATTTGCGTCGCTCCGTTTAGAGAGATTAGAAAACAGATTCTTCTTCATCGTACCATTTCAAGGCGAGCTAATTGGCTTCAATGAAATTATATATCTATTAAATTGCTTAAAAACAATTTATCTTTTTTGTAAAGGCTTTTTGCGGCCTGAATCGAACGCGAGTTGTAATCGTTCAGTTAACGTTCAATCGTCGCACTCCACGCATGCTACCCCGTATTAGTGTACGGAAAACCGAAGATTTTGCGCAACATCCGCTCGTAAGTCAAGGCTAGCGTCGAAAGGGAAATAAGGCAGCGACGGCGTGGAAGGCGGTGGTATAATGCGACTGGCATTTTGTTGGGCACGTGGCTTTCCCGGAATAACAAAGTCGTCGTGGCGTGTTTTGCCTAGTTTTAAATGTTGGCCAACGGAGCTGGAAATCCGTTATTTTGAACAGAGATGCTGATTTGGAAAAGATTTGTAGAATAGACTTACTGGAGTATACATGAGAATTTTTTTGCCGTACAACTATACTGCGGAGAACTCGTTTTAGAGCCTTTGAAAGTTCAGGGGTGAAAAAATATATTTTTAGTAATATTCCAGGTCTCAGAAACATGTCTGCTGTCGAACTTGATCACATTTTACGTATGATTGTACGCACCTTTAGTGGATGGACTCTTAAGGATGTCGGTTGAACGCATACCCGGTTGATATCGAACGTGAGAACTAGAACATTTTGAATCCCACGCTCCTTCACAATGGCGTACAACTTCTTAGCTTAAAGCTTAGTACAATGCCTTCTAAGCAAATGAGAATCTCCTTTTTAGTTAACTAATTTGTCACTAATTTTCAGCCACTCAGTGCAACGGACATCGCAGATGTACTAAATATTGTTCTATTCCCGTGGGACTGGAGTCATTTTTGGGCGTTGTAAGATGAAAACGTGAAGTGTTGGGTAAGGTGGATCAACAGACCGGAGATGAGAGCGAGGAGAATATTGAAACCTCTTCGTCAACTAACTTTCAGAAAGTAGAACTTTGTGGATGAACCCAAACTCGATCCACACATAATGCTTTATTGTAGCCTTAGAAATTCGATTTTTATCACTTGTATAACTCCTTTTTCTCGTTCACAGTCAGCATAGATTCCATCTTAGCTATAGTTTACTGAATCGCTATTTGTCACCAAAGGTGCTAGGGCTCACCTTCGCTTATAACTGCGTAACTCACACTTGGAGATTGGGCAAGTTTAACGATTTATTCTATAAGAAAAACATGAGCTATCTTCTGTGTTAAAAACGCCGTTACCGTGAACTGCGCCCGCTACTAGTAGACTCCATACGTTCAACTCAGGATTTCCTGTGTGAAATGCGGATTTATGCTCATGCATTCGTTGTGAACCTGGGCTTTATATCGTACCTGCTTTGCTGTTCGTTTCGTATTCACCAGAAACTTGGTTAGCCGATGGAAATTTCCTCGCCTTCCCGAAGTGATGCCTCGGATTTTGGGTTGCAAGATGTACATTATGCGCGCGCTATCTGCCTTTCTAATTCCTTACCACGACGGGTTTCGAGCTTCCAACGGGTGCCTCATAAGAGACCTTCGTTCCCGAGGTACTCGAAAGCGTCTTGTGGACGGAGCGCACCCATCCAGGTCGTTCATGCGCGAAACTTTATGGTTCGGAGAATCGACGGAATATAACCATTCCAGCGGCAGCGGAGGTATCGGTGTGGATGCGAGAGAGATCTCCATAGAAGAGGAGAGGGAAGCGGGGGGGGAGGGAGGGAGAATGAGTTCATCTTTGGAGCCGCGACTCTCTTTCGTTCGACTTCGGAGAGAGTGATGAGCGCTCTGCGTCAGGCAGGGGCCCTCGTGTAAAGTGATCACTGGTCGTGAGCAACCGTCACGTTTGAGCCGGGACACCATTCCCTGGTGGTAGAGTGGAAAGAGAGGATACAATTTCCACTCAGAGCATAATTGGATTTCGTGAGAGTTTCACCCCCGAGGATTTCCTGGCGGAAATGGATATAAAAATGGGGATTAAAGAAATAAGAAAGACCACGCCTCGTCGTGTTTTGGTCGCTGGGAAGTTATCACAATAAAGTATCTGGTAGCCTTCAAGGATTATATGCTGAAGTTCTTGCGATTCATTTGTTTCCTCCTTCTCGCATGTCAGTATTGTGGTACTTCGAGGGCTAAATGGTGTGAAAATGGTTGTTGAGGTAGGATATTTGTTTTTCTTTTTTTTTTAGGGATCGATTTGGTTGGAAGATTTAGCATCCTGAATTTTTGGGGGGGTTGAAATTATCGAGAATAACGTTGAAGAATTTTCTTTGGACAATTGTTCATTCCGGACAGTCAGATTTTGAAGCATTGTCAGACTATATTTCGGCACTTCATTTTTTGATCAACCGTTCATGGATACCAACTTGGCATGTATAAAAAATTAATTATTTTCTGTGACAAATACCATATAAATTAGGAAAATCTGAATGACGTGTAACTGAATGCACTTATTTGGAATGCTGGTTATCGTTGCCATTTTCTCTGCTTTCGGACTTAAGCAATGGGAAAAGTGCCGACTTTGGCAGCCTCGTTAGTGCCATATCCCTGTGGTAACGCGAAGGTCACGGGTTCAGGTCGATTGAAGACGCCTCAAAACCTTATTCTGCTTCCTAAATTAACGCACGCAATCAATTCAACCTGCCTTTAAAACTATATAGGCGTGTCATTTCCTCCATAGCTATTAACATTCGATTTCTCCTGGCCTTATTTCCGCAATGGCTGTCCTCCTTTGGTCTCGAAAAATCAGAATTTGATTAGTTCTCCCAGAGTATGTTTGAGGAAAATGTATCACAAGTTCAAATAAGTGTGCATATTCAAGGCAAAATGTGGCCCATGGAAAATACTAGATGACTATCTCCAAGCGCGATTTTGTACGTTCTGTTGATGTTAAGTAATGCATTGTTCTCTAAGGTGAAGAGTACATGGTATGGAAGGTTTATATGGTGTTCTTAACTACATTTATCACTAACTGTCATCGTTGCGCGCAGATTCCCAAAGCGGATTTATTATGTGCCTTAATTTCAGAGCATTTGCATTGGAGCTTGACCTGTAGTGATTGCGTCCTGTAGCTCTATCGGCGGTGTGTGCTGTTATCGTTTTTGGGTGGTATTCTTGTTCCTGTTAACTTAATCTTGGCTCTTTTTACCATTCTATTGATGCTGACTTTCCGCCAGAAGCACGCAATATCGTAGACCTTCGTTCTCTCAGGTTCAAGATTGTTTCTGAGAATGTCTGCACATGCGCGAGTTTCCTCAATAACTCTTTGACAAAGATAAATGACAGTCATTGCGAAGAGCTTACCGCTGATAATTAAGTCATCCGAACCCTATAGCATTCCCGTTTCCCATGGCATAAAAGTGGCAAACTTTTATGTCTCGAAAGGGTGAAACCTTTGAATCAAGAAATGGGAATTAAAAGCTGTGTAACTAGCTCTTTTGAACGCAAATTACCACTGTTCAGTTAATTTTCTAACTTAGTGCATTAGTCGATTTCCTATCATAGAAAAAACCTCGGCCGTTACTTTGTGGAATTTTTCCTTAGTTGAGAATAAGAAAAAACATGGTAATTTTCCACACAACTTTTAATTAACCTACCGGTTTCAACATTCGTGTCATCATCAAGGGACCCGGTGAAGTCAGTCGATTTCGTCTTTGAATAAACCTTTCCTGCGACGTTGTTTCAACCTATTTTAGCGAAGTATTAATGATGAAATCATCTGGGTTCATGGAAGAAATCATTCTTCATTGAATTTTTCGAGTGATCTGTTTCTCTAAGGTTTTGGAGCTTCTTTTCACATTCAAGTGTGTTGGAGTCTCTTATTCTCAAACCGTGTTGACATCTTGGGCTGTCCCGTAAAAACTTCCCTTCCTGCTAGCATCAATTAGTCGACCGATGATAATATTAGTTCTACATGAATACCTTGCGGACCCTGTTAGCAGTGAGGTTACGCGCTTGGAATAGCACTGCAACGGCTCGATTTCCCATTTTCGTGTTTGACGAAGTTGGGGAAGGGGAAATTCGTAGGTTCGTCCTCACACCATTCATCATCCCCCCCCTTCCCTCCCTCTCAATGCGCAAACACCCCTTGGGACCGTCTTCTTCGCCGCCAGGGTCTGACAATGACTTCCCATCTCATGCATCCCCCCTCGGTCTGGATCTCCCCTTCTCAGTTGCGTCGTCTGTGTTTACGTCCCCTTTTTCTTCAGTCTCTTGCAGTCACCGCTCCATCGCTTCCGAACCGAACATTTTTTTTCGTACTCCCTAGTTCAGTAGTGCGCAAGTGTTCCTCAGCAGAAATCTGCTGAGAGAAGACTTGCCGAGGACTCATGAGCGACCACGTGCTATGCGCTCTGGTCGTAGCGGCGGGGAATGAGGGAGGGCGGATTTATCGATTAGTTTATGCTTCGCCTCCTCCAATAAACGTCCCTCGTGCTTTATCTCCTTTGGTGCTATACATTAGTTGTTCCGCCAATTCAAAGAGGGTAAAGGACGTCGTGGACGGGAGGGTATTGCATGCTGCCTGAAATTGTTGCGCTAAAAAGTATTAAAATATTAAATTTAATCCACATTTATTTTCTGCTGAAAATTCACCCTCGTGAGTGTAATTCTCTTGTCCCTTTCTCTTCGCCTGCAAAATCCACGTGTTTGATTCATCAAAGATCTCAATTATAAGTTGAAACTTCTTTGTTGTTTGTCGGTCAATCCTTGAATGAGTATGGGAGATGGAAGGTATCGTATAATTTCAAAAGTATAAGGACCATGTGCTGTAGCAGTGTCTTAATCGCAGTAATAATCCGAGCGAATGGGGTTCGTGTCAAAATTGCTGTGAATATTATGTCGCCGGTTTTATGGCGACTTCGCCGTTCGGAAGGTGAAGAACTGGAAATCCTTGTTAGTGAGTATGTGAACTATCCGATAAGTAAATTCCTGAGAAACTAAATTAGTGGTACCTCTTTAATGTTTATTCACATTTTCCTCTTCTCTCTGCGTCTTCGCACGATCACTTATCTTGTTTAATTAAGACATTTTATTATAGATTGCTGTGTTAAGATAAGGCGTAATTGAATGAAGAAAAACTCATTAATGTCATAATAACGAAATTTTTCGGGTGAACGTAAAGTAAATTAATCCCATCGTTAATTCTTCCGACCTTTTTCGGAAGATAAATATCCCAGAACAAAAAGATTCCGCTGTTTTCTGTAACTTATGACTTTTTGTTAAAGAATGGTTGGTTAATACCTTCGCCTCCATCTAGATGTTCAACTATTATGTTCATTATACCTACCATGATACACCTGTTCCCCACGTCTCTTCCACTTCCTATCGATTTAGAACACTCATGTTTTTGTTCTTTTGCCCTTGGATACGCAGTCAGTGCTCCCATTATCGCGTTGCGGTTCCGGCAAGCCTTATCGTTCGGCGATATCTCTCTCCTTTAGTATACCCTCACAATGGGAAGTTCTTGAAGGGAGGGTAACGAAATGAGCCGGATGTTTTATCACCGTCCCAAACTGCACCCACCATGGGTGCTTTATTGTCTGGGAGGTCTCAAGCGATTAGTTGGAATTAGCCCCTAAGACTCGACGCCAAAACGTACTCCCGTGGTCGTGTAAAGTTGCGCACCTGCGCTCTCAAGGATCAATGGAAGTGTGGCCCTCAGAAATATGTTTGGGACCTCTCTGCTGGGAAATTTTCAGCGGTATGATGATTTTAAAAATGGCGCGCGTGCGTCGTGGCTCGTTCCATTGACTTCTGACATAGCGTACTAAGCTTACGTTAGAACACATTGTTTATTATTTTTGTTTAAAAAATCTTTTCGGTTAAAGTGCAAAGAAAAAGGAAGGCCCCGTAGAGGTACACTGTAAATAGACAATGAGGAAAAGAGGATTATTGTCGGCAGGAGACGTGTGTTTTTATCGTGTATATAACACTGTAAAAATTTGATCTGATTTTCAGTGCGATCTGAATTTAAGCGCTGTCTGGTTGTAACGCAGGAACACGGATTCAAGGTGCGGAAGAGGCAGGAACATGGATGGTTGGTACAGGAGCAGTTAAGCAGGAAGCAGAGGAAGCAGGATTCTGGATGGTCTGATTTTCAGTCGTTCACCTGCCTTATTTTTAGACAAGATATTACTGCTGAAATTCAACATACCCTGTCTTAAAATTGTTGCATCTGAAATTCAGATCGCTTTTGTACCTTAAAATCAGATATAATTTTTACAGTGAAATAACTGATAAGAGGAATTGTAAACTGTAGATATGTTCATATTAGTAAACTGTCTTTGCTTTTTTATACACACACTTCCTAACTACTTCGTTTCAACAACCCAACAGAAGATTAAATCATTTGTTTAAGGAAAGGTAGTATGTCCGAAAGTTTCGCACAGTTTTAAAATAAAATAACACAAATTTAATTTTACCTATACATACAAAACAGTGAATAAATACCGATTTCGCAATACTGGAAATACCAAGTTTAAAGTGCACATACGAAGAGTGTAATCGTGAGTACTTTCGACATTTTTGCGTTCCCTTGCATCCCGTTGGCTGACTGGGAGTTCTACTCTCGTGAAATTATTCTGTTGGCTATGGCTCCTATTTATGAGAAACTCAGTATTATATCTAATGCCATATCGAAACATGAAAGGTCATAGGGACACATTCGATCGTTTGCTCAACTTCGGCAATAACCACATTGAAGCATGTATTCATTCCCATTTCCGGGCAAGCGTAAAGCGGCATAATGAAACAGTGGCCTAGAACAGAGTGATCGTGTAGAGATTAATCGACACAATGCGCCTTTTATCCATTCAACAGCCTTCATTTCGAGGTGAGGTTGAAGATACCCCGTATAAGGGTATTTACACTGCGATTTTAAATCATATCAGTGAATAATACCCAACTTTACGACATCATCTCGTGAATGCAACCCCTTTTAGAGTAAGAGCAAAACGCATTAATAACGGCTTGATAATAATTATTAGCACAATTTTGTAAAAAAAAGATAAGAGATGATATGGGTAGCGCAAATTTGTGGCGCTATTTCTATACGAGACCTCAGATATTAGTAATAAATCCCAGCTATCTACAACACTAAGATACTTCCACGATAAAGCCTCGGAAGTGCAGCAACGATTAATTTCGTTCACCGATGTGGGTGCCGATGGGTCTGCCAATGCGTTATTTGTTCATGCTAATCATATAATTAATTCTTATAGACTGAAAGATAAAACTCGTTGCTCCGACATATGATGGGGCAGCAGTCATGACCGGGGAATTGAACGGCCTGAACAGGGGCGGATCCAGGGGGGAGGGAGCGCTGTGGTCGGTCGCCTCCAAAAAATAATGTCAATAATACATATCGATAGAATTCTCAATAATTCATATCGATAGGTCTTTTCATTAGAGCTTTCATTGTGAGGAGGGCAAGACTGGTGAATGCTTTTTTGCCTGTTTATATTATCGCATTTGTTTTCAAATCAGTGGGTGACCCCTCTGAAGTAACAATCGAATAAGTTGCGGGAAATGTATAACGGAATTTCCCGCCATGTATTCGATTTTATAACACCGCTTATTATTTACCTTATACATTAAATTTATCTGCTTTTCTGCATCCTGTATTTTACCTCAAGTTAAAGAGTATATTTTCTTGACTTACTTTTCCAATATAAATATGTGAACGTTCAAAGTTCTCTAAACAAACTATCATGTTTCAAGATATTGATTGCGATGGATTTTACAGATTCATTTACTTCATGGAATTTTATATATCTAAAAGCAAGCTATGGAAATGACACATCAATTTACTCATAAGGTCTCAAACCTAGAGCGGCTTCCTTCATCTGTCGTATTCCGAGTTCGTGCTGGTAGGTGAGCCGTTTCTTAAAAATCAGCGTATTCGCACATTTCTTATTCATGGAATAGATATCAATAGATATGTTACACAGGCATGTTTTTCTTTCGGAATGGTTCAAGTTAGATAGCCAATAGTTTTTACGCAAGAAAGTTTTCGATGAGAAAATATTTGGGGAAGCTTATTTTAGTAGATTTAGTTGAATACTTGCTTTAGTTGTATAGATAGTATACTTGATGAACGTGCTGAAAAGTGATTTTTATGTGCATCGTAGGTGATTAACCAAATAAATTATCCAGATTTAATTCAAAATTCAATAATTTAAATAGAATGCCATTCCCGGTAATAGTTATCCAGTTTTTAATTGAGGTTACGCAAGTGACGTGCGGGGTGCATACCCTACCTGATGTGCGAGCGCTTATCCGAGGCTAATTTACACCGCACGCCACTGAGTTCCAATCGCCATAGTCTGTGAATCCAACATTTCTTAAGATATCCTATAGTGACAGTGCTGAATAAAGTAGAAGAAAATGGAGGAATTTTCGCTATGAAATCGCGCCTCCTTGATTTTCGGTGGAGGCTCTAGCTTCTGGAACATACGCAGTCGCGCATAACGAAGTCTTTGTCGATAAAACGCATCACTACCACCATTTCACGGATGCTGCCTCGCACCATACAGGACAGTGGAAGGTAATCATTTTTGTCTGCCTTCCAAAGCCCATCGTCAGCACAAAACCCGAGGGAAATCGGATTCGCCGCGTGATCAGGGGCGCGATCATGGTTCTTCATAACGCGATGGCGTTATCGTTATCGGCAGCTAACGCAAAAGTTAACGAAAGTGCGATCATGGTTCTTCAAATTTCGCGCTACGGGCTCAGGAAAACCTGTTTCGTAGCGATATGGTAAAGCTTTTGTAAAGGTGGCGTTAACTCCGCGTTATGAAGAAATATGGTGGAAAGCGTGTTACACATCAGATTTCAATTCCCTGATTTCCAGCTTGTTTTGCCCATAGTGGACAATTACTTAACTTATTAATCAAGGTTACGTATGTCGTATTTATTTTTTATTAAAAATATTTGCTCAAAGTGAAATATCGTTTCTTAATTTGTACGTATCAACCAATCATAATTATGGTAAGAGATCGCTGTGATATTGTGGTCTATAATATTTATATTTACAAGGTTATTAGTGATATTTGTGTTGCTGTTACTTAGTGCAGTGATTTTTACTTAGTTTAATGTCTTCCGTAAACACGCAAAAAGACGATTTACTGCTGTCAAAACATTAATTTCAATGCCTTGTCAATCGCGTTTTAGAACTTGAATGGTGCTATTGAATGTTGTACTTGAATGAAAGGTATATTCTCACGTGAGGAGGTAGTGTTTGCTTACATTTTAAACATAAACATTTTATGCTTACAGTTCAAATATGTTTGGTTTGGTTGTGTCTCTTGTGACAATTTATACAATGTTTTTGCTGAACTGCATGTTATTCCCGAAGAATGCCATGTACTACAATTTGGACGTATGTTATGTACATCGCTTGTGTTAATTCATTTACAAATCATTTGTGGCCGTAAATCTATGTTTTCCTTACATCAATCGTAATTCGATTGGCGATTTTTGGGTTGCTGCTTTTACTTTTAAGTTCCATCTTTGGATAACCTTCCCTCTAGAAATTACTGATTTTCTTTGACATTAATCCTTACCGAGGTTATTATTTATTACTATGTTAACTCCACCGTCACTAATCAAACCAACCTTCGTGTTGATTACTGAGTGAATAAAATTATCCCTGCGTTCAAGTCTCATATTCAGTAAAATCTCACTTTAATTTCCTGTGCCTTCTAACTTTTGTCCTGCTTATGTTATTTAATTTCCTCTGGCTCTGCCATAGGATAGTCGCCCCCTGATTAAATGTAAGGCTGGTACCTTGCACTGAAATTTCACCTTGTTTTTAATGACTAAAGAGTTAATAATCATAATATTCTGTTATGGAAATTGGGAAGCCCTGCCATTGATGGTTTCTTTTGTTTATTTCTGCTACATCACTTGCCAAAGCTTCATGACAATTGCTGTGTTATTTTTGGATAGTGTTGTGTAACATTATGTTGTTAGAAATAAAGGGAGAATTCAGGTGAGGCATTCAAGGGGTTGCAATGGATCCCTTTTGCCCTGGTGGATTAATTTTTTCTCCTCTTTGAACAACGAAAAAGACGGATCAGGATATTTTTACTAAACAGACACTACCATATTGCAGTGGTCTCTTGGGCTTCTGTGGAACTGCAGACACTTATCTTACTTTGGTCTCTCTTTGCAAACGTCCATAACAGTATTATGTAAATTGTTATTAGTTTTGCTACTTTTATTTTTTGACTTAATGACTACATTATTCTAACATCTACTGATACACTTTTGATCTCTAATTTAAGGCCTGGAGACAGTTCTATATTGATTAAAAATACATTTGGCTTGCACTCATAGTTTGTAGAAAGTGAGTTCACGAACTAGAGCAACTTTTTTATAGTATTTCACTGAGGGTACCTAGTGTGTATTTCTGCAACAACCCCTTATGTCTTACTAACAGCTACACAGTAATGGCTCAAGCATTGCTTTTTCTGGATGATTTTGTGGAGTACTATGTTGCCAGACTGGATGTTAGAATTCAGAGGAGGAGATTAAGGGATACTATGGATCCTTTCACTCTGGAAGAGGACCAATTTCATCAGCTCTTTCGAGTATCAAAGATTATGGCCAGAGACTTGAGCAATGAACTCAGACCTTACATTACACGGTCACGGTCACATGGACTATCTGTGGAATTGCAGGCATTTATCTTTCTGGATACTACTTGTCAAATTTCACACTCGGTAGTACCTTCCTAAAATAATTTACATTGTCATTACAACAGGTATTGTGTGCTCTCAGGTTTTTTGCCACTGGTTCCTACCAGCGGCCTGTTGGACAAGATTTTTTAATATCAGTAAGCCAATCTACCACATCCCTTGTATTGGGTGAAGTAATTGCAGCAATGCATCGTCACTTGGTGCAGCAGTGGATTAAGTTTCCAGCAACACAAGTTGACCGGAATAAGGCACAAAGAAATTTTAGGCTCGCCAACAATCCTTTTCCAGGTGCAATGGCTGCCATTGATTGCACTCACATACCCATCCTTGCCCCCAAAGAGCATGAAGAGAATTATATAAATAGGCATGGGTATCACTCCCTCAATGTTCAAATGGTAGGTACATGTTTCAATTTCCCTAAATGTTAGTCTGAGACATATAGGATCATGTGGGATATGTTAGTCAATTTTTAATTTATCTCAGTCTCAAATAAATGGTCCATTATTCTCACTAATTCTTCTTTAATTAGATATGTGGTGCTGACATGAAAATTTTTAATGTGTGCGCAAAATTTCCGGGGTCTCGTCATGATGCTGGAATTTGGATGCAGTGTCCAGCCAGAGCAATAATGGAGATGTGGCATGGTAGGGGTGAGAGGAATATATGGATTTTAGGTACGATCATCTAAGATCATAACTGCCACTAGAATTTACTTAATTCATTTCTTCACTTCCTAATTATTTCTGTTATTATTGCATCTAACATTAAAAAGCTCTGGTGTTTCATTGATAAGTTATGGGTTTTGATAAATGCAGGAGAAGTTTGAGTAATTATTATGGAGAAAATAGATTGATTTATTCTTAATATGGCCTATTCTAACCTACAACTCAGGGATACCAGTATTGGTCTGCTTTTTTTTAAAAACATTTGAGGGATCAGTTTTTCATAAAGCATGTTCTCAAAAGTTAGCCTTGATTATAGTATGATAATCTATTATTTGTGAAGGTGACTCAGGGTACCCCAATGAGCCTTGGCTGCTTACACCACTGCCTCACGCTGAGCCCATGTCCCCAGAAAATAGGTATACCATCGCACACTGCAAAGCTCGGGCAATAGTGGAAAGATTATTTGGTGTCATGAAGGCTACATGGCGATGCCTATCCCGCCAGAGAATTCTAATGTATGAGCCTAGAAAAGCATCCAAGATAATTCTGGCATGTGCTGTTTTGCATAATATGCGGTTGAGGTACCGTTTGCCAGAGCTGCATGATGAAGATGAGGGTTTACCAGTCCTCAATGTGGTGGACCCTGGGGAAGAAGTTAGGGCAGAAGGTCGGGCCCGTATTGCTGAGGGCCACCGTGTTAGGAGGGCATTGATAATGGAACATTTCAATTTCTAGTAGGTATTTCTTCTGTTTCCTAGGTATTTTATTATACTTATAGGCTTAGGGTTGATTGAATGAAAGCATGCATACCATATTGTCAAATGAATTGAAATATTCTGTTAAGTAAATGTATTTTGAAATGAAAACAATGGAATTATTTTTAAATATGCTTTGCAAAAAAATCCCACCCATTAAAAAAAAGATACTTGTATTATTATATTATATTTTGTCTTCACTGATTTTTTCAACTGCCTCACAGAGTCGTTTGAGTAGGTTATTTCTTTTTCTGGACTCATCTCGAATCTCTGATAGCCTTTCTGATACTGTCTGAAATGTTAAAAAGACACATGTCATGAATACTGCCATATAATGACAAAGGTAATGATAAAACCTATCACTACCTGGAATATATCATTTTGCTTCTCTTGGAGGATTACTAATTCCCTTCTAGAATCAGCCAGCTGATCTTTCATGCTTTTTTTCTCCCTTGGGCATGGTACTGTATCATAGTAGATAATGGTATTAATTACTTTTTGGGCTTGGATTAATATATTTCAGAATATAATTCTAATTTACTATTTTCTACTCACGATGGCTTGCCTTCCTTTTCACTCTTTCAACCCTGGAAGGTTCTGGGGGTATGGCAATGGAGGTGCTGGCTCCAAAATTTACCGTACATTCATCCAGCACTATACTGACTGTGCAAATCAGAGAGATTGGTAGCATAAATATTTGGCATGTCTGCATTATTATGAGCATTTGTTAATTTAAATTGAAAATTATTGGTTTAAATATGCTTCCAAGTAAATGGCTTACATTAAAATGGAGATTGATAATAACATCTATGTAATTGGCTGAATTTTCAGCAAAATATCTTAGCAGTACATTAATGAATTTGTTCACCTTCAGAGGCATCACCTGGACTGAGGTCTGCATCCCCGTCCAAACTCATGGGCAGACCATCCATGATGTTTATGAGTGACGCCTAGAGTAGAGGAGTTAATAATGTTTTTGTATATGTTGATATTTTGTTATTTTTCTCTCTTCATATGCTAATTAAAAAAAGTCCATAATAAAACTTTTACATGAAACTAATAACATAATCTAACATTCTGAATTATTCTTTGCAAGCATGCCTTTGCCTTATGTAACTTTCTAACATATATCTCCAATTGCATTCACAGCTTTGATCATGAAAGATTTTTCCATGAACATAATATTGCAAGCCTCTGAGCATCCAGTATTAGTATTAAAAAAGGAAACAACCACCAAAAGGCACAATACCATTTGGCTTCAGAGAATTAGAGTATTTTGAGGGTTGTGGGGATGAAAGTAAATGGTAGTGATAATTTCATTCATTGGAAATGTAGAAGGTTGTAGGTAATAGAGGCTCGATCAAAATGCCTAAAATATGCTATGTGGAATATTCTACGTTTGAATACTGATGTGTGTTGGAATGCAACACGTTCCACTCGGGAAAATTTTACTTCCTTGATCGCTCTGTTAGGCCAGCTCTGACCAGCAAATGTGATGAATTTTATCTTTCTACAGTAAGTATAAATTAAGATATTGATAAAAGTCAGATATCTCCTCTTCGGGATTTATGATACTTGCAAATCCTTCTTATTTTGTTTGTAGTTATGTTGTACTTTATAAAATATAATAATAAGGTTCCTTTGGAAATTGTTCTACTGAACCACAGTGCAAATTTGCTGCAAATCAAAGGTAACAGAGAAAAAATAAACATACGTGGTCCTCGGGAAGGGAATCATTTCCAGGGGTTCCCTGGCATCCCTCTGAGCCTAAGATTCCCATAATCTTGTTCTCATAGTTGCTTAAAAGTGGAATTCCCTCTGTATTCCCCGTTTTCAATCTCGCTGCATTTATAGAGGCAACCTTGCACCTCACTCTGCTTTTGGTGTCCGTCCAAGCCTAAAAAAAATAAACCCCTTGCCCTCACTAAAGTTTCAAATTTCTTAATGAATCATTCAATATTATATTTGTCAAGCATACCTTTTGCCAATGGGACACATCTTTTGGAGGTCCCAATTCGTTGGCCTCGTCAGCAAATTTTTGCCATAGTTTGGCTAGAGCTGCTCGTCCACAAGGACCAGAAGCCCTATTTTTGGCCAACTCAGGGTACTTTACCATATAGTCAGCCATTAATTCTTTTTGACTCGGCGAAAGTCTTGCTCCGCGGCATCTTCGTTTGAAAATTTTCAATATGTATTTTTAGATATAATGAAATTGGGAAAAAGTGGAATTTTAAAATTGAGCGTACCTATCATATGCGTACGCCCTGGGGGTCTCGAAATACCTTTTCACCCATCGGGCCCAACAATTTGGCCGTGATGCGATGCCCACTATACAATTTTTCCCTTTTATGGCAATTGCCCCCTAACTCAAGGACCAAGCATATGCATATGACATGTACCGACTTTAGTCATGAGCAATTTCACTCATTACTAAATTACCTCCACCCGGTGTAATTATTTCATGCTCAGTAGTTGCATACACAATTCAACTCGCTCATATTTTAAATTAAATATTTCCGAAAGATCATTTCCATTAGAGCAACACAACTGAAATATAAATAATGAGGTATTTAAAAGAATACTTACCTAGCGAATTTAGTTCCTTCCATAACACGTTCTCTCTGAATCAATTTTAAAAACTTGATTCCTCAGATCTTCTTTCGTACTTGATATTTGAGGTAATTTCCGCGGGGAATCGAAAAAGTAAACATTTCATAGTTACCGCTTTCAAATGTTTTCAACTGACCGCCATTATTTCCGTGGTTCTCATTGGTCGAAATTCTTAGCCTCTCACGCGGGTGTTGATTTTTTGCATTTCATAGTGCGCAGACGCTATCTTGCCATTGTAGCGCAAGGCCAGAGAACCATGATCGCGAAGAATGCGCTACAGCGGGATTTAGCGCTAAGGTTAGCGATAGCGATAACGCGCCGAAAAGAACCATGATCGCGCCCCAGGAACTCCTTTCACGCCTTTATGCTGCCACTTTCCCTTTCATCTCCTGCTGCCCTTCCCCCATTCTCCTTAGCACCCTTACCTTCTCTCCTCCATTGTGTGCTCCCTTCCCCTTTGTCTTTCTTCTTTGGCGACATCCTATTGACGCTCGAAAACGGCGTCTTAAGTTCGAACCGTTCTCTAAAAATAGGCTTCTCTCTGAAACCCTCGAGAGACGTCGGAAGAGTCGCTTCAGCAAGGTTCTTTACCGATGGAAAAATTTTGATTTTTATGACTTTCGCTGAATAGAGATTTTTTTAAAAATATTAACGCACTCAGCACGTGAGAAGCCATTTTTCTTGAATTAATAGTTTTTTTTTGCTAAGCAGTGCGTCAGCAGTTAATAAGCCAACATATATTTCAGCAAAAGGGTTTTTGCTGTAGTCTGCGTTTTAAATTAATGGAAACAATTGAAATTAACAGATTCATTCAGGTTTCGTTGTCGATTTTATGTTCATGCATAGATACACAGCTTCTTTTTGGTATGAATCTGCAGCGTTGGCGAGCGGCACTATTGACACCAACCGCTATTATTAGGAACTCTACCCAGGTAATTTTTTTCATTCGATTTTCATAATTGCTTTAAATAAATCTCATCACTTTTTTGCCCTGATCTAATTGATGGCGATCGGGTTGAGGTGGGTAGAGCACTGCCTTCTCTCCTCGAAGGCTTAATTTCGGTGTCGACGCCGGGTTTTTCTTCATCCTTCCTCCGTTACCTGAAATATTTCTACCTCTACACCCTATTACCCCTAAATGGCGCTAATGACTAAGCTGTCGGTCCCCCTCCGATCTGTTACTATTATTTGATTGATTTCATACTTTTTTTTGTCCCAAGTTAAGTCTTCCCAAGTCCCAAGTTAAGCCCACCTTCAGTCGTGATTCGAGATAAAACATCGTTTTGATTACCGCTTCTCGCAGACTCTCACACTCTAGATACCTACTCTATTCTTATCTACATGTCTCCCCTTCATTCCTTCTTTCATGGCTGAAAAATTGTATGTGAGCGTTGTGTTACTCTCTCTACTTCTGTTTTTCGAACGATGTGGTTGATACCTAGGGTCCTGGTGTCTATCACGATCGTCAGTAATGAAGGAATGGATTCAGTTGTTGGTGGAAGGGATACAAATGAGTGAAAGTGGATGCCGAGTCCATTTTACGGTGTCGACTACAACTTCTTCGTTCCAGTTTATTGATAGGGTACTTGATCACATCTTTTTTGGAACGTAAAAGAATTTTTTCAAAGAATACTCTTAATAGGTTTGAGTTCATTGGGAACTCTTTAATAGTGCATGATGGTTGTACATACATGCACATCGGGTATGACTGATCAGACAAGCGACACGAAAAATGCCGATCCTGTTAATAGTTTGCGAGATATTTTTTCCTGGCATAAATTAACCGCCGATTGTTACTCTTTATAGGTGGGTCATTTTATTGGAAGTAAAGGCAGGGAAGGTGGAGTGGAACTGGAGTTCGGATTGGAATGTTTACGCCGACGTGAGGGAAGGAACGAGGCATCATCAGAAGTATTTCGTTAGAATGCTGTTTTGTTGCGGCAGCCGCAGTTTTCCTATTTCGCTCATTTCATCCAGTTCCTTGATTCCGCACCTTCATCGCTCTCATTTTTAAATTTTTTATCAGTTTCGTAATCCATTTATGGGGCTGAAATGCCTTCAAGGAGTTGTGATCAGTGTCGTATGCAATTTCTGCCTCCTATTGAATACGCGTTGATTCTAGCACACATTCTATGTTATTCCTGTCACGTTAATCATTTCGTCGCCGTTCATTTTCATTTGTCTCTAATGCGGTGACTGAACCTAAAAATCTTGTTCGAAATTGGTCTGCTTCCACTCTACAAAAGTTTACGTCTATGTCAAGGAAATGCAGCTATTGACGTGTTACAATAAGCAATTACCCAGTTTCTCATATAGCAGTTCTTGTGATAACCATTCTATTGTGGGCTCGGAATTTCAATCCAGCAAATTTTATCCGTGGTTACAGCATTTTCCACAAGAGACCTCTTTCACCCTCTCTTGAAATCTAGTCGCTTTTTGTATGGAGCTTGTCCCAACTCAAAGCAGCCTTAATTACGAACTTCACCAAGTCGTGCTGGAGGACAGTGAATGCTAGGTGACGAAGGTTACACGATTTTCCACTATAACTAGGTGCAATCGACGTAACTGAGTGCAGTCCTAATACATGTTGTTTTCGTCACGTCTTTCTGATATTTTTCGGGCTGATTTCCCACCTGGTGATGCCCGGCGGTGATCGAGCCCCCAACCATTAGCCTGCCTACCACCCAACTCGATTAGTATTTTAATATATTGATTTATATAAGGTTAGTACTTCATTGGAGATATCTGAAACGTATTTGACGCATCGTGAGCTCAGTCTCGAATTCGAGCGCAAACCTTCTTCCTTTAGAGTTTTCTACTGATTTATGAGATAGTAATGACATTTACTGCCTTCATTCCTTATTGTGCGCTTGAGAAATCTTGCTTGAGAAAAATGCTCGCTTGAGAAAAATTGTTTATACTGCCATCAAGACTCAATATGCGAGTTATATCGATCTTTAGATGTGAAAAATGAGACATATGTGTCGATCCGTAATTTATGATTGTGTACTTTCGGTAATGGGAAGTATATCAGGCCTATTTGGTGTGGGCAGATAAGGCACCCTCCTGGTTGCAGCTTGAGGCTCTCTTGAACTCCATGCATCCCTCTTAGTTCCTCGCCATCCCCTCTGACCCCTCTTTCCTCCCTTACTGTTAATCGCCTCGCATGTCGAGGATGTTTGAGTCCATTTTATCTTCCATTTCTGACGTGTGTGCCTCCATGGCAGCCACCGTCTTATTGGTGCCCCTGTCTATCTGCATACTTCGCAGTCATGATCATCGAATTCTGCCTTGGTATTGTCTCGCGTTCTACCTTTTTTCCAGACGCATGTACCAGCACCTGGAATCAGTATATCAGAAGTTCAACATGATGTCTTCGTTTTTTTTTAAACTGTCGGAAAATATATCAGTCATTTCATGTCTAATTTTGAAGCCAAGTTGTTAGTGCTAGAAAATGCTCAGGTGGTACGTTTTAATCTTTATAAATATTACTTTAATGAAATGTAAATTCGTGGAACTTTGACTGTCGAGAAATCATCCTTACCCCGTGATAGTAATCAACTTTTCTCCAACATTTCTACCTTTGCGTTGAGTTTATTTTCTTACGTCATATTATTTATTTGCATTATTCACTGCGATCGTCAGGGAAAACCGGGAAAACCTGAAATTGTCAGGGAATTTTGCATTTCTGGAAAAGTCAGGGAAAATCAGGGAATTCCCGTGACAGTCAGGGAGAAACGAATGGAAATTCTCGTTATTTTCCTACCATTACGTTTATCGGCCAGACTTCGTGTATAATTTGGATGAGAGTTTAACTTATGAAATAAAATATTCCGACAATAGGAGCCCTTTTGGCGATCGGTCAGGGAAAGGGAAAGTCCATTAGGAAAAAGTCAGGGAAGAGTTAGGGAATTTAAAAATTGGGTCTCAGTAGCCACCCTGTCCTAATATATTCCATGTTAATATCACTCTCAAAGTTTACTCAGTGGAGTTACCCACTGTTACGTTCATAACAAGCCCTCTGTCTTAATCCGAGTTCAAAACATCTAATAATTCTCATTCGCTTGTTCTTTTTTTCCAACACAATGCTTATCACCTCGTTATCTTAACTATTTTGCCAATCATACCTTGACTCGGGCGCCATAGGAAATCCTCTCAATTGACAGGTTTCGAATACTCCTAATCTTCACGTATCTGATTTTTTCCTTGGCCCAACTGTGTAGTCCATCGTGTGTCACACAGCTCCCATGTTATCCTTACTGTTCGTAATTTCTCTCTTCGAACGCAGTGTTGTCTCTTTATCCCAAACACCATTTTAGGTGATTACTCCACCGTTGCCCGTGGAAATTGTTCATGCTATTCCTCAAATATCTGACTCTCTTCCGTTCCTCATTGCCATTCCTTATTTTCTTCTCAATTATTGTTTTTGTATGGTCATATCCGAGTTATATATGCTGTACTTCACTGCGTATTTATTTAACTCATTTATATAGGCGCCTAATTTTCTTTCGATTTTCATAAACATTTGGGCGTCTTAGTTCAAGTTTTAAGTTTCATTAGTTTAGTTATTATACCATTCTCTACTAATTTTGCTTTCTGGGAGCACACCGCTACTGATAAGGCACTGTTAGGCATTTTCGGTGTTTCTTTCGTGGGAGAGGAACATGTTTGACATTAAGACTTCTCATAGAGAATGTTAGTTCATAAATGAGTAAAAATCAATGTAGAATCCCAACTTTTTTGTCTGCAATACAAAAAATACTTGTGCTCAAAATATGTTGTTGCTGTAAGTAAGCTGTTGAAGATTATTAACAGTACTCATAATAACGTTATCGGTCGAAGTGATATGTCTATTTTTTTGTTTACCTTTTCGTTTGTTGAACGTATGGATTTTGTATGCTGAAGTTCGAGTTATTTTTATAATTATGATGAAGTTTTCCTAATCTTATGTCAATACTATTTCTTAAGGCCGCTTTACACGATACAATTTTTGTGCAATTTCTTCTGCAAACGCTTTTATAAACTGAATGAAATTGTATGTTTGTCAGAATGGAATTTGAACAGGTTCTATTTTCCATACAGTCATTCAGACATTCGCACAAGCGTTCACACAAATTGCCGCTTTTTTTCCTCGTAAAAGAGTTAGTGCAAGAAATTCTACAAAAAATTGAATCGTGTAAAGCGGCATGTAGACAAATATATTGTGCCAGTTTTTCACATAAATGGCATTTAGATTTAGTTATGTAAGCGACCCTCGATGTAATTTCAAGGGTGGTATGCGGAATACATAACGATGATAATAAATTTTTGCATAAATATGGGACATTTCCGTTTATATATATGCTTAAAAATATAAATTTGCAACACCATTAACTGTTACTTTTCTTCGCATCCCGTCAGATTCGCCAAAATAGGTGAAGTGAGTACATCAGCTGAAAATTTATCCTCTTATTATTTTGAGTGAAATATTTTCCTCCCTCGAGGAAAAATGCCTCTTATCTCATTTTGATAAATGGTTGGCGTGCTCGTCGTTTACCATTGACCTCTTATTTAATTTTCGCCTTTCCACTCCACCGAATAAAGGAAATAGCTGACCCAGTTATGATTCCATTGTGCGCATTCATCATTATGGAATAGAGGAGAGCCTTTCTTCGGCTCTCGAGCGATTCTTTGTAGAGATTTCAATGTGCGGCCGTTAATTAGTGTGTGGATAAGCGGGTGCATTCAACTCGTAAAAGTATGGCCTCATTACATTCACGTTGTGCAGTCGCTACGCTTCTTATCCTTCATCCACAGAGGAATCCACGTCGCAGAGGAATTGATTCGCGGAGATGGCAAACGTGGAACGTGACTTAAGTAAAGGCGCTTGCCATAATCTTAAGCCAGTAAGATTGCAACTTATAGATTTATTTATTTACTTGAAAATTATCTTGATTTGTTTATTACATAGATGTTTTGTCGTTTTTTCTCTGTCGAAATTTTTCCTTGTATTTGGCTGCTAAAATCTTTCTTCAGTTTTTGTAAACTGCTCGTTGGTAAGAAAATATTGGAGGTCTGATTCCACAACTCATTAAATTTCACTTTAAGTGATGGTATTTATGTGGGTGATTTTTATTATTTAAGTTGGCTTTGCCGAAAACTATGGTATACTTCTAATTAATATTTTGAATGAATGCTGAAATAATTCACGGTCTATTTGGATTAAGTTCTAGGGGAATTATAATACTTTAAATTCGCCTATCCCAAATACAATCGTGTTCCTTTATATTTCATACTCGTTCACTTCATGCTTTATTATTTTAGTATGCATCGTCAGTCAACGATTATGTATTTTCGCTCATAGTTTGTCAACGTGTGTGCGAGAAGCAACGCACTCGACTGGTATATGAAAGGATCTGGTGGAGTCTCGACACGTTTGAGGGCCGTTTTGTTCACAGTAATAGCATCTATATCTAATGACTATCACGTAAGGTACTTCGAGGGTGTGTGAAAGAGGGCGAGTTTCACCTAACATACAATACGGACATGCACATATGTTTACATATACTACTTACCTAATGAGACGAATATCATGCAGGAACAAACTATGAATCCCAATTTTGATCTAATATGCTAGGATACGTTTGAGAATTACTACCAGCATGCTTTAAACACGTTATGGGTTCGTGCAGGTATGTCCAAACCCCCATACATCCACCATCTCTGTCTAATCTGTTTTTTTCATTAATCTGTACAACATAGAATGATGGGTGAGGCTGAATGTTTAGGAAAATTTATTTTATGAAGGCATCATGGTGTGAGAAATTTCAATGTTGTTACATCTCATCTACATCTATGAAATACCCTGCAAGCCACCGCCGTGTGTGGCAGGGGGTGAAGATCAACAAAACATGCACTATTGGCATGCAACTAGGCTACTACAAGGAAACATGTTATGTAATAGGGTCACATGCAGCTGGATGGTCAGTATCTTCATAGTAAATAAAATATTATTGGTTTTAATGGTATTTATCTGAGTGGCCTTGTCTTCCAATGCATTGTGGTGTCGTTATAATTCTATCGGTTTCAGAGGCGAACTCGTCTGCCCTTCACCTGTGCGAAAGCCTTAGTCTTTACCGTCTTCGCTTTGGAAGGGTCTCCCATCCCATCGTCTCTATCCACCAAGTTGGACACTTGTCCCCTTATAATAACAATTGTTTACAAATCCGGCTGATCTCTTAAAGTAGTAATGGTCATGGGCCCTGAGAGAAGATTAAATACACGAGCCTTACTGGATTGTGATAGACATAAGGACAACCGTTGCTGTCCTACAACCGACAATCTACAAACTCTCTCGTTCGCTGTCTCGAAGCCCACTTATTCCGTGTCAGTGTTATGTGTCCAATTTCACGTTATTAGGATGTTTTGACGAACCCAATCCAACGACGCTCTCTGGAGTTTGGATCTCGCAGCTGCCTCACTATCCTTCGGCACTCGTGACTCGTCTCGTGGCTTTACCTTGGAGTCGAAGGTCAATCCCCGACTTTCATCGATAAGCCTCCCCGCGCCGTGACGTGTATACCCACGCTTTCGACTTCATGGACGCCGTCTTCGCGAAATAACATTCTGCCAGCATAGTCCCCTAACTTGTCACCGTATTTATATTTTGCTAACCGTAAAATCTGCTGCGCTAAAATATTCTCTTTTCCATCTCATTACAGTTAATTCGACGTTTTTTCAAAGCGCGCGCTTTTATTGAATCTTACTATACTTTAGATGTCTTTTGGGCGTAGGCAGGTGATCACAGCTTGTAGACATGTTACCATAGGAGCAAACAGAAAATGCCGTTTATCTTAATTTTTATTATGAGTGATATCGTCTTTATTACTGGAGGAGGTTTGCCATTTCCAAAGTTGCCTATAAACTTTTTTAATTATTTAGTCCACATTGTGCAGTAGTTCGCTTTCTTGAGTGAATACTGTTTTTTGTATGGATATACTGCGACTTTTACCTTTAAATTGTCTAAATTGTTCTTGTTAAGCTGGCGTATCCCTTTTTGTCCTGTGACATATTTTGATAAGTTAGAACAATTTTAGAAAATTAACGATTTTTCTGGTTTGAACGCTTTTCATAGTGTAATCAATGTAATAATTAATTTCATGATTAGCTCGCTCATTTACCTCGGGAAAGAAACACCAACTTGGCTTTCCTCAGATTTCTCGGTCTCCCGCTCGTCCGATATTTAACCTTTTCCTTACTCGTCTCCCGGAATGTTACCCTACCACTTTCCCCCTATTCACGGCACGTCTCGCTTTTCGTACCTTTTATGTACCCAACGACTTCCCTATTCCTTGGTGGGATAAGTCACCGCAAAATGCACTCCACCGGTTTATGGTTTCTCTCGGGACATTCAGTGATGCACCTCGAGAACTTGAATGTTCTCGCCAGTATTTGAAAGATACCCCTCGGATAGATTATTTCGTTCGTTATCATTGAGGTGTTTGAGACACAAGTTTTCCGCTGCTATTAGTAGGTATTGTATGTACTCCAATTCTTATATCTTAAGTCTCTGGTGATTTTCATTTACTCTCTTTCTCTCTCGCTAGACTAACAATAAGAGGAAATGTACGATTTTTGCGTCGCGCGTGCCCCATGAGAATAATTCATTTTGTTTCATCGTAAGTGCTCCCTCCGGACCCTCTTCGTCGCGACCTTTCGCTGGTTCTCTGAGTTCTTGTTCGATGTTGATAAATGCCCTGCATGTTGATGGGACGAGAAGCAATCAAGTTAATGATACTTTCTCTCTCATTATTGGAGATGGACTCCCTTCATTTGGCCCGTTATGTCTCGCTCATTCCTAGTGCATTGGTGAAAGCTCGCGAACTGG
This sequence comes from Platycnemis pennipes, assembly GCA_933228895.1. NCBI lineage: Eukaryota > Metazoa > Arthropoda > Insecta > Odonata > Platycnemididae > Platycnemis > Platycnemis pennipes. The sequence goes on from OW121848.1 coordinate 57,569,973, forward strand.
AAGGTGGGTGTCCATTTCTGTCCTCTGATTCATTTTTATTACTGATTACTGTTCGTTCTATTGTTTCATAGCTTCTTCAAGGATGTCATATTTATCGTTTATCGTCGTATTTATGATCCTCCCCCACTCATATCGACTTGTCATCCGATGTTTATGATGGAAAGGGGAATTTGGATCTGATATTATTTCTATGCATCCAATATTTTCATGCGTATGTCCTCGTGAATACTTGTGGTCTGTTTCTAGAAACATTCTGAGTCTAATTCATAGTCTCTGTTCGCTATTCATCTGGAGAACTCGGGTGATTCAAATAACATATTTGTGTACAATTTGTTGTGGACCCGTTAAAACTTTTTTGTGCAGAAATTCCCCGTTGCGGGTTCCCTCTTTTGTTAGTGTGTTTTAAGATCCCGGGCTGTTAACAAAACCGTGTTGCACTGTCATGCAGATTTTAGGACTTTTAGAAAAGTTTCTGGGAAACAATTTTGAAATTCCTTAAATACTGTCTTCTTCATAGGAAATAAAAAGTGACGTAAAATAATTCATATCCTGTGGTTAGATTTCTGTTTCGATTGGAGTTTCGGTACTTAATTATAGTGCTGATAGTGAGGACGAGTGTATTTTGTTTAAACCTAAACATAAAGTTTTGAATTTTCTGTTTTTACACGTATTGGATTTCATTCGCTATAGCTGTTATTTCGTATTTTATTGTTACGATGTCATCAGAAATTTATTTGTATTTATCTCTTGTACATTGTTGAAATGTGGTGGAATGACGCACGTCCGTATTATATGCCAGTTAATGCTATACGTATGTGGGTATTATTTCTGATTATGTACCGTGGCGTCTATATTTTTCGAATTTTCATATTCGTTTCTGACCTCGAACCAGGATCATTTGAATCCCTCTTTGCCGACGGAGAGACCTCGATGATATGCTGCGTCGCCGAATTTCAATGCATCGCGACTCCCGTGTTCCGTTCGAACAGCGATGGCACGCCGCCGCTCCGAGGCCCGATCATGAGGAGATCTTTCGTCCTTGCGGAAACGGGGTCAGCAGATCACAGCGGCCCTTCCTCTCCATGTCCTGTCAATCCCACCATTGATTTGCCACAGTTTCCAGTCGTGCTATTTCTTGCGCACTTTCTCTTACTTGTTTGCCCCTTTAATATCTGTATATGCGCTCTGCTTGTCTTTCGAGCCTCTGCTACACTGCGAATTTCAATGGTTAATCAAGCGCTCTTAAGTGAGGAGTTCCTTGGAAATTCGTGAGAAAAACGTGAAATATAGGTCATTTGTAGCTCCCCCTTCTTGCGTGCAACTTTAGTTTCGTCGTGCACTTATTCCGTTCGGAAATTCAATGCGTACTGATCAGTTAAGTATTTAATACTTGAGAGAGGTTCGATTTGTTTTCGATGACACTCCCGTGAAGACGTGCTACGTAAAGTTATACGTTGTGAAGTACCAATTCCACACGTTGTGAATTAGTTGCAATCAAGATATTGGTGAATTCTCGCCAATCGGTTTTGCAGTTTTTTATTTCTTGTCTCGCAGAATGCGAGAAGTTGCTTGTCTTTCTCTGTTTAGTCTACCTCCAAATAATGATGCCCAATGGCGGGAAATTTGATCGCCCGTGATCCTTTATATCAGCCATTTCAGCAAAGAGCTTATTATCCTCTCATGCTTCAGCTATGCTGCATTACACCTATGAAGAGTCGCAGTTTCTCAGAATTTCTTTCCGCCTTCTCTGTCAGTCCAATCCTTCAAAATGAAATTGTATTCCTATTTAAATAATCGACATTAAATTGTGTTAATTTGGTTAATTAATATATTTTGGTGTTTAACTGGTCTAATTTCTGTATGATTATGTTAATTATGTATGTATAATTTTGAATTGTGTTTATTTGAGCAGAATGTGCATTTTGTTATAATGTATTTGCTCTAATGGGTTACCCCAGAGCATTAATAAATATTTCATTCATTCATTCATTTCATTCAGTAACTGTTCGGAGTGAGGGCCCACCCCTCGGAACTAATCGGCGTTTGAATAATCATGGAGTCGGTCGATGAACATGGAGGCCAAAATTGAAATGCACCGTCGCATTTTACACGGCGTGAGTGTCCATTGGTAACGAGTCATGAGCTTACGACCCCCTTTGGCTCGGTTCAGGCATCATCCACTGTGGAGGGACTATAGTCAGCCATCTCTCTCCAGGATCTGTAACCTATGGAGGCCTGGAGAGACGGACCGCGGACGGCGAAAATAAAAGTATCCAGAGTGTGCAACGCGTCTGCCGTGCTCGGCCGCGGAAATTGCATCCCTCTGCTTGCCGTTAACATCCGCCCTCCCTCTCTGGTCATGGCTCGGCGATGTCTCGGAAATTCGCACCGCATTCTGCTCTTTTCCCATCGGGCCTCTCCACTCGTGGGGCATTGTGGTCAAGTCGACTTCTTATTCTCTTGACGGTCGGCCTTTCTGCTGCCTCGGGGAAAATCGTGAGCGCGGGGAAACAATGCGTTCGCAGAGGCCTCCGAGAGGAAGTGTTTCGTAATGTTCCCCGCTCATTTTCTTGGGCCTCCGCCCCAGTGGTTCCGCTCGTATATCATCATCATTTCCTTCTTTTTCATTTCCCGGGATTCTTTGTCCCTATCCATCTCCTTTCCCACCAAACCCCCGCCCCCAATATTATCCTCTCCCTGCGCCCCGCACTTTCAGTCTGATGACCACCTCGAAGATTCGTGAGTGTGCCTCTTAACTTTCTCCGCCCCACTGGCTTCACGAATTCGAGGCGGGGTCTTCATCTTCCCCTCTTTCTACCTTTTCTTCCATCACTAGTCTCTTCCACATCTTATGTTTCTATGGGCCTTTTCAGAATGAGCTTTACATGTATGTACGATTAGCAGACACTTTGGAAAGACTATTGAATGGAATATTTCCCATTTTGCCATCCTTTCCTGAAACATGTGAGAACATTTCTCAATAGGAGTTTAGGGGTTTCATCATCATCATCGGTCAACAATCTTAGGATTGGTTTTACGCATCCCTCCACTCGATTCTTCTATCGGCCAACCTCTTCATATTGACGTAGCTCCTCTCTTTTGCATCCTTCAGATTTTGCTCCATATGCCTCATACGATCCATATACCTCATACGATCCATATACCTCCATACACCTGACTCTTCCATTCTTCCCGTTCACTTTTCCCTCGACGATTGTCTTCATCAGGCCATCGTGTCTTAAGATGTGGCCTATAAGTTGTCCCGTCTTCTTTTTTTTCAGTAGACATCTCTCCCACTCTTCTTAAGTCTTCTTCATTTGTCTCGCGATCGATCCATTTTATCTTCATCATTCTGTAAGGGGTTTATGCAACGAAATATTAAGCTCTGTAGACAAATTATTGTCTGATAATATTAGTTGGCGTTTGGGAAACGTAATTTGACTTTGGCACCCCTTCTTTAAAAAAATATTGATTTTATTTCATTTCATTGAGATAACCTCCTTCATAAGTCATTATTCTGTCGAAACTTATTTAAAGTTAAGTGCATGTTTGCCCTACTAAGTATCTCCATATTATGCTCTTACAAATGGTCGATAAATATATTGTTAAATTCCAAAAGATAATAGAAGAAGGTGAGACATCCAACTCTCAAAAGAGGTGATAATAGAGATTTTAGTGGGAAGTATTTGCTATTGTATTTGAAAACGAGATTCTACACTTTGCTTTAGTCTTAGGAGTTTTTTTTCTGTTAGGCGCATTTGCCCCAAAATTTCCTCTCGTCTTATGCTGTTCGGCTGCATGCCGTCTTGTTCACTTTTTCTTGGTTCTGTTGGCACCAACGAAATTTACCTGTTACTAAGTTTCGTGGTGCACACTAACTTGTATGTAGTACGTACTACATATGAGGGCTACTTGATGTCCACACGGTTTCTTTAAATTTCGGCAATTTGTGAGAAGTTATAAAAATCGTGTTAGTATTAATGTTTTTAATTACAATTCTCATTTCAGTGTAGTAGACATTTACATTTCTAAGCAACATTTTCCTCTATTCTTTTTCTCTCAAGAAAACGATTTTTTGTTAACCACGATGATGCTGTCGATTTAATTGCGACCTTGGTAATTTTTGCCCATAAAAATATAGATGTTGCGGAGAGTAGATCTCCCATTGATATTGAGAACTGATTTTGGAAAAAATAGGAATCGGGTTGGTGTGGTGTACATATTACTGGCCTCTTGTGGCCTTGGTTCTAATACAACTAGCAGAGGTTTTAATTGGTATACCGGTCCCCACTTGCGTGCTGTGTGGAGAGCACATAAAGGTCAGTTCTTCGTCCGACGGATGAGACGTTAAACCGTGACCCTCACCCTACATCTGTTTCCTGAACAATTATTTCCAATATCCAAATAACCGCCTAGCCTAAATGACCTTAGTTGTTCGTCGTCTACCTCAGGTAACGCCTTGGATAACACAAGAAAAGTGTGATCATCTATTTGCTTCATGTTAATGAATTAGTTTTATGCAGTGCAAAAATGAACATGTACGCATTCGGTATCGCAATTATGCTTCTCTCGAAAGTAAAAGTAATTATTTGGCCGTATTAATGTATCCACGGCTGAATAAATCCCGCATTAGCTAGGAAGCACGTATATGAGACAGCGAATGTATGCTACAAAAAGTAAATAGCAGTTCAATTCAATGTTTTTTAGCCAATGCTGGAAAGTTTTGCTGCATGCTTGCCTAACGTTTTCGGTCATCGACGCCGTAGAAATCGTCCTGCGGAAGATATCTCATTCGCATTTTAATGCATGCATAACAAGCAGTGCTTTTGAATGCGAAATATCTCCTCGCGATCGTGGCTGTCCGCGATGCTCCGTCAACTGTGAACGTCCCGTTAGGCCTTTAAAATTCTCGTGAATTCAACCGCGCGTCATTCAGTCTCCCATTGAGAACCGTTTCACGAAATGTCATGATTTTTTTGTTTTGACTCGAAAGAGGGAGAAAGGAAGAGGATTAATCTGTAGAATTTTGGAGAACCTCCCTTGTGTATGATTTTACTGCGTACATACAAGCACTCTCTTAACGTAGTAGATGTTGCCATTTTTTTCGTTTCCATTGTTGCCATTTTTTTCGAAGATGTCGGGCTATCATATCAAGCATCTCTCTGGATAGTGTACACATTTCACTTTCAATGGTTGTTTTCCTGGGGATTGGAATCTCAATTTCGATGCTATGAGCTGAAATACTGTATGATCTGAAATACTGTATGATCTGAAACTGATTTTTGACTACACTTAATACCGAATGTTGTTGTACCATTACTTTTCATTCGGTTGCCATTAATTAATGTTCACGAAGGTATTTATCTTAGAATTATTTTATACACCGCATCGGGCAATACACCGCAAAATTTCGGAAACATCCGCCCTACAGCTTCTGTTCATCGCTCTGTTGCGATAATGCTTTTTCCGGCAGCTCTTTAAAAATTTCTCCTTCACCATTTATGTCGAAGTCATTGTTCTCCCGATAGTTAGCAGATTTTTCAATCTCCCTCGCCATTCTCCTATTGCCAAGGGTGGAAGTTTCATAGGGGTCGGTGGTGCGCACGTGCTATTCCGGGTTTGAATGGAGTTTTACTAATGACGTCGGTGCATTCATCCATCCACATTTCGCTGGGCTACTTATCGTCCGATCCAAAGTGCTTGTGTGTGTGATATAGACGAAGCAGACCTTGCTCTGCCATGGATATCGAGCGATCTGGCGACTTCGCCGTGAATAAATAGCTTCTCGAGAGGAGAAGGGCATGTTCTGGATTCATATTACCGAAATGATCGAGACGACTGTTTTTGACACGCGAAGCTCCGCCATCAGTTTCTTCGTCCCCCGGCTCCCGTTTCTCCCGGATGAAAAAAATTTAAGGGTCGTCTGTCCGCGGCCAGCGATTCCGGTCGTTCTTTGACAGGCCGCAAGGGTTGGCGGAGGAGGAGTCGTTGGGGAAAGGGGGAGGGGGAGGAATGCCGCCTCTTCGATCGAGATCAATTTCCGCGATGTCGAGAGTCGAGCTGTGTCGTGGAATTCTCGGTCGCCTCCCTCCGAGAATGAAGACATTCGAAGAGCGCGTGGCGGGTCGTCGCGTGTGAAACAGTCCTCGCGGATTTCGTTCGCCCGCGCGATTCCAAGCAACAGAACAGCAAGAGCTGCTCGCACCCGTTGGATGGCCTGAAATGTATTTCGTGCATGCTTCGTGATCGATATTCGCGTTCATTTCGCCTAATGGTGGTCTCTCGGCATTTTCCGTGCACCACCCTCGTGAATATCCTATTCATTACGTGGCTCCGTGCTTCAGGAGGTATGCGTCGTGTGTTGGGTCTCATGTGCTATGGATTCCTTAGGTTTGATATTATGCGTTCCATGACCTACTGCCCAGTTCTTGTATGTTTGGGCATATGTTGACGCTAAAGAAATAAAAAAAACGAGCTCAAACAAAGATGTCTCCTAAAATAAATTATTAATGAGGATACCCAAATACAAGATTTATCCTAAGGCCTTCAATAATGACATTCCATCGTGATCTTTCCTCAAAAATGTTTCGATTTGTGTTTCTTTCTTCATATGGCTGAATAGTATCTACGCAAAGCACATTGCTTAAGTTTCTATATTCATAAATTGATGTATTACACGATAAGTTTTTATATTCATTAATTTAATTATTACACGAATTTTATGGTGGACGTGGCCAAGAATACATACATATGAAATATAGTCATGAAAAATGAGAAAGTTGTTAAAATAATTAAACACAAATATTTGTTAATTCTGAATGACTGTTGATAACTAGATAACTTATTTCATGATCAGTAATGAGTATTAATTTCTTTTTTTCAGGTCAGTTCTAAGTCCACCGGTTGTCAATGTTATTGCACTTAAGACGGTAAGTTTTCACTTAAATCTTATGAATACTAACTAAGAAATTTTGAAGTACTTGAACGATTCCGTTAGTAGGCGTGAAGAGTTAGTGGACGAAGCTATTTGCAGGTCTCACATTTAATGATATTTATAAAGAACTAACATCCCCTGAATTCACCTCAAAGTTTCATCTTCCCTCGCCGAGAGGCGATTCTCATGGATCGTGCATTACGCCGTTTTGCAGCATCGTCGTGGAATGCATTTATCTAGTTCCTGTAGAATATTTAAGTTATATTTTTTTATCGCGGTCGAGCTTGTCGTTACAACGGCACAGTTTCCAGATAAAAGTATTTCTCCTTTGTTCATCGAACCATGTATTGAGATCTCTACGATGTAAATTCTGCACCAGGTACCGTGCGTCGCGTTGAAGTTATTGGCTTGTGCGAGAATGGTTAATAGTTCTTTTTAACAGAAATAACTTGCAAGTGGTATATTTCCTATGAAATCCAATCGCAGGTTTGGTGTGTTACCTTTCTCCTCAATGGTTGTTGCTGGATTTTATTGGGAAATATATGGTCAATAAATAGATGCATGCTGTTTGTTCTCGGAATGTAGTATCAATGAATTTTTCAGTCGTGAAAATCTGGAAACGTGACTTCTAGTGTACGTAGCATTAATGGCGTAATTTGTGTACAATCACTACATTGATGTTCACCTTCTGGTATTCTCAAATCCAAATGTGTGTGAAAAGCCTGGTTACAGTTTTTATAGCAAACGTGACTTTTTCTAACCATAAAAACACTGTTGCCGTTTCGGTGCATAGCGTCGTGGAAGTTGCTAGGCGGGTAAATTGGTTACGAATGAAAAACTCTTTGATTGGTGACATTAAGAACGTCACGCGATCGAATGAAGAATTGGTGCGTGGCGTATCTGTGTAAACACGAACGCCCTCGTGACACTCGCCGCTCTGGTTGTGTTGAGGGGGCTTCTTAAATTAGGCTGGAATGATTGGTCTGTTGGCCAATTGACGGAATTGAGTTAGTTATCGGAATCTCTAGAGTTTCTTAAGTCGCACAGCTAGACAGAATCGCGTACAGTTTCGAAGTTGCTTGTTTCTGAGGCAGTTTTCGCACTGAGAAAATTTTTAATTAATTAAAGAGCTCCTCCAAATCGACCAAATTAAGTGAATATACCTAACTCAAAGTGACCAGGGTGCTCTTCTTCGCTCCTATTTTCTGATATTTTAAATAAACTCATGATCCATAATATTTTTACTTAACTGTTTTATGCCTCTAAAGGTTTAAAACTATGTGGAAATCAATTTAAAGAGACTGGTTAAATTGTTTGTTTCATTTATTTATGAAAAAATTACCATATTGAGTTATTATGATCAAATAGAGTTAATGAGCTGAAACGTTACGACTCACGGTTTCTTATAATGGATCATTAAAAATCACAAGAATTATCAGCTGTAAATGAGTGTTCTGCGAGTGTCATCTATAATTTTACTCGAAAAACAATAATCTCTCATGAATTTTTCGGAAGTGGTAACTAAATTATTACAGTTGCTATAGTTGAGGAAGATCCGAAAAACTCGGTCGTATATATTCATTCCAATCACATTTGACAACGTTTCAACCTCTTATAACCTAAATATGGCCCTTTTGTTATCTTCGAAATCTTTCCTGGGAGTTCATTCACATTTCAAAGGTGTTCCCTTATTTTTTGGGTATTATTAAACATCAAACTTGGATATAATTTTTTCTTCAAAAGTGTTTCTATGAATTGTAGTGTCCATGATAAAATTACCCGAGTGTCTCAAATTCCTGATGTTTATCTATTCCACGGTTAAGCAACGCTTGAAACGCACCCGCATACCTTTTGAAAATACCAATGCGACGTGGGAATATTTGGCCATCTCTGATCCCCAAGCAGTAACGCAGCTGGAGCTCTTACTAATTCTAACACTGCGGTCTCGAACTTCGGGTCACGCACGTAGTCACGTGAGATACTGATAAAAACTCTTTAGACACAGAAGTGGCTTCCCGTTATCTCCCCTTTCATGGAATACTTCGTATTATTTCTGGAAGAAATTTCTAAGGCACGCACAGGCAATGCATCAAATTAAAAAAAAACACTTCGACCGAGAGAGGGGTGGGAATTCTTGAGTTGTGTTGCTAGCGGCACGCGAGGCCTTCCGTTGCGTTTCTGTCGTTTGTGGACATCAGGCTGACGCGGCTGAGAGTACGCACGTGTTGTTCCTATGTAGATAAGGTCAGGATTCGAGATGGTAATGTTTTTGGATTGTGTTGGGTTCGAGCCAAGTAATTCAATTATTAATCATTGTTTACCAACTTGCAGGACTTAATAACTGGCGCCCGCATGTGTCCCTCCCGTGATATCCATTCTGATTTCGATGATTCTTCTAATGTAGGTTTCCTCTGGTAGTTTATTTTCTTTAGTTCACTGGGAAAGACAGGCGCGAAGGCGCACTAGTGTTACCCACCCCTACCTGCGTGCTGTGTTGAAATCAGTCCATAATCGGTTTTTGTTGTTGGCCGGCATGATGTGGAACACGAAATATGGCTTTAAAATACGTATTCCCAAAGATTGGTATTAATAGTACTTAAGCTAGATACTGACCTAAGTTCCCCTTGGCAGTAATGCCTACGTGTTTTACCTTAAATTTTCCACCTCCAGTTACGATTTCAGAGTGCATGCACGTCATTTTCTAAACCGTAATTATTCCCCTTAGTACCTACCTAACTTCTAATTACCGCTTATTCTGAAGGGCCCGAATCCCTATCCTTTTTTTCTTTCTCTTTTTTTTCTTTGCGAGTCCTTCCCAACGCGCGAACGCCCGAAGGCTCTCCATGAACAGCGCGTGGCACGGCTCAATGAAAAGTCTACGGTCACCCTCCCATCTCCACTCTTAGTGGTTCCCAAGGAGGAGGCTGCGTCGGCGGCAATGAAACCCCTCTCACTCCCGCCTCCTCCCCGCTCCACCCCCCTCGGGCAGTTCCCGCGAAACGCAAGGGTCCTTCTCGCGCACCCTCATCTCGTCGCTCGGTGCCGCGGGACGAGGGTGAAAGATACGGAGGGTGTCGGGTAGGGGGGAAGGGAATTTGTAAATAAAACTTGGGATGAGGCGGTGGTGTGCAGTGAATTATGCACGCAGTGGGTGGATATCTCCCTCCCTCGGGAAATCGTCAAGATTCCTAGAGGGTGGGATAGGGTGCTACCCATTCCCGGGAAGGTGTCTGGAGCAGTGTGATCCTACGCGGCCGAAACCAATTCCAACCACACGGATGGAGGTTCCATCCCTCGTCCCGGAATGTTTTTCTCGTGCCATTTCCCTTGTGAAGTTCCGTATATCGATTCTAGCCTTCGTCCTCCCCTGTGGCTGAGTGGGCCCAAAGCCTGCGTGAGTCGTTTGGCCTGTTGTAGCTCCGGGAATGGGAAAATGTACTCCCGAATTTTTTATTTAGATATGAAATTAGTGGAAGAGAGCCTTCTGTAATTTCCTGTCTCATCAGAGTGAAATCTAGATAAGCTTTCCATATCTAGCCCTGGGTAAAGAGGTGGGAGAGTCGACTATTACGGACGACATTTCACTCACACGCCGATGAGTGCAATTTCAATGACTTGGTCATATGAAGGCTACAATTTAACTGTCCTTTATCTTTTTAGCGGTTTCATTTTATTGGACTCACAACTCTTATTAAACCAGAATGCATGCATTTGAGTGCAGTTACATCTTTCTATGTCACCTAATTTGTTGATCATAAATATAATTTTTGTGGGACACTTGTGCTAAATTCGGTGATTACCTTGAAGGAAAAGAAATATAAAAATTTTGAATGTATCAACCATCGAGGGATAACAAGGTGGAACTGAATAGCCTTGAGCATTGAGAGTAATGAAGTGGTTGTTACAATAAACCCCCAAGCCCAAGCTCTTTTTCTCTCGTATTACGTAATATTTATGTCATTACGTTATGTTTTTGTCATGCTTCTTGTCATGGGATCTATAGGATTTTTTTTCTCCTAATTCTTAACCCTGTGGTAAGTTATTAAGTATTCTGCTTAAAATTCCTGTAAGTTACATTACGTTAGTGGTACACGCCATTTCGAAGACCGTTCGTTCGAAGTTAAATTTAGAATCATTTTAGCAACTTTTTGGTGAATGAGTGTTCATGATTTGCGATTTCCGGGCTTGCTAGGATATTAATTATCACCAAAATCATTTCTTATGCTGTGTAGTAAGAAAAGTAAATACTAATGCTATGGAACTGAATTCGAGCCTTTATTGGCCGGTAACACTACGGAAGGTGCGGGAAGGATCAATTTTAATACCTTTCATTCGAGAAAAAGCATCGTGCCTAAATTCGAAAGTTTGAGTCCCTCATGGTAATGTTCTCGAGTGTTCTAAGACTAAGACAGGGTCTTCTTTTTCTTCACTTGTGCTGTGCTATTCTTTTTTTCCAACTGCGCCACTTGTTTCTTTAACGTATAGACGCGGAAGTGGTGTCAAAGGTGGTGAGTGACTCTGACCTCTTGGCTGGCTTGTAAATTCTCATGTGTTGCACGGCATAGTTCCGTTATCGAACTTCTTTCTGCGTGTTTTCTCTCTCCATCTCTCTTCCTCCCCCCTCTTCCTTGTGTCATCGCATTCGTGTCTTTCCGTGAAGGCGCGTGGAAATCGAAAGTGCGGTGGGAGACTTGACAACGTCGGACGTGGCGGCCCCTCGACTACGCCTCTTTCTTATTTTCTTTCCCCCGTCCGGTTTGCCCTTTCGATGTTTTCCTCTCTCATTCTGTCTTTCACCTCACTGTCCTCGGTGGATGACCATAGGTAGGAGGGACACGTAATTGGATCTCTTTTCGTTTCTTCTTTCTTGAGGAGGCAGTCCACAGTACTTAGCTGCCTAGTGCTTTTAGGGCGTTCGTACCGAATCGCCTACAAAAAGCTACGGTGGATGAACGAGTATTGTGTTTTTTTAGAGCACTGGCCTCTTACACAGAGGGACTAGGTTCAGGTCCCGGCAGTGGATAACTATATCGTGGAATATTTTCGAATGCATTTTTCACTTATAAACTGGCCCATGCTTGAGTGTTTTGTGAAGAGCATGCCAGTTCAGTATTCCGTCCGTCGCATGGGACGTTAAACCTTGGTCCCCTTGGTGACTTTCGTTAATTGCAGGTTATGTAGACGCCGGGTTTATCTCCACACTTCTTTCTCACCCTTCCATTCCAATCCGTCTCCCTTTCCTCTAGATCTAAAGTGCCTATAAGAGCGGTTACAGACTCGAAAACCACAGTCTCCCACTGAATTTTATATGGATAAAACGTAGTAGTATTTTCGACAAGACTTTCGATGTGACGAGTTGGCACAAATGGAATGGAAACGAATGTTTGCTTTGAAGATTGTCCATACTTGTGAAGATTGGTAGAATATCGTGGAGAGTTGGATCGTATCTGGCGTAACGTGGTGGAATGGTATTTAAGGGATGAAATTAAAGTGCACGAGTTGTACTTTCTCTTTAATTTTATGTATGTACCATCTAATGCACAACACGTATTTCAACGCCTAAAGCGTCATTATCAGGTTCACTAATCGACAGTCAGATGTATGTACTGATGAATATAAGTTGACAGTGGTAAACCTTGTGCAGTTTAAATTAATCCCTATCGGTACTCTATTCTTGCTATTGTACGTTGGAAATTTTGATTGAACTGTATTTATTTTCTCACAATGATGGGTAGTTTTACCCACTGAGTTCAGGTAAAATGTTATTGTAGTAACCTTTCAGAAAGGCCTTTAGCTAACACAATAACGCAGTTTATTCAAGATCTTGTGAAAGTTAATTTTTCCCTTACCTTTGATTGAAGTTAATCAGTTAATTCTCTGTCGTTTCGCATACGATTTTCCAAAATCAACCATCGTACCCAGTAGAATGTCGTAGAATTTTCTTGCGCAATTTTTTGGATTAAGTTTATTACGCACTATTGTATAAGAGCCTGCCTACTTCGCTCTTTCTCTCTCCTTGTGAACAATATCGAGACTTGCTCTAAATTCTCGGGACAAGCCGAGAGCAAATACGTGATAAAAAGAACCTCGGCGACGACAGCATATTTTTTTTGTATCGGCGCTAATCTTCGAGACGTTGTCGTGTAACTCGCCTCTGTTGTTGCAGTTTCTGGCATGAATTCATCCTCCACGGTGACGCATTTGCAAACAATGATGTTAATGAGCTATGTTCAGTGTCCTAGAGAACTTACTAGTCCCTTTCTTCATTTGGGTAAGCAAGCAAGAACAAAGCGGGCATTGATCCGTTCCCTGTTTACTACGTGAACTTTAAGTGAGGATGAGCTAAATTTGCATCCGACCTCATCGGTGTCCTGCCTCAATACCCGCCTCTAGGCTTTTGAAGTGGTGGACGTAGATTATTGGTTCCGAGGGAATTTGTGTCATCACCTTTGTACTCTGCATTTTCCTCTGTGAAAGCCTCGGTGAAAAAGTGTTCGCTCCAATTGTTCTAACCTTTAACGTTCCAACTTATGAGGCGGTATTTTCCATGCCCCTTCGTTATTCGCACCTGCTTAGCGCTATGGACAAGTGGCAAAAGACATTCTCTACTTCCTTATAAAACTATCAGCAGACTTAATTATGAAGCCACGCAATCGAACCGAAGGGAGAAAACACTAGCGCCGTTGTCAATAACGTATAATTTACAAAGGTTGCCTTCTCCCAATGATTGCCTGCCTTGTATAGCTTTTTATTTTTATTGTGTTCAAAGTAGAAATATCACCGACCTTATGGCTCCACTGTTTTTCTTGTATTGTTTAATAACCGAGATGAGCATTAATGCATTAGGACATGGAAAGTGTTTTTACTTATTACTAATTGAAATTGTTAGTACAAACAGCATAGTTTTTCTCTGAGTGCATTGTAAACGTCGAAGTTATTACGCAGAATCATTCATGTCACCCATTTTGGATAGACTATCGTCGTTGAAGTTGTCTTGATGGTTTCTTGTTGCACTTCTATATATCTCCATCCTCGTCTCTTTGTAAAACTGTGGATGAAAATCTTATAAAAATAACTGAACTACTCCCGAGGAGAGGCATTTTTCATTCCCGGGGGTTATATATTTTCTCGAAATGCTTCTTTGTGAGCTATAGAATGAAAACTTTCCCCCTCTGCATAATTTCAGATAATTAAATTAGTTCAAAACAATTTATAACGTAATGGATTCTTGTTGTATCATCCTTTAGAGGTAAAATTCTCTTAAAAAATGATACATTTTATCTATAATATTTTCAACTGATTTAATTTAAATACCTAATGAATACGTTGCTAACTTAACTTTTAACTGTTTCATTCAATTTAAAGGATAAATTTGCCACTTAATTACGTTACAACTGTTGTATCGTGTTTGCTGCTTAGTGTCTGCGTATGGTCATCTAATTAAAGATGACTAATGAGAATGAAGTGGTAAACTCACAAAATACTACGTTAATTTACGATAATTGGATTGGATGAAATATTGTTTTTAGCCTGAAGGAAAGTATGCGTTTTGAAATGACAAATGGATACTATGTTTATTAGCTATTTAGCCTATTATAGTGTTTCTGGGATCGTTGGATACGTAACCACGTGATATGAAACTCGGAACAAATGTGGAAAAGAGGAAATATGATAGCCAACTGTAACAATTGTAATATTGACAACAATAAAAATGTACAAAGTGGTAATTTATATACTAAAATAATCCACCACCAATATTATTCGAAGCTCGATTCTTGGAGAATACACTACCTCATACCAGATTGGAAGTGCCTTTAAATGCTTACTTACTGTCATCATCATCATCGGTCAACAATCCTAGGATTGGTTTGACGTAGCTCCTCTCTTTTACATCCTACAACTTGCTCCATATACTCATACGAGGCCCGTCTTTTCCATTCTTACCGTTCACTTTTCCCTCGACGATTGTCTTCATCAGGCCATCGTGTCTTAAGATGTGGCCTATTAAGTTGTCCCGTCTTCTTTTTAAGGTTTTCAGTAGACCTCTTCTCTCCCACTCTTCTTAAGACTTCTTCATTTGTCACTCGATCGATCCATTTTATCTTCATCATTCTTCGGTAGCACCACTTACCAAATGCTTCCAGCCTGGACTTCTCTGCTGCTGTTATCGTCCATGCTTCGCTGCCGTTATAGTAGAATGCTCCAGATGTATGTCCTAATGAAATGTGTCCTCACTTCCACGCTTGAATTTGCAGCTGTAAGCAGAATCTTATGTTAAAATGCCCTTTTTGCTTGGGCAATTCTACTGGCAATTTCTCTTTTACTTAGTCCATCGCTGGTTACTTGGATTCCAGAACTCCAGGTAACAGAACTCTTCCACTTCCTCGATTTTTTGTTTCTGTAGTTTAACATTGGTCCTGGTTTCCTTTCTTCTACTGCATATCAACACCTTAGTGTTCTTTTTATTGATATTCAGATGATATCTGGTCATTGTTCTTACTTACTGTGATCAACTTTATTTTACTCCACTGATCGTTGGTTCAGGTATTATCAATCCGTCCAGTTAATTCTTCCGCAAGATAGCGTTTTGAATATTTGATGGGTCTTCATCAAATAGGGAAGTATCCTTAATTGGACATCATCTTTCTGGTTTCCTATCATGATCACTTGCTTTCGCTGTGTATTAAATTTCTCCTCTCGTTCTTGGCGCATCGTTCTCCTGGTCTTGCCATCGGTTAGCACCCTCGTTTTTTGTCTTCGTAAAACGCACGAATCACAGGGATCATAGATATCCGAGTCCGGGGGTAATAGGAGACCAGTCTCGACGCTGACGTGGCATCGGTATATCAGCTGTTCCGGGATGCATCTTTGTTCGAGAGAAGTCTTCTTTGTAAAGGAAACAATCCGTACATGTTTCCTTCCTTTTCTGTCTATTTTTCACCGGCGGCCCTTTTCATCGATCACCGCTGTCGTGAGAATTAATCTATGGATGTCATTTTTCATTTCCCTCTTCATCCGCGGAAGAGGTGCTATCGATCACTCGAGGTTGCCATGGATAAGATGCATGACTTCCCCCCCTCCCCCCACTCCCCACTCACCAACCTTACCTGGCCTAGCTGAAGATGTTTTTGTTCGTTCCGAGTTGGGAGAGGCACTGCAAAATTCATTTAAAAGGCTGCTGCGGTTGGGAACTCCTGCTGGCGACCCTCTCAAAACTACTTCTTGAAATGAGTATTTATATCTCTTGCTGCTCGCATTAAGGTGATTGAAGTCTGAAAAGAAAAGGTGATGCGATTTTTTCCGAGAAGGATATTTACGAAAAATTGATAGTTTTCTCTACTCGTTACTTCTGTTACAATTTTTTCGGAAGTAAGTTCCTTTTTTTGCTCGTCTTTTATTGTATTCTTAATTACGCTTTATTTGAGAATATTTAGGTTTGCTGTTGAGACGAATAGAATCGTCCTATGGGGTAAATAATTTTTAGAATCGAATAGGGTTCATTAAACCAGGCTAATTATCAACATTAAAATTCTGGTGATCTGTTACGGTTCTCTCCAGTTTCGTTATTCTCCAATATCATGAATGGTTATTAACGTAGGGTTCTGAGTGGGGATATTTCTTGTGAAAAATAACTATAATGTAGGTGATAGGGACCACGATAATACGTAGTTAGAAAGTAATGACATCGCTGTTGACTCAGTATTAATAACCGTGTAACATAATTATTATTACTGTTATTAATGTTATTTTTCTTGACGCGTGTAACATGTCCGTATGCAATTTATTCCAGGACGCTTACTTAAGAAATCAGAATCTAGAACGAACCCAGTTTTCATTGCTATAAACTCATTTACATTAATTGCCGTTTGCACCTATTTGTTGTGATACTCCGGTCGTGAGGTATAATCATTGTTTCAGTCCTTTTTCTAATAAACCGTATTTTCATCGTTGCTATTTGGCTTCGCAGCATCGCTACAAAACCATCACTTGTAGGACGGGCTTTCAGCTCAAGCAGCTCATGGGAGTTACTTGAAAATAGTTGGTACTTTACCCTGAAAGGAATTTAATTTCTCGACTTAATCCTGCGTACATCCATTGAAATTTATTTGGGTTATAAAGATTTAGCTAAGAAATTTTTACTATTCAGTAAAGATTTCTTTGGGTTAAGGAAACAGGCGAGTAGTTAATATTCTCTTATTTATTTGGAAACTGCTGTGTAAATAAAGTAATAAAAGCTTTTTGTCAAGATGGTTCATGCATAACTCAAATCAATCCTCTGTTCGATTTCTCTGCCGAGCAAACCACTGTCGAACTTAGTGAAGTCCATTATGGGACAAAAGTCGTGCCTCTGCCCTTTGGTTTAGCTTGGGCCTTATCATTTGTCTTCCATCGCCCTCCCGGCCACAGCCGATCTGACGAGCTTTCAATGGTCATTTTTCGGTGACGTGCAGAGCTTTTCCCACGTATCACTTGGATGTAAATCAGGCCCGCATTCATTCTCACCGTTGGAGTTTAAAACTCTCTGCATCCACACGTTCTCTGTTCATTCATGGCACACTGGTGAAGATAATTGATGACTTGCTGATATGGTCGTGAAATTATCGTGGGCTTCATTTTTAAACAAAATTCGAATTTTGTTTTAAACTTTACTTTTGTCTCCACTTTGATTGTTATTAGTGCAATTTAAATTGGCAATATTGCTGTATGTGCACCATTTTATTTAAAATAAAAATATAAAAAAACTGAAAACCCATCCATTGCATCCATAACATTTTAGTTTATGGATTAATCAACATTCCTCAATCGTTTAACGTTTACAATCTTTTTTCTTTTCACCATAATACAGACTTTTAAACATTTTCTGTGCTTTTGGCGATCTCTGAAGTCAGCGAAATGGCGACCACGGTCTGTGATGTGGGGCTTTTGCGCGGTGCATATTTGCGCATTGAGAGCTCTCGTCATCTCGTTAAGGTAATGCAGTAATATCTTATGTCAGAATCTGTTAGGATTGAGTGATATCTCAGGACGTGACGAGATTAATTGAAAGGAAGTTTGAGTTGAAGTTTTTCTTTAATAAAAACCTGTGATAACGCTATGGCGTAGTTTCAAGTATTGCGTGGTTTAGTTTCCGGCTTCCTTATTTTTTCACCGAGAAGATCGCCTGATGACTTTAGAAAGCAAATATTTTCACTTTCCGTGGGAATCAAACTTCTAGATCGCCATCGCCGCGGTCACAGTCTCCTTTTCCCTCTCCGCCTCCTTCGCCTTTCTCTCACGACTCCCGGACGTCTTCGGAGCTCAAGTGTGTGGGCGGTGCCACGTGTTCTTGCAAAAGCATTCCGCGGAACTCCCAGACTGCTAATGTTTTGGGCAAGCACTCCAACGGTTTGTTAACCGTTTCTCGACTAGCAGATCTTATCGTGGGCGATCGATGCGGAAATGTCATTTTAACTGTTTGGGTATGGAGGAAGGAATTAGTGACGTTAGTACACGTTATATTACTCATAAGCAGTGTATTTGCACACTTTTTATGGAGACTGACTGACTGATATTCGAGTATTTTATATTTAGAACTTAATACGGACTCGCGATGTATCGTTCAGGTAAATATGATGTTAGTTTTTGAATCAATTTTACACGGAGTTTCTGAAATATTTAGAAGATGGTTTAGGCTGATTGCGTGCTCATAAAACCGCGTGCAAGCTTCCACCGATCACTCTTGACGGCTTCACGACCTTGTATTCTTGAACATGATAACGTCCAAGTAGTCGGGGGAAACTGATGCGCAGATAAATCCACATGAATATCATTATCTCTGAAATGCCTTTCTTTATGATTGACGTTTTAAAGCTGGGAATTTTCTTACGTCCTGCGTACGTTTCGGAAAAATCACGGCGAGCGCGCGATATTTACTCATAACTCTTTTCCGAGTCTCGTGCGAAAGGTCAACGCTCAGAGTCAAATCGTGCCTTACTGTGCCAGTAAGTTATTTTTCTATCTTTGGGGAACGTTAAATTAATCTACATATTACCCTGCAAGCCACCACAAAGGTGTGTGGCAGGGGGAATTAAATTAATAAGGTTCTACAAGAGACTAGAAGGGAGATTTGCCTCTCCTAACTCTCGTCTCCACGTCAGATTGTGAAACCGATAAGGTACGTCTTAGTTCATCACAACCTCTTAAGATTTGATTCTGTTGACGAAAAAGTGGAAGATAAGGAGTGACGATGGAGGAGTTACCGTTGTTTGTATCCCGAAACCTCTGAATAACCGCTCTCGTTTCTATTCCTTCTTTTTTCACTTCATTTGTACGATTTTCCTCCACTATTTGTATCGAATGAACGATTTGTTCGATTTCGTCTAATTACATGTTAATTTATTTAGCGTAATAATCTTTCAGGCCCATGTGGTCTAATTATTTGTGCCCAAGTTCGTCGTTATGGGTCTTTTAAATAGTGAGTCGTGGACTTTTTCGCCTAGCGGGATGGTTAGTTATTTTTAAAATATTTCTTTTTTAAAATAGGCTTCATTATTTTGTGTATGGATCCTATTTTGATGATGCCAAATGAGGTAGATGGCTATTTTTATGAGCGCTTCCTGTGGACTACAGCCATAGAGTGAGGAAAGGACTTTCGCGTTTCTCTGGCCATCTAAAGATAAATTGAGGGGAGATTTTTTTTGCTCTTATCTTACTCTTGCTGGGTAACAAAACCCATGTCAAAGTGTTCGAGCCTTAGATTCAAACCCAAGTTAGTTCGTACAGCGTCTGTGCTACGGTTAGGCGACTGCCGAACTGGCGTTATACCCAATTAAATTTTATGAAGGGGAGCACAACTCGTGATGTCACTACATTTAGGAGACAGTGGAAAGGAGCATGACTTCTGTTCTATCTAAGATCCATTTCAGCGTAGGTGAGAATTGCAGATGAGAGGGTCTGAGAAATCGAACGGGAGACAGGGTTACTCGTTATTACCAGTAGTGATGAAAATGCTTGCCTGATAAACGGTACGGAGGCTTGAAGAGAGCTAGATGTAAGGATAATCGTGGGAGGGGATTTTATACCATCTGAACTGCGTGAATAATTAAATGAGGTTGCGATTTCTCTCATTCTTCCACGAATTCGCGAAGTGTGGGCCGGTCGGACTCAATAACATGGACTCCCGGGTCGCGTTGAAAGTATGATATTTCGTCATTTTTTATTCCGCGTGAGTAGGCAGAATGGTCCACTTCTTCATGAGCTTTTTTTCCGTTCTTTTTTTTTAATTTTTACCCGAGGTCATAAAATTGGGAAACTGTTGTCTTTGTGAGCGTTAACTCCTATTAATCATTCATTTGATTAATCGATTGTTCCTTTCTACGCGTAGTGTTTATTACTATCCATTGGTTGCCATCAAGTAATATGAAACTGATAATATGGCTTGAAGTGACAGTGAAATTTAGCTCGGGCAATGGGCAATTGCAAATTCGAAACCTTTCATTTTATGAGCCTGTCTTAAGTCGATGGCAATCATCATGCGTTGTGAAATTTTACTCACGAAGTAATCTACGCGGGATGTGGTTTGATTTGTGTGAGTGCAGCTCAACTCTGCACAATTCCCATGTGGTTTAAATTTCGTGCATTAAGGGAATGGGAGCAGTTACTTACTTTGATCTGCTTCGGTTGTACACAATTTATTTTAATGAATGTTGCCTTGTAATTGATGGTGAAGTCGTCTATTTAGACCTAACTCTTCGTTTCCCTTGACCCTTTCATCTTACAATTAGCGCAAGTAATAATACTTACCCTTCTTTTAATTGTTATTTACTACTACTAGTTTTTCTACACTGTAGTATCTTCGGTTAATGAAGACTCAACCCTGTACTTGGTTACCTGAAGACGCCGCTGTGTAGGAAAACCAGTTGTTATAAATAAATTAAGAGAAGGGGAACGCAAAAGTATTATTTAGTTACAGACTTCAAATAGATTTCCACAAAGTATCGTCCACAGCCATTGAATGCATTTCCTCTTTTTAGTCGAGCGTACCACCGCCATTGTCTTGCTATCACTCCGCCAATATAGCCGAATTAATTGTGTTCGGGTTCGATTGGACGAATCAAATTAACGTGGTGATATTTCGCGTAAAGAAGGAAAAGTTCGCGTCACTTAGCCTCACTTCTCTCATTGATGGGAATGCCGAGTGTACCACTCGTGCCGAGGTGGAAACAAAGTTGGGTTCCTAAATTCACCACGCACAGGAAACTTGGCAGAAGGTATTATCAGCTGCCTTAAAAAAATATTTTTGCGATGAAAATTTGTTCTCGAAGCCAAAGAGATAATTCATGAGTTAAGGTGGAGATATGAAGCCCACCTGTGACTCAATTGTTGTGAGTCCTTTCTTGTTAGTCTGGAAACCATATATTTTAGGTGTTAGTTATATAAAGAGTCGCGTGCATTAAAATGATTATTTGATGATGAAGTGGGAAATTTAACGACGTTCGACCTTCGGGTGGAACTCGCCCGGTTGTTTTTTTTTCACCAGTTAAAGTATCATTGTCATTTCGTCTCTTTGAAGCGCATTTTTGCCGTAAACCCGATTCGATGCCATGGAATTAAGCTTGCAGAGCTTGCGACTTGCAGATTTTCGCAAAGAAGGGACAGAAATGTGGTATGGCGTTAGGCTGTAAATATCGACCTCCCATACAGTGTGTGAAAGAGCTCGGCTACTATAATCGCGCTCAACGCGGTTTAGAAAAACATGGTTATCGCTTTATTGTCGTTTCCAGTGTATAATCTCCGAGGGATTCTCTTCTTTCCTGCGTGTGGGTGATATCCTTTTCTTATATACATATTTGTTTTTCTACTACCCGCCGTACACCGGAGGTGGAAATGCACCGCTGAATCATTAACCAAGCTTATCTCGTTTGCTCGTCCTATCAGGAGCTGTAGAGCTTGTCGCCTCTGTCTAACGTGGCAATATGTTCTTAAATAATGTTAAAACCCTGACTATCTAAATGGGTTCGCTAAAACTCAGTGGATGAGTTAATGGTCTTCTACGGTTCTTTGGCAATAAATATCCATTTAAAAAACTCGTTCGTTTCTAGTGCATGTGCCTAATTAAAGCCACAGTAAATTTGAAGAAATTGAGAATTTTACTGAAATAAATGCTGTTATATATGGGAGTAGTTTTGAAGTTATGCGGTCGGTGGTGGCATTTTTGGCGTGCGAATGTAATTTTAACCCTCGGCAAGCCATACAAATATCGTTGAATTTGCTGCAGAATAGCCTTTCATGACGTCATAGTCACATAATAACATTACCTCCCATGCTCTTTGCCTGTGCGTTTCCATGGAAATTCGTTTTCCGGACGTTATGCTACGCGAAAGGTATCTGGTTAAAAGAAAAGAGAATGCTTGAGACCATTGTCTTTTTTGTCTTGAATAAATTACCGTTACTTCTGTTTTATTTTCAATTCAGCTTCAGCTCTTTCATATTTTCCTTTTTTTTATGATCCGTGGTCGGCACTCGTGGTTGTTGCTAGGAAATGTGGTGATTGTGCAGTTTACTGAAACACGCTTCAAAAATAAAATTAGCATTAAATGAATTTGGGGTTTCCACTCCCGTTGGGTCTTCAATAATTTTCTTGATATTTTGATTAACGTAATGAGTTTTACAGAAAATTAAGGTGCGTCTTCCAGCGCAGTGAAGGTAAGGGTGAGCCAATTATGGAATCATTTGCGGTGGAGTCATTGCAAGCTTTGGAAACGGGAGCAAGCTTCGTATGTTACGGAGGCACCTGACAGCCCTCACGGTACGATCCTCGGCAGTCACCAGTTCGTCTCCACCCTTCAGTCCTATTTCATGTCTAGGAATTCGGCTACAAGAGGCTTCTGAGCTCAGTTTTTTACGAGGTAGTTCCTTTTGCAGCATCATTGATCGGAAGTCACATCCGATGCGGTCTTTTGGGGTTGAGTATCCGTAACTTATTCATTCCAATTTGACCTACCCTATAGAAGCGTGAGTTGATAAATATGACAAATTCTTCCGCCAAACCCTTTTCTGCGACTATTTTCGATTCAGCAATGTTGTCTCCTTTTCTTTTCTGCCAGCAACGAGCGATTAAAGAAGTTGATCGTTAATTTGTTAGTTCATCTAGTTATGAGCAAGAATCAAATAATGTTTTTTTTAATGTAATTGCGAGTTAGTTAACTACTCTGTGGAAGTGGAGTACAGGAAGATGAGTCTATTCTAAAAATTCTCATCGGTAGAATGGGGTCGTTTACCATATTTTTTTGTCGAATATGATAGAGTTTGTAAAATAAAAAGACTCGTATTTTTCCGTTTTTTCATCCGTCAATTATTTCTCGAGTTATAGGAGGCGAAAAACTGATGTTTTTAACCCTTTCAGAAAAGTGGGTTTGGTGCAACCTCTGACGTACAACGACTTCATCCAATCACAACTGAGCCCGCGAAGCTACTTCGCCTTATCGCAAAGGGGGGGGGGGGGGACACAGCTGACTCTGCCAACCGGAGAGGTTGCGACAGGGTCTGTGCGAGCAGACATTCCGAGAACCCTCCTCCACTCCCTCCCCTTCCCATAAGAGCAGTCAAGGACGGGAGGAAAGTGACGTCAATGTTATCACAGCAGCATATTCGGTGGGCGTCACCTTTTGCTTAATTTAATTTTTGATTTATGAGTGAATGGTTGTGGTTAGAAGATTAATTTTTTCAATAAATTTCTTTTTTCGTTTTCATCTAAGAATTTCGTGTACAAAATTGCGATTTCGGTTCCGAGTAAACGCCCCCATTGGCGTTTAAACAGAATGTAGTGGCCCTGAAATCTATTTGCTGCAGAAACTGCGATCATTGGACTTGTTTTTTTGTAAATAACACATCTTATATTACCCTGTTTAAATATGCATCCGTCCTGGTGATAGTAGCCATGTTGTGAGTTTTTTCCTACTTGTATTGTCTAATGGTAATAAATTCGCATTAAAGAGTTGGTTAAAAGCCTCCAAAATGAGTGACTGCGTTAGAGCGTAGGTAGGTTTGCCATAGACGACGATCGTCTCGCTTCAACGTACCCCCTAGAGTTACCTCGTAGTCCTAATACTCTCTCGAGGCAATCCAGGTTAAAAAAAAAGTAGTGCGGAAATATTACAGCTGCCCACGTCCCGCATTGGGGCCGAAAGGGGTTTCTCAGGCGTGCCACGTAGCTGTCGTCGGAAAGGCGAATAAATGCCAAGCTCGGGCGCTTGCCTCAACCCCGTCATTTTTTCTTTACCTTTTTTTCGTCATTTATCAGCTATAATGTTTTTTTTTCCGCCGGCAGACTCTCCTGTCTCCGTAAGATGGAATTTCTCGACGGCGAATGACGAATGGGAGGGGGAAGTGGAGGCCCTCCCCCACCCATGGGAGTGTTTTTGGCGTGGGCGTTGCTCTTGACGACCGCGAACGGGTTCACATTCCAATGCGACGAAATGGCTCTCACCGTCTTCTCCCTTCTCCTCCCTATCTCCACTGGTCGGACCATTCTGCAGTCCTCAGTCCCCCGATTCAATTTTGTTAGTTCCGCCGACAGAGGTTCGAAGCTCTCGCGCAGACATTTCGTTTTTTATTTAAGAACGTGGCCTCTTCGATAGAGAGACTATACTTCGATGACTCGTTTTAAATTTCCTTAGAGACAATTTGGAAGAGAAAATGCTTTACGAATCTTATGAGTAGTTTGTTGTTTTAAGGCGTTTTCGTCAATAATGGCTCGTTATTCTTCCGGTTATACCTAAAATAAGCAATTAGGTCGAGTAGAGGTTTCATCGATGATTAAAATAAATGCAAATAATATCTCCAGTCACTAGTTTCATATGTGCTTTTGAATGTATCACTCGGCGTAAGAAACGAAGTGAAAGTGTTGATTTATACCTCACAGATATTATATAACGTAGTCAATTTGTACTTTCTGATGGTTATAGTATATTATTTTGATTGTTTTGTGTCGTCCCAAATAATAGGTTTTAGTTTTGAGTTTATAGTATTTTCTCGCAGTTCATTAGTTTTGAACTAAATTAGGCTGGTTGTCTGAAGCTGATTCGCAGTTGTGAAATGTTGTCGGGACGTCAAGGTGAGTCAGCCACGGACTTCGTATCGTCTCGAGAGGGCCGAGTTGGGTTGGCAGGAGGGGAAGGTGTAGGGGGGACAAGGTGTGATGCGATACTCCTCCCTTGAAGTTTTACGCCAGGTACGTTGACGTCATTTTCTCTCCTGCGACGTTCTCCAATGGAAAAGAACCCATATAATGGCATCTGAGCGTGTCGCTTGGACAAAGGAAGGGAAGTCATTTTATTTTTAGGAGAAGCTTACCTTACCGTCGTGACTTCGGCTTATGCTCTGACCCTCTGTACAGTGACGAAAATTAATTGTACCTGGCCATGGACTTATTTCATGCCGTATGACTGTCTTCACGATGAGATACATCTGTTCTCGTACGTTTTAAACTCGCAAGGCAACTTCGACAGGGTCACGGAAGTTGTCAGTTTCACGTTATAAATTTTATTTGTATTAGCTCCGGCCGCTGATGTATTCAGTACGTTATTCTTGTAGCAATAGTTTCCCGTGGCAGCTGGAATCGCTAGGTACCCTTGGGGTGGCCGGCGATGATGACCACCTTTATAACTAAACTTATATGCAAGTTATAATCGTCGTTAGGTTTTATTCGGGATTGATTTTACTGCTGTGTGGTGTTATTATGTTCTTACCATTGAGTGAATGAAGCATTTCTTTGGCGAGTTTAATTCTTTTTGTGCTTATTTCATTCAGGTGTCATGAGGGAACTGGAAAGATAGATAGATAGATAGATATACAATTTATTTGCACTGGGACATCGTCCCTTAAGTACAACGAAGACACAACAGTTTTACATCAAGGTTCCGACAATTTCACAGAAAACACAGTGAATATACAAAGACATACAATACAAAACGAATATATGGCGAATATACAACACATATCCACCTATGGAAAATATCCAATACGCATACAGATACACAGATAACATACATCAGTACAACATTAAACAACAGTATATAATTTTTAGCGAAAAACATACAATGAGACATAAATTGTGGGTATTATCATTATACAAATATATTTAAGGGAAAAAAGGTAGCTATTCACCTAACAACACGTGAAATAAACTGTTTTTAAAGTGGAATACAGACTTCAGATTTTTTAATTCATCTGGCAGGGAGTTCCAGAGTTTTGCTCCGGCAACTTGGAAAGAGTTTTGAAAGGTTGCAGTGCGGTGACCTGGATAGTATATATATTGGGATGAGGATCTAGTTTCTATTGTTAGGGTAGATGGTGAGACGGGGAAGAGGTTTAGGAGATATTCAGGTTGCTTGTTATGGAAAAGGGAGTAAAGGAATGTGGCCAGTAGGTACATTCGACGTGAATTTGTTGAAAGCCACCCAAGTTGCCGGAGATATGGGGATATATGTTCATCACGCCGGAGATTGAATATGAATCTTACACATGAATTTAACGATCTCTGTAATTTTACGTTTTGTTCAGAAGTAAGGTCGCTAAATACTAGGGAGCAGTAGTCTATGTTAGGAAACACTAAAGTAGAGATAAGGTGCTTCCTTGTATGCATAGGAAGTAAATTTCTATTTAATTTTAATTTGTACAAAGTTTTACTAATTTTATTGGCGACATTAGAGATGTGATCATTCCAGGATAGATATTTGTTCATCGTGAGACCAAGATTTGTCACAGAATTTGAATAAGGAATAAAGGCATTTTCAAGTTTAACCTTCGGGATGCTGTCAAGTTTAATTGAGTTTAAGTATGTTTTGCCCCCGACTAACATAGCTTTAGTCTTAGTGTGGTTTAGAGCTAAAGAGTTTGTATTTACCCAGTTTACGATTGCAGAAATATCTGCATTAACTTTAGCGGTCGCATCTGCAAGATTTTTAGGAGAACAATGATAATATATTTGTAAGTCATCCGCGTACAACATATAGTTACAATTTTTTATGCAACCTGGAAGATCAAGGACGTAAATAATAAATAATAAGGGTCCTAGTACGGACCCTTGGGGAACACCACATTCGACAGGCTTCCACTGGGAGATGTTACCTAGTGAATCCTTAACAGCCTGGTAACGTTCATCAAGATACGAGGCATACCAGTTCAATACAGAAGAAGAAAAGTTAAGTTCCTTCATTTTGCGCAGAAGCTGTGAGTGATTAACTCTGTTGAATGCTTTACTTAGGTCAAACAGTACAAGTATAGTTAGCTTCTGCTTGTCGATAGCTTGGCGAATATCGTCAGTGACTTTCAAAAGAGCGGTCTGTGTACTAAATCCCTTGCGGAAACCTGATTGAAAGCTATCAAATTTACCATTTCTAAGCAGATATTCAGTTGTTTGATTGTGGACTATACGTTCGAGGACTTTGGATATTGCGCATAGAATAGAAATTGGGCGAAAGTCGGAAGGGGAAGAATGGTCTTTAGCCTTCTTGATCGGTCGGACTAGCGATTGTTTCCAGAGAGTTGGGTAAACAGACTGAGATAGCGAGTAGTTGAAGATATGAAGGATAACTGGGGAAGTGACTGCTAGAGACTTTTTTATGATGCTAAGGGGAATTTCATCTGTTCCCATTGAGTTTGATTTACAGTAAGGTAATGTTTTCATTAGATCATGAGGGGTAATGTATTGAAAATAAAATTTTGTATCATCGTATGGTACAATTTGGTCTCCAGGTGAAGGAGGTGAAGGGAGTTCAACAGAACTTAAAGAAGGGACGGAACAGAAGTAATCATTGAGTTCGTCAGGGGATAAATTTATCGGTAGAGCATTATCTTTACTGGAAATTAAACCCAGGTGCCTCAGTTCACGCCATACTTGCGCAGGCTTAGTGAGACGGGAGAAAGATAAGGCAAAGTGCTGCCGTTTGGCTTGGATTACTAGAGATTTGACTTCATTCCTAATTTTAGTAAATTTTTTATAGACGGATTCGTTGCGAGTCCGATTGAAGGCTTTCCTGATTCTATTTCTTTCTAACATTAGTTTGTGGATATCATTGGTTATCCAAGGGGCAGCAGGACGTTTAGGTTGGCAGATACGCTTTGGTGCGTGGATATTGATACATCTGAGAAGATTGGTATTGAATATGTTGACCATATCATCGATAGATCCAGTATTTACCAGACAACTCCAATTTAGTGAGCTTAAGTCATCCAGAAAATTTTCTTGTTGAAAATTACGGAAGTCACGATAAGAATAGGAGGGTAAGGGAGGACGAGTGGATTTGAATTTGTAATCGATATGGATGAGGTCATGGGCGGAAAGGAATGGGACCGGTGTTTGTGATTGAAAAGTGACTTTATCGAGATCGTCAACGAGGCAGAGATCGAGAAGAGTGTGACTAGTCGCCGTATGATGAGTCGCAGCGAATGGTACCATATGCAAGTTGTTTGAGTATGCAAAGTTAACTAAATGGCGACTATCATGCCCATCACTTAACATATCAGAGTTAAAGTCTCCTAAGACGATGATATTTTTATAGGTAGGGAGAAATCTTGCCAGTTCCTCTTCGAATACTGAGAGAAAGCCAGTTTTTGGTGGACGATAGACAATACTTAAAAGCAACTTTGATGAATTTAATCCGGACACTTCAACTATAATATATTCTGGTCTTGGCAGTTGACTGATGGGGGAGGTAGCTAGAACAACAGCCGATAAGGTTGAGTGGATGAATAGGCCAACTCCACCGCCTCGTCTTCCAACCCTGTCATGTCTGATGACGTTGTAGTTGGCGAGTTTTACCATCGAGTCGGAGATATTTTCATTAAGCCAGGTTTCAGACATACAGATCACATCAAAAGAATGAGGAGCAACAGTTGTGACATATGCGAAAGGACATAGAGGACGAAAGGAAAGCCTTCGTATGAGACAAATGAGAGTGAGAGAGAGAGAGAGAGATCACAACTGTTTAAGACGAATTTCCATCACTCCTACATTTTAAAATGGATATTGCAGTGTATCGCGTAGCGATATAGTTCATTTGTTAAAAGGAGCAGCCTTCAGACCCTGATACTGTTCGTGAAGCACTGAACTCCACCCGCACGACGGTATCTTGATATTGTCGTGTGAAAATATTTATACCTACTTGTCAAAGTGCCTGCATTTCGCATTACATCTATCCGATTCGGTAAGTCAGTGTTTTCATGTGAACGCAGTGACTGAAAGTTTCTCAGCCTTGGCCCAAAGAAAAATTGTGGCGACTGATTTTCTCAGTTGATTTTTGTGCGAAATAAATCGCCTTAATGTTTCTTCATCTTCCGGCTTCTTCTGTGTGAAATACCCTTAAAACGCCAGTTTCATGCTCCTGTCTAGTGCATTAATCTTCTGTGTAAATAACTGATATCCCCGATGCAGTCTAGGTTTTTCGTGAAAAATGTGGTTTCGTTGAGGACTGTTAATGGTGCATTTGGTGCAGTGTTGTGTGGCACATTCAAGCCCATTCCCGTTTTATTTTTCGCTTCCTTCTGCGATTGTGTTTTCTTTTATTTTTCTTTGGATTGCTCCACATAGGTCGTACAGAGGGCAAAGGCTAAAGTTCACGCGTCCTGAATTCTTTATTTGAATTAATAGGTTTCGGGTATCATCTCAGTTTTATGGAGCATTAAATCAGTCGCAACTAGGCGGTAGGCATGCGAGAATCGTGCATGAAGGGACCTAGTAAATGGCTAAACCAAATGTGTACCTCTACCTGTGGTGGAAGTTTAAATTTGTTACTCAAAAGTTAGGTACTCTAGTTTATTTTTAGTGCTTTTAAAAGTATCAATTTTGTCAAAGATCATAATTTTATCGCGCTAATTTCAGACATAAAAATATGTTTGCCTTAAACAGGAGGAGTCTCTGATCTGGTTTCGATGTGCACCATGTACCGTAATGCTCAATTAATTAAAATCCTGAAAGTGACGGAACGTGCGGAATCCTCGAGTATAGAAAAGATGATTGCACGAAACGCTAATGCTAAGCGATGAATATTTTACCTCCTGAGTGAACTTAAGTTCGTATAGTACTCTATTGATTGTGGTCTCTCTCTCTAAGAGAGTGGAATCGAAATCCACTATAGTTCAAATGATAAGACTCGAGGAAATTTTCAATTATCGTCCTTGTAAATTCGGAATTAAAGATCCTTTAAACAAATAGTTGCAGGCTTAACATTGTGGAACTCTATCACGTCGAAAAAAGAAAGAAAAACTTAAAATATTATAGTCCGAACAATTGTGTTTTTCACCATTTATTTTTTCAATAAAGCTCTTGTACCGGAGAATAGCGGGTCTGAGAGTCTCATGCCTCGGTGGCCGTTATGTTGGCGGGCCACCAAGTACATTTCTTATCTCCCAAGGTACTTGATCGTGCAGAATGTCATGCGTATGTTTTCATTGCAAGACGGAAGACACAATGCTTTGAGTACTTGCGCACTCATTTTTGGCGATTTCATCGAAAGGAAAGCGCAACTTTAAATATCTCACGAAATATTTAAAAATGGAGTTCCATCAAACTAAAACGAGCAGTTTTATATATCTGCTCAGTTTTTTGCCTCGTTAGTTATGTGTTAAGCCACGCCCATGATGAATTGGTAAAAATGTCACCACCATTTGGAATCGTTGTCGGAGCTATGCATTTTCCATGGCCGTTTGCCATGTATTCTCTAGCAGGAAGGAAAATATTTTGATCATCCCCTGAAATTTTCATCGTTGAATCGTCACGGGTCCACATGGTGTTTTCGCCATCGCGCGAACGATTGCTCTTGTTTTTTTTCTCACGTGGTTCCCGCGTTCCATTGCGCTCTGCGATTTCAAAGTGGTGTAGACGCCTTCATCGATCTCTTTTCGAAGAACCGTCCTCATTCAGCCTTATTTCCACGTCATTCGCGAATGCCGCCGCGGATTTGCTTCTCAACCCCTTTAGGTTAGGAGAAGCCTATCCCGTCGACGTGCGCTTTCCCTTCAATTTTTTCTTCCTCCGTCGCTGCCGTTTGATCCTCGGTACACCACTCACGTTTCGATTTGCCGCAGCTCATCTAGATACACCCCTCTCATCAAGGTGGGCAGCATGCAGCGAGGAGTGGGGATGCGTAGACACGATTTGCCATGCTCGGAGAGCTTTGGTCTAATTTTAATTTTTAAGATGTATTTGCCCGTTCTGGAAATGGAACTCGCTCCTGATGTGTTTTTTTCGCTCTTTAACGATGGCCGATGGAAACCTGGTAAGATGTGTAAGGAAGGGTAGGATCGAAATGACTCTTATTTTCAGTACCGGACTTCACGTTGAAGCAACTCCGTATGGATATTTCTTATTTCTTTAGTTTTGTAGATAGCTGCTGCTGGATGAAGTGTGAATAGAAGTAAGAGTCTAGCGTCTATGAATGTAAATTTACTGACGGCATTTCTTTCTGTGTAGAAATCATTGGATAAACAATGGTTTCAGGCTTGACTATGCTGAATATATCCATTACGGGGAGAATGAATAAACTTAGTTATTTTCGCATCTTGTAACCGCGGATCCTCAATGGTGATTTTATCTGTTAAGAATGAATTAACTTAGTTAGTTCCACTATTAAATTTTAATCGTAAGACCCGGGTGTCAATCAGCCAAGTGATTAAATGAATTGAAACTCGGGCCGTACGGTTAAAATTCAGCAGTAGAACTAACTACGTTTATTCATTCTCACTGGAAGAAATCATTGTATTGAGTATCCGTGGTTACAAGGTGTGAGTTAAATTTTAACTATTTTTTGTACTAAGTATATTAAAGGTGTCAAATTTGAAGCATCAGACAAGTATTCGAGATTTTCTGTGGGCTGACGAACTCATACCCGGGTTTTCGGTGGGTAGTTCACATTGGCGAATTATTAACGAGCGTTTATCGTTTTCTCCGACCTGATGGGAGTGATTTTACGAATTCCGGGATGAGTTGTTATCCCAGGATAAGTAAACGTCACATGTATTGTGATTTTTCGAGGTGCGAAGGGTAATATCAGTCGAGCTCCTGCAGTAAACTCTCAGATCAGTCAAAGTGGTGAAGTTCGGTTTTATTCGAGTCAGTGCGGTCGGGTAGAGCAATGTAAAAAGACTAATCCAACGTTTCAAAATGTTTGCTGCCTCAAAGCTTTAAATTCACACGATACGAGTGATGTTTATTCAATAACATACATTAACCTGAAAAGCTTGATAAAATCCCGATAAAATGTGAAAGCTATAGCTCTGCCTCCCTTTATGAGTGTCGCAGTGATTGGTAAATTTTGTTCAATGCAGTTGGTGGATGGAGCTCTCGAAGATGATGTACGTGTTGGGAAATTCTCTCGCGTGAGCTGGAGCTTGCAGAGAACGTGAAAGAGGCACGAACTCGGAGGTGTTTGGGGTATCACCGAGGGAATCTTCTCCTCCGGACCAATTTTGGCGCAGTTGGCAAAACATAATTTTGGACGTGCTCTCTGTCCCGTAGTGCGGATGGAAAGGAAAAAAAAACGAGATAGAAAAAATTGTGGAAAGGACCCATATGTTTCCTAAAGGATGACGATCGAAACCGTTCGCCATGTGTAGTAGATAGAGACTTGTTTGCGGCCAAGGATTTCGAAAAAATGAGACATCTGCTCCATAAATAGAGGCCCTGTGGATAGAGATGGGTATCACCATCTACTTCCAAAATCTGAAAGAACCTCATCTAATCGTGTATCTGACTGTTCAAGCCAACACTTTTGCTTTAAAAAGTAGACATCATGCTTTTATGCGAGATAAAACTGCTCCTTAAAACCTTATATATAGTCAGTAACTGACTACTCTCGGTTGAGTGTGGTTGTTTCCGCTTATATTTTGTTTACTTCGATAATATGTGCGGATTGACATCGGTGGAACTACATAGAAATGCGTTTAAAGCATTTCAAGGGATAGATATTATTTTCTTATTTACATATATTTCGGTTTTTATAATGATAAACATGTAGTTATATAATTATTCTCGTTTTATTTATAAAAATGTGGTATGGAATAACCTCAGCAGCCGGTGTACCTTAGAACATAGTATACCCAAGTTCTTAATTTATCCTCTTGATCTTGGTGGTTGTAGAATTAGATTATAAGGATTTCTCCTACTTCCAGCGTTTTATCTCACCAGATAGCCTAATCTTCAACCATCACACCCGAGGTCGGATACGAGCTCCCGACCTTTGCGTTAGCTACGCCACAAGGTTGCGGCCTCTGGTTGTTGGTTGTCTCGTATAGTAAAGGAAGTCGTGGAGGGAATAGTAAATGGGAAGACCTGTAGATGAACTGCCCTGGGATGAGGAATATGAATCACGTAGGTTAGGGGGGTAAAGGAGACTAGTTTTGTCAATATGAAGAGGTGACGACAGGAGAATTGAATCGAGAGCCACGTCGAAACCAATCTTGAAGATTGATGATGATGACCTTTGGATTCCAGGCTGGTGTAATACCACAATCTCTGCCGCGGCCGACGTCTCTCCATGTTTTTGAAAATACATACCACATTTCACTGACGTGGTTCTTCCATGCACTTGACTGTCCCCTGGACCCTAGTTGTACCTGCAGTACTGCCATCTTTAAAGATGGTACTGTTTTCATTTTTCGTCACACGAGATAATAGGCTCCTATGGAATTGCTTTCTTCGATTGTCTCACCTTTCTTATGAGTAAATGGTGAATGGGAATGATTCATGTTGAGGCATATTCCTTGCTGAATTTCTTCTGTCAACTTGACCTCAAAATCTTTCCGAGCATTTATTTGCCTCTTTTAATTGCTCCTAAACGCTCGACACTGAATGAGGCGTACTTCTCCTCAACTCCTGAAATCCTCTCGTAATCATGTTCCTGGTGGTTTATTTTGAATATAACGAAACAAAATGAAAACTTTAAACCTAATCCCTTGACAGAGCCACCCGCAACATATTCAAGAAATCCATGCCGAAGGAGGATGCTTCGGTAGCTTGTTGAAACATAGTGGGCGATATTGTGGAATCCGGATCAGAGTTCAGAAAAGGTGGGTGATTTTTCCTCTTCCATGTTTTCGCGTGGACATCCATATGCATATTTAATCGCTTGCTTCCAATGGGCGTGTCATGTCGGTCTCGGTCATTTTCAATCAATTCGCATTATTACTATCTACGTGTCAATTATTTTGTTGTGGTGCTCACAAAGGACATATTTTATTAAATATTGTGGTGGGTGAAGGAAAATTCGCTTCTATTGCGCCATTTACTTGGCTGCATCACATAGTGGAACAAAGCGAGTTCTTGTGGTTAAGTGCACGTAGAGATTTCTGTACTCTCAACTACTTGATCTTGCTCCATCATTTAACCCAGTTAATAATTGCCACTGCTCTCATTCATAGAATTTTCTGTGGTGGTTGCATTTTTGTATGGTAAGGTTAGTGACGTTAGTGACGAATTTTTTTATTCAAGGTGTCCTAGCGTTATGGAATTAGTAGGTTTTCTGCTTTCATTATTTAATAACCAAGGAACATGCTATATTTATGTTACAGCCTAACAAAGGTGGCTTTACATTGAAGCAAAGTAAATTTGTTAAATAATAATCGCGGATCAAATTAAAATAAATGTTTTGTTTTTCCATGGTTGTCATGGGGGAAATAGTTGGTGGATAACGAGGATTCGGAGCATAACGATATTGAACACGAAAGAGAATGGTTGTATCATTGATTTGAATAAAAACTTAATCCAACAATTTGGTAGCAGAGCGTGGTTATAAGATACACGAGTGAAATTTCCAGGAGGTCAAGAAAAGTGACAAGGGAAAATGTCAGACTTTGGAGTTTCAAGAATCGAGCCTCTAACAAACAAGAATTATGGACTTTGGAGCATGAGATTGGTTGCAGTTCTTAAGGCGAAAGGATTGTATCAAGATATCATTTTCGGTGATGAACCAGAGAAGAATGGTGCTGATGCAGCGGCTATGGCGAAGTGGGAAGCCTGGTCAAAGAAGAACGACGAGGTCAACATGCTGATCATTATGACACTTTCGGCGGAGCAGGCGTTAGCATGTCAAGGTATTTCCAATGCAAAAGAGTTGTGGCTTTTGTTAAAGAAACGTCATGACGGTGTTGAGAAACATAGAAAAACTCAATCCAACAATTTGGTAGCAGAGCGTGGTTCTTCATCACGTGGGTTCAGCAGACTTGGAAACTGATGTTTTGACCAAGGACGTCAGCGAAGCATTAATGAAGAAGCACATTCCAAACTTGAGTTTAATTATTTAAAATTTGTCACGCGAAAGGAGGAATTTGAAGCAAAGTAAATTTGTTAAATAATAATCGCGGATCAAATTAAAATAAATGTTTTGTTTTTCCATGGTTGTCATGGGGGAAATAGTTGGTGGATAACGAGGATTCGGAGCATAACGATATTGAACACGAAAGAGAATGGTTGTATCATTGATTTGAATAAAAACTTAATCCAACATACATTAGTAGGTTGCCTACTTTCTGCTTAAAATCACGAGGGTACATGTTCTCATTGGCCGTAGTCCCCTTCATTGCCCCTTGATAACACCGGTTTATTTAATTGAATGCGTTTTGTTTTAGCCTTTTTAATTTGATGGCTCTATTGTGTGCATGTACGGCATTGCAGTATAGTTTCTCCTGTCACGTAGCTTGAAGTTCTGACTCCGTGAAAGGCGAACTTTCTCTCCTTACTTTCCGAGGTTATAAAATCACGATCGTCTGTTCTCCAGCCAACCCCGACGAATAATCGGCACCCAAACAACTTGACGGATTCGGGTTAAATATTCCGCCCAGGTCCTGCTCATGATGCATCGATCGATTCTCGAAAGTGAGGACGTGCCCGGTCGTTACATCTCATCAGGTCAATCGCGTGTGGGAGTTCATAAAAGTGTTATTTTTTTTACCCTCCTCGCCGCGATTTGCTTTTTCGGCGGGGGTCCAAGTGTGAGGGCGCGCGGGGTTGGTGCTGCCTATGATTAAAGCCCTGGTATCGCGCAGGGGACGGACGCCGCCACTTGAAAATAACCTTCTTTTCCCTTGTGGGGACGCTGGAGGACATCTTTTTGGTGCGCCATTTTTTTCGCGCTGGGATAAATTTAGAATTTAGAATCAATCGATCGCCGAAGATGTTTCCGATCGCGGGAGAGGGGAACTATTCCGCCGCTCCGACCCCGTTGCTCCACGCTATCCCCGACTGCTGCCGTTGGAACGTCGTTGTAATGTCTGGCCGGGATCTTGGTCGCGAGGGAGAGACGCCGGTAGTGCTCGTAAAAGCGGGTACGTTGTACCTACGTGACCTCACCCCCGCCTTCCGTTTCTCCCCGCTCCTCCCGGCCCGCATTCCCTCACGGCTCATGTTTTTTCCCTCATAACCCCCGGGCTTTGTCCTTCTGCCAGACCTTACCTCCCCTCTCTCTCACTATATATTTCATTCGGATTTTAGTGCCTTTAGCTGCCCCGTAGGTTTATTTTTTTTATTTTCAGTGTACCACGGTGTCCTTTTATTTATTGTTTTTTTTCTTCTCTCGACTCTTTTGTGAAAGGCGTACTTGGGACTCTTGCTTTTTTCCTCCTGCAGTTTAATCTCTGTACATAAATTTTGAAGTGTTGAGTATTTTTTTATTATCAAAGTAGGAAAATGAGCGTATTGAGTAGTGATGGATACGGGTAAGTGGTGGCAAACACTAAGGTTTCATCTCTTGCCAAAGGTGATTGATTTCTTATCCGTTTTTTTCCTGATAATGTTGATTCCACTCCAGTTAAATATTTCCAGTAGGTATTAATCTGTCAATGGAATGGATTTGATGCAACGGGGAGCGAATGACTTGAAAAATAGAATGTTTCGTTGTTTCTAATGTACAGACCCTGCGCGCCGAAGGACCGGGATAGATTACGTTCCAATATTTCAAGATATTTTCAATGAACTATTGATGATTTGGTTTGTATATTTGTGACGCGATTCCATAATGCCAGATGTACTCGGTAGATAATTATATTCTTCTGCAAACCTCTCGATGCCCTAAGGTTGTTTTCACGAGGATTATCCGGTTATTACGACTACCTTCTTCCTTCCTTTGATTATGCTACATCATATTTGCTACCTTCTTCCTTCCTTTGATTATGCTACATCATATTTGCTACCTTCTTCCTTCCTTTGATTATGCTACATCATATTTGCTACCTTCTTCCTTCCTTTGATTATGCTACATCATATTTGCTACCTTCTTCCTTCCTTTGATTATGCTACATCATATTTGCTACCTTCTTCCTTCCTTTGATTATGCTACATCATATTTGCTACCTTCTTCCTTCCTTTGATTATGCTACATCATATTTGCTACCTTCTTCCTTCCTTTGGTTATGCTACATCATATTTCACTTCTCAAAATATTGCTCCTATCGTCGCCATATTCTCTCAGTAATGGTTGAGTCGTCGTTGCACCGATAGCGCCTTGTGTAGCTCATTTCCAATGATGAGTACTTCGTTGTTTTTTACAGTTTTTGTTAGAAATAATTTCCGAACTCTTGACGTCTGGCTGAGAGACAAGAATGTTCACCAGTAAACTGTTAGGGCTATATCACATCAATAGAAATTCAACACGTCGCAAATCGAAGACTTCACTCCGTGTTGGTGGCATAGTTGCAATGTTCTGTGTACTATTAGATGCCGATGAATGAAATGTTTTACCCCATTTTGTAATTTATTTTAAATTATCCTTTCTCTTTAGGTTAATGACATTATTTTCTCTCTAGGTATACTTCTGTTTAGTCGTTTGAAATCACTATCAGAACTTTGGAGAAATGTTAGTTGGTACTCTTAATGTCAGTCGTGTCTTTCAACGTAGAATAGAGAAGGCAATTTACCGGGTTCTTCAATAGGAATGTTGCTGGTGAAAATGTACTTTTCTATGAGGTTATCAGAATGAGAGAAGAAGGTTATTAGCTTCTCAATTAATTTCAAACTCATAACAATCTAATGTGTGTTCCCTGCTCTTTGTCCGTTCGTGCTGATTTATTTTGTCCTGTTGATTGTTGGCGCCTCATGAAACTCAGTTCGTCAAGAAACTGCTCATATTGAGTTCAATAACGACTAGACTAATCGCATTTTGTGGTTTACCCAAAAAGTTTGAAGAGGCTATAATGGACAAAGATCACTTGCTGATATGTGCTTTTCAGAGTGAAATGCAAATCGGATATAGGGCGGACAGAATGTTTTTGACGTTGATCGATGATTAATTTTGCTGTGATACTTTATAACCGACGACAGGTTTCGTGATGGATGAGGCAATATGTATGTACTACATAAAGAGTTAGGTGGGAGGGAAGGGGTTCTTGTATGTTCTGATCTCCTGTCCCTTCGTATTCGGTAATTTTGACGGTGTGCTGCTATGTATCAGTGATGGGTTGGTTTCCAATTTGCAACCTTCTGTATTTCTTCTCATGAATGGAATGGTGTTTTTCGTCTTATCGGTACCCGTTGCACGGAAAAAATATATTTTCTCCGTCTTCTCATTACTGGCGGAATCTACAATGGCGCGAACTCGTTTGGTTTCTCCGTTTTCTCTGAATTCATACTCTTGCTCAGGCCCGCAAACGACGTAGCGGCTGCTGAATGCGTTTTCTGAGAAGATGACTTGCATGGATTTTTACTTGAAAGGAATTTGAAACCTGCCCAAGTGTTCTCGGTTTCCGTCTCCCCCACCCTGGAATAAGTATGTTTACATCAGCGGAAGAGATGATTCTACTCGATATTGGTTTTGCGCTGCAGTTCCACGAGTGATTTTCATTGTTCCGTTTTGAAATTACCTCGGTTGAACTCCACACTCTTGAGTGTTTCCCGCAATTTCGACGTTTTAACGTTCTCTCGAGTAATAGTCTATCCATATCTGAAAGTAAATTCTGCATATAAGTAAGGAATTCCACTTTGAATTCTGATAAAGTCGTTCATCCATATTCGGTGGAGGCGTTGACTACAGAGCATAAGCTAATAAATAACGAGTAGAATTTCTGTTGTTTAAAATTTAATTTCAGTTGATATTTCAATGTACGTGGTTCATATGGCTTCTAGCGACGAGCCACGAGGTGAAATGATCTTTAAGTTTATTAATTATATACGTTCTCATACGCAAGTCAATGGGAACTTCAAATTTTGTTCAGAAAAAAATACGCCTACCCTTGGGAAGGTTCTTTGTTTAAAACTCGGTTGTGTCAGTGTCTTGAACTCTTGGGAATGTCCGGGAATTTCACTGTAGGATCTCCGCTCCGAACTTCGTTGTATGTTCTCACTTATGCAAC
This sequence comes from Platycnemis pennipes, assembly GCA_933228895.1. Classification (NCBI taxonomy): domain Eukaryota; kingdom Metazoa; phylum Arthropoda; class Insecta; order Odonata; family Platycnemididae; genus Platycnemis; species Platycnemis pennipes. Next base: position 57,609,223 of record OW121848.1, read on the forward strand.
TCGACCATAGAATCGAGAAACAGACAATTTGGTATAAGGACTCCGATGATATCCGTGACCAGAAAATAAAGAATAAAGGGAATTCTTGTGTTCGCCATTAGGTATTAGGCCGAACGGTGCCCGCGGTGGGATCGTTTAATCGACTTTGTCTCACCTGGTATCGGGGCATTCACCCGAGAAGCGCGGACAGAACTTCTTTGCTTGTGTTTTCGACGATTGAACGTAACGTTAAAAATAGTGAGGGTTAGTTTCTCCGTGCCGCACATGTGGAAGAATCGCGTTCTTCGCAACCCTTTGTCCCTCCTCCGTGTTTTTGCAATACGTCTGTTGCTTCTTATTTTTCTTTTGTCGATTGATATCATAGTAATTTAATTCACGTCCTAGTGGCTACACGTGGCATATCTCAGCCTGTGAATGGTGATAAGGCTTATCGTACCTCCTTTCCTACCTCCCTCTCTTCTACTCTCCCGCAAGCCGTCAGCTCTGTCCGCTTATGTTCTTCACGTGTGTTGAACGGGGAATCTCATTGGAGTCACTCGGATTCGTGTTGATGCGCCTTTATTTTTCGTTATTTCTGGTGAAACTAACGGTGAACGTATTTGAACAATCCCTTTTTAACGTCAATATTAGTTTCTTAGCTCCTCTTCATGTAATTGCACTTGGGCGCAGAATTATCAGTAGCATCTTCCTGTCTGTGTCGGCTTTCATGCGCTTTTATACCTCATGCCTTGTTCTAATGGCCAGGCTTTAAACTATGCATTTTGTTTATGTCGCAGCCATATAATCGCACCTGAGTAATCACTTTGTGACCTCTCATTTAGCGTTCACCATTTCCTCCCTGATGGCCCCACCCCACACCCTAAGGCCTCTTTCCCTCTCAGTATAACACCTACCGTCTCCTGGGTTCCATCTCTCCCTCCCCCCGTCCACGTACTCCTTCGATACTTTACAGCCCTCACCCCTCTCATATTAGTCCCCCATGTTCTCTCCCACACGCCCTTTATCAGCTCCCCTCCTGCTCGAAGCCCCACCCTTCTCCTCCTCCACCCCTCGTCTCCTATCTTAACTTCCTCGTTTCTCCTTTCTGGTATCCACGTCCTCTCCTCCACCTTGCTTTTATGCCCCCTTCCTCCTCCTCCCTTTCCCGCCCTCTTTAAGTTACCTGTGCTCCCCAGCCCCCCTACTCTTTACCCCACCCTCTCGCTGCCTTACCTCACCCCCATCACAAAACCCCACCTCTCTACGCCGCAATCCTTCCGCGGACCTTTTCGCTCCCCTCCTCAACTTCTCCTTATCCCCCGGACCGCGTGTTCCCCACGTGAGGTGATTTCCTTAGGTCACGGATGGCGACGCTGCACTGCCCATATACCTCTCGCTCTCTCCCTCCCGCCCTCTTCGCCACCCACCACCTTCCTCTCCTGCCCACTCGATAGTCGGTGGTGTGAGAGGAGGCGAACCCGAGGAGGGAGGCGCTCCTCCTATTCCTCCTCCCTCCTCCCCCCTGGCCTCTCCTCCCTCCGTCAAGAGCGGGCTGGTAAGGAAAGTTTTGGGGCCTCGCGCCGGTCGAAGCTGGGAGATAGCAAGAGAATTCTTCCTTACTCTCCCTCAAAGGATTTTCGATAAATATTTGCCATCGAATCAACCTGTTTTGTTAGTCTTGTGGTTTATATTAATTAGGGTTTTCGTTTAAACTTATTCCCATTTAATTAATCAAAAATCTTAATTGACGAAATTGATCATTTCTATCGATACCCGATGATCAGAGTCGTGAGTTGGTCGAATCGCGTTGTGATTCGGTGTGTAATATTGGTTGCAAATCATGTAAGCTTCGGCGTAAACTAAAACTTCAGGAGTTGTTTTCTTGCGAAGCAATGATAATGTTTTAAGTGCTTAAGCATTCAGGGACTGTGATTGTTTCATGCCAACGCTGCATCGTGACATGCTGGAGCGTGGGTTTGGATGGGTGCGAATGCCCGTGAGAGCTATGGTAGTCGGAAAAAAATCAGTATTTTTCACCAATTCCACAATCTTTATCAAAACTTCGGTTAAAAGTTCTCTATGTATCTTATAAAGGGCATTTAAATAGCATAAAAGTCCGACTTCATAATCCTTGTAAATTGAATTAAGGAGAGTGGTGAATAATTGTTTTCCTTTAACTTTTTCGTGGCATAATTTTGTGTGCTAATTAAAAAAAACGTTCGCGTGGCTGCGTTAACTGGATAACTGAGCAGATATTTATACTCTTATCATCTACGTATTGAAATTAGTTCTAGGATGTTAATGTGTAATCGTCGTTTAAAATTATGATCAGGAAACAGTTATGTGCCTTCATATTTCTTCATCTTCTGTCAACGTATTATATGTTTTTTAGATTGCTTTTATTGCTCTTCTTCGCCATTTCTTCCAGTACTATAATTGTGGTTGTTTCTCTTCCTCAATATTTCTATTCATTCTTTACTGAATGCTTCGAGTGCATCATTACAATATGTACTACTATTGGAGTACTGTAATGCGGTCAATGTGTGTGTCATATGGAACGTCGGATTTCTTTCACCTCATAACGTAGGCAGATTTTTAATCTTGTGGTTCCACATTCCAAATATATATTCGCCGAATTATGCTACGATTATACTTGGCTGGGATGGTTAAGTATTGATAGGATTTTACAGCTTTAGTGACTTGGAATATCTTTTTTGTTCAGTTATCAAACATTAACAAGTGTCGTTTCAACTGTATGTCTACGTTGCCATCGCTGTTATCGTAGTGTTAAATCTTTGAAAACGTGATAGAACTTCTTACCAAGACGCCATTGATACACTATAAGCCTTTGATAGAAAATATTAAGTGTGGAAAATATTTATTGCGTTTTTTAAACTTAAAATTATGGTAATGTATTGCTGCATTGCAAACATACATTGTCATCAAGACTGATTCACGCTTTTATTGAGCTTTCGCTTTTGTTTACATTTTTTCCTCTTTCGGTAACGTTATATTGGCGTGACATAGCATTCTTCGCAGTGTTCTGTCAGCCAACTGTCCCCGACTACTTGTAATCCTACGCCCAATCTTGCGGTTCCTAAACCGGATTTTCCGAGGTCGCTCATGTAACAGATAGGCTTCACCGCACCCTCAAAAGTGGTGATAAATTTTCCGGATTTGAATACAGGGAAGGCGTATGGATCACAAGGCAAAAGTTGGGAAAATATCTTGGTATTAATATCGGTTTCAGTTGATCCATCTGCGTAGGCCATATCGAACAATTCATTAATCCTCGGGCGAAAACGATTCCACGCAAAGGCGGGAATGAACCCAAGCCCTTGAGGTCCCGCCACGAAGGGTTAGTGACCGGGCAGCTTTGGCGTGTGATGAGGAGGTTCGCTCGACACTTTGGGAGTCAGTTATTTAGACCTTAGAAAATCCTTTTTTTCTGTGATTACGATCAAAGGAAAAAATAGCACCGTCACTGACGGCGAAGCTCTAAAAATGTGGGCACTGATGATGTGTATTAGGTTTAAACATTCTGAGCAGATAATTTTCTTATCCCAAGGACTGAAATTAGACCAAAGGTAGTGATGTCGTAACCTCACCGCAATACTACATCTGCAAGAATTTCAATGAACCGTTAACAGTTCAGTTACTGGGTTCTGGGCCTTTCATTTTTTTGGCAATTTAATTTCCTGGGAAATGTACTTTTTCTATTTTTATAAGTATAAATTGACGTTTTGCGACGTACAAAAAATTTTTTCGTACCTATATGATGAGATTATTATTTTTATGAGCATCAAAAATATCTTGTGCTATTTATAGTAAAAGTAATGTCATAAGGTATCATTATCCTACCCCAAGCAGATTGAGATCTCTGTCTGCAAGCACGACTTTGCATTTGAGGGTAAACTCGTGTGAATTAGAAAGGGAATAGAATATAAGTGACTACTCGTGAAAAAAATTAAAAAATCATTTAAGAGGTCGCCCATGATTGGAAAAAAATACCTCCCACTTTTTAGGTTGCTTTGGAGTTGGTTCACGTCCCTGAGCACAACCATGTTTTGTTGGTATTCTCGTCAGAATCTTGATATCGTATTTTGAAGGTGACTTGAATTCCTAATTTTTGCTAGCGATTTCGGCAAACTGCCGTTCAACGAAATGGAATACCTAGAAGTCGCCGAAAAATGTGGCATCATCTTCAAATCACGCTTGTATCTTTAGAAGCAGAGGAGCAACATTTGTTTGGAACCGTTCTCATTTTGTACTTAACAAGTGTCATTTGTTTTACAATTAGAACATTTTTAACGAGGAATATATCCAGAAAGGAGAGAAACGCTGTGACCTCGCCCATGATTCAATGCATGGCAAGTTTTATTCCTGTTTGCGGATAAGGATATTTTTATATTGTTAGCAAATAAGCTGTGAGTAGACTACCTTGAGTAAGTGATAGGAAGTCTATTCCTGAACTTATTGTTTGAGGCTGGAACATGTCTGCCGTCAACCCCTACGCTGCGATTTCGATTTCATTCTTGAGGCAAATGATCTCTGCTGATAGCTGCTTCGGTACTGCATAAGACACAAAACAAATATAAAATGCTACAGTTTTAATGAGCATGTGGCTAGTTTTATCAGGGACATGTAACGCCGACACCTTGAATACTTTGCCTCGAACCATCGTGAGAAGTTTGTTATGTTGTAGCCTTATTTTGTGGATTCGAGTGAGGATTACAAAATTTTTTAGTAGGAATAGCGCTCATGATATACTCTTATTTGCGCTGAACTTTATTCGTTTATTGCAATCATCTCAATTTTTCTCTATTTTTTCGGATATTCCTTTTTTGTTGAGTATCGAGATGGAAGTATGACCATTGTAATAGATTTCGAGTCGGCTATATTCGAAATTCTAATTATAAATTACCATAAAAGTATAATATGCGTATATAAGTACGTCAAAAGGTTGTAAGGCGTCCCTTTACGACTGCTGCGCGACGCATATGTCACTGGAGACTGTAGCTTCGTGTTCTTTTCCCCCAAATTTCGCCATGGACGTCCCTCTCCGTCCCCGACGTTTCAATAACCTCTCCCCCGCCCTCCGGTCACTCCATTTATCCTACTCTTCTTTTTCTTCCATCTCTGGGGTCTCCTACTCCCCTCCCCAGTCCCTCCTCAATCCTTGTTTAGTGTTATTCTCGCGCCGCGCTCCTCGTCGTCTGTTTGTCCCCCACTCCCTCGCAGGACTCTTTTTCTCCTTACGAATTCTGCTCGCTTCCGCAACGCGTGAGAGGAGGCACTGCCCGCACTTGATCCTCCGGATTGATTCGTCCCTTTCCCATTGTTTCCTCTCGCCAAATTTGCCATTTGTTGCCCCGCATTTATGGGATCCGTCGGAATGGACGTCATCGGAGTGTTTTTCCTCGAGTATAGAGTATCGGGAGGTTGCAGCGAAACCCACCTGAAGATCCTAAAGCACTCGGATGCTCACCTCCGCCCTGACCTGTCTGGTTTTCTATCCAATTTTCTGGACTTTTGTGGAAGGAGCCCGGAGTGTAATTCCGGTAGGGACGGTATTAAGTAGCGAGATCCGGAGTATTTGGCGTTTTCTGGATCCAGTTAGGAGGCTAGTCGGGAGAGGCTACTGTTGAATACGTAGCAGTGCGGCTGGGACACAACTTGTGGGTAGCGTGTACGTGAATCGCAGTAAACCGCACAACGCGTGAAGTGTAGGCAAAGGGCCAAACCACCGTGAACGTATACACGTGTACGTAAGGAGATGGGCAACTTCAATCTCTACGTGTCTTGCGTAGGTACCCAGAGAGGCAATCAGGGGACAATATCTAGCGCCTGTAACAGTCAACTGTTTCAGAACTACGTTGCCCGATTGGCTTGAGCTATGCGTTGCTACATGCACTAAGTAGTTCGTATCATGTCCCATGACAGGACACCTTCACGGTGTCGTACACGTAACACGCACATGTTGATTGTGTTTATTGTGCCTAGTGGCGTCAATAATGCCGAAAATGAGATAATTTTAAGCAATGACTTTCGAAATTAGGGTCCCTAAGTTGTACTTGCATTGTTGAATGATGTGCCAGTAGGCTAATTGTAAGTAATACGTACTCACTATGCCAAATTTTGCTCTAAATTTATCCATTTTTTAGATTACCCACATTTTGTGCCCGTATATAAGCGGAAATATTTGCGCCAATATTATGTATGCATTAGCGTAGGTTTTTAGTTCAGCATCCGTTGGTTTATCTTTGGAAATACCATTAGTCGAGCAAGCCACCGAGGAAGAAGGGTTTTGCCTGCGAACGATCGAATCTTCAATGCTTTACTCATTTCATATATAGAATATGAAAAGAGTAGTGTGCGAAATATTTCTTTACTACTCATCTTGCTATCTCGTGTCCCAGTCGCATAGAATATCGAGTGATGTAAAGTCATAAGTTCTTCATTTATCTATTAATAATTTTTTACATTGCCTTTGTTGACTCATGGCACATGTCCTGTACTTTTTCGTGTGACCTTCAACCTGCTCGCTCACGCTCACTTTTTCCTCAGCTGGTCGAGAAACTAAATAACACAGGAGTGGAGGAGGTCGTTGGCGTGCCTCAAGTCGTAGGAAAGTGGCGTTTTGGGTGAGGGAGTAAAGAGAAAGATGCGGGTGACAGAGCGCGCGGCATGCAAGAGGTCGTCCCTCGTCCTCCTTGTAAGGGAATTAAGACAGATGGACGTGACCCTCAGCGAAGGCGAGAGGGGGCCTGGGAGGTGAGTCGGCGAAAGGAGGAGGGAACTAGTTCTTCGCCATTAACTTTTTCCCGAAGTAGGAGTTCTTCTCTCCTCATTCCACAGACTCAATCTTCGAGATTCATTATCATCCTTTAGGGATAGAAATTGCCATTCTCTTTCCGTATCTTGCCACATCTACCCCGCTTCAGCATGATAGCCTGTTTCCAGGCTAGTATTTGTGTGTGTACATTACTTTAACCTAATTTATTATTAAATTTTATGTCAGTAATAAAATTTACTTTAGGCACTGAAACATGAGGTCATTTCAGTAGCTGACGTACTTGTGTTGAAATTAAGTTACTGTTATTGTATCCAATGTCGCAGTTACGTAAACCCTATAAAGTATGGCTATTACAACGGCTATTCACTGATTGAATATGCTCTATATTCTATAGTTTTCCATCAACCCTGGATTTCTTAAAAGGTTGGCTTTTTTTTAGAAACAATCATTTGCTCTGAGTAGAATGGGGCGAGAAGGGGTGGTTCAGTGTGAATCTTATTAGCAGTTTGATAACGAAACATTCTACTCGAGGTTTGCGTCCATATAGAGCATTTTCTGTGGCCAAAATCACTTGATATAGATTTTAGTGATAGGAGACGGCACAAACGCCTGCCTGTCGGGTTGATTTTGGCTTCCCTAAAGATACAAAGTCATACGGGACTTTAAAAACCGAAATAATGACGTTTGAAGTTAAGAAATACCAGCATTTCCCAGGGGTCAAGTTAGGAATGGTATTATTGTTATAGAAATAGCCTGACGTGTAAGTTGGGTCTTTTTTGTGCTACCATGAATGGAATGAAAACTCTTATTCGTAATTCGACTTGCGTCACATTTTCAAGCCTCAAGTTACTATTTAATTTCATTTGCAAAGCTGAAGCCTTTCTGAGAATTTTCATGCTAATATAGCCAAATAGCACGAAAAGAAAAGACAGCTTATTCAGCTGTCAAATAATTTCGTTGTGTCCTACTTTCTAGTGGTTGTTAGCGTTATGCATATATCCATAACTCTTTATGTTCTATAACTATATAACTCTCTTTTGTAACTATATAAGTCTTCTTTTTTTATTCGAGCCAATACGCGAAATTTGGACAATTTAAAATAATGAGCGATAGCATTATTTTTCGTTGCTTTTCAGTTTTTTCAAGTGGAACTGTGATTTGATGGTGATTCTTTATAACTGTTTCAAAAGCACTAAATACCATCGAGGGCATTTTAAAATTGCGTTGTCATCCTTAGTAAATCCCTGAAATGTTGATTTTTTCCAGTGAAAAGTAAAAATGGAATGTTATCTCAGTTGAAGATGAATATTTTTTTAAAGTGCCGTAGCAGACTATTACGTGATGAATTAAAGGAAAAATCGTGACTCCCGTTTCGTTCTCGACGATAATACCGCTACCGCCACCGTCTAGACACTAAATTTAATTTCCTTTGTGTAAAGAGTAATATTGCATCTGAAGGGAACCCGGGAACCCTATTGTGTCGGCTTTATTCTTATTGCTTTTTTTGGCTCAACGACGGGGCTCCGTCGAGGTCTGGTGGTGTAAGTTTGGATGCATAAGCTCAAGGATGTTGAGGGAATGGGTTGGGTCTCGAGAGGGTCTCGCCATTATTTCGCCCCATTTATTATTAAGGCACCCTTTTCTCCCTCCGCATTCCCTTGGCAAAACCCTTTTGGAAGGCAGTGGAGAGGAGGAAAGGTCCTTCTGCTTCGGACGTTGATTCGGTTATCCCGACTAGTATTCGTCTCGAAATGCGTTTTATTCACACTCCCAGGCTGTAATTCCCTTTTTCTCTGTGAATAGGATCGATTGACTGCAATGCCACACTCCAGTTCAACCATTCACCTAAACTAATCCCAAGAACACTGTAGTAAGAAACTTGAACTTCACGCACCTGGAAGTTCTCCATTGTCAAAAAAATAGAAGGCGGGATGCAGACAAATTTATAGAAGAGTTTGGTGTAAGCACATAAGACGTTGGAAAAATATCACAGTAAGCATGAATAGTCTTAAGGGTTAATACAGCTGAAATCTTTTCTTAAATATTTGCGTATAAGTTCATGTCCAAATTCTGACACGTTTGGGGCTACATTACCTATGTAGCCCCAAATAAAATAATTCTCTTCTTACCAGATCTATGAAGCAATGACTATTTTTTCCACGGGTTTCATTTTGGCTGTTAATAATTTGCGGATTATCCGGTTTTGAAGTGATTTTTTTTCACTCTTGAAGTCTGTGAATCACTGCATAACTTTGAGAGAATAGCAGAAAATTATTAATATCTTCCTGCAAGTTGTGAAAACAGGGAAGTAGTAACAGAATTGCATTTCTGTATAGTAATCAGGGTTGAGTAATGTAAATCACATTGATTTAAATCGTGATTTAATCACCTGATTTTTTTTAGTAAAAATCAAGTGATTTAAATTAAAATCGGATCTAGATAATAGTTCATTTTTTAGTGTCAAAAATAGTAAACGATGCATGTATTATTTTGATGTATACTTATTTGTAAAGACATTGACTATGCATGTATCAATTATGAATCTTGAAAAAGCAAATATTTTAAGAGAATAACTGCAGCATGACAATTTCAAATAAAAATTGTTTTCACTTTGAGAATAGCAAACACATTTAGGGTTAAGAATATCATCAGTTAAAATTGTGAGATAAATTATTTTAAGGAAAAATTGATTAGTGCATACAAAATATGCACCACCAAGAACAATTTATCGAGCAAAATATTTAAATACTGGTAACTAAGTCAGGTTTTACCTGAAAAAGTTAGTTTAGCTGGTCTATCTGCTCAAAATACACATGTGGGACTAAGAAAAAAAATTTGCTATATCTACTGGTTATTCGAGGGAGTTAGTGCAAATTATTTTGAGTTTCTATATATATGAAGGCAAAACGTGAGGAAGAAAACATTATCTTATTAGATTAGACAAAAAGTATTGCTTTGTTTTCCTGTGTATTTGCAGAGAGATCAGGCATGGAAATGATGAATAATAGAAGAAATAAATAATACAAAATATTATTTATAAATGCGTGAACATGACTGATGCATATTTTCATTTTTAAAAGTACACACAAGAAAAAAAACCGTACGAATGAATCATATTTTGTCATCAACTCTGTTTATAAGGATGCAGACATCTACATTGGATGACTGTCATTTAAATGCTTGTATAAGAATGCTGATTCAGCAGCTTTATTATTTCCTAATTAGGATAGGATAAATTAATGTATTCCGCAGTTTTGAGTGCACTAAATTAAAAGTGGAGAAGACTCTGGCAGAGGAAAAGCTGTTCAATTCTTTGTATAATGGTATTTCCTTGGCACTCATTCAACGTATTCTACTGATACCTCTACCACTGCAAGGCAGATACATTGTTAAGTACTTTATCTTAAAACATGTATTTTTGAAAAGGATCAGTTCTGCCCAAATATTTAATAATTATTGGAAGAAATCCTTTTCCTGCATATGCCTCTTCAGAAAAAAACATGGCAGAATTCTTTTCCTCATCTTTCAAGTCAAATTTTTCTGCTTTGGATCCAAAAGATAAGCCAAGTAGTGTGCAGGAGTCATAGCCTGGCGATATCTTTCATTCAGTTTCAACATTGCATTTGGATCAACTTGCCTTGTCTTTGTTGGCTTGAGCAGATTGTCTTGAAGTTCTTTCTAAATTGCGGCACATAACTATTGTGCAGCTATTTCGCAGCACTTTGTTCAATGCTATCGCAATAGGCTTCATTATGAAAAGCAAAACTTCCACACTGCGTTTTATTTCTATTATACCTTTTTTGAACTAGCTTATCTATTTTAGTCTTTTTTTCTTCACAAATATTTATCAAAAGTGGCCAGTTTTTTACATAACACTCCAAAGTATCATCTACGGTGTCCCATCGAATTTGAGTGAGAATTACAAGACAAGATTCCCCAGCTTCTACAAGCTTTCCCAGTTTCTAATTTAAATTATGATGATGCAGTGTGATTGTTCCTGAAGTACTCAAAGACGAATGTTAAATGTTCTGATATATTATTCATATGGAGATCTTGACTAGTTAAATTGAGAATATGAGCAAAACATCCATACGTTATTACTTCCACTGACTTATCATCTTCCAATGCTTTGCCAATTTCCAAAATCTGATTAAAATCAAAAGAATCCGATTTAAATAAAAAATCTGATTTAATTAAAAAATGATCACTCATGATTTAAAAAAAATAAAAATCATGATTTCTATCAACCCTGATGGTAATCCTCGTTTAAGTCATTACTCTTGAATGATGACATGAATGATCAATCTTTATTTCACCCCCTGTACTTTGGAGCAGATACAATAGCAACGGAGGATATAAGTGTATTCTTTTGTGATAATTTAATAATGGAACCTTGGGAAACTTTCGTCCCTGCAAGTTGATGTGCCTGAATTTCGTGGGAGGAACGGTGGAAATCAATTTTTTGGCCAAAACGATCATCCATTACATTAGTGGAAAACGAAAAAACAGTTGAGATCACGTATTTTCTCTTGCGTGCTGATGCATTTTCCTTTTAAGGATGAATTAAATTCGTCGTATCTCGATCAACTTTCTGCACAGGCAGTGGTCATTTTAAATGAAACGTAAAAGCTGTACTTTTATATATTTTAGGGGAGCGTCAAAAAAAAGAACACTAGGTACTCTCGATTGATGGTGCGGCCATCAAATTTAGCCCATGCCGTTTCTCACGAAGCGTCGAATGCTGCTCGTGGGCAGAATACTCTGGAGAAACGGTCGATACAAAATCATTTAGGCGACTTGCCGAGGAGGCAGAAGCGATCGATCACGCATGCCATGACCGTGACGTAAGTTTTCATTAGATTTTCTCTCGCTCCTTACGCCGTGTCTCAACTCGAGCGAATACTTACGTCTGCAGGGACGGAAAGACGCTCGTCGTATCCTTTAGGGCGTCGATTCGAGAGGGACGTCTGGGAGGACGAGCGGCTTTGCCAAGATTGGAAGGAAGTTGTGAGGTTGGCCGGCCTGGTTGGACGATTTTGTGAAGCCAAAGAAACGGTTTTCCTCGAAAATGTCCCCTCGAGATGGTGCTTCTTCGGCACGTTACAAAGGCGTCCGTCCTCTTTTGGCGCGCCTGTATCTGTCATTAGAGACTAGTGACTCGAGCCGATTTGCGTGATAGTGGCGATGTGTCTTTCTTAATGAGCGGATCCCATTTTACGCTTCGTAAAGGAAACCGCGTCGTTACATCGGGCTTAGGTCGCGCCAACGATGTATGGAACTTAAATGACCACATTGCGCACGATGCTCCCCTCCTCGACTCCCATTTTCGGTGCTTGTGGGTATAATTGGTGATAACCCTCCTTTTCTTGATACTTTTCTGAACTTAAGGTCATTACATAATATTTTCGCATCCAAAATCCATATACCCCTACTAGAGTTGTGCAATAACTAGTTAAAGTTGCGAAGTGTTGTCATTAGTCTAAATGTCGCCTATGCCGTTGGCCATGTTCTTCCGTGCTGTTTTATTCCTCAGCCTTTTCCTCCGAGGCGATTCATCTTCGAGGTTATTTGTGGAATCAGGTGTATTATAGGTCTCGAGTTGTGGTACACCACAGAATTTTATTTATTTTACACCAAAAACGGCACAAAAGCTATTACATTGGCTGACATAATCAACTAATAAATGAAAAATAATTACTAACAAAGTAGGCGTAAACATTAATGAGAATCGCAAGAAAGGGACTTAGGAATTGAAGAGGGGTGAGTTATACAAGTGGCGTTGCGGGGAGGATTTGAAATAAGCTTTGCAATCCGTTTCATCGTAAACCTCGTGGCCAACCTAGAACGACGTAATGAGATTCCGGTAGTTAACAAAGTGCCTACGTCCGAACAGTTGCAAAAATGTACTTCGATTAGCGCGATCGAACTGTTAGGTCTGATTGCTGCATTGAATTTTAGTACATGTTACTTTAAATCACCCTGGCTATTTTCTCTACCGTCGCCGTCAGATGCCGCTAATCTGAATTTTTAAGTACTTTTCATCTTCTTTAGTTTGTCTTCCCGTAATTTTTCATGTTCCTTATGTCTACTGAGTACCAGTGGTCCATTGTCGTTGAATTCCGATAATTTAAAACTCTAAAATTGTGCGTTAATACCCGGATCTTTTCTTTAGCTGAGCTCTGGAACCCACTCTACAGCTGAAGTCTTGTATTAGGGTGGATAATGAGAACTCAGTAGGATTTTCAACCCTATCAGTGTCAATTTGAATCTTATTTATTGCGCTAAATAAAGCTAAATTGTGAGACTGTTATTATAATCATTGGAGCATCGATGTATAAAGGCCGCTTTACACGATGCAATTTTTTTACAATTTCTCGTACAAACGCCTGTATAAACAGAACGAAATTGTATGCTTTTCGGAATGAAATTAGAACAGGTTCTATTTTCCGTAAAGTCATTCAGACATTCGCTCAAGCGTTCACTTAATTTGTCGCTTTACACGGTACAATTTCCTCATATAAGCGTTTGTACAAGAAATTGTACAAAAAATTGTATCGTGTAAAGCGGCCTTAAGGGAATCTAGAGTCGTGAGGGTGAAAATTTGCGTTTCGCCGAGGAAATGACTCGAGGATGTTTTGTTGCGGTTTAGATGACCTCACCATGCCAAAAGTCAATTATGCAAATAATTTCGCATAATGTCTTATAAATCATTAAAACTCCCTTCTTAATAATCAACTATGGTGACTCATGCTAATCTGGCATAATATTTGGAAGATTAAAATGAAGACGTTTGCGAAAGAGATATGTAAGGCAAATTACGTTTTTTTCTGCCTCGATGGTGTTTCATAAAAATGCTCTTCCGTAGAAAGAACAACTTAAACAGTTCTGGATCACACTTATAACCTAATCTTTGCGTTCGCTCCCTTTATAGATTGAACACAGTTACTAATGTTGGTTGCTCACTTACAAGAATGCCTTTTTCATAACTCCATTTCCATTTTATGCCAGCGCATTATTCATTCTTCATAGCTTCCTGGTATTGGAAAGTATTTCCTCTATATCTACTTATGTGGAAACTTTTAACCGAATTTGCCGATTTGGCAAAGCTCAGCTTGTCATATTAGAGCTGCACCAGAATTAAGCTTTTGCCAGCTGCGTAGTCAGTTCCGTGTAATTGGCTGAAAATAACATATGTGTCACAAAATATCCACCAGTCATTTTTATTGTTGTAAAATGAAAAGTTTACTTCCGAACTTTCAATTCTGTCCCAACAGCATCATCAAAATTCCGCTTCCAACCATTCTCTCGAGGCATATACAGTGTTTTGACGTCGCGTTTTCGTTGTTCTTTCATGACGCTTTCGGCTTGATTATTCGCAACATTATCAAACTCTCGAGTTCGTTTCCCTCGGCCTTTGAATTTTCCTCGATACTTCAGACTTTCGCGAATGACTTCCGCCCCTTTATCCTTCGCCATCGAATGCGTGCCTCCCCTCTCATAAAATGCAGCTGCGACATTCTCGGCGGATGCTCTTTGAGAGCTGATATCCTTTTTTTTTCTTTTCGGAAAATATTCGCGTTGCTCCCCACTCGGGTCGCTCTTTGAAAGTCTCGACCCGAAGAGAAAAACAAATGGTGAATTCTGGGTTCGCATCCGTGACCCATTTAAAATCTGAGTAATTCTTTCCTTTTTATCCTTTGTCTTTTTCCCCCTCTTCCCCATGGCGACAGGAAGTTCCAACCGTCCCCGATTCCCTCCCGACCACGGTAAATACTCCCCTCCGACCCCCACCCATCGACACCGCAATTCCTTCTCCTTTACCCCGAGAGTTGCGCAGTCGGAATTTTCTCATCGGCGGGATTTCGCCCGCGTTTTGTTTCGCACGGTCCTTGCACCAGTTCCTATCCCTCCTCTTTGGCGCGCGCGCGCGTGTAAATCAATGCAGCCACCAGCGGCACTGGCGGCATGACCCAGTCGGCTCGGCGCGCGCGCCGCGCGAGGAAGAAGGAGGGGGGGAACCCCCTCTCCTACACGAGGGGTGTACATTCGGGGATGAAGCCTGACCGTAGAAGGAGAGAGAGAGAAACATCTTTTCCTCGCCAGTATGAGTGGAGCGGCAGGGGTGAAAACATCGTGAGCATTGAGAATAATATCGGTGGTTGATAGTTTCCTACCGGTTAAGTCAGTTTTTGATGGAATGTCCTCCTTCGATCATCGAGCATCTTACCTTCGGTATCTCATTGTCCCTGATGTATTTGATTCCTCCACCTACTCTGCTTTCTTCTGATTTTTGCCGACAACTTTCATTCCTCCCCATCATCCTCTACACCAGAAACATTTTCCCTTGCCGAAATGAGCCGATTTATAAACGACATGTGTC
Source organism: Platycnemis pennipes (assembly GCA_933228895.1). Lineage (NCBI taxonomy): Eukaryota > Metazoa > Arthropoda > Insecta > Odonata > Platycnemididae > Platycnemis > Platycnemis pennipes. Next base: position 57,624,378 of record OW121848.1, read on the forward strand.
GTTGAAATCTTGTTTCGAGTCCTTATCTTAATTAAAGGTTTCTAGTTGTAGTATTCAGGTACAAAAACTCAGCATCATTGCGGTGAGGAAGATACCTCCATGATCTAAGTCGCAATTTTTTGTGATGCAGTCACTTTATTAGAATTGAGTTTAAAATAATCATTTGGATAGTGACCGTATTCCGCCATTTTCATTAACGCCCATTTTACACACAGTATACTGTCTCGAAGCAGTGATTTACATTCATGCAATTCTCGTCTGCAAATTGATAATAAGGCGGCAAATTAATTTAGAGTAATCAAATTTTGTGTTCTGTTCATCGTGTCAACTTTAAGAGTCTGCTCCTCGGACACTGTGTCGTTCATTCCCTCCGCATCTCGCCCATCCTCTCCTCCCCCCCACCCAGACCCTACCAGCCCCCACCCTATCGTCTCTCCCTCGCTTCTTCTCCAAACACACTCCTGGAATACGCACCGCCATCGCTTTTCAAGCGGCGTCCACCGCATGCTAATTACGGGGAACCCCACTCCGTTCCCCTCTGTGTAAACGCCGAGATTTTTGGGACTCGCGTTTTCACTGGTAGCTGTTGGAAACCGTTTTCCAATTAAATTTCACCCCTCTTCCTTTTATACACATCTTTCTCTCCGCTACCTTCTTCACTCCCGTAAGTTCCTTGAAACGAGCGTGACAAATGTAGCGGTTTAATTTACCAGTTCTCGCCTTGGCCCCTCTGCTTCTTAATGCCTCAGTATTAATCTCGTCCAGCTAAAAATTGGCATTTCATGTGATGGATTTCGTTACGTTTTCTAAAAAGGGCGATGAACTAACTTTTTTTAGATTGATTTTTATTCTTGCTTCTTATTTGTGTTAAGTTAGTGGTATGCCGTGGCCGACATTTTACAGATTCGATTCACATAATTATCTTGGCAATTCGGAATAAACGTATGCTCGTGGCTCATTCCTTTACCATGACGTAAACTTCCTATTCAGTAGTTAAAAACTATCATATTTTATTGCGCCGGCGAGCGTTCAACTCGTAATTTATCGAGAATTTTCAAGGAGACGTAGTTCACACATAGGCCGTTTTCCCATGCAATTTCCTGGAATACGGGACATGAAAATAAAATGTACTGTACAAAAAAAGGATACCCATTTCGCCTCTAAGCTAATAAGAATCAAATAGCGATTAGAAATTTCAATGCGCGTATCGAGATTATTATTCCACCATTATTGGGGTGCTACTTCGATGACTAGGTCTATGACTAAGCGATTGATTTAGCGCTCAGATGACTTGTTTCTTGCGTATTCCATGCAATAAAATTTCATTTACGGACGCCGTCGTATCTGATTTGGTTCATATTTTTTCCTCCTATCTCCCACTTAGCGGCTGCGACGCTATCGAAACTCAGTGTGAATAATTAATCATTATTTACGTATATCTTGGTATAATATCGCAAGGGTAATGAATCATCAAAGTGCGCCGGATGCAGGAATATGGGAGAAAGTAAGCACTAACGGGTTTGACTTGTTCAGAGAAATTTTCTCAGTTCGGTTCATTTTTCAACCCGCACTTTAACCCTTTCCTACTTTTTCGCTGACCTTCTGTTTTTAGCCTTTCCAAAACTCCACCAGCCCTTAAACTTTTTTTTTTTACTTTTTCATGAAAAGCCTTCTTTATTTTGTTCCTCTAATTTATATCATTGGCAATGTAGAATACGAGCAATAATTCACTGATGGCATTTATTAGATAAGAAACAAGTCAAGTTTATCGTATCGATAGTTCATCGCCTATGGAAATTAATCAATCCTCTCTTTTGCGTGCTATTAAAAATTTGAGAGAAAAACACAGGGGCTGATGTCATTGTTTGAGAAAGTGTGCGCGCAGCTAAAAAGGGTTTAGGTTTTCCCTTTTTTTGCACCCGGAGGACTTGAGCCTCCTTTTCCCTTCTTTACTCCATCTTCGTCTGCTTTCTTAGACCCCTATCCGCCTACCCCAATATCCTAATTAGCAGCAGACATCCGTGAAACCAGGCAATCCTCGACACCGTTTCTTTTATATAACAATCTCGCGTTCCTTGGCAGATCATCGGGATAGTGGCGGTGAAGGAGAATCGGGGAAGCCTCCTTGGAAGGAACTTAGGGGAAGTGTGGCGTGCAAAACGCTCTCGCGTCGCTGAGGTCATCTCCTAAATGGTCCGCTAACCCCTGCGGCACCTCCGAAGTTGCACCATGGCTGCGGTACGTCCGCTGCATTAGTAAAAGCTTTCGGCCGTCTCATCTGGGCCCCCTCGGGTTAAGGAGTGGCAAGGGTGGGTGGATAGCGTAAGGAGGAGGAGGATGTTCGAGGGGATCACACGCCTAGGTGAGCACTTAACGCTCGCTGCCGAGCCGGAATCTCTTACCCCCATCCCTTATCTCCCAACTCTCGATTCGCCCTGCCACGGCTGAAGGAGGGTTGCTTATTTATGCGGGCGCGTGCCTGCGCTCGGCCTGGACCCTCGCCCTCGCTCCCTTCATTTCTTTTACATTTCCTCTTCACCATCTTCGCATATTCGTAAATTTTCCCCGGAAGTAACTGGCTCTCTCCCCCCCTCTCCCTCGTCGGAATCTGCTGCATGAATCGTTTCCCTTCTTCCTCCTCATCATTCCTCTGAAAATTTTCAACTTGGAATAATTTACTACTTTTTTGTAGGGTTGTGTCTACGAGAGAGGGTGAAGGAATTTGTTTCTCCAGGAAGAAGTCGGGAATCCAGTGTTGGGATGGAGGTTATTACGAAAGATGTTGGAATTTATTTTACTCTCGAATAAAAGTAGCATCGAAAACAGACCATTTGCTTGATACTGCGTTTTTATCGCAATTTGATTTTTAGAGTTGTTTTGGTGAAAAGGGGATCATTTTTGCGTACACGACGAGTAATATATGAAAATATCTTTACTTACTGTGTTCGACCATTATGAGCTCACTAGACAGTTATAAAACTCGGATTTTACTTTTGTTTTTCTCATCTAATCTCCATTGCTTTCCCCGAGAAGTTAGTAAAGAATATGTGAGTGCGTGACGCTAACCCCTGATTTTGGAATAAAACCATTTCGAAGTTCTGAATCAAACTGAAATTTGTATAAGTCCCCAACGCTGAAGCCCTAGTGTCTAGGATTCATTAGGCTTTCCTGTGAGTGAAGTGAATCAATACAAGTTCTCATCTCAAATACAATCTTTCGATATTCAGGCTTTAAAGAAATTCTTAGTCGTATATTGTGGTAACAGTGGGTAAAGATGCCGCCCGCAGGTTAATCTGACCGAATTCCAAGGGGTTATGAACTGCTGGAATGGCTCAAGTGGAGTTTTCATCCGTGGCTACCGCTATGAGGGCCAATGCCCTTTTGCGGTAAATGGGTTTACCGCACAGAAATGAGGGAAATTGTGGGTGAGGATGATTTGGTGAGGCAGCGAACCCTATTGCCGGAATTTGAGGTGCATATGTATGGATCAGTTGGTAGCTACGCTTGGAACTGTGCCAAGAAACGGGAGAGTTTTTCGAGCCGGAAAATAATTCATCTTGATGATTGACACTGAATGCTATGCTTGTATTTGTAACACAATATTTTGATCAATTGATGACAGTTATTAATTTTGGTAATGATCTTCCAGTTCCACTCCTACTTCAAAATTGCGATGTCTTAAACTGTGTGAAAGGAAATTATATTTTTTAATGCAATAAGACATTGCCATTAGAATACAAAACCGAGGGAATTGACTACTTTAAAATCTCCTTTGCATTATAAAAATACACGATTTTTCAAATACATCGAATCTTTAAATTCATACCGCGTTTATCTACTCATCATCATAAGTCATCAGTCCTCTGATTGGTTTAACTCAGCTCTCCACTGAGTTCTGTCGGCTAATCTCTTCATTTTCTCTTTCACATCCTTCATCACTTGTTCCATATATCTCACACGAGGCCTTCCTTTGTCATTCTTTCCGTCCACTTGTCCCTCGACGATTGTCTTTATCAGGCCACCATGTCTCATGATGTTGTCCCGTCTTCTTCTTAGGGTATTCAGAAGACTTCTCTTTTCTCCCACTCTTCTTAGGATTTCCTCGTTACTTACTCGGTCGATCCATTTAATCTTCACCATTCTTCTGTGGTACCACATTTCGAATGCTTCCACCCCTTTTTTTCCGCTGCTGTCATTGTTCATGCCTCTCTGCCAAAAAGAAACACGCTCCAGAATTACGTTCTGATGAATTTTTTTCCTTACTTCTACGCTTGTATTTCCATTGGTTAGTAGATTCTTCTTTTGATTGAATGCCCTCTTCGTCTGGGCTATTCTGCTGACTATTTCTTTCTTGCTTCGTCCGCCGTTGGTTACTCGGCTTCCAAGGTAACAGAACTCTTTCACCTCTTCCAGCTTTTGTTTTCCTAGTTTAACGTTGGTTTTGGCCTCTTCTCTCTTGCTTCACTCCAGTATCTTAGTCTTCTTCTTATTGATCTTCAGCTGATATCTGGCTATTGTCCTTTCCATGGTTATCAGCATCTTATTCAGATCCCTCTCTGTCTCTGCTATGAGTGCTATGTCATCAGCGAATCGCAGCATGCTAATTTTTTCTCCATAGATATTCACCCCAGAAGACTTCTCTTTGATTTCATTGATGGCTCTCTCGGTATAAACGTTAAAAAAGTATATGTACTACGAATGTTTTTTTTCATACTTGAGCTCCGTACAAGAAGAGTTCACTAAGATAATGGAGAGATAACTTACTCAACCTGATTATTTCAAAAAGCTCCAGATCGGCATAAAACAACTTTCTTAGGTATATGTAGTTTATGCGAAATTCCTCTCCATTTTAAGTAGGCACTGGAGTAAGTGTTTGCAAGTTAAACTAAAAGTTATGACTAGATGTTAGTGTCAATGGTGTCAAAGCCAGCGCGCGTAAATTGGGCACAATTTTTTCCGTCGATTTGATGGAATGTCAATTTATATCCTGCTGTAAAATACATTTCCTTGTACTTTGTCTTGGTTACCAGGCCACATTATTTCAATGAAACGGGTGGACATTCATGTTTCAGTTATGCTTCTTTCGTTGCGTTTTTCAGCGTACGCAGGAGTTGAAGATAAACGGTGATGGTGTATGTAAGCTTAGGAGAAAAATTGCCGTGAAAAACTAATTTTTCGTCGTAAGGTGAGGGGATTCGCTTTTTGTGCGGCAGCAGATGGGATGGTATGTGATGATCTGAATTCGAGCAGTGGAGAGCCGCAGAGGAAAATGGCTGCAGCGGCTGATGAATTTTTCTCCTGAGTCTGGTAGAGGATTTGCGGTGGGAGGACTGGGGGAGAATGAGACCGGGGGATGAATTACCCGGTGGAAGTAACGTTCTTTCGAGGCTCGGCTTTCGTGGAAAAAAACAGCAACCAATCCCGTCCCTCTAAATCTCACGAGCCGTGGAAAATCCGGCATGGATTGGACTCTTCTCCGAAAATATTATTTTTGTGAAAAATGTAAGGAACGAAATGGGGAATGAGTGACGTTTTTTTGGTACAGCGTGGAAGATACTTTCAGCAAGTCTTATTTTCAAGGAAAATGTGTATTGCCTATCTGTGCAACTTGCTTATGAACCTACTCCGGGTGGGATTTAGATCTTCTATCCGCCGGATTGGTGCAGGAATATAACAATCGTGCTATTGCATCTAAAGTTCATCACTTTAATTTATCGGGAAGGTTTTCATAAGGAATAATAGTAATGAAATTAATCTATACTTTTTGTGAGATTTAAAAATTTTTCGGGAAAATTAATTAGAACCGAGAATTGTTCGGAACGATCTCACCTGTTACACTGACAGGATAGTCTAGCCTTGAGTGAAAAGTCTTTTTTTTTATATTTCCAACCAACATAGGAAATATTTTAGGTAAAAATTGTCATATTTTCAATCAAAATTCATGATAATCGTTATAAAAAATTGCGTGTGTCTGTTTTAAATACGCCATCTTTCCTGATCAATGTAAAATCTTTCACGCCTATGAAACAAATCGAAATCCCGTGACTTCCATCCTTATAGGGTTGAAATAGTTTCGAAGCTGAAACTAAGCCACGCGCAGATCGAATAAGATTTCATGAGTTACCGCAGAGTGGAGAGAATTTCTTGAGCGTATAATCTGGTACTATTCCTTTATTCCGTTTTATATTCCTACGCCCAACTGGTACTCAGTATCCATTCTTAAGAGAGTGACAGAAGTCAAGGACAGGATGTAGATATTTCGAAAATGGCAATTATTTCCATACGCAATGATGAGGTTGGATTTTCTTATATATTGATCCAAATCTTGCTTGAAAAGCTAGTAATACTCAGGAAATCAGTAATTTGATTGTCGCATCGTAGTGCGCATCATATGCATGACCATGGGGTTAGAGCACTAAGTGACATCAAGGTCCTTTCAAATGAAGTGTCTCGCTGTCTATCGCTCTTCTTCTCTTCCATCCCCTTTGCTAGGTTGCGCCTGCGCTCTTCTCGCCGTTTATTTTGGTGCTCGCCCTAAGAGCGCTGCTTTGCCCTCCGCTGCCGTAAGGTAGCCTTTAACGGCGAATCGTGCGTTTTCTCTCGCGACGTATCATGCTTGAATTCCATGGATCGTGGTGGAAAAGGTGTAGGCTTCATTGAAAATGCGAGCTTCATTCCTGCGGGGTGAGAGGGTACGCCCTGGCGCCGTGAATTCGCCCCAAGTGCGCGTGCATCGCGTCAAGCACCCACACACTATCGCCTCAGCCTCTCTCGCTGCCTCATTTCCATTTCCCCGGCTCTCATCTCACGTCGCACTGCTCGCCTCCGCCCCTTCTTAATCCGCCCTCTTCCTCGTACGCAGGCACCCTCCCTCTCCACCTGTCATCTCATCCACATCAAGATCCTTCCCCTGGATCTGCCGCTGGGGAGAATAAGCTTTCCTTCCCTCGTCGTCAGCGAAGGAAAAACGGGGAAAGTAGAGAGGCGCACGATATTTGTAGGGGATGGAAACGGAGAGCTTCCCAGCGTGGCAAACCTCTCACTCTCGTCTTCGTATTCGGCTTCCTCGATGTTTTCCTGAACTAATTTTTGGTTCAATATTAATGATTTTAAGTGGCAGTGCTGTCAGGTACTCGGAACAGTGATACTTTTGCTTTACGTGATTTATGGAGTGTAAATATATTTATTTCTTTGATTGAAGAAAGGAAAACGTGTATATTGTGTTAAAGTAATTCAAATAGCCGTCATTCGTTGAGATATGCATTTAATAATTACCATTCTATAATCCAAGAAATTTATCATTTGCTCATTTAGAACTTTCGCACTTTGGAAATTTTAAAAAAATGTGACCATCTTGGAAGTTTAGTGGACCTTCTAGACCAGCATATTATATCATTATGTTATCCAATCCTACGTTGACTGTTGTCCCTTCATCCTAGCAACAAAAAGTTCTTGAACGTGAACGCTTGTGTAGCTTTGTAAGTAAAATTTATCCTACCTACTGAATTACCTTAACAGCTGTAACCATACCATTAAAAATCGTCGGAATTAACAAATTATCGTTTTTACGTTGAATTCAATGACATAATGCGTACATGATAGTCAATGAGCAGATCCATGCCAGCAATACTCTTGTGGATCTTATTGTTAGTCATTTCCCCATCTCGAAAGCGTATCTGCGAAATGGTAAAATGAATTAATTCTGTGATCGTATTTGGGAAGTTGCTGAAGCATCAATTCCGGAATTTTAGTGCTTTTTCATTTTTTTAAGAATAAAATGTATCTTGACCGTATCAATCATTGCTCCATAAATGTTAAGCTAATGTAAAATTTTGAACGAAATGTTTGTTCTTCCTCTTCCGATGGTTTGGTTCCGTTCTCCATGTATTTCTCTTTTATCCTTATCTATGCTTAGAATTAGCTGTCCATAGTTTTTAGTCAGTATTAAGATATTTTTTAAACATAGGCTCTCTTTACCGTCTCAACATCTCTGGTCACCTATGTCCCAAAATTTTAGGTTATATAATATGTATAATAAGTATACTATTATCATCGGATAGAGTATCATCTTGAGCGCTTAGTTGAAGGGAACCAATTATTTTGTTTGTTTGCAGTTCGCCATTTTGCCCTTTCATTCTCACACTGCAACACTCCTCATTTTATTCTCTCATTTCCACTCCCGTGGAACCTTTGCATGCGGATTCCAAGCGTTTTCGGAGACCCATCAAGTGAAGAGAGAGCCCTCCGCCTTGCCACCCACGCCCTTTGATTGCACGTTTAATGTTTCACTCGCGTACCCCGTTCGTGACCTTTTCCTTCAGGGTGGGTCTGGACCCTCCACTCCCATCCTTAGCTCACCTCCCAGGTTTCCTCTTCACCTTTCGCCCCTCTAACCCTCGACCCTGCTCTGGGTATCATCCCCTCCTCCTCCTCAGTATCATCCTCCTCCATCCTGTTCGGAGGAGGACGAATAATTCAGGGAGGAATTTTCCCACCGCAGCCGCGCCGTTTTTGTTTCGTTGTTTACACACTAATCTTTAATGCCTCCCACGAGTTGAGCTGAATTTATCTCTCTTAACATTCCGGCGAGTTAACCTTGTGCGTAATGGTGGTCGGCTGGGAATTTAGTAAGGGCCGGCTGGAGGGTTAGGTGCTCCGGGGTGCGATAATTCACCGGCGCCGGTTCAGCCAGGACTGCTCGCGCTCCTGCTGAACGCCTGTGAGTCCAGGGGTTTGGTCTCCGGTGGGAGCGGAAAGCGGTGTAAGGGACTTGGCCCTAAGTCCCGATGGGTGCTCTCCGTGGAAAACGCGTGCCTGCGGTGAGAATGAGCGCTCGGTAATCCGCGACAGTAAGTGCCCATCGGACGAAATGTTAATCCTTTTAAAAGTGCACGGGTAATGTTATCAGCGGGTCATGAAGGAAAATAGTTCCAGATCGAGAGTGAAAGGGTTCGTTTTTCGGCTCCGACCACCCGTTTAGAGCGCCAATTTCATTTTGTCGTTTGTCACTGGGACTTCACCGGAGAGCTTCGGGATGAAAAATCTGTTAATGCGCCAGATGGAATGGTTATTTGCAACGGCGCTTTAAACCCATTCCTCCTTTCCCGTATCATTCCCTCTTTCCATTCCTCTTACACGACTGCACCTCTTCTCTCCCCCTGCCGCGATTAATTTCTGCGGGGTAGCGAGCGTCCATTTATTGTTGACTACACTGCGGAGTGTCATCGGTCACCAAAACCGCCGCGGCTCATGTTGGCGGCGATCAATGATGCTTATTGCTGAGATGTGTGCGCTTCGCTGAAATTGTTGTTCTCTCGTCGTCGCTGCCGCTCGGGTATTAGAGTGAGGGGAATCGGGAAATCATTTATTCCCTTTGAATTTTTCTAAATTGCTTTGTTTCGTAACCATAACTTCCATCTGCTCCAACACTTGTACCTGAGGTGTGGGATTCGAACCTTTTACGTGCCCGCCTTACGAAATTAGAGTCGTAAGTCGGGCACGTCAAAGTCTCGAATTCCACCTCGAATATAAGTGTTTTGTTTAAATGGTATATTTCAGCCGTCTTTATCCAAGAACAAACTCCTGAAATGCGTGGAATCCTGGATTTCGGAGTCTGGTTTGTTTTTGGTTTCGTTAACGTGCCATGAAGCTCAGCGCGGACGTTTCCTAGTTATCAGATTTTACATGTTTAATCTATTTATTGTCATGGAGGTTAGTCTCTGTTACTTTATCTATATCGTTTACTCTTTTCAAATATCGATGTTTTGATTCCTCACTTATGTTTTCGTTATCCTTTTGGCTGTTTACCGTTTTCATAGGTTGCATAAAAAGTTTTAGATAAGCTGCATGGCTAACTATAAAGTTACAGCCCAGTTCAGGAAAATATCGGCATATTTTTATCTTCTTTAAAAAAAAAACTTTTATATCTCATCATTGGATCACTCATCTGCTTCAGCGGATTTGTTATTGCCCGGAAAGGCAGACGGATTTTATGCGCATAGTAATAAGTAATTCCTGTTCGCTGCTGCATGCTCAAATTTTACTTGCCTGGTTTATTGTTATGGCATTGGAGCTATTTAGCCATCCATTACGTGCAATTGAAAATATAAGTGAGTGCTGTTTCCCTGTAGATGTGGACATTTCGCTTGCGTGTCAGTTCTCATCGGTGGATTATCTACCGCCCTTCGTTCTGGATAGTTGATTTGCTTTTCTTGGAGACATCCTTCTCACTGGATTAGTACATACATGAAAGATCTGAGATAATGTAATCGGTGTGATTGATGCTCAGTTCTTCTAACAACTCCTTCGTAGAAATCAAGGCAAGTTTCACGATTATCATGCAATTACCTTGTTCGTTTTCCCTTCATACTTCATTGAGGAACATAGATTTGTTTCCATAGAATTATGGAGGTTCAGATTACCCGTTGTCGCTTGTCATCCCATGCAATTGAGTTATTTTCATATATTATGTTATTTACCTGCTTTTACAGCCAACTGTGAAAATTTATCACGGGATATTAACCTTAATTCCGCCTCGTGTAAATATGTATTCATAATTACTCTCTTTAAAGGGGATTGTACTGAGCTCAGGGTGGCGATCGTCAGGGAAAACCGGGAAAACCTGGAATTGTCAGGGAATTTTGGAAATCTGGAAAAGTCAGGGAATAGTCAGGGAATTCCCGTAACAGTCAGGGAGAAACTGGGGTAGGAAATTCTCGTTATATTTCTACCATTACGTTTACCAGGCTGTCTTTCCCGCCCTTTATTTCACCAAAACAGTGACCCACTAAAACTAATGTCCATCGCCGAAGTGCATAGAATAAGCCACGTCAATTCGTTGAACATTAAGTTGTGAATCAGTCGTACAATGTATCCCTTGTGTATATCCTTAGTGCGATATTTGCCAGGTAGTGTTAAAATTCATGATCACTGTGTATTCTGCTCTAACTAGGAATCCGAGGCTATGTTTTTCGGAAGATTTACCTCGGGTTTTTTAACTTCCGAGACTCAGGTCAAGAGGTAGTTTTAGCACCCTAGCTTGCAGTAAATACGTGCTTGCAGCTCTAAACATACGAGACGATGATTATTAAAACGGTAATACAAGTACGATCACGCGTGTAAACAAAATCTTACGTGAGATCATCTTCGATTTCCACACCCCCCTTCGCGAGACCATAAGAAGAGTACTCCTCCCCTCCCCACCTTTCACGCTCGACGTAATTATTGAATGGCCCCCTTAGCTCCCTCTCGAAGCAAATTAATCAGGTCATAAACCACCTCAAATATGACATTCCTAAATATGACGCTGCCGTTGCTAATTGCCTCCTGTTTTCGCTCGCAGTGGCGCGATAAAGTTTAGTTTGTTTATACAAATATTTTAACATTTTTGGTTCCCTCTTACAATCAAGGGCTTATGACCACCTTAATCAAAATGTTATTCGCTTCTAAAAGTCACTCGTGCCATCGGATGTTGATCCAGTCCAAGAATTTGGCTTTGGTTTGTATTTTTCGCGTAGATACTTGTGCGGGAGTCCTCCAGTAAATTGGCCATTAACTTTCCCTTCGATGGCGTTTCAGTAATCTTCAACTTCCCAGAACTACCACGACTCGCCTCCTCTCCCTTGAAGAATTAGACATTGTCAATTTGTAATTTTACCGAAGGAAACATACACGGCCACGGAAATACGATACATGGCGAAAAATTAATTAAAAGTGTGTACAATTAGGCTTAACTTGTGAAGGTATAATATATTTTTTCATTAGGGCGGAGGTTTCATATATTTTTTCATTCTTATAGCTTTTACTGTATTGATTTTAGCTTCTAACATTTTCTGAGTTTCGATGAAAATTTAATTCAGCAGAAATAAAATAATCCGATAATAGGCGACCTTTTGGCGATCGGTCAGGGAAATTGGTAAAGCCATCAGGGAAAAATCAGGGAAAAGTCAGGGAATTTGAAAATTGGTTATCAGTAGCCACCCTGTGAGCTGCAGATACTTTGCTAACATAATTTTTCATCCATATCCGCATTATTTCTTATTTACGTCAGGTTCTGTTAGAGAAATTGTTTCAAATGAAGAATAATTATTTAATCTTTTTACTTCGTAGTTATGAGTGAAATAATCACTCTCTGTGACGTCATGCTATATACTTTGTGAAACCTTTTTATTCTATGTATATGGAACAAATTGCGTCCTTTCCCATCGTTTAACGTGCTGCATGCGTATAAGCGTGTCTTATACGCATGATTTTACTGAGCTGATTTTTTAAAACTCACATTCAGCTATTTCAAATACAACACAACTAGCTAGCGTCATCTCACTCTACCAGGAGTAGAAAAAGTAGAACCCAAAAGTGTTGATTGACAAAATGAAAATAATTTCAAGTTACCTCCCTAGATACTCTTCAGGTAATTGTGCGTGGGCGCCCTTGTAGTTTCACTGCCGTGTGGGACATAAAATACGCAAAGAATATTAGTGAGGGCGCGCATTTTTTCTCTGAAAGTCCCCCATTAAATTTTCACGCGAACCCTATGTGGAATCCTTTTCCCTTCGTCCCTTTCCCATTTATTGTATTTAGAGGTCCTGAGGAAGCCAGAACGTTCCGCAAATTTTGGCTGCCTTTCCTGAGCAGTTGAGGGACCCTCGTTCCTTTTAATATGGCAGCGCTGCGCTATCACGGCAGTCTCTTCTTTTGTCTCCAATTTAATTTCCAAAAATTCTGGCTCATATCTGCCGGTTACTTCCCTAATTCGTCCATTATTCTTAATCATCGAACCGTTGGCCTGAAAGATGAATGTCGTCGAGTGGTGAATAAATATATAAAATTCTTTTCGTATAACAACTTAAGGAAACAAGGATACCTGTGCATAAATTATGAGTCTTCATTATTGTCTCCCGAAGCTTGGAAATGTTTATTTATGACTAAATGGAATCCCTTGTTTCACTCTCTAATTAGTATGGCAATGGCTGCGGTAACGGCGAATGAAAATCGAAATAGTGTACATACTACATTAGGACGTACTGATATACAGCATTTCCAAGTACAAAAAGTTGGCGATTTTGAGGTATACACTCTTTTTTTACCCATGTGTATTTTTGTGCGACTGGCAGCTACTGAAGATCAGTGGTAACCTAATTCTGCGTTCCTCAATATTGGACATACATACATTCGTTGAGTCTCGGACGATGGCTAATGTCATGTCAAGAAAATTTTTTCACTTCCATTTGCTGCGTGAAATGTTTGATAACCCTCCTGGACAAGAACTCTCTCTCGGCATCTGTATTTATCTGGACTTAAAATAGTTACCTCTTCTCATATGTTAGAAATCGATTGATATTTTTGTCGCGCATTAAATTGTACTTTGTTGATATAGTTGGCAATTGAAAATAGGCCCAAAAAAGATAAATAACTATGTACTTTATAAAGTTCAATGTTAGACGCGAGTACTGTGTATCAAATGTAGGATATGATGGCATTGGTATTCTGATATATAACGTATTCCTTGCTGTTTTCAATTAAGGTATATCCATTAATTTATGTTTGTGGATTCCTCAGTTCCACTTGCGTACGTCATGAAAAGGGATGGCGGTCTTGTCGTTCACATTTTTTTTTTAACTCGCACTTAAGGCTGACGGGAAAACCGTTTTGAATGCCATCATCGTAGGCGACGAAATGTAGACGTTATAACGAGAGGCTTAAGACTGGAGTTCCGGCTATCAACTTCGTCTGTTGCGATGGATCCTTCCCGACGGCCTAGTGATGTGAAGCATGTGAGAGAGTCCGGTGTCCTGCCCCCACCCTCCTCTCCTCCCTCTGGCTAGGAACTCCTCTGCTATTTCTCTGGAGTTCCCTCAAGCTCCACACACTCGCCCCACAACACCCCCGTGCTCGTGTGCATCGCGCCCTCCCTCTGCTCTTTCCTTTTCCCTCTGCCCCCGTCCTCTCATCCCGATCCCCACCTCTCTCTGTCTCCACCGTGCGTGGATCGATACACGCTTTAGGTGTCCAGCGGGGTGGGATATAGTTCTCTCTTTGGGGAAAAGGGTCCAGTTCTGATGCCTTGCGATACTCATTCGATCTCCTCTCCCTTTCTCCTCGTCCTGTTTAATCTTTCAGAAGGCTAGGACCTTAGGTGGGGGTATTCGTCGAGCTTTGGGAGGCAGGGGGTGAAACGGTGGCGGAGAAAGAGCCAGTTTCTTTTCTCCTTTGTTTCAGAAGGCCCATTAGTTGTCTTCTGGCCGCTCCCGTCTACTCTTCCCTCTTCTTCAAAATGCTCTCGCTACTAGCTCCACCTTCTTTCACTTTCCCATCCTGCCATTTCTTGTCGTCCTTCCACACTTCCTCGCTCCTTTCTTTTCGTGTCGTGTTGGAAGGGATGTCGTTCCTCCCCACTTCCAATTGCGAGAAGCCGTCTCCAGACCCTGGTGCCTCGCTGGAATCTAGCTTTCTTTACATTTCCCAGTCTCTTTTTTTTACGTTTCCACCTTTCCCGACCTCTCTCCAGTTGTCCATCTCCGCCCCTTACCCACTCTCTCCTTCCTCCCGCATCATCTTTCGGGAGCTGAGGTGCCTTACAGCAGCCCGAGAGGCTGTAGTTTCCATGAAGTCGGACCGCTCGCAGCACCACACAAATAATTGTCAGGGAAAACACTTATTAAAGTAAGCGCATAGCCATCGTTGGAGATTGAACTGAAGATTCAATAAATGTTCTCGAATGTAGAAAAGCCATGGAGAAGGTCGGTTCCTGCAGGGTGTGGATTTTACTAGACCCGCTAGAATTTGAATCCAGATAGAAACATGGACGCGAATAAGACTTGATTCGCGTCCATGATTTAATGTATTCATCATATGGAAGCGTGATTATTTGATCCCTCGGCTTTAGTTTTAGTAGCTCAATTCGTGAATCGACCTGTTGGCATGCAAATGAGCCTTGAATCCACCGCCAATTTCGGGAGTACCATCCGGTGGCTTTAAAAATTTCTTTATGAAATTAGTGGATTGCGGAGGTTGAAGTTTTTGCAAAAGGCGTAGTTCTCGGAGACTTCATATTTTTAGGTATCATTCAATCTCTCCGCTGGTTATAAGTAAAGATTTAATTGAATTTCTCCTACGTTGTGGTTCCAAGTGTACCTCCGTAACAATTCCGTCCGTTCGCTTTCCCATGAATCTATGAGAGTCGTCTGTTTTCACATTCTTTATTTTATACTTTGTCTTGTTACTATAAAGCGCTTGGAGCAAAGTCCCTGCTGCAATCGTCTTAGGGTTTGATCAAATAAGCCTTAAGGATTTACTCGTGGAAAGGAGACTATGAATACAGAAATATTTCGTGATTTGTGTAGCATAAACATGAAACATTTGGCTTGCTGTATAGGAATTTTTTCCTTAATTTTTTTGGCAGAATGAATCGACGGCAAAATTTTTATCTAATAAGAAGTCCGTCTGTCCTGTCAATGAGTTTTGCTTCCCGTTCATTTGGTGGCGGCGGAGATACGTTTTAAGCTTGAGTGGTAGCTTGGCTAACGCCCTCTCACCATTCTCGGCGACCTAGTAGCCTGCGCTTACTATTCTAGCGACGAACTACCCCTTCCTCATCCTCTCGCCCTTTTTATATCCTTTCTTCTTGAGCGCACAGAAGTGAGGGAAAGGAAGAACTGGTCCTCGGAACTCTCACAGACTACATTTTATTCATTGCGTTTTCGTATTAAGCTGTCCCCTATCGCGTTGTTTCCATTTCTCCTTCATTCCTTCTCCTCGTCCTTTCTTTCCAGATGTTCATTTTTTTCCTTAGCTTCGAAGGCGGCGGGAAGATTGTTTATATATTGAAAGCTTTCCCTCCCTTCCCGGGATTACACACCACGTGAGTGCGACCTATGGGAAAGTTCGATATGAATGAAATCCTCCGCCGGTCGGTCATTGTTTTGTGGTGGTGTCTTTTAACTTGCATGAAGTAATGAATATTAAGTTCCTCAGTCGCGGATCTCGAGTAAGGAAGCGAAGATGTAATGAAGTTCCTAGCACGGTTTATGCATGTTTATGGCTCATTTATAGCCTTTCATTTTTTATCCAAATAAGGAAACTGCCGCTTTGATTTCTTTGCGTAATAACCTCTCGCGTGAAGGGAGCATGTTTTGTGATAATACTGTGCGAGACTGGATGTTACTTTTTTGGAATAGTTAGCCTAAAAGTATTTTAATCTCTTCATCTATTTCCCGGGTGCCCAATGGGGTCGTTTACCATATTTTTTTACTGCCGAATCTGATAGAGTTTGTAAAACTAAAAGACCCGTATTTTTCCGTTTTTTGATCCGACAATTATTTCCCGAGTTATAAGCGGCGAAAAACATGTTTTTAACCCTTTCGGAAAAGTGGGCGTGGTGCAACCACTGACGTATATCGACTTCGTCGAATCAGAACTGAGCCCGCGAAGCTACTTTGCCTTATCGCAATGGGGGGGACACAGCTCACTCGGCCAATGGGAATGATTGCGGCAGCATCTATGAGAGCAGACCTTCGGAGAATCCCCCTCCACTCCCTTCCTCTCCCCTGAAAGCAGTCAAGGACGGGAGGAAAATGACGTCAATGTTATCACAGCTGCATTTTCGGTGGGCGTCACCTTTTGCTTATTTTAATTTTTGATTTATGAGTGAATGGTTGTAGTTAGAAAAATTAATTTTTTCACTAAAATTCTTTTTTCGTTTCCATCTAACGATTTCGTGCACAAAATTGCGATTTCGGTTCCGAGTAAACGCCCCCATTATCGTTTCACAGTATAGGTACCGATTGATAGTCGACTCGTGTGAAATATTTAAATATCCGAGGTCCATTTGCTGCTGTGATATCACAAATATTACCTCTCATTTCGAATTGAATTTCTTCTCTAATGATGCGTGGAATACTTCCGTATGTCTGTTATTACAGGCGGTATTAAATATTATTTTGGCACATTCTTAATTTTCAGAATTTAGAATTTAGGCATTTACTCCAATTTAATGTGCTTCCCTTCCTTCTGTGCTAGTTCATAATAATTTATTACAAGCCCATGGTAATTTCTCCTATAGTGTTGGTAGATCGAAACGCATTAACCGTTTTTGAGGTGAGAGTGTCATCGTAATTGCATTATTTCTTGTAGTGCGGCCGGATAATTTTTTGGGAATAGGCCGTTTTCTCACGCGGCTAAGTAAATCGATCAATCACACGATATCGTGTGGTATAAAAAAATGAATAAGCATATGACTGATTCTCGTGAAGCTTATTTTTGCCATTCTTAATTGGTCATATTTCTCATAGCTGTTATGTACGGTAGTATTAGTATGCCTGTTTTTTCGGTGCTCCTCAAGTTTATAGCGTCTTCTAACTCAAGCTTAATCCCATGGTATATCCGACACCCATTGCCTAATGCGATTGAAATTCCTAAATTTGGAGTTGGCTGGCCGGCGCGTTACCCATCTAATAACCACAGCTGCTATATGTATCCGTTTGGGATATTCTGCTGATAGTTGCAGAAGAATTATTCCCGCTCACTCCTAATAGACTAATTTAAGGTAATAGGAGGAGTGAATGGGACGAAATATGTGAACTTCCAAATTGCATCTTTGTGAAATTGGTACACGCTTCCACCCGTGCTTATCTTCCCGTACTTTGCTTTTATTAGTTATTATTTTCTACTTCATTCCACAATGCTAAAAAAATGGCGGATTAGAACTTTAGAAAACGAAGTAACTAGCGAGCTCAGTGTACGTTCCTGAGAGCGCCCCAGTGTTGACGTCTGAATGTTCAGTTTAAATTCCCAATTTTCAGAAGTTCATCTTGCTCGCCTCACTGCAATTGTTCCCTTTATATTCACCCGCTCGGGAGATTGTGATACAAGAAAAGGGTTCCCGTCTCGGACAGTATTGCCCACGTTGCATGTACACACAGGCATACGGCTCGCATACTGCCCTTCCCTCACCGTACAGGAGAATGGTTCATGGGTTTGTTGTCCTTTTCGCATCTGCCGAAAGCCAGCCAGGACTCTCGCCTCTAATCCACTCCGGTTAGATTGGTGCTTTCACGGCGACCGTCAATTTTTTTATTTACTTCCAGCGTGGTCCAGGAATTGCCGTTCCGCTGGGGAGCTTGGAGCATAAATCCCTCGGGGGCATAATATCCTGACGCTGTATTCCTCCTCTAAAAGTAATAAGAATTGTTATTAACCTGCACTCATTGTTTGAAGAGTTATGATGGCTGAAATAACATGCGCATATTTTTGGTGATTTTGTCTGTATTTTGTTTCCTCTTAATATTATTATTAATTTCAACCTTCCCTCGATCCGGGTCATGCATTTGGCATGATCTTTCCACTTCCGTTTTTGATATAGTCTTGCCTATAGATTGTGTTCTATGATGTCTCGTCTCATATCATATCAGTGTTTTAGTTGATCTTTTTGAACGCGTTACTCTTTCTTTGTTTATCGTAACACTACGGGTCAATTTTTTCTGTTAAAAATTACAGTAAAAATACAAATAATAAGGCCTTAAAAAAATAAGGTCATTATGGTTATTATTAATTATTCATCGTCCCTAATTACTTCACTTTCGTTTTCTAAAATAACTCATTTCTGCACAAAAGCGTTGTTTTTTATTTACAGTTACTATTTCGTGAATTGCTTTGCCTTGATCACGGCATTTTATTTCACACAATTTCCATTTTACTCTGCAGCCTTTCGTGTACCTAATTACAAAAAAATTGGTAAATAAAGTTTGAGTAATAACAAATAACCATATGCTTAAATAATTTGACATCACTGTCGATACTGATGTTTGAACTAATTTGAACTAGAACGCGTACAAATGCCTTGTCTTCACCTGGAGTGGAGAGATGCGTCAAATAAAGCTTAGGATTGTTGACTTATAATGGTGAATGAATATTCCTAGTTATAGGCGTACAGTTACCTGTAGACCGATAACTAGGAATAGAATATATCAACTTGCTCTTGGAAATCGAAGTAAATTGTTCGTTCGGTGAATACTGTCAGTGAGCGGCAGATATCTCGACCTCTACTTGCCAAGATTTACCTCTACTTCATTATTCACACGACCGGTAAAGGGGTATTAGCGGATCACGGAGCGATTGTTTCGCATTTCAGGTGTGGCTGAACAGCGTGAGCACTATCCCCTTGAATGACATTAAATGCCGTGCTCTCGTGGATGCGGCTTTGGCACTCAATGCTCTCTGGCCTCTGGAGTTAAGCCTCAGTGGATATGGAGACGGATGCATTGATTCTCATGTTACAAACTTAGCTACGTTGGCCACACGACATTTCCAGCGAAGGGATTGCCTTTTTATAGCGCGGGTGGATAATAAAATCCTTCAAAGAATAACTTGGTCTCATTTTGATGATCTTGGCGATGTTTTTCTTCCCTTTGCTGTTTCGCTTGATTCTTTATTTGGGTTAGGAAGCAACAGTTTTGACCTTCTAAATTATCAAGTAGTGGCGTTCCCAATGGTAAAGGGGAACAAACGTTTCCCCTCTCTTGAATTCTATGAGCGTATTCAGGTGATTGAAATAAAAGGGAGATTTGCGGAATCCGTATATAATTCAAATCCATTTTAGAACATTTTTATTTCGCTTTTTCGGATACGATGATACGGTGAATGGCATCTTTTGATTACTAATATTTGGAGATAATGTTTACTGACGCGGAAGTTAAAATTTTAGAGCCATGCACTTGCAATGATGATGCATTCTGATCCCGCACTTGCAATGCGTGCATAGTCTTTCCATATTATTATATTTCTTGAGTTTCGGGTGAAAAAAATCGAATGTGGTATCAGGAGAAACTTTCTTTCTTTTTATTGTTTATAATTTATTGGATAGTTACAGTTGTTGTATGGGGTGCTCAATTTCATTCCTTCGCTCACCTTGAAAGGAATGAAAGAAGTTATTTCCGGCCGTTAAATGCCAAACAGCTCACGTGAGATAGCAACAATGAAAGTCCAATCCGTTCAAAGAAATTTTTCTGTGCAGGAAAAGAAAGCTAATTTTGGAAACTTTGTTTAGCAAGAATTCTACGATTGAGCCTGATACATAGGTGTGAAAAAAGTTCACTCCTGGAACTGGAAACTTAGTCTGTATGGCCGGAAAGCTTTCGAGGTGCACGTGTCCACAAAGGAACGCCAAATTAACGAAAAAGACGAAAACATATCTTGACAAACATCAATAATACCATTTTTTAGAACATCACTCACGACCCTATGAGGATATTGTCATTTAAAAGTCAGAAGCCGAGAGAGAGGCAACGTATTGATGACCGCCTCGCGTCGGACCCCACGATTCGTGTCTTGTTCTTATATTATGATTTCTTAAAAATAACCTTTTTTGGTGAGTTATACATATAATAGGAATAACTAAGGCGAATCCTGCCGAAGGAGGATTGTAAGTCAAAGTCTCTGAAAAATGATCACAGGTTAAGGTACATTCATCGTCCATATTGCCGGCTTTCGAGTAAAGTATGTAAATAGTGTACTGAAGGGCGAAATTAAACCCGAAATAAATTTATCTTAGCATCCTAAAATCTTACTAATTTTGCTCCATCTACACCCGCACACGTATTTTATTTGATACAGTACTGCAGTAAAGAACTATAAAATAAGTTCTCAGCGGTAGAATTAGTTTTGTGGTGCTCCAACTGCTACAGTTAGATCGCGCTCTCTAACCTAATCCCAATTAAAACAGAAACACAGTATCGCCTGAACCTGACGCGGGATTCGAACCTGCGTACTTTGGGTCGCCTGGCTCGCAATATACCGACCTTTCTATTGCGGCCGGTTATAAGTTCCTTTATTTTCACGTATTCCAATTCAGTCTTTGGTAAAAACTGGTGAAGAATATTTACTTCCGATTTGCGGTTGTTGTTTTGTTATCCTTTTTCAGTATTTCGGAGGTAATACGCTCACCGTGAACCTGTTAAAATCTTAATCTTCGTGGTCATAGTAAAAACTTGAGGTGCATCCATAGTGAGGAAGGAAAATATATCAGTTGAGTTAATTCAGAAAAAGCATTGGGTTGTGGTGACACCTCCCCAAGCAAGGCAAAAAGTGGTTATTTTACGGCGTGTTTCAAGCGTCCGCCCTTCGCGAATCTTCGGGTGAGTA
The DNA here is from genome assembly GCA_933228895.1 of Platycnemis pennipes. Lineage (NCBI taxonomy): Eukaryota > Metazoa > Arthropoda > Insecta > Odonata > Platycnemididae > Platycnemis > Platycnemis pennipes. The sequence goes on from OW121848.1 coordinate 57,645,513, forward strand.
GAAAAGAGCGACCTCGCCAGTTTGTTTGGGGCTGATCTTATTCGCCCAAAGACCAAGGATCTGAGTTAATCTCCCTTCACGCCTGATTCGATGCGTACCTAACGCAACCTACCAGGGTGTTCCCGAGTATTAAATTGCCCATTTTCCTTAGCCACCATCATTCCCGATGGCGGCAAATCGGGGGAGATCAATATAATCGCTGCACTTGTGAATTGAGAGGCGAGTTGTGTTGCTAACATACCAGTTATTTTTTTCGCGTCCAATGGGCCGTCACCCGCGCTTCGGTGTGAGGCATTGAGGAAAAAATGCGGCATTTTCAGGTCGCTGCCATATGGAGCGACGTCCATTCAGCGCTCGCCCTCACCGAATGGGTGTGGTAGATGTTTGAGTGCTGCAGGTTCTTGTGTACCTCACGTCGGGGCCTCCCACCCTTTTTCTCCATCGGAGTAACATTGGAGCCCTGTTACCAGCACATGTCTTCCCGCCCCTTTTTCCTCCTAGACTCCCTCCGTCCCATCGCCTCTTGCCTGCGCCACCTTCCTCTCCCCAATCTCCCCACCACCACTGCGCCTTCGCTCTCTTGAAGCTTTGGCAATCGATTGAGCGGTTTCAAAGTGCCTCCCATCTCCCCTCTCCCTGGTCTCCTCCTTCGTGTTCCCCATCCCCTCTTATTCCAAGGGTGGCCTTTGTGTATAAGCTCTCCCTTGGTTCGTTTGCGGTGATAACCCCACAACCCACCCTCTCTAACTCTCCATATTCCCTTCCCCTTAAGGGTTTTGAGGTTAAAGCCTTCCATTCTACGCGTTCGGATGCGAGATGTGGCGTTAAATTTAAAAAAATGTGATCGTGTTTACATAAACAAATAAAAGCCTCTCTATTTATATCTCTTTTCCCTTCTTTTCCCGGTTTCAGTCTTCCTCTACGTGTATTTCAATATTTTTAAGGGCGCTATTCATGATTTCGTCATTAGCGCTCAATGCAGGAGTAGATGTGCCCGTCATAGTTTCAGCGGTTCGAAAGTCGGTGTGGAAGGATTTCGTGGTTTGTCCGTGGAGCGCTCTTCCCCATTTATTTTTTCCCTCCATCCTCACGTTATTTTTTCCTCCGCCTTCTAATTTGAGCCCATTAGTATATCCCTTTCCATTTTTCTCTTATGATGAATCTCTCCCCTGGGCGCGAGGGAAAGTTCCCTCGATGGAACCTCCCGTTGCCGGAATTTTCTTTTTTCGAGCTTCTTGAAATTATAAATGAGAGCTGTTAGCATTCGCGCTAGTCCCCTAAAAGAAAGAATCTTTTGCACGGTTACTGGGCACATGACCGGAAGAAATGAGTAACATGAGCAAGATAAACGTCATGGCTTGTAACTGTAGTTGATTGTCAAGGCTCTCGTTTCATTGGTGTTGCAAATTGATATTTTTCCTTTCATCCGAGCCATGAGTTGTGTAGGCCATAGTTATTAGATAAATTGCGCAGGACATAATGTCAGTATGCCTTGACAGTGGTGTCCGAGATTCAAGGAGTACTTGAGATATTCACTGTGCAGCTTTTTTCTCGAAATTACGGAGACTACAAATGGATAGATAAAGTCGGATTACGGAAGGGGATGCTCGACCTTCACGGCTATTTTTGTTAATTTTAAACTCTACACGGCATGAGCATGGCACTTTTACGTACATGAGTCTAGTTTTTGAGCTGCAGTTTTGTCTGGTAAGCAGTTACCCTGACGGGTAATACTTAAATTATTCTCACATAGTTTTACCTCCTTGCTTAAAATTGCAATTTTCCAGGTGCTGTAAAAGTAAAAATAGTCTGGACTAGATACGCTGGAGAAGTGAAAATAATTCGGTAATAAATGATCTTTTCTCAGCATACCTTGGTAAATTTTAGGCATGTTGCTACTGCATAAATTTGCACGGCCCTCCTTGTTTCGAGAATTGTTCTGTCAGCCTTTATTTCAGTGTTGGTGTTTATTAGATAAACAGTTGGCCATTTAAGCTTCTAAATTATCAGGAGTCGATCAAAACCAACCTTGAAGTATATTGTTCCACCTCACGTTTTCGTAATAGTATTTCAGGTTAAGATTTAAAATATTTTTCATGCATGAATTTTTGTAGCATACATCTAGGTCTTACGTATTTGTAGAACTTTTCGTAAATCTCTTTGCATGACGGAAAACAGTATCTCTTCGGTGAGAAAGTAATCCTATTGAATTCTCGTAACGTCAAAATTACTCTGTTGAAACCATTCGCGCGTTTTCTCGGCAATACAGGCTAGGCCCCTACGGTTTTCTGCTTCAGTATGACTGTTCACAAGGTTTGGAATCCTCTCAGATATGGCTCTCTACGCACACCTCATCCGTTGATCATATTTATTTATGAACTCGTTCTCGCATCGCCTGTTGAGGTTGCGGCTTCAAGTTGGCGGCCTTTAGTTGGTAAGAAAGTGTGTGGCTGGAATCGGGGTGCCAATTGGATGGACTACAAGACGATACCTACATTGCATTGCGAATAAAAATTTCAACTTTATTACTCGTCACATTTCAACTCTGTCGGCGTCATTTGGTCTACTTTCCTATTAAAATTCCGGTCAGTGTGACCCGTTATGCAAATTGCATAACATTACTTGCATATCACGTAGAGAATAAATTAAACACAAAAACATTAAACAATACGGTGTGAAAGCAAACACGAATTAGTCATTGCTCTTTATTGTAATAACGTTACACCCGGCGTGAAAAACAGGTTCTTTCGTGTAACCACATAGTACTCACGTCTCATTGGACCATTTTACGTCAGCTGCCAAGAGGAGCCGTTGCCCTATGTTTCCTTTCGGCGATGCGTTCATTTCGCATCGTTCTGTTCTCTCAATTCCAATTTTCTCGGTGCCATCTGCTATCCATCCATTGTCTCTCGCACCACTTCCTCCCTCCTGAGATCTCTATTCCTGAGAATCGTTCCTACTGTATTTGCTTTTGACATCATTAAATGGACAAGCATTGTTCCCCTTTATTTCTCGGACATTTCACCAACCAAATGCTTCAGAATAACGCAGACCTCGAATTTTCTGACCCTTGATGATATTTTTTTCTCGAATTGATCGCCTCCGAAGGTTCTTTCGTATTCACGCTGATCTCGATGTTATTTGTAACCTCCGGTAGTATTTCACATCCACCAGAGGCATGGGTTAGCTGCCTTAATTTTGATTCTATTTCCGGGGGTATTTGACGTTTTTGTTGCCTAAGTAAGCTACTTACTGACCTCTCCTCCTAAAATCTTATTTGAATTTAATGTATAAACTTGCTAAAAGGGAGTAATCCATTCCCCTGTATCGTTAGGGATAGTCGTAGAAGTTATTTTGTTTCAAATATCGCTTTATCTTTTAGATATCTCTGCAGTCGCTTGCGTTCCGGTAAAAGATATTAAATAAGATGTGATATATTGTAAAGGGTCTATCCACATATTATATGATAAATTATAAAAAAATCCACGTAATGATAAAAGGAGACAGGGGTCGGCTCAACTGTTAAGATGCACATTCGACAAGGGGTTGTGGGGGCCCAATCCTTCCGTTACGCTGGAAGAAAAATGCGATATGAAGTCATTCTTTGTTTATTTAAATGATGGTGATTCTAATAATAATTTGCGAGCCGAAAACAGCACCGAATGAGGGAGGTTGCTGCAGTGAAGGAAAGACTCACCACCAGGTACAGACAGATGAACAGAAAAATCTGGAGTTATGAGCTCTCTGGCAGGACACGGTTCTTGCCGCTAGTATGTCACGGTTCCCACTGCTGTATAACTTTGGATGCATTAAATGGAACGTCAGCGAGTTCCATAACCTCGAAAGGGGAACGAGGAAGATGATGACCGTGTATGAAAGGCTTCACCCAGAGTCATCCATCGCCAGAATTAATCTTCCTCGAATGTGTGTGATAGAGGGATATTAAGTCTGGAGTGTCTCCCTGATAGATTAACCCTTAGTATGGCATGCCGCGTGTTCCAGACACGGATACCCTGTTGCTTCTCGTAAAGAAGCACGATGGAGATGGCGGAGGGGCGTTATTTTTCTTGGTGGCGAAAAAAGCCAGGGAAAGCCTCGTTTTGGATTGGGATCGCTCCTTAGGAGAAAAAGCTAGCGTACCATCTTGTCGCTTAAGGCAGACGTGATGAAGCTCGAAATAAAGAAAGCGGAGCAAAAGATCCTACTTCACAAACACTCCGAGAAGCCCATGCGCGGGAGTTTCTGCCGAAACAAACTCATGAGCTATCGAGGAAGCTCACGTTTGCCTTCTTGCATTCCGCTGTTCTGAAGTCCGTAACCAATGGATTCTTCCTCGCGTCCCCATACTGTGTCATCAAAAGCTCGTGTACTGTCGTCTCATCCTCGGGGCAAACGTGGCAGACACGAGATGCCTTGTTCATGATGGTGTTTTCGGCACCGGCCGAAACTAACACGCGGGCTACTCTGTCAAGCTGGTAGTCCATGTCGCAGGCGTACTCAAGTGAAGCCAAGGGCTCTCTGACGAATAGCATCAAGTTCTAGGACAGGACACGAGCGGATGCACTTGCACTGGGCATGCAGAAGATCGTACTTCTTGGGTCTCTCCGCCTGCTACGAGCGCACGACCCGACTGCAGGATAACCATCTTTCCGGCGGTGACGGATATAGTTACCCAAATGTAAAACCCCTCTCTATAGTAGTCTCCGGCCTGTATCACGGCAATGAAACCCAATGCTCGCCGTAGACTCGGAGATGGATGTTACCAGAAGAAAGACACTAAATAACTTTTGGATGAATAATAGTATTTAGAAATAAACAAGGTATTTAAAAAGAATATTTATCATTCACAAAAGCCAATTTTTCACTGGCAACGTTACTTAATGTGGGCAGGGGGTTTTAGAGAATGCTACGAAGGGTGGGGCGAGGCGGAAGGGGTTAAAAGGTGGAAAATCAGCGTCGCGTAGTATATATGGATGACCCCAAATAATGTGAGTCCGTATTACTGCCTCTCATGTCGCTGCATTATTGCCTCCTGACTTAAGTCATAGACGTCAATTGAGCGTGATTTAATGTGGAATTAATGATATTTAGCGAAATATTTTTTCGAGTCTTCGACTAAAGAGAAATGTGGGAAGGCCTAGAAAGGTTGATCTTTCGGGGGCAAATGAAGATCATTCCTGTTACTAAGCATATCCGAATCATAAGCCCAATCATCTAGTCAGACCCCAAGTACTCAATGGCAGATTCGGCTGATTTTCCTGAACCTATGCATCATCATTACGTGACACAAGCGTGCTTGGCGATTCGAAAAGGCAATTATTTTTTGTTTTTCATTGTTCGAGCAGGTACTCCCGAAATGGCGTTTAATTCCGCATTCAACTGGGTGTAAAATTTCTGTGAGATAGTCCATGTAGCGGCAGTGGGCCTTTCCAGGTCCTGTGGTCCTCTAATCCTTCAAACGCAGCGTAATTACTAGGTCAAGGCCCGTGAGAATTTTTTTTTTTCAATTCTGGTATTGTGTTCACCGGACGGGGGGGATTTTTTTCCTTTGCGCCAAAGGACAACTGAAAAAAAAAACGTTTTTCACGAAGCGGTCCGCGGTTGAATAAACAATGCAGCAAGCACTGTGTACCTTCCCACGAGCCGAAAATGGAGCGCTTGTATCTCGTAAGAAATCTGCCCTGGGGTTTTGGTCTGGGAAGTGTGTATTTTAAGAGTACAATTTGCCAGAATTGGAAAACGTCTAAGCATTCTGTATTCCGCGTCGTCATTTACCGTTTACTTGCGTCATCATTTCCTCAAATCGTACACAGAGGTGGAATCGAATTTTTTTAATCGAATCGAAAACAGTTTTTGTGACTCTTGAACTTATGTTCAACCAGTCTACTTCGGGAGTTTAAAGTCCCTGTCGGCATATTGCCGGAGTATTACAGCAGAGTTTTTGACGGACGACTTTAAAATTTACTACATATACTAAATTTCAACCCTCACTTCTGGCTATGGTAAAGAGGTGAAATGTGTATTCCAATCAATATTTCAAATGTATTAAATGTTGTCTTGAAAGGTCTTTCAGATGAGATTAATCCAAAGGTTGGAGGAGAAAGATTAAAGGTAGAGTTCTCTTCAGTAAGGTAATTGCAATTCCTTTTGATCTAGTGTTCCCTCATCTGGAAATCCATTTTTTTTTCAGAAAATTTATATAAATATCTTGGCTTGGACCATAAATCTTGTTTTATTAGCTTATATTTGAGAAAGCTGAGACAGGATGGATGAAAAATTGAAACTTAGTCACAAAGGTCATAAGTTACGTATAACTCTACAAACTGCCCCTGATGTAAACCACAAAATGTTTAGATGTTCTTTCATGCATTAGGTTACTAAATTATTTTTTCAATGTGCCCTGAGCATACCGTGAAGTTGAAATGAACATTTATACATAATTGAATTTATTTTGAAGTTGAAATAGGGAATATACTGCGTAGAGGTTTTTTTTGTGGAAATGGGATTTGAAACCGATTTGAACTTTAAGATATTCCTTAAAATTGATAGTGATATTTAATTTATGTTCATAATATTATAAAAAGAGCTATTTTATCACAGCTAACAAGCAAGAATAAGATGATAATGAACTGATTTCAGTATGGTTACTGGTTTCAATTTGATCTTTGTTCTAACTGCAATCTGATCATCAATATTCTAGTCCTTAGTGCCCATGATTTACAGTATCTTAGAAATTTTTCCACAATTGCCTTTTCTTCAATTACTTTGAGTGTCCTTGAGCTAAACAACTATTTCCAGCTATTAAAAACTTCTCGGAGAAACATCTTGCAAAAACCTTTATCCTGCTCTTGCATTGTCTACATTTATCCCTTCCTAGACAATTTCGGTATTATCTCTGTGTGTAATGAGTTGCACCTTTGTTGTATGTGGTGGTATACATTTTTGAGGTTCAAATTCAAGTTATGCTATAGCATATCACAATTAAGGGATTTTATCGTTGTAAGCAGCAGAGGATTATCCCTTTATTACACCATGGCTTGATGGCTTTAAAAAACTGGACCTGTCTTTGGCAGGAATTTGCTGACAGTGCTATCATTGTGATTGCTCCTATACTATAAAATCATTTTTGAATATCAATATCAGTAATCTAATTGCAATGAATAAAAATCAATTTGTAGAAAATTGGCACTATGGTTTTCAGAATTTAAATATTAACATTCTTTTATTTTCAGACTCAAAGTGTGGTGATTCGTGAACCATGTGCTTCTTTTACTCTTTCTACAATTGCATAACTTTTATCCATTGTCTATTTATAGTTACTGAAGTGTAGGGTAACCATTTGAACTCCTATCAGATTATACAAAATACATACCCACACAGCACATGGGTATCCAGTGGATGTCCAATGGATATCCACCATGGATATCCATGATATTCTAGGGATATCCATTAGTTGTTAACTAACATCCTAGGCTTGCCCTGCCCTGTCTATCCTATCATCCTTTGATATTCGACCTGACATGTTTTCCAATTTCGGGCAGAAGACTGGGAGGCCATATATATACAGCTGCTGGCTGGCTTTAATTCGTTTGTGATTATTAACTTTACTAAAAGATTGTCACAGGTAATTTGTGCCATTAAAACATTTTCACAATAACCATTTTGTGGGTACAAATAAGCATGACCAATATAAATATACAAAACTGATATTCTTTCAACTCAAGGAGAGATAAATAAGAGTTTCCTCCATAATGCTAAGAACCTCTTTCCCGGTGAGCACACCAGTACTTTCTCTAAGTCTGATACCGTCCACTAGGGACTGAGAAAAATCATCAGTGGACTAATGTTCAATCTCTTTTCAATATCTTGAATCGCGCAAGTATCTAATGTACAGATATACAGGATATATCCTACAATGGATATCCAGTCATGCATATGTAATTTATATCCAAGACACATCCAATCATGGATATCCAGTGAATATCCATGGCTGAATATCTGCCAGTGGATATCCAGTGGATATATCCAGCCATGGATATCCATTGGATATCTATCTAATGGGTGTCCTTTGGATATCCCATGCTGTGTGGGTATTATGAAAGAAGTGATGAATTAGTTTCTAGCCCATACCCTAAGCAACACAATCCTAACTATTGCATTACTAGTTTTATTTTAAGGTGTTTGTATAGAATTTATACTAATAATATTATTTCTTCATTTCAGATATATTTGCATTTAAGATGGCATACTAATCCTGCTGAGCAAAGGTGGATTGTAAGAATCTTATTCATCGTCCCCATCTATGGCTTCTATTCATGGGTGTCCCTGCTTTTCTTCAATTCAGAGTCCTATTATGTATACTTCTTCACTGTAAGGGATTGCTATGAAGGTAAGTCACCGATACCATATTATCAAACTTAACTACTGATATGCTCTGTCATATTTGACACTTGCAATTGCTGTTGTTTCCTTAACTTTGGTGTACTATTAGTGTGTTACATTGTACATTTTATACAATAGAATAACTTATTTGGTATTCAAAGTCATAATACTAGATATTTGCAAAATACTTTTTACTTTTGGATTTGGGAATGGTTTATTATGAAATTTACTTTAAGTGAAGTATTTGATTCATATTGAATGGTAACATTAATTCATGCTCACTTCTACAATAGTTCGCAGCTACATTTGTTATTTCTGTTGGTTTTTACCCTAAGTGTATTGTGGTTTTAAAAAATTAATTCACTCCACTATGAAAAGCCAACAATTGTTGTTCATTCATCCCTTTAAGTTTCAATATCTGATGCTGTCTCTCTGTTGTGTTATTATATATAGGTAGAGATTTAATATGTATATGTATCCAATGGATTAGGAACAAGACACTTATACACTGAACAGTAAAAAAAATATTAGATTATAGTGCTTTGAAATCAAATGGTAGACAATGCCCATATTTTCCTGTTCCATGTATTTTTACATGCTTTTTCTGCCTAGTATTGACTTACCATTCAACTGTGTCTAAATTCCTTTCATTCTGGATGCAGCCATTATTGTGGAATGGCCATCCAACATATAAATAGGTAGCAACTTTTTATGCACTCTTAACTTATTTAGTGCTTCCCCAAATCACATTGCATGTACGAAAAATGTGAGGGTTTTTAATAAGAAATGAACATTTACAGTTAGAAATTTATGTGAAACTCTGTGTTAATATTCTGAAGTCAAATTTCTTGGTTTAGAACATGAAAAAAAATTATTCATGTTATTTTCAGATCATGAAATGTAGCCTACATTTTTTTAGTACGAGCAAAATATGCCTGGGGCCAATAGCATATGGGTGATAAATACCTGCTGGTATTTATCACCCATATCCCCAGCCTTTCGACTTCAATTTCATACCTTCTCTAGCAAAAATAAAGGTGCTTGAAACTCATTTCTTATTGGGTGATGGCACATAATGTTATTTTATTCAATTTATCCTAGAGGAGTATCTCATCCTTCTCAATTACCTGAAAAATTTTGATTTTCCATCATTATTAGCATGTTGTATGCCATGGTCATTGGATCACTGTGAGAAATGATTATATTTTTGCCATGGAAGTTTTTTGGAACTACCAGTACATGCATGGTGAGGAACAAAAAAAATGTGGGCCCTAAAGATGATTTTCTAAATTTTGTGATGACCACTAATATTGTAATGATTGAACTAGAAATTTCCAGTGAAAACTATATCACTTATGATTTGTTTTTCTTCTCATATAGCATAATAAAATAAGTAGGTAATCTATGCAGATATGAGAAGGTCTCAAATCATGCTCTTTATCTTTAATTACAACAAAAAATGCTCTATATTTTTAATGCTCAAGGAATATAAATTGGCTTAAATTTCTAGCCTCAGAACAAATATCAGTGGTATTAATTAAGGTATGTATATGCTTCATGTGAACCAATAGTTCCATGGTCCAAAAGTATTTTTGAAGAACAACTGATTCCATGTGTATTTAATGTGACCTTAAAGAGCTGAAGAGCCAAAGTACAATTTTCTAGAACCCATACATCAGAGAGTGCAAAAGAAAGTATTGTGCAAAATATAGGGAAGATAATATGGAATGTGAGTACATAAAGATGTCTAATAAATATAGAAATATGCACACAGTAATTCTTAAATACATTTTTCTCCCTCATTAATAGGAATATACTCATTGATACTGCACATAACTTACTCAGAATAGTAGTATTAAAATATTTTAGATTTCTGGGGGAAAGAATTATGTATTTATAATTTTTGAAGGTTTGTGACCAAAAATGATTTGAATTTGGCCACAAATTTTCACGGTACATACTTCTTAAATTTCCACATGAATTACACAGTCTTGTTCTCACTTTTTTTTAGTCAAATCCTTTCATTATATGTATATTTTGCAAAGTATTTAATAAATAATTTTATCTTTCATGCATCCACTTATAATTAACTCATTTTCCTTTTCTTCCAGCCTTTGTGATCTATAGCTTCTTAAGCTTATGTTATGAATATTTGGGCGGAGAAGGAAACATTATGAGTGAAATACGTGGAAAGCCTATCAGGTGAGTTCTTGTTGTGATGTTTATATTGCCTTTAATTCATTCTCTACTATCAGTAAACCATGTGTTGTTATCATTCTTCATTTTGTATCAGTCATCCTTAAGTTTCAGATATCCTACTCTGATGTGAACCTTAAAAACATTCCATTGCAAATTTAATTCCAAATGATTGCATAAATGTAATTACACTTATTTAAGACAATTTCAGCTTACTAACTTTCAAAAAGATACTTTTTCGTGCTCAGGCAAGAAATTTTTCTTATGATCAGCCCATATTCTTGTTCATAATTTGATGGAGTTGAGATTATTCAAGGATTAGTGTTTTTATTATGATGCTCTTAACTTTAAGGAGTGAATATTTTTAAATTAATGTAATAATTGTTTTCTTTGCTTGTAAATAAATGATTTTCTCCTGTCAGATCAAGCTGCATGTATGGAACATGCTGTCTATCGGGAAAAACGTATACCATTGGTTTTCTTCGATTCTTCAAACAAGCAACCTTGCAATTCTGTATTGTGAAACCCATAATGGCATTTGTTGTCATTATTCTTCAGTCTTTTGGAAAATACAGAGATGGTGATTGGAGGTAAGTCATAATTCATTTTAAATGCCCTATGTTTCTACTGTACTGGTAATTTGAGTAAATTATAAAATAAAATATAAAACTCTGACATGGAATAATGATAGAAATATTAAGACCTATTTTTCTCATGATAGTCCATGCTTGCTTAGGAAATTGTTAGTTGATAAATTTTAATTCATGAAAGAATAACCTCGTTTTCGTTGAAAAAATCAAATATTTAGCTCTGGTACTATCAAAATAATCATAATTGAAAGTATTATCAAAATATTTTCTGGTTACAGCTTATGAGTTATGCCAGAGAAACTAAAAAGCAATCAAAACGTGGTTATTTGAATTAGTTTGACTGTTTTATTCATGTTACTGTTTATTATTATGATTTGCATTTCTTTGCTTAATGTAAGGTGACCAGATTTTAACATTCGTAAAGTGGGACAACATTTACTGAGGGGGAAAGTGGGTGGTTCTTGATTAAAAATTTGGTCTATATCGAGCAAGAAAATTCAGAATGCAAAAATAGTATTTTAATATTTTTTTTGTCAACATAAGTACAATTTACAAATATAATGCATTAAAAAATTATGTTATGTATTATTTTTTTCTTTGCCATATTTCTTATTTGAGTGAATTTTTTTAAGTAGATTTCTGTCGTTGTTTAAAAGGTCATGAAATTTTTCACATGAATTTGTTATTTAAATTATGTTATTTAGATATTTTTTAAATCTATAGTTTTGTATAGGGTTGCTGTTATGCTATGTTATTTATTTGGGGGAAGTTCACGATAAGAGTCATTGAGGAGATACCCGTTTTTTGTACGTGACCATAACTATGTTTGACCACAGTTCTCATAGATCGCTACAGGTACTTAGATCGCTAGCGAATCATGTCGCCATAAGAATAAAATCTGTGGAAGTGTACAAAGTGTTCTCTCCTCATCTTACAGCAGCTACTAAATGTTTTCGTCGCTGCCAGAGGTGTATCAATATGGTTGGGGGCCTGGGGCGCTATTCGATATGAGGCCTATTTGGAATGTATAACATAGGCATAGTCTACGCAAGTATAATAGGAAGATGCCTTTTTCTTGTATTCCTGCAGACCCAGAATCAACTATTTATCAATGGATTACGTCATGTATCTCAACATTCACAGAATACTAGGTTAAATGCATCCTAACACTCTTTTAATAACTTTGCTGTAAATACCAGTACCGGCTTATGGCCGGAGGAAATTTATGTAAGTGTGCTATTACGTCGGCAATGGTATTTAATAGGTATGACATGAAGAGTTGTTATTTCACAGCATTTTTTTATTTGCAATAGAAATCAAACCCAAAAGTCAAAGATTTTAATATTGCAGTAGTAAGAATTAAATTTTTCTTCCGAGCTTTTATCTCTGCAAACTGATTTATTACATCATCATAATTTACTCACTTAGCAACAGCATTCTCTATCGATATTGAAGCTAGGCCTGTCCGGTGGGATTGGCTCATTGTTTAGTGAAGATCGCTTTTAATTAAGTTTCGAAAAACTTCTTTCACATGAAGAGACAGACACACACTCAGTAAAAAATTGTTTTAGGGCTTCACAAATATTTAGTAACAACTCTTGAAAATCCATTTCGATAATGAACTGTAGCATATTCAAAGTGGACCACGACACTGCATCATCTTTAGAAATCCCTGGAGCCTATAGATGCCTTCGAAACCTCATTATTTCTGACACCTTTTCTTCCTCCTCAAAATCATCAGATGTTTTTGTTAATTGCTAAACTAGAAAGGGGAGTTGGTCATCACTTGCTTTTACAAGATTCATAGGATGAACAGCAGCAAACTGTTTGTAAGCATTTTCCATTGAGGTTGATCTAGTTTTTAGCTCTACAAGAAACTTATCAGTGCACTACAACTCTTCACTTCCTGCTGTGCAGTCAAGTCTGTGTCTTTGGCCTTTTCTTCTGGGATCATTTTTTTAACTCACTTGCCGCTCCTGCTTTCAATATCTATGTCCATTTTAGTACAAGTTGTACTCACATATTCTAAAGAATTGTTAACCAGTTCTTCCCAATTTTTTTCTAATAAGATATTCAAGCTTCTCAGCTTTAACACATACTTTTAAAAACTAATCCCTTCAATCTGCAAGTATTTCTGGGCAAGATTTACCTCAAATAAAATGTGGTGGATGGGAAGAATGGCAAAGGAAGGCCTCGTGTGAGGTATATGGAACAAGTGATGGACGATGTGAAAGAGAAGAAATACGTAAATATAAAGAGATTAGCAGGTAGAAGAACTCAGTGGAGAGCTGCGTCAAACTAATCTGAGGATTGATGACTAATGATGATGACCCCAAGTGCAGGAAACAAAGAAAATTGAAGTTACAAATCCTTGTCATTAACACCTCCGCTGTTCCTCTTGTATCAAGATTTTCTCAAGATTAACAAGAAAAGAAACTATCATGCGTGTGCATGTGCATCTCCATAATAAATGCCTTGGCTAAGATTTGTCGTTACCTTAATTATTGACCCTCTAGGTGAGCTCTAACAATACTTCATCTGCCACAATGTAAGAATCGCCTCAATAGCAAGAAATCGTGCACTTTATCTGCCTGTGAATGTGAACCGCTCACTCAGACTTATCGGCAACGAATAGACCACCACAATATTCTCCTTGCGTGATAGCTCAAAGCCCAGTAGCAACTAAACCTACAAAGGTTCTGATAATTGCCTATTTAGAACCTCAGAGTAGTAGCATCTCGAAATTACATAATAACATATCTCTGGCAAGTAGATCGGACGGAGCCCGATACGAGCGGACAAAAACTATGGCGAATTAAAAACTGATATCACTTTATAGTGAATATCAATTCAGCTATTTACTGAATAAAATATTTCCATAGACACGAATGGACGTTCCGCAGCTAAAAATAGACCATTATATATGGAAACCAAAAGGTAAAGGGCCCTTGAGTATTGGGCAAAGTTATACATAGGCAGCATTTCTTTGCACGATGCTCTTTTGGGTGCTGAACAGAGTGGCAGATAACAGTGAGGAGTGCCTTTCTCAAAAAGTATAATGCACATTTTAAATGGTAATTAGAAAATTCCCACATTCTCTTCGTAAAAATGTACTGTAAAAATATATGTGTGTTATAATCGGAAAATTGAGGCATTAAAGACCATTCACCACCTACATTTTGTGGCGAACAGCTGATTCTGCATCTGCACATCTGCGCGACCAGCTTTGCCTTGCCCTCTTCTTCTTCTGCTTGTCGGGGCTGCTGTCATTGCTGGACGGTGGGCCTAGAAACTTCCAAAGGTTGTGTTCATGCTTTGTTTCTTTGCTCATCAATTCATTGACTACCAAGTTTACGATGCTCAAAAGACAGCTCAGACAACCAATTATTCATTCAAACCAAGGTTTTTATGGGTCTGGTAAAAACGGGAAAAACTAAAATTTGGGGGCCCATGCTGGAAGCGAGGCCTTGGGCGGACCCCCCCTCCCTTGCTATGCCTCTGGTCACTGCCAATACCCAAAAATGCCAATGTTCATTAAGTCCAAACAATGGTGGTCGAATTCTAGAAACTGATCAAGGCGAACTTTGATAAGCAGTTACTGATAATCAGTCCTCTACAATTATTTTTATTATTTAAGTTTAACATTATAAAATTTATAAAAATAATATAAAACTCATATCCTGGTGAAATAGCTACATGGAAGCCAAAAACCTCACATTCCCTTCCCGTTCTCCCACCGTTCCCTAGCTTGTCGTGGGATAAATTGTTAAAAATTGTGACTGTCCTGCTAAAAGCGGGACGTCTAGCCTCCTTAGCTTAATGTGTCTTATGCTCTTCTCTAAAAAAGAGCGATAATGAATCTTAAGGACTATTCTTCATTGATAGTTCAATGGGTAAAACTGCACCTCTTGTAAATGAATTATAGATTTATTGTGTGTTCCTGTATAAATTCAAATAATTTGTTTTATATGCTGGAAAGTATGTTACATGGATATGCTGGCAAGTTATAGATTTTGATCTTCCATGGATAGTTGGTCATTTCATCTCAAAAGGCATTTTGACTGTATTTGAAAATGTCATCCACCAGAATAGGGTTTTTGAGCATAAGGGCATAAGTCATCATTTCAGTGTGTTTTAAGCTAAACTTGTTATAATAGTGTACTGTATTACTTTGTGCACTTTTTATAATTGTTTTGATGAATGAGGTTTGATTCTTAGGGACCTTTTTTCAGTAAATTTTGATTCAGTCTTTGAAATTTACGTATGATATAATGTATTCAATGATTTCAATGTCTTCTTTTTCTTAATTACAGTCCTGATGGAGGCTACCTGTACGTCACCCTGGTTTATAATGTTTCAGTGTCATTAGCTCTCTATGGATTGTTTCTCTTCTACTTTGCAACACGAGAACTGCTCTCCCCATTTGAGCCTATTCTTAAGTTTTGTACTGTCAAGTCCATCATCTTTTTGTCCTTCTGGCAAGGTGAGTAAATGTAACTTATGGTTAGCATTATTGATAATTGAGAAAAAATAATTCATGACATCCCTTTTTGGATACCACCTGCCACCACTTGCTCTGCATACCACATCCGAATTCCTCTACCTTCGTGAATCCAAATAGCCACAAATTTTGCACTCACTACAATAACATTTTGAATTAATTTCTTGAAACTACCCACTGTTGTGTGTGCTTAAATGATCAAGCTGAAAATAGATACAATAGAGCCTCACTAATGAAACTTACAGCGGACTACCAAAAAAAGTTTCATAACAGAGGTTTCATAGTAGGGAACATGAAACCCTTTTCAAATGTCCAATTTGGTCTTTTTTGTTTCATGGTTGCAGTTGCATGTTTAGATGCAGGATTAGTTTAGATAATTCTGTAATAACATATTTTTCCAATATATTTTCACTATTACCAAATTTTATTAATTTTATTTTTAATATATTGACTTATAAACTGACATGCAATGCCTGATAATCTATTTTTTTTTTAATACCTGCATGCATTACCCTAGGAATACAGCATGGACTGTATTCCTAGGCAGTGTTAAGGAACGAAGTCGCGACCGGCAGTACACTAGCTCTCATTTTTAACAACTACTCTATCATCGGGTTATGCGAGTCTGGCGAATGTAGGCAACCCGTGTGACATTCTGCTTTATTTTTTCGTGCACCTCCGGGCCATTAGATAAAAAAGCCAAGACATACCTATATTTCATTATTTTTTTCTAGTGCAAGGAAAAAATTTTCTTCTCATTTCGTGACCAGAGTTACAAATCCTCTCCTTGTCAGTATCTACCGTACCTACATTTCATTCATAGGGTGCTTCAAAGTAAGCCGCAAAAATTAAAAATCTCCGATCAGGATCCGAATTTATACTGTCTTCAGATTTGATTTCAGCAGGGAATGAAATGAAAGATCCGTGGATATTTAGATCCAACCCGGCCATTCGTAATTTTTGAATGATACATTCGTAAATCTAATTTAAACAATGTAAGAATAAAAATGTGAGTATTCAGATGTAAGGGTTTGAAGTTGAAGAGTAAAATTTTCGATGCAATGACTGAAAGAAAAAATTAAACTGCAATAGGGATCGAACTTCGCACAGCTCTCGTTGTCCGCCGGTGCGGCAGCTGATGCCGGCGAATGTAGGCCACCCGCGTGACATTCGACGTATTTTTTTCCTCACGATACCAGGGTAATGGGGAAAGAAGTCATATTTCTTACAAATAATTAAAATGGTGCATAAATGAATATACGAGACACATAATAGTCGTTGACAAAAACTTAAATTAGGCGTCTTTCCGTTGGTCAGTCACTGAAAAGTCATATAAGTGAGTACTTTCCTACTAAAGGACTGGTGAAAAACGGTTCATAATTGAGTTTGTCGTATAAATGAAAAGTTTCATAGGAGAGGTTGGAAATACATCGGGTCATACAATATTTACTGGACCAAAAAAAATGGTGTATACATGAGATCGTCGTATAAAAGAGGTTGTACTGTATTATATATACGTGTGGTTCTAGTTTCTTGGACCAAATTCCAGCTAATGAAAGGGGGTTGAATAATATAGGGATAATGCCTTTTAGCCCTTGGTATCACAGCTCTTGAATTGATAATGCTGACAATATTCTTCCATTTTGTGATGAGAACATGAGGCCAGTATCATGTTAACCTCCTGTATTTTATTCTTTGAGTGTAAAATGCATGCTACAGTCATTCTAAAGGAAAAACATCATCTATTACTCAGAGATAATGTAGTAATTTGATAATATTACATGGATTTATTATTCATGTGGTGTTGCTGTTGAGAACAACACCAAATGAAATAAATAAATTATTGCAAATTTAAAGCATTTATTAAGTTAAGTATATATTTGAACCCTGATCCCTCTACAAGAATGTTGTCATGGAATCAGTTGAGTTACACAGGAGTCATCAGAAAAATCTGAATGTGATAAATCAAGGGTTCAATTGTAGATGAGGTCATGCACAAGTGTGCCATTTGGAAAAATTATTTTAATCATAATTTGTTACAAATGGTTAACTGTTCAATCACTCCTTCATTTAGTGGAATTACACTATTGATTCCTCTGTAATTGTGGCATGGTTTATATCAAAGCAATAGTTTAAATTTAAGTGACTCAGATAAAATGACTGATATGCGGAACTTTTCATTTATAAGAAATCTATTAATTACACTTAAAACAAAATCTCTTAAAACTTCATCCTCATCTTTGTAGAACTTCTCTGACTCACCTTTTGCTCAATATTCTCTAAAGGTGTTTTGCTGGCTGCTTTGGAGAAGGCTGAAGTGATTGCACCAATGCCTGGTGGTGGTGCCAGTGCAGGAACCGTATCTGCTGGATATCAGAATTTCCTCATTTGCTTAGAAATGTTTGTGGCAGCTGTTGCTTTAAGATATGCATTCCCTCATCATGTTTATTATGCCCAGGGGTGCAGGCTGACAGATTCAAGAGGAAGATCAGTAACCATGCAAAGCATCTCCAGCAGTCTTAAGGTGAATTAATATTTCCTTGAGTGTGTAATCACTTTAATATTTCATTAAGTAGGTAAATCTAATGTCCATTGTTCTTGTAAATGTTTAAAGTAAGTGTGTTCAATGTTTTGAGGTAGTGGGCCATTTTAGTGGTGAAACAATTGTCTTTGGTGACACTTAGCAAAAATTGCATTTGATGTTCACCATAATCACTATGTTTGATGAATAATAGAATTAAAATTTTGCTCTTAATAAAGAAAGACAACGAAATCATTGTGGCAAATAAAGTAAGGACATCATTATACAAATATTTTATCTTTTTACATTAAATGTAAATAAAGCATGTGTCTGAAATTTTCTCTGAAAATCGACCAGGTGAGTGCATTTAATACCAACGTTTTAGTGTCAGACCCAGCCACCATCCTCAGGGGATCTTCTGCCATGGTCCTCAGCTGGTAGAGAAACACAGAAAAAGGCATACGGCCCAGTCCATATCGATTCAGGCAGCCAAAGAAAAAATCTTACCTTCATAGTCTCAGATGTAATTGAATTTAACATATGTCAAACTTCAGGACAAAGTAAGTAATACGTATATTTTAGTTTTGTCCAAAAAAATTTTTGGCCCGAGATACAGTCCACCGAACATGGGCCCGCGAGCGCTATTTTTCAAATGCGATTTTTGACAAAATACTAAAATTCTCATATCTCAGGAACGGTTCAAGATATTTTGCTCCTTTTTGTTTTATTTGAAAGATAATAAGTTTGTGATTAAAATGATATCCTTGATATGAAAATGTGTGTCCACATTCTCTTGCTGCAATTTTTTTATTTTATTTTTTTTTTATTTAAAAAAATTGTTTTTCTTAAAAACGCCATTCCTAAAAATTTTTATTTTTTTACTGTTTATCGGCACCATAGAGTACTACAATCCCTGAAAAGGAGAACTTCCACTTTTCAGTTTAACAGGTTTTATAAACAATTCAAAAAATTTCCAAACATTAAGCCAGTTTCCATTACCACATTCTCAGATATTGGTCACATAAAATCAAAATCTCTAATCTTACTTGACATTTTTTTCTTCTTAAATATGGGTAACAGACACAAGTTTCAAACATGAATAGCTTTCAAAATATATGTGCAGGTTAAAAAATGTACAGGTTCCGAAGCATACTTCTGTGCACTCTGCTTAGAACTGATTTTAACAATTTAATGAACTAAAAATTTGTTCAACCGCATCAGTATCTTCCTTTGATATTGAGTGATGTCTTCCTGTTGAACCAATAAGAACTGGGGCACCCAAAATCTTCAAAACATCGCGAATTGGAAGTGAGCACTGGTGGTGGTGTTGCTGTCTTTCATCTGGGAATCTATATCCAGCAGCTGGCCCATGTGGCAGCATAAAGTTAACAATGATTTCACTTAACTCACAACTAATATCTATAATCTCTGCAATCCACCAGTCACAGTCATACACACAGGCCACAAACATTCCTTTTTGTAGTTCGTGAATTTGAATATTCTCTTGGCATTTATGAGATCTTGGTTGGACAAATGAAATTTCTTCTTTCTTGCTCTTTAAAGTTCGTGCAATATAAGTTCGCCCATCAATTTGAGTCCAGACATGTGTCTTCTGAATTCCTTTCACAGGGGTAGTTTGGTTCGACCATTCTTTTATTTTCTGCTGGCGGAATTCTTCAACTTCCTCTTTGGGCAACAGAATCAGGTTTATTGATGTGTGTGACTGCACCACTCTTGTAAATTCCTTGGCATTCTGAATTGCAGCTGTACTTGGGCTGGAAAGATTATGTTTTGTTGCATGGTGCTTCAACAGGCCTCCTACACCATCACAGGGCCCCTTACCATGTCCAGTAGCACTGTATACCCACTCCATTGGAACAAGAGACTTTGCAAGTTAAAATAGTCGGTAACGGTTTTTGAAGTGACTAGGGGCACCATCAGAATTATGATCTTTTCTACCTGTGATTGCAGTGGTTGAATAATTTTGTGTATTGCCAACAATGCATGTAATGAGTCATGTCCTCTGTCATCACTTATAACTGCAACACTTGTGGTCTTGTTCTGAAAATATGTCACTCCTGTAAAAATTGAAACTTGGTCATTACTCCAGTGATATCCTTTAACTTCTTGTGGTAGAACCACAGACCAGTTCTCAGCAAAATCAGAGTGAAGCACTAAACATGCAGCCTCTACCCATCCCTTCACTTCTGCAATGTGTTCTTGTTGCAATTTTTTCTTTTCTTCAGATGTTGGTGTGTTACTGCTTTCACTGTCCACCTCCCAAGTTCGTCTAAGAAGGTATCAATGGCAACATTTTTCTTAATGAGTTTATTTTCTTCCCATGTTGCATATGTAACTTCAGAAGAGTTATCTGCTACACTATCCAGACCAAGTGTCTGTAAGTCGAGTCCCCCCTTTCCAGGGCAGTCACCACAGTCCTGAAACAAACATATCTCTCGTTCTATGTCACAGACCACTAACGACTTCACATGTCCAACCAAGGTGTCATATGTCATATCTTCAAGTAAGTTAAGGTAGTTGTTTCAGGCTTAATTTGGTGGAATATCATAGCGAAAGAAAAACTGGCAATTTTCCACAAGAATAAAGATATTTAATTTGACCGGTTTCGGTGTACAACACCATCTTCAGGTGAACCAACACCATCTTCACCTGAAGATGGTGTTGTACACCGAAACCGGTCAAATTAAATATCTTTATTCTTGTGGAAAATTGCCAGTTTTTCTTTCGTTCAAGTAAGTTCTTCAAAGCTACCACACAGTTCAAAATTTGCACAGTACAAACATAAACAGACATCTCTAGGTGGATGTGGAACAACCCACTTAGGTCGTAATGCATAAAATTTTGATCTTCCAATATGCAATGTTGAATGTTCCTTCTTATATATGGCAAAAGTTTCTTTAATGCTGCGGGTCATATATCTTTTCACTTTCACCACTTTTTCTCCTGCAACTGTCATAGTCATAATGTCTTTTTTATTGGCACTCTGGCGAGAACAGTCCCACTTATCTTCCAGATAAAATGACTCTGCAATTTGAACATTTGCGTCATTCACAGGATGACCATAATATGGATCTGGTTTTCCAAACACTCCTTTCGCTGACCTCAAATTTCTTGCCTTGTCCACCATGTATTTTGATGCAGATGGAATGTGGTGCAAAATTTGGTTCTTTGTAAAGGATACTGGAATAATTGTTAGAACTTGAACCTTATCATTGTAGGATGCACATGATTCAACAGCTGAACTGATGTTTGATAAAAACTCTTGGCAGGTTGCACAAGCTCCTTTTGGTTCATTTTCTTCTGAAGTTGGAATTTCTACTTTGAAGAGTTTGGTCAGTTTTGTTCTGGTATGCTCACCCACTGCTCCAGAAATGTCTGTGTTTTCTTGATGCATACATCTCATGAATTGACTTCACTGACCATGGTTTCTTAACAGGACTAACACCAACCTCTGTAGCCGACTGATTCAGGATATGTAGTTCTTCCTCTGCAGTTACAAAATCTGCATCACACACAACATTGGGGGCTTCTTGTTCACTTATTGTCATGTTTGATATTGTGTTAAAGCATTTAGAACACAAAAAGTCATTACTGGAAACATTTTCACTTTGAAACAGAGTCTTAAAATGAGCACTCTTATTTCCAACCTGAAGTCTTTTTGCATGTCTTATGTATCACTCTTTTATGGATATGAAAATAGTCAGCACACTTCACTCTCCTATGGCCCCAGTCAGAAGACATTTCAAATAGACTTTTCCACAAACACCACAACCCAGTCAGTCAGCCGAATTCTCAAAAACCTTCACAGGTACTGTTAACAAAAAAATTTTTTAACTACTCTCTTTGTTTGCCTGTTGACTACTGAACTGTCAGTTCATGTGTCCTCCCTTTTATATGCTAGGTCAAACATTTAGAATTTTCTGGTTAGTTTCAGATTGTTCTAGAAAGTTCTGTTACATTCTTTAATTATGTGGAAGGTTCCACATTGTCCTCAGAGGTTTTCAGAAGTTATCTGGAAGCTTCCACATTGTTCTAGAGTATTTTGTTACATTCTGGAATTATTTGCAAGGTTGTAGATTGTTGAAGTGTGTTCTATTATGATCTGAAATTATCTGGAAGCTTCCAAATTGTTCTAGAAGGTTCAGTTACGTTTTGGAATCATCTAGAATCTTCCACGTTATTCCAGAAGATCATTAATGATTTTGAAGGTTATTAATAAAGAAAATCCAAAAAAATTATCAACATTTAACTAGTACCTAACTTTGTTTCATTTGTTATTTTTAGTTAATCACAAACAGTACAATTTTTTTGAGATGGGTGTATTAAAATAACAAAATTATAAAAACTTGCAATCAAGAAATTCACCATGGAAGGTAAAAAATTACATTAATTTATAAAACCTGTTAAACTGAAAAGTGGAAGTTCTCCTTTTCAGGGATTGTAGTACTCTATGGTGCCGATAAACAGTAAAAAAATAAAAATTTTTAGGAATGGCGTTTTTAAGAAAAACAATTTTTTTAAATAAAAAAAAATAAAATAAAAAAATTGCAGCAAGAGAATGTGGACACACATTTTCAAATCAAGGATATCATTTTAATCACAAACTTATTATCTTTCAAATAAAACAAAAAGGAGCAAAATATCTTGAACCGTTCCTGAGATATGAGCATTTTAGTATTTTGTCAAAAATCGCATTTGAAAAATAGCGCTCGCGGGCCCATGTTCGGTGGACTGTATCTCGGGCCAAAACTTTTTTTGGACAAAACTAAAATATACGTATTACTTACTTTGTCCTGAAGTTTGACATATGTTAAATTCAATAACATCTGAGACTATGAAGGTAAGGCCCCTGCCTGAATCGATATGGACTGGGCCATACGCAGAAACAATTAGTATGCTAAATGACTGAAAAAAGTGAAAATAGACCACCCAAAACGTCTACTTTTTTTCTCAATAGCTCAGATTTGTAGGACAGACAATAAGAATATCTCATTCTTTTATTCTCTAGTTTCAGGTAAATAAGTCTTGTTTATGTTTTTAAGATCATGGACAATTCTTTTTGAATCTCTCATAACTAAAGTTACTATTTATCTTCATTTCAAGTTCATTGAATGCATGCATAATGTGTGCAACGTATAAGGATCAAATATGTAGCTGCTAATTCAACATCGTGTATTGTGTATTTTCTTGATTTTGAGTTAATTAAGTGATTGATTTTTCTTTGCAGGAGACAATGAATCCAAAGGACATAATGACTGATGCCATCCACAATTTCCATCCTCAGTACCAACAATACACTCAGTATAGTTCAGGTATAATATCACTGTCATAGCTTTGTTGTTAGATTTAAATAATGTGGTGTCATTGTTTTAGGACTTTTTTTTATTCCCCCAATTTAAGCCATTTTACGTCTTCCCCTAAATTTGTTTCCATTTTATTTTATCTCACTACTCATTTATTCATGGCTTTAAGTTGTAAATTATAAAGCATTTTTGTTTTTCTACGACATCAGCTTATTTTGTCATATTATAAGACAATTTTTTCAATTTTTAGCATGAATATTTTGAGTTTTTTGTGACTATTTTTGAGCTTTTTCATGTTCTGTGACAAAACCCAAAATTTGAAATTTTATCATCATCAGAAACCAGAGTTGGATGGGATGGTATTAGGATACTAAGAGATATTTTTTCAAAATTAATTAGTAAAGCTTTATCTATGCTCTAATTCCCTATGTAGCTGGGACATCAGAAAAAGTGGTGAGAATTCTTGCAAAACACAACATAGTTACACGTTTTAACTGTGTCACAAAGACAGGCAATGTCCTATGTAAGACCAAGGACCTCGTACCCATGGAGATACGAAGTAGAATCTATGAAGTCAAGTGCCACCGTGGAGACTCGTACATTGTCCAAACTTCTAGACCCATGAAGTGTAGAATGAAGGAGCACCAGACGGCCACCAAGAATAGACAGTTCCGCTCATCTGCCATTGCCAAACACTTATGGGGAAGGCCAGCACATAATGTGGACTTTGAAAATGTCAGGCTCATCGCTAGGGAGAAGAATTACCATCCCCCAACTCATACGAGAGGCTATTGAAATAGCCAAAACATCTACATTCAACAGGGAGGACAGCTATTCACTCTCCAATACATGGAAACGACTTTCACAAACTGACCAATCAGGACACACCTGGGTAAAACCAAGGCCTATATAAGATGGACAAAAACTTGCAAACCTGAGGATGCCTGCTGCAAGGCTGGCAAAACTGTAGTCTCGAAGATGAATCAACGAGTAGGACAACCCAAAAAACTAGCTGTGCCTACTGCAACACTCCGAGGAAGCCTCCATCAACAATTATGCATCCTATCACACGGAGGAAAGGGTAGCAGCTCTTCTTCATATAAGTGAAGATCACAGTGGTAGTCACAGAGACACTCACTTCACTATAGGCATGTTAACATTTACTTTAATGGCTGTGGTACTGCGATGTGGAAGGCAAGGGCAATACTCCACATTATTATCCCAGAGAGTCACAGCTAATCTGCTCTTTTCCTTTTATTTAGACATGAATTAGTCCTATCAAGAAAAATATTTTAGAGGTAAAATAGTCCCACATTTGGATCTCTGGACAGGGACTACTGGAGAGAGTTCATCAGTCAAAAGTGATAAGAAATTTAGTATAGGAATAAGGAATGTAAACACTCTTCAGACCTGCAGAAAATGGAGAACCTGAAGGTAGAAATGCAGAGAATGAACCTCGACACATTAGTAATTAGTGAAATGAGGTGGCCTGATTTCGAAATTCAAATCGGCCCAACAATGGGGCAACGGACACAGATGCTCCTACATAAGAATGAGACGAAGCCGATTTACACTCAGTCTCTTGATAACGCTCCCAGTAGGAGGAGTGAAACGTTGAGTCAAAAATGAATCGCACGCAGCATTTCTCGAAAGGAACAGCTACAGATATAGTCAAGAAGAAGTTTCAGATCACAGATTGAAGGGAAAAGAAAATACAAAATGACAATAACTGAAGAAGGGCAACTCTGATACAAAACAATAAGGGATAAAATATGTTGAAAAGTGAGAAAATGAAGAGAAATCTGGAAGAAGGATTATGCAAAAATTTACAAAACAACCTGATAGATGGAAAAATGGAAATTGCCTACAGGATGATGAGAAACCACTTCAAGGAATGGGGTGAAGATAGTAATGTCACAGGGAACAGGAAAGGAGAACTTTTAATTGAAAATAAGATAAAGTGAAGAGGTGAAAGGAATATTTAAAGAAATTATACAACAGGAGCAGTCTGTGTGAAGGTAATCAGAGAGGAAAATGAAGGAGAAAAGGATGATTTAAGGGATTTAGTAATAATATAAGAATTTGATGCAGCAGTAAAGTACCTGCTGATAAATAAAGCTTCTGTAACAGTACTACACTAGTACTACACAGTGTACATTTTTAATGGTTGTAGCAGGTGATTTTTCTTATCTCCACTAAGTGGCAAATTTTGGGACTCAGGCTAACGTTTGTAGTGTCAGTGTGATACTAAGCTCTGAAGTGGCTCATTCTTTGATGAAGTCAGTATTAAGCCATTTCAACAAAAATCACTGCAATGAATTGAGAGCTCTACACTTGTAAATAATGTTTATATTTACCTTTTAGTTGCTTTTTTTAATCGATTTTTGAAAAATTGGAAAGTTAAGCTGTCATCAAATTAATTTATATATTTATTTAATTTATGAATACCTTACTTTTTCTGTTTCATTTAAAGAATCAATGCATTATATTTTTTCTGACCTTACAAAAAATCATGTAACTTTTTCAGCGATATAAAGCTAAAAAATGAAATATGAATGTAATAAGGACAGTATAAATAATTGCAGTTAATTTTTCTTGTTCTAACAATGAGTTTGCATTTTAAATAATAAATGTTCTTAAATTTCCAATGGAGGGATGTCTTATAGAGAATTTTTATCTAACCTCAAGTACTAAATGTGCAAATTGTTATGCCTCGTGCATGTTTCAGAGCTGAATACCAGTCAGCCATATGAGAAGCTGTGAGCACTGTGTGTCTCTGCGATGAATGGAATTTTGCAGTGCTGGCCAGTTGACTTGCTGTCTGGTCATGATCCCTGAAAGCTTTCCTGTCTTGCAACCCCTTCTGCATTTAGGCCTGTTCCTGCATGATATCATCTGAATCATCCTGCTGCATTAAAATCCACATTCCCATTGTTTCTGTACCTTGGCTTCCCAAACATTAGCAATCCTGTTTGAAGCATAGACAAATCCAATAGGAATGCCTTTTCAAAACCCTTTTATGTTGACAATATGAATGCATTGTTATCAAGAAATGTGAATCAGGTGCCAATGAAAGACTGGAAGAGTGCATGGATTTTTGTCTCTCCCATCTCTTGAACACATTTTATTGCTTTTTGTTCTGTGGTATATTTTTGTTTTTAACACTTAGTTCATGATTGATGATATTTCTGTTGAGTTTAATTGATATATTTTTATGTTTATTTATAGCAAACTCATTGTCTCTTGTGATGCAGTGATATAATTCATAGCTTGCTAATTCACTTATAATGAGTATATGGTATTAATGCATTGTATTTTGGATGAAAGTTACTTCAGTAGGTAACTATTTTTTTATTAAATCAATGAAGGAGACTTTTGTGATGTCCATTAGTGGAGCTCAGCATGTTTTTGTGAATGTTACTTATCAAATAAATTATTTTCTTGCTTGATAAATTTTATAGTCAAGATGTGTGTGGTAGAAATATTTGGGCCATTATTTGTGATTGCTGGTTTATATTAATTATTTCTATGATGAAAACTTAGTTTAGGATTATATCAGGTCAGTATCATAAGGAAAAAATTACTACATTGTAGACTTCAGGACCACCTATTGCCATTTACTTGGCATTACTTAGCTTTCTTGTACTGATTTATATTTGTCAATCATTGTGATGCTTTATGGCAATTGAAAATTTAACTGAAAAACCTGAACCCAGCTTTTCAACAAATAGGTATGGGTATAATCAGTCATCATTAATCATTATAAGTTTGAATAGTAATTTAGCCATTTCAGGAGGAGAGCATAAAATAATCATTTCATTTTATTATTACCAATGCATTTATCTAATATTTTTTCCTATCATCACATGGAAGAATCAGTGGTTTGTTTTTTATTATTGTGGAGATAAAGAGAAAAAACTGAATGCTCGTGCTCAAAAGTGGTGTATCCTTAGATTTACTGTCTAGTGAAAGAAATGATAGGCCTTCCGACAGGAAGTAAAAGGCAGGAATAATTTTCATTTTGATCATCTGAAGTAGTAAAAAACTAATTATCTTGTACTTGCAGTGGAGTTCACAGATATTGGATGGTCCCAGCATTTCACATATGAAACAGGTCAGATGAAGTTAATTCTTAGTAGATGAGTTGTGTAATTTTTTTTAAAACTTGATAGCCTTAATTGCCACACTTGGACAGAGTAATATATGATTATCATTGCTGTTGATAAATGTTAAGTATCCTCCCAAGAGCTTTTAGAGACACCTATTTTTCATCCGTGTCTTACCTTTTTCATTTTAACCCATTGGCCAATGTATTAAAACTTGCAAAACTTTTATTTTAATTTTACCTTAACATGCCATTATGTAATCCAAAAGTAATAATTACTTCATTGTTCTCATGTAGTTTTTTACATTTTACTTTGAAAATTTTCTATTAATGTGGATGGTGTATTCTGCCCCAATTCTCTTCAATGTTGTAGTGGTAGTGAAAAGGATTTTTGTCTTTATCATTCCTATACCTTTCAAAAGTGAATGAGAGTACATAATGGGTTGTGCGTTGTCTATTACAGACATAAATGAAGTAGAGACTTTATGTAAATTGGGTAATTTTCTTCAGCATTATCTCATGAGTATCATGACAGTATAAGCTATAGTATGAAAAAAAATAATTGTGATATATAATTTTAATCCTGTTTTATATTTTCAAGTTTATATGAATTAGAATTTATTAAACTTAAGAGCATACGTGTGTAAAGAAGAGTTTGTGATTGAAGATACAATTTTCTATGACTTTTTTTATTTAGTACTGAGTACAAATTAATTTTTTTCGAAAGGGAAATGTTAAATAGTGTTTCCATTGTATATAGATTCTTAAGTAATTGTGGCAGGTGAGAAAATTGCCAGAAAGTTGGGGCTCTTGTTCTTATATATTCATTAAAGGAGCATTGATTTTCAAAAACCTTTTTATCTTTCAAAAGAGGCTTATGACATACCCAGGCTTTCTGTGTACATAACACATCAGTTTACGTAGTTTTTACAGTACATGCACAATTTCTACCATACAGTCTGTGTCCAGCAAGAGAGGCATTGATTGCTGTAATTTGCAGTTTTTCTTTGGAAAATAAATATTTTTTTATGTGGGACCCTGCGTACTTATTCAACATTAGCACTGATCTTTGGTAAAACAAGAGATGTATAGGCTGTCACAATTTTTTTTTTTAGATATTAATTTACATATTCCTTATTTGAATTATTTATGAAAATTGAAATTTATGCACTAGAAAAGTTTGAAATTTTGAATCAGGGCAGTTGTGAAATCATTAAAAACATTCTGTTTCCCTTGCTACCACCCCTCCTTACCATCTTATGCTTTCATCTTCTCTCCAACCAAAACAATGAAGGTCCTACACCCTCAGCCTAACTAATCCTTCCCATCAAACATTGCATTCACCTGCTCAACCTTTAATTCCTTCCTTAGTCCTTTCTCCATCTTATTCTTCCGCTTATGCCACCTTGAATAAAAAAATTGTTTGTAAAAGTCAAAATGTTTTCTGTGTACTCACTTGAAGATGATGCTATGTGTTGAAATATAGGAAGTGGATGAATTTTATTCTTGTGCAATAGCAAACTGTTTCTTCTCATGAATCTCTTCAAAAGTGATGCCAGAAACTTTTTTTTATTATTTATCAAATCAATTTTGGTGTTAAAATCACTATTTCAATTCCTCTTCCATGAAAATATTCAATTCTGCTTAAATATTTTGTGGCGCCTAATAATTGTTTAGAGCAATACACTTTGTTAATTCATGACTTACAGGACAAGGAGCATGCCTATGTTGAGCATGAAACTTGGAAAAAAAAACTACGTAAACAAAGTTGGTGGAGTAATTATTATCACAGAAGAAAAATAATGCCAAAAACGTATTCTTATGGTCCCTTTCATGCAAGTTGCCATTTTGTCATGCACACCATCACATGGTACTGTGGTGAAAATAAACTAAGATCTTCATGAGTAGTATTTATTGAAAAACATTGTATATTGATGACAGGTATGTCAAGCTAATTTAATTTGGTAACGAACTTGATGCAATTCCTTGAGGGCATGCGTAAATTAGGCATTTCTTTACCAGCTTTTATTTTTTTTAATTATTCATCAAATCAATTTTGGTGTTAGAATCACTATTTCAATTCCTCTTCCATGAAAATATTCAATTCTGCTTAAATATTTTGTGGCGCCTAATAATTGTTTAGAGCAATACACTTTGTTAATTCATGACTTACAGGACAAGGAGCATGCCTATGTTGAGCATGAAACTTGGAAAAAAAACTACGTAAACAAAGTCGGTATTCTTAAAACGTATTCTTATGGTCCCTTTCATGCAAGTTGCCATTTTGTCATGCACACCATCACATGGTACTGTGGTGAAAATAAACTAAGATCTTCATGAGTAGTATTTATTGAAAAACATTGTATATTGATGACAGGTATGTCAAGCTAATTTAATTTGGTAACGAACTTGATGCAATTCCTTGAGGGCATGCGTAAATTAGGCATTTCTTTACCAGCTTTTATTTTTTTTAATTATTCATCAAATCAATTTTGGTGTTAGAATCACTATTTCAATTCCTCTTCCATGAAAATATTCAATTCTGCTTAAATATTTTGTGGCGCCTAATAATTGTTTAGAGCAATACACTTTGTTAATTCATGACTTACAGGACAAGGAGCATGCCTATGTTGAGCATGAAACTTGGAAAAAAAACCTACGTAAACAAAGTCGGTGGAGTAATTATTATCACAGAAGAAAAATAATGCCAAAAACGTATTCTTATGGTCCCTTTCATGCAAGTTGCCATTTTGTCATGCACACCATCACATGGTACTGTGGTGAAAATAAACTAAGATCTTCATGAGTAGTATTTATTGAAAAACATTGTATATTGATGACAGGTATGTCAAGCTAATTTAATTTGGTAACGAACTTGATGCAATTCCTTGAGGGCATGCGTAAATTATGCATTTCTTTGCCAGCTTGTATTCAGGTGGACTTATGCTGTGTGCTATGCCATTAAGCTAGTGATAAATGAACCTCAACATCATTGCATCACATGCATGTTGTGCATCATTCAGCTTGCATGTGTTCGTCTTAGTTTTGCTCCATTATGTGGTAGGTTCTCTAAATCTTAAGAATAAAATATTTATCCGTAGTATTGGCATAGGAGAATTTATTCTACTACAAGAAAGACATATCCGATGTATTCATCTAAAAGAAGTTGAGGAAGAGAAAGTTTGCCACTTCTGATTTCAATGATTGCAGAAGAAAAAAATCTAAGCAAAAAAATGGGGTATGAAGCCTTCAGAAAAAATAATTCCATGGTATTGCCTCAGAGTATTGGGGAAAATGGAAATTTGAATATTTTTGGGATTATTTGAAGGAATTAGATTGAAGACTCGTGTGTGGTCAATTTTTATTCTAGTGTACCAAATACACAAAAGTGTGTATTGTATGTGAGTATCACTGAACGTCTAGTTTTATTTCTCATGTGGCAAGAGTAATTCTTCAAGACAACGATGAAAAATTTGAAAGTAGGACAAAGGTAATGTTAAATTTTAATTCAAGTTATGGTTGCATCCGGGTATATGATGCATGGAGATAATGAAAATACTCGCAGAAATATTGAATTTGGCCAGAATGATACCAAGGAAGTAATAAAGTGGTTAAAAGGAGAAGAAACCTAATTATTTTAGGAGATTGGAATGCTATCATCGGTGAAGGTCAAGATGGAAGAATACCTGTAAAATATGGCTAGGGAAATCGAAATGCGAGAGGAGAAAGACTTGTAGGATTTAGCACACAACACAAATTGGTGTTGGCAAACGCATTGTTTAAAAAACACCAACGGAGAAGATACACCTCTTAAATGTCCAGAGACAGAAGAAGATTTCAAATATACTACTTTTTAGTGAAGCAGAGGTTCAGGAACCAGGAAAAGAACTGTAAAAGATACCTGGGTGTATATATCAACAGTGACCACAACTTAGTGATGATGAAATTCCACTAAAAACTCAAGAAATTGAAGAAATCCATAAAGAAAATATGGCAAGTAGAGATACTAAAGGAGCCTCAACAATGGCTGGACTTGGAGAAGACAGTGGAAAACAAGATAGAAGAGGATCTGACTGTGAAATCAGTGGAAAAGAGACGGGAGAACAAAAATTGAGCCAAATGACACAGCAAAAGAAGTTCTGGAAAGAAGAAAAGTTGTCAAGAAGCCATGGGATTACAGAAGTAGTCTTAGAATTGGTTGAAGAGAGAAGAAAATATAAAAATGTGGAAACTGAAGGGCAACTTCGCTAAAATAAAAGAATTAGGAATGAGATATGTAAATGGATAAAGCAAGGTAAATGTGGATGAAAGATCTATGCAAAGATGCACAAAGCAACCTTGCACATGGAAATGTGGAAGTTGCCCACAGGATGGTGAGGAATCACAGCAGGATGCAATATTATTTGGGACAAGAATGGAGAACTCTTGATTGAACATGAGGATAAAGTGAAGAGATGGAAGGAATACTTGAAAAAGTTGTACATTGGAAGCAATCTTAGAACAAAAGTAATGGAAGAGGAAAATGAAGTCAATAACAATCATTTAGGAGCCCCAATCTTAAGATCGGAATACAACGTAGCTAAGGGACCTATGGGTAAATAAAACTTCCAGAATAGATTGATTATATTCCTGCTGAACTAATTAAAAAGTGGGAGAGAATACAATTAGCCAACTTCACAAAACCATCTGTGACAGGTACTCTACAGGAGAGATACCCGCAGACTTTGAGAAGAATGTCATCATCCCTATTGCCAAAAAGAAGAGGGCCGAGAACTGTGAACATTTTAGGACCCCAAGCCTGACGACACATGCCTGGAAGATATCGACAAGAATGATCTATAGAAGAATAGAACAAAAAGCTGAGGAGTTCATGGGTTCAAAAAAACAAGGGTGCAAGATAAGCAATTTTGGCCCTCAGGATGCTTATAAAGAAGAATCTACTCAAATCTGTTGCATTTGTAGACTTGGAGAAGGCATTTGATGTGGAATGGAAGTTGATGCTGAGGTTTCTGAAATAATTGGGGTATCATACAGTGACCGTAGAGTTATCCACAGCTTATATAAAAACCAGGTGGCTATAATCAAATCAGGACCCAGGAGTAGAGAAGCAAGCATGAAGAAAGGAGTGAGACAAGACTGTCACTGTCTCCTGTATTATTCAATCTCTTCACAGAGAAAGCCATCTAGGAAGTCAAAGAAAAGTCTTCAGGAGTGAATTCCACGGGGAGAAAATCAGCACGCTGTGATTCACCAACGACATGGCAGAAACAGAAGGAGATTTAATCAAGACACTTGGAAATATGGAAAGGACAATGGCTAGATATCACCTGAAGAACAATAAAAAGAAAACTAAGGTATTTAAATGCAGTAGGAAAAAAGGACCAATTTTTAACTAGGAAAACAAAAAATTGAGGAGGTGGAAGAATCTGTTACCTAGGAAGCTCAGTAACCTGCGATGGACGAAGTAAAAGAGGAATTGCCCAGGTGAAAAGGGCATTTTAATGAAAGAAGATTCTGCTTATAGCTGCAAATCAAGTGTGGAAGTGAGGAAATATTTCATTAGATCATATATCTGGAGCAAGCTTACTATATGGCTGTGAAGCATGGACGATAACAGCAGCAGAGAAGTCGAGGCAGGGAGCATTTGAAATGTGGTGCTACCGAGTAATGACGAAGATAAAATATCAACCAAGTGATATAAAAAGAACTCTTAAGAAGAGTGGGAGAAAAGAGAAGCCTGCTAAAATTTCTAAAAGGAAGACGGGACAACTTAATCAGACACATCTTAAGACACGATGGCCTGATGAAGACAAATGTTGAGGGAAAAGTGAATGGGAAGAATAACAAAGACAGGCCTCGTATGAGATTTATGGAACAAATAGTGAAGGATGCAAAAGAGAAGAATTATGTTAATATGAAGAGGATGGCCAATCATATGCAAGTGCATTAAGTGGGGGGAAAAGAGTAGAGTTCTGGAATGCATGAATACAGGCAGGAGATATGAATATGTATTTAATGAGTGATTCCATGACGGGAATGTGGATTAGACATGGATGGTCTAAATGTACCGAGAATACTAGGGAAGATTCAATGGAAAAAATGGAAGTAATTCAGCCATTGGTTGAAGATCTTCCACGGTACATTCTTCGTGATCGAAGTGACATGTTTTGACCAAAAAAGTACGACGATTATGTCTGTTTTGTTGGTACTAAATCATTACCAGAGAACTATAATGAAGCTATAAGAAGAGAAGACCGTGTTGAATGGATTAAAGCAATGAAAAAAGAATTAACCTCTTTAAAAGAAAATTATGTTTGGACACTGTGATCTGCCTCCCAACAAAGGACCGCTTCCATGCAAATGGGTATACAGAATTAAACAAAATCCAGATGGTTCTGTAGACAAATATAAAGTGCGACTAGTTGTGAAAGGGTTTAAACAAAGAAAAGGCATACATTATAAACAGACCTACAGTCCAGTCACTAGAATGGTCACCATCAGAGCACTTCTGAGTGTCAGTGCTAAAGAGAAACCCAGTCCAGTTCGATGTATCTACGGCATTTCCAAATGGCAAATTGGAGGAAGAGATTTATATGATGCATCCAGAAGGGTTTACTGTTGGTATGTACATCAAAAGTATGCTGACTTAAAAGGAGTCTATATGGACTAAAGGAAGCACCTCGGTGCTCAAATTCATGCTTCGAAGATATCCTACTTAAGAAAGGTGTTAGACATTTCTTTGTACGGGAGACAGTACAAGGTCTTGTGGACGTTCAGAAAACTGGGACTGATGACCAACTTGCTGACATTATGACCAAGGCTGTACTTAAGCCTAGACTGGTTAGGGTTCGCACTGAACTGGGACTTTTTTCAATTAATGAGGGAAAGTGGAATAAGAAGTAAGCAAGTGTAATCTGCAAGGACTGGTCTTCTTATTTATTCCTCTTTTGTCTTCTTAAATAATAGACATCACTACATTATACACAACAGTTTTCGGCACACTATACCACACACCAACTATATAAATGTCCATGGTCACAAATGAAACAAAATTACTGAACCTTAAAAAGTATATTCTCCTGTGTTTTTTATGAAAACTCAACAACATAAATAGTTTTTGGTTGCTAAGCACCATAAAAGTCCACTGAGTATCAATTTCTTTTTCCATTAATGTTACTATATTGCATGGATGCAGAAAGCAACCTAAACAACTAATGTTATAATTGTTGATTATTGATAAAAGTATGTGTGACACTAAAATTAATACATCCAGTCCACAAATATATTCTAATCTTAAAATGCTGATTGGTAGAAATACGGTACACGGAGGCATGTCATCCCTGCATTTAAATTACATTCCCTTTGACATCATTTGTTATTTTCAAGGAATGAAAATTAAATAGCTGTCGTTTACTGATCCCTTAATAATATTTAGAGTCAAAGGGTATTTTTGGTGCGTGGTATTATCTTTTGGTCTAGTACTTCATAGTAGAAATATTAGACAGCAATAGTTAACCCTTAGACACTCTTAAGTACTGATACATTGGCTTCCTGTGCTTCCCTTAAAATGCTCAGGGTACTGATAATTTGGGTGAAGATAATATTTTTTCTCAAACATTTTTCATTAAAAAAAATTGAACTGACTCATTTTTAAATTAAGCTGAAATATTTTCAAAATTTCAAACTTCTAGGTTAAATTTTTGGCTTGCAAAAAAAATTTTTTATGAAGATTAAAAATTTTCCAGATTAAGCTATGGGCTTTTAAAATGTCGTGAGAGCAAAAGGGTTAAGGGGCACGTAGCCATACCAGTAAAGCTAGTAAAAATCATTAATAGGAGGGGTGGGGGCCTTCTGTAGTCTACTGGGCACTTAGAATCCATTGTGACAAACGTGGCAAGTAGGGGACAAGTAAAATGTGACAACCCACATTTTACCTGTCCCTTACTTGCAGACAGGAGACAAGGGCTCCCCTCTATGGAGGATCACCCATCCAACCTCTGTCCGGGCCCAACATCGCTTACCTTTGGTAATCTGACGGGAACCAATGTTTCAAAGTGGCTAGGCCCTGGCCTAGCAAAGCTAGTAGTGCTGCATGAACCTTATTGCAGTATTTAGTGTTGTTGATGAGTGTAGATTGGTGAAGTTGAGTAAATTTGAAAAATATGACAGCTAAATTTGGGCCCAATGCTCATGACATGGAAATGTGTGAATATCCATTGTGCATGAGAATGTAGGTTAGCAAGTTCTCACATATCATAACACTGGTATGCAGAAATGAAAATAGAAACATTCCATTTGAGCTACGAGTAAGCTTGGATCAGTAGTCATTTTTAGTCAGTAGAAAGAGAATTATAATTAAAGTGCTACTAGAATTCATTCCTCGACTTAACATTAACCTTTCTTTTTTAAATTTAAATCCATAAAGCAGAACTACTCATGGAAAGTTGGACAGTATACATGTGTAGGAGAAATTATGAAACAAGCTGGAGGTTGAGATTCAACACATGATGATGCTGTAATTCCTAATGATCAGGAAATTTCTGCTTCCTAGGGTCATCTTTTAGTGCATGTATGTAATGTATAGACATTATTTCATGCATTTGAAGATCTTCATTGCAATTTCAGTGTAGTATGACTCAGAAAGCATGCAAGATGTCAGCAGAGATAAATGCCATAAATTCACAGCATTGCCAGAATATAAACCCTTCACAAGGCATTTGTGGAACCAAGAATTTACAAAAATTTGTTTATATGAAATCAGGTCATGCAGGGTCAGTTACATTTTCTTTATCTATACTTCTTATGTGTGGCCAAACATGGCAAGGAATTGAAGTTGTGGTAGAAAGATACACTTGCTATTAAATTTCTGCTCTACCAGCATTTGCATAATCAGTAATGGCAGCTTTTAGCCTGGTTACTAACCATGAAGGCATATTTTTATCTTTTTCATGAATGATATGAGCTTTTTATGCATGACATATATTATCTTCAGTTATTAGAGCATGCTTGAGTGTTTACAAATGTGCATTGCAGTAAATTTCACTTCACATATTCATAAGTAATGTATGCATAAACATTGTTAACACTATTATATTACTAGCATAGTAACAGATGTTATCATATGATTTTATCACTGAGTGTATCTGTTCTACCTGGAGGGCCACTGAAATATTACTTTTATGGATGGGATTAATAGAATAGAACTTAAATTAACTTCACTAAGCCATAGCTTCTTGTTGAACTTTTCTGTGGTTTAATATGTTTAAAATCTCCCCAAATATTTTAAAGTAATCAAAATTATGTGCATTTATGATGTCTGATTATTATTATACTGTATTCACCTTTTTATGATACGCAGTTATTTTTAAACTTTGATAATTAGAACTCAATTTGAAGCACTAGTTATATTTCATACTGGACAGTAAACTGAAAAATGTACACTAAGTTTGTTTAATATGAGAAAATCAAAAATAATTCTTGCATGTATTGAGTGTTTGGGATTGGAATACTCATATATGTATCACTGTACAAAAATATGCATGGTTATTTGAAAAAACCGGTATTCCCATTTGGTAGCAAGTAATTGCCATATCTTGGAGATGAACTTCTCAGCATAGGTTGACGTCAGAAGAGGCTTTCTTGGTATTGCTATACCTAAATCTATGATAAGTGAACATTATGGCCATTATTTAAATATGCTGCAAAGTTTGTACTCATCATCTTAACTTTCTTCCTGGAAATCATCAGGTGGTGCCACCAATTCGATTCGGGGAATGAGGGTGGCCAGCTATGATCCAGATGATCCAACTCAAAATGGAGGAGGAGGGATAGGAAATGGTGGTGGAGGAAATGGGGCAGGTGTGGGAGGAGCTAATGAAAATAGACATCAGAGGTTATTGCTTCCCAACCAAAGAGTTTCGACCATCAGCAATCACTTTAGTGAGAAAACAATGCTCCTGAGCTCTGATGATGAGTTCCAGTAGAAGAACCTTCTTCCTTTGCCACATTCTTTCTACATTGCCCATGCCATTTGCTCATCCTCCCACCTTATCTGAATTCTCCCAAGTATATTTCTCTGAGAGGAGCTTGAATGTCCCATAGGTAAGCATTAATTTGATAAAGAATGGGAAAGGTTTTTTTTTCAGTTTTATGCATAAAATAGCGCTTCATTGTATTGTATCATAAATGAATCACATACAGTTTCCAGTCTTGAGTGAAAAATAAGCTAAATATATTTTCTCCACAATAGATCAACCCTTATCAAATATTAATTCATAGATTAATATTCATTTTTTAATTCACCTTCCTTAATGTCTCATTATTCCCAAGTGCACTAAATAGCAAGATATTTTATCATAAGTGCCTCTTAATCAGTTATTTGTCTTTCTCCAACAGCCTTGAATGCATCATTATATTTACAGATTGTTAAATGAAGTGGTCATTTTTTCTTCTTATTAGACAGCTCTTTGGGTTTCCCATAAGATCATTAATGTTTTGACTGCCAAAGTTTCCAGAGAGTGCAATTTTTGTGTCAAATGCAATTTAATTAAACATTTATATGATAAGAACAATTGGAGTATCTTAAGGTTGAATTTATTTCTGCTGTGCACTGTATTGTCATTTTCAATGTTTACACACAGAAAAAATCAATGAAATCAAATAGAAGGCTTCAGGAGGTGATATCCACAGGGAAAAAATTAGCATGTTTGCCAATGATACAGCTGTTGTTTTAATTAACACAACGCGGATGCCTTGAATTCAAGGCATGCCTCATTACCCTGGGAGGCGGATGCCTTGACGTCAAGGCATGGGGTCCCGTTATGTTCGTTGCTAAGTAAAAAATTATTGTTATATTGCAAAAATTTTATGTTAAAAGCATTTATAATAATGTATTTATTCATATAAAAGGAAAGAAAAACTTTCGCACATGAATAAGTTTTATTGAAATAGGCCAGCATTGAGTGTGTTAAACACCGGTTTATCAGAAGCTATCCCGGCTGTTTGATTCATAATTATGTAGGTCAAATATTAAACATTTTCAGAACAATACTTATCAACAACGTATTTACATCAGGTTGCTCAAGGACAAAACAAAGTTCGCTCCACTGGCAACAGATGACACTACTGGTGCAAAGCTGGATTTCCAAACCTCAGTACAAATAACCCTTATCATCCCATGCACAGTTGACTTATATCTCAGTATTGGAATCATCTCACAGTAATAGCAATAAACTACAACAGCAGTCATGGCAGAGACTAAGGGATTTAAAGGAGGGCGGAAAAGACAATAGCCAGATATCACCTGAAGATCAATAAAAAAACTAAGGTATCGGTATTCAAAAGGAGAGGAGGCCAAGACCAATGTTAAACAAGGAAAACAAAAGCTTGAAGAGGTGAAAGAATATTGTTATCTGGGAAGCCAAGTAACCAGCCATGGACAAAGCAAGAAAGAAATCGTAAAATAGCCCTGGCAAAGAAGGCTTTCTAATGAAAGAAGAATATGTTTTCAGCTGGAAGTAGCACAGAAGTGAGGAAATATCTGGAGTATGCTTCGTTATAGTAGTGAGGCATGGATAATAGCAGCAGCAGCACAGTCAAGGCTGAAGGCATTCTACATTCAATGCAGCAGAAGAATGATGATGATAAAATGGATAAACCATGTAAATTACAAATAAGCACTAAGAAGAGAGGGAGAAAAGCCTTCTGAAAACCATAAAAAGAAGACGGAACAACTAAATCAGCCACATCTTTTGACATGAGGCCTGATGAAGATTAACGTCGAGAGTCAAGTGAATGTGAGTAATGGCAAAGGAATACTTTGCATGAGATATATTGAGTAAATAGTGAAGGATGTGAAAGAGAAGAATTATATGTGATTATGAAGAGGTTAGCTGATAAGATAATTGAGTAGGGGAGCAACTACAACTGTGTCAAAGAAATATGAGGATTGCTGGCAAATGATGATAATGATGCTAATTCTCAAAAACAATTGATGCTCCTGCTGTTATTCTTCAAATATCATATAATATGATTTTTAATTCTGGGATTCTCCTCCTGCATCCTGGAGTGCCAAAATTTTACTGTGTGAATTATCCCATATCACATCTTTGATTTCTCAAGTGTACGCAACCAGTGAGGAGGGTGACATGCTGATTAACTTCTTCAGTATAGCAATGCCACTGTTCGGGCAGTTATTCTTCAAAGTTGTCATTTCTGCAAAATTTCACGCCAGACCATGAATGTAAAGTAAAACTAATATAAATAAGGGTATAAAAAGCCTACAACATTAAAAAAAATAAGTTTTCTGAGTTTGGTATTGGTGGTAAGTACCACTAATTGAGGAAGAGTGTAAAATTATAACTTAAGCAGACATGACATTTGATATGGTGGCTAAATTATGAGATCTGATTGCATTCACCATCATCATGTCACTTACTAATACATAACAAATGTTCTGCTGGTCACTGAATATGACAGTGCTATATTATTGTTCCCAAATATTTCTTGTTTAAAAGACATTCTATACATTTTATCACATTCCTATTTTTTCAAACTTTTTCATTTCTTTATAGGCTATTGGTTGCAAGATAAAGGATTCACCTACATAGATGAAGTCACTAACTACTATGGCCATAACTGAATTACCTAGAGTAATTACAAGATAGAAGATGGACTGCAATCATTTGCAAATATTTTTGGACATCCTCTTTCTTAAAGAAATTTTGCAGCAAAAGAAAAAAAGCTTCGTCCACCCTATCTCCTTATGTTCATAATGCTTCGCCAAAAGTAATTTGGTAGCCAAAACTTTACAGATGATGCACTGTTGTTTCTTTGAATGAATGGATGCATATATTTTTAATGGCTTGATTGAATGGATCATGAATTTTGTGTAAATAGATGTTTTACTTATATGTGACTGAACATGTTGATAATTGTTGGATGTGATTGTTGATCTAGAAAGAAATGTGGCCCCAGCCAAAAGTGAAGATATTTTATTCTAAGATGTTAATTTGTTTGTGAAGATGTGATTTTGTGAACACAAGACTCTGTTTTTTGTCTGCTAGAATTTAGGCAGGCAGATATTGTGATTATTGTTATATTTAGTGTTGTGACAGTTTTAACTTATGGCTAAAATATTTGGATTAACTTCCTGTATTCTACAAAAAGCCCAGACTGAAGCAGCTTAAGAATATTATTTTATCAAGAAGATATATTTAACATGCTGCATTTAAATGCGACATATTACCACTTGCATGACCAATTTGTGGTGTTCACGGGGAAACATGACAAAGGGCAGACCAGGAGATGAGTGTCAATTAGTATACAAACTGATTACATTTGAAGCCTGAACTCGCTACTGGGAGGTTGTGGACTATAAAGTGCCTCTATGACAGGTCCCAGTGGTAACGTCTTAATAATTATTGCATGCAGAAGATTAGGAAGAATTGAGATTGAATGTAATTAGATGAATCACCGTAATTGCTTGCCACTGGAATAGTAGCTTGCGGTAACTGCTTTGTGCTTAAAAGAATTATGTGTGTACATGGTTTAGTATTTGATAATTGGAATATTGTTTGATGACAAGCAATTTGTATTTTCGTCCGTAATTCGAATGCTTTAAAAGATTATCTCAATTGCCTTAAGGTAAAGGTCAAGTTTTGGGTAAAATAGATGAACCTGTGGTGGAATAACCGCCGGCAACATTGAGTGACCTACTGCTTGCGGCATTTGGACCACAATTCTACACCACGTGAATATGCATCATAATATTTGTTTTGGAAACATTTTGACTGAAAGTTACCATAATGTTGAAGCTGAATACACATTGAAAAGCTGTTCATGTGATTCCTAGGTTGTGTTACATAGACCTCTGCAGAATATGCTGTTTACTGTCTGAATTCCTTGAGTTAACAAATGTTTTAAATGGGTACATAGTTTATTTTATACAAAGTATGAATGATGAACTGCCGAGTGAAAGAATATTCCTGTAAAAATTGTAACATTCTTATGTGAAATATATCAAAACGGTACCGAGTGTTACTTGGAGTACGACTTCTTTCCACCAACATCCCCGGATCTCGTCACATCTTCCCGAGGACGGAATAAAAATATTTGGTGAGGTAGCAAATCACATTTTACGCGGACCTTCAGTCACATCCCTGCACAGCCAAATTGATCTTTTCGAATGTTCAAATTGCATCAAAATGTTTTGTCCCGCATATCGTTATTCACCGGAAACAAATGAAAGGTAGCGCCTGACCTCGAGAGAAGTGTTGGTGAGTATAATATTTGCGCTTATCTGAAGAAACGAGAGAATAATCGAAGGATAAAGAGCTCAACGATTGTTCATTACTATAAAGGTATTTCCTTTATTCTGATGTACAATTTTTCCAGTAAGATATAGCCGTGAATGCTCAGTTAAGCATGTGTGACAATTCAATACAGTACATTATTTACGATAGCATGAAAATGGCGACCTGTTAGGAAATATTTTGTAGAGGTTGTTATTATCGTTATATAGTAATTGACTTCTTTATATGTATTATTGAAGTGTTTGTTTTCCCTTTACAATGAATACAATCGACTAAGGTTTAAAAACGACAATTGAACTTAGGTTGTTATGC
Source organism: Platycnemis pennipes (assembly GCA_933228895.1). Taxonomy (NCBI): domain Eukaryota; kingdom Metazoa; phylum Arthropoda; class Insecta; order Odonata; family Platycnemididae; genus Platycnemis; species Platycnemis pennipes. The sequence continues at coordinate 57,687,756 of OW121848.1, forward strand.
GAGATATGGCTGAATAACGGGTTTGAAGTTTTTCATGGGACACAGCTTAATTTCGGTTTAGCATTGTTTTTAAAGTAGTAGAAGTTCTCGATTGGCTCTCTTAAGCTGTGGATTGTCGTCGCTCGACTTTTTGTGCACAGTGGAACGATAATTTCTCTAACATACTTGTGTTTTATCGTTGGCCACAATAAAGTTCTATTAAATTGCCAATTAGAGTCACAGGTTAAGAGTTCTGGGGTGTAAGTACATTATAAGTCATTAATGTTGCATTAATAATCATACCTTGCATTAATAGACATTTAGGATTGGAATGTTCACATAATTTCGTTTTGCATTGTATTGTTGGCAAAGGAGTTAGTGGGTAATAGTTTTGTCACACGAGCACAGGAATTGTTAAAATTTGGTTTATGGGTATACTTTAATTCAGCAGCTTTAGTACTTATACCGGGAATCAACTCTCATTCATAAAAGAAGGTAACACCGTCTTTTTTTTAATTCATGCTATTGAATGTCAGCCTTATTTGAGTATTTTTTGGTGGTCATCGAAGGACATGGATCATGGAATTCTTGAAAGCGCTGTTATGCATGTTGATAGCTTTCAGAAAACGTATTTATTTTTCATGCATCCATTTTTTGTCATGCATGTAAAATGTGTTTTGTTGAAGCTCCTGTACATGTGAGTAATTTTCCCTCTCATGCATTATTGAGCTGACGAAATTGCCTTGCATCTGCAAAACTCCAAGCATGTAGCTTTATGTTTTGCAGTGTGTTTATTTTTATAACCCTTCGAAATTAGTTGCAGGCAAAAGTAGTTATTTGGGTAGGCTTAGAAAGTGATAAATTCTTGGCTAGGCTTATTATCGTCGTTCAGTATTACCAGTGTGTTGAATGTTTGTCATCGTTTTTTACTTGTAGATATGAAACCGTCATTAATATTCATTCTAAGATTGATAATTCTTAATAAGGTTGGTTATTTTACCGCTTTTATCGAATTGTGTTCCTCATAAGTATCCTGTGGATTTAAAAATTCAAATGCCTTTATATTACTTTATTAAGTGAAATAGAATAGAAATAGAAAGTTGGTAATTATGTATAGATATCATCGTTTTTTATGTAAAAGTTGACCCTACTGCAATCTTCTTGTATAAGTGAGGACTTATATGTAGTAATATTTACTGTGCGCACAAATGGGCAAAGTCCATGATTTTATGATATAAAAGGCATAAAAGGAATGTGTAAATATTGTGTATGTATGTGCTTTTGAATGATTCCACGATTGATTATTTGTACTGGTATAAAAAAATACGTTTTTAATATTTTGATAAGTGTTCCATGGGACATTTAATTCAGTGGAAGACCTTTTCATTATTTTATATTAAAGCTACTTGCTAAGGTGCCTCCTTTTAAGGATGAATTGAAAAGTATTTGTAATTTTAATGTTGAGTATTAAGCTATATTTGATGTTTAGTTTGAAAATTTTCAGTTGTTTTTGCATTCTTCAACTTTATTGAGAAAGATTTTGGTATAAAGCAGATTTACACTACAAATTATGGAATTGATGTCAATGAATAGTTCATTTTATTATAATATTCCTTCAGCACTGTCAATTCTATGTTAAATGTATATATTTACAATGTCTATACTTGTGTAGCAATTGCATAATTCAAAAGAATAATTTCTAATTTAGCGCAATATGTATAGGTAGCTCAGATTAATAGCTAGGTTTTTATTATTATGGTCAAGAATGTGCTATTTTAATTACTCTAAATATTCATTTCTGAGTAAATTTATTAGGTTATGCCTCCTGGCTTTTGCATTTATTTTACTTGCAATAATATAATGGACTGAAGAGGTTTTGAATTTTCTGGGAGAGCATTTTGGTTGTAACTTGACTCTTCTTCTGTTTCAAATTTAAGCAGGGACCTTTAACTAAGCCAGCAGCTCAAAGTTGTATTTTGTCCAGAGGGTCAGCATTATAAGGCTACTGAGTCTAATGTTAAAGGTCTTATTACCCTTCATTTCCTCAGTTAAGCCTTTATAAGTTTGTTATTGCTGTTTTGCCAAAATATGTGTAGTTTCCAGTATTGGTGAAAAAACATGAATTTCACCATGGACATAATATCTTATTGTCTTATGCATCTCTTAGAGTTTTGATCATAGAATTCAGTTGACCCATGTATACTACATATGGTAATAATCTACCTATAAATGAATGGATGATAATAATGTGCCAAGACGTGAAATCTGACATATGTTATTTTCCCTTGGGTTTCAGATGTAATTGTTTTCTGTTTACCTCTGTATAGTACTTCTGAGGCAGACTTTCAATACACAAGTAAATAAATTCATTAACAGAGTCCAGATGGCTCGTATCAACTCCATTTAATGGGTCTCCAATTCATGTGAACTGTTTTGATTCACAGGTAAATAAGCATTATAGGTTACAAGTTATGCTGGACTTCTGCAGTTTTATGATAAACATCTAGAGTAAAAATTACTAGAATATATTCTATTTTCTCACATTTTTATAACTCAATATCTTTTGATGTGATAAAAAAATTAATTTTTTATTATAAATAAAAAAATCACTACTTTTTTACTTTATATGATATAAACTGAGCTGGCATACTAATTTTGTGATTTTTATTAGGTCTTGCATTTTTATGTCACATAACTGTGATGTTTGTAGTGTTAATATTTGCTACAGTCTCCCCTCTGCTAGTGTGATTGTTAAGTGACTAAGTTAAACTCCAGTTTTCATTTTGGATTAGTGTATTTCACGACTTGATTCTTGCACATTATTGCTAAATGAACAAATGTGAAAAATTTTGCAAGGAAAGGATTGGGGATATGAGTTCCTGTCAATTTTAGTGGGCCTCATTTCAAACACACAGTTGTTGGTATTGTAATGAAAATGCAACAAAATCTCAAGTTAAAATTTTAGTGTTCATAGGGATATGGAAAACAGTCGCCCTTCAAATTTGAATTTCTTCCTGGGTATCTCCCATGAAGGTCCATATTACTCTGACGGTAGTTTTTCTTACATAGCAGTCTGTCTTCAAGTCAAAAGACAGTTTGATCTGGATACGCAGACTATAATGCCACCAAGATTATTGTCCGATCAGAATTAACCTATGTAGGATATACCTGTGGATAGAAATTCAAATTCAACATTTCATCGTGGAAGCCTTCTTGAAGAATCTTTTATTTTAAATCATATATTCTCTCTTTCATGGGAGAGATATTGTAAGTAGGGATGGGTCGGTTCGGTTCTCGGTTCCACCGGTTCTTGAGCTTAGAACCGGAACCGAGGCCAAAAATAATCGGTACCGAAATAATTGGCGCGAAAACCAGTTGGAAACCTACTCACACTTCGAAAGTGGAGGCTTCACATTAAGACCTGGTGAAATAGTGTACTTGATGCTTCAAAGTTGCGAATTATTCTAATTCAGTCTCTGAAAATGATTATTGATTACCTTATCTTACCATTGAGCAATGCAAAGTAAGTGGTAAATTAAGAACCGGAACCGAGAACCGAAGTTAAGAACCGAACCGGAACCCAAAAAAGTGGAACCGACCCATCCCTAATTGTAAACCCTATACGCCTTCCTGAAAGTTTATGTTATGAGCATGAAATGTTATGGAAACTGTTATTTAAAAAATACTGTGGGCTGGCATTGTCATGTGCGCCCGTACAATTGTGGTTGTATACAGCTGCACTCAACTATTGCATTTTAGCTATTATTTGAAATGGTGGTCATTAACCTGGAAAATTAATATTCTCTACTTTCTTAACTTCAGAGTATTAATCCTTTGATACTCTAGGCATTCATCATTTGTACTGTTCTCATTTGGTTTTTATTTTGCCATTACTCTTGAGGCATAGAGTGTTGAAAAATCATTTAGAAAAATGGCTTCCCAGAACAGGAATCAAACAGTAGGATCAATATGATGACTTCTTGGACTTCCGATTCTCAAGGCAGTTTTTACAAGAACTAATAGAAACTAGTTTTCTGTACGTGTACAGTTCATAAAGGATGGCATTCATAAGGCAGCCACTGGTTTTATAGAAGCTACCAGCAATGAAGATAACTCCCGTAATGTAATAAAATTTGCAATAAGGAACCCAATTCAAGTTATTTATGCTGCCACTTTAAGCAGTAATTGCTTTTTGAAACAGGATTACTGGAGAGGTGTGTATATCAACACAGTTAGCCAAAGGTCAATTATTTTTATTGAAATTAGATCCAGGAGAGCGTAGTCCTCGGGTAATTTTCTAGGAACTTAATTTCTATTCATAGCAGTGGTATTAACAACATAAATATTCTTGCCTTGAAGGATCTAGTTCTTTCTTGGTGATTTCAACTAGTGAAATCTTCTTAGGCTTTCCATCAGGTCAGAGAAAGAGCTGCTGCTGATGCTTCAACTGCTAACTCTGCATATTTCTCAGGATGACAGAGTTGGCCCTGTCAGCAGCAGCTATTTCCCTGACCTGGCAGAAAGCCTGAGAAGACTTCATTATATACTTGCCTTGGATAGAAATATGTACCTCTGCTGCCCGATCTTTGACTCTCTTTACACATTTTAGAAACTGCAATTTAGTGACATTAGTAATACCATTCATATTTTTGCACTGGTGGCAGTCTATTGTTACACCTCCCTCCTTAGGTTTCCTGTGAATACACCAAATATCTTTCTCTCTCAAGTGAAGTGAGATAACTCATGGTTTTAAAAGAAGTACTCTTGGTAAGCTTGCTCAGTTATTGTAACATTACTCGTGATTTAAATGTGGCACAGTCTGTACTTAATACCTTGAAAATGATGCTGTGACATCAAAATGCATTCATGTCTAAAATAAATCGTGGTCAAAGCATACCAAATGTGCTTCTTATTAACTTGAGCTGTTCTACAAAGCTTTTTTATTTGGCTAGTTGATGTTTTACTGAGTGGCTAAGCTTTGCCATGTATGTAGAACAGGATGTTGATTTTCTGTGCTAGTATCGATGAACAAAAAAATTGTAACCTTTTAGAAATCATGTTTCCCTCCAGTTTAGGCTGCATTTTGATGTGCGGTAGTGTAGCTCATGTGTTTCAAAATATATGTAAGTTGTCTAATGGTATTATGGAAAATGATATATTTTGATTCATTTTTGGGTGTATGAGAAATAATTGTGCTATTGCTGTAATTTTTCCAGTGATACCTTTGTTTTTTTATGCATTATCTGTAAAACTGATAAATCCAAAATTTCTTATTGAGCTGTTGAAATGACTATTCCTCATTGCTTTCATGTTCTGTAGTCCCATAAATTCCCTAGTTTAATCTTTCCAAGTGTCTTCTGTAGAGTTTGCTTACACCTAATCTCTTTTTATATATTGTGTATGAGTTCCTAAGTCTTGAGGCAAGCAGTATCATTATGGTGAAATAGGCTTGGTTCTCATCATGTTTCAGTCTTACTGGATGTATGGCTATTATTATCAGGTTGTATGTGAAGCAAATTTTTTTCCTTCTTTTAACCAGCACATTTTTTTGTGTTATCAGTACTTATTCATTCCACTTGCATCTTCAAAAGCTGTTCATTGACCAATTCAGTTTTTAATACATGCACTTCAGACTGTAATGAAATTAGTTCTTATATTTCTCTCGCAGTACCTAATTATGTTAATTGTTATGAGTATTGTCTAATTTTTAACTCTTTTTCATAATCACACATTTCTCAATGGATTCTCATTTTTAAAATGCAAATGCATAACAATTTCTGAATTATATTTCCCATCCAGGGTTCTAAGCTTTGTTTGAAAATGCATTTCTGTGAAATGCACATTATTTTATTACTGCAACAGGTCATGGGAGAGTGGTAGAGAAAATTGTTGGCTTTAAAGGAATGGGAAATTTATACAAATGCATAAAGTCATGGACCATCAACATATCCACTTGTTTTCTTTATGATTATAACTCAACACCATCTATCTGCTAGTGAAGCAATTTTAGTGTGGCAGTCATTTTAAGTGGTCATTAGCTGACGTCACAATCAAAATATTTTTGTACTATCTATTTTTATTGTGTGTATGAAAAACTACCCTAGGTGAGTTCCCTTAATTATCTATCCATGGAATCGAGACAATAGTAGGCTAGTCGGTTGAGTATTGGGCTGCTAAGCAGAGGCTCTGGGTTAGAATCCAGGTCAGCCCTTTGGACCCTTTCAACTCAAACCAAGCAAGTTAATTCCTGGGTACCAGAACTTTCTGGGAAACCACAGGTGATATAGGGACAGGAATTGCCCCTCTACTACTAATGTCTAAATATCACTTGCAATGCAATTAAAAAATCATCAGCTCCATCCTCAGCAAAAAGACCAACCATCAGATTGTAAATCCTTTTGTTTTATGGAACGATGAACTCCCTGAAATCCATTTTGCCTTTGTAATTTTTCGTCATGGAAATTTGTTGCATTTCATGGAGAATGAATATTAAAATTTGAATTTTTTGGAAGTTCAGTTTAACATTTATTGTTATTTTCTCAGTTTTTACTACTAATATGAAAATGTTGGAACTCTGAGTGACGTACGTGCATACCCTAAACAGTGAGGGGTAACAGTGTTTGAAGGGAGGGTGTATGTTCAGAAAAGGTCCAAGGGTTTTTTCTAATATTCAGGGATGAAGATAGAGTACATGTGAGGAAGAAGAAAGAGTTGTGAGGGGAACTAGGGGAAGGCAAAGATGGCAGGTGGGAAAAGGGTAACCCTTTGCTGGGAATGGGTCACCACCACCTTTACCTCCCCTAGTTCTGCCACGACTTTTGTCCACGACTCCTCATTCAAGGAGAGAACTCGCTTATCTCCAAGGTAACCTCTACATCTATAGGTTCACTCACCATCCGCAACCCAGTGGATGCACTCGATGGCTTTAAGCTCAGCCACGAGGCACTGCAATACCATAAGGGACAAAAATGGAGAACTTGTGATTGAAAATGAAGACATAGTGAAGAGATGGAAAGAATATCTGGGAGACTTATATAACGGAAACAATCTTTGCACAAAAGTGAAGAGGAATGCAAAGTTGAAAAAGATGATGTGGAAGCATCAATATTAAGAACAAATTTAATGCAGCAGTAAGGTCCCTTCAGATTAAGAAGGCTTCTGGAATTGATGACATTCCTGCATCACGAATTAAAAGTGCAGGAGAGAAGACATTGACCCATCTTTGCAAAACTATCTGCAAAATGTATTTAACAGGAGAAATATCCAGGGACTTTGATAAAAACATTGTCATTCCTATTCCCAAAAAGAAGAGAGTGGAGAACTATGAAAACTTTAGGACCATAAGCCTGACGACACATGCATCGCAGGTGTTTACAATGATCATCTTCAGAAGAATAGGATGAAAAGCAGACGAGCTCCTGGATGAAGATCAATACAGATTCAGGAAAAGTTAGGTTACAAGAGAGGCAATATTGGCACATAGGCTGCTCATAGAGAATGGAAAAGAACAAACAAGACTTTCATTGCACTGGTGGATTTCGAGAAGACACTTGGATTTGAATTCAGTGAATTTGACAATTGAATTCAGTGCTAGGAATTGGAGTGTCCTACAATAACCGAAGAATTATCCACATTTTGTATAAAAACCATGTAGCTGTGATTAAATTTGGACTCTGCTGTGAAGGACTGAGAAAAGGTACACTATCTCCCGTAATTTTTCGTGGCGGGAGCTATTGTTGAAATCAAAGAGAAGTCTTCTGGAGTGAATATCCATGGAGAAAAAATGGAGCTTTGACATGAAAACTATCCTAATTTTAATTTTTTTCTTAAATGTTCAATGCAGTTTTGGATGTGATACTGAAGCCTTTATTTATGTGTTGTTATTCATGTTATACTTCAGTTAGAGGTTTTTATTCAAAAATGTGTGGAAAGAGTCTATTTGCAATTTGGTCTGGTTTAATCTTCTAAGCAATCAGTACATTTTTGCTCTTAAAGCTTGATATAATGGTATAAAATGCTTTCTCTACTCATAGTAAGATGTGATGTAACCATAAACTAAACCGAGGTGTTCTTTATCCTTAAGGTTGGCCTTTTTAGTGAGGGTTGAGATCTTTAATCCCTTGGAATGTGAAATCTGCACATCTTAATAAAGTGTTTATTTCCTTTCCAAGCTGCCTTTGTTTTCTGAGAATGAGCTGGTACCAAGAAATCTAAAGCTTCAAATCCACTAACTGGTGATGCGTATTGGGCTTTCCCAATTTTTAAAATGGATATGTTTGTTTGAAGCCATACACTTTATATTACCTGGGTTACCTTACCGACCAAACTTGCACAAGGAGGTGATGATTTGAGTGTGTGTGTATTAAACATATTTCATCTAGAAGGTGTTTTATGTCATTGTAATAGGAAAATCCCATATTCTCTTGATTGACAAAAAAATTAAGTCCTGGTAAATTTGGATCTGTATGCAGTGTGATTTTTCCAGTTCATCGTGTGTTAATTGCTTAGTGTTAGGTGGAGCTGCATCATGTCATCCAGCATAATTTAAGAATTGAGGCAACAGTTTCTTTATATGTGGTGTCAATTTGAGATGCTTGAATGTGTTGAGCTCTATTCGTTATTTCTGTACTTTATGTTAAATAGTGAATGAAATATTCATTCGTCTTGGATTCCTTCCTATCTATTGGTGTACTTGTTTTCAAGTGTTGTGGCCAATGTAGAATTAGAAGATGTAGAAAAAAAGTGATGAGCACATGACTGATATACCTGGGATTCATTTTTGTTTTTTGTTTACACCAGTAAAAATATTTAAATAGTAATGCAACATGAATTTTACCTAACAGGGTACCGATGAGTTATCAAGTCATTGTTTGCTGCTATCCAAGCTGGTCTTACATCATCCAACAGGCGGCTTGTGCCAACAATGGAGGCACAGGCCCACGATCTTATTGGTCGCAGAGAATATTCCAGAGCACTGGAACTACTGAATCAGTGTTTAGCATCTCTGCCCAAAGGAGGTTCCATACCCTCTGAAACTGCCCGGCTTCTCCTAGCTCGATCAGAATGTTGCCTTGGATTAGGGAGACATGAGCTAGTTGTCTCAGATTGTAGGAGGCTTCTGCGTTTGGAAGGAAGTGCGGCACTTAGATTAAGGCAGAGGGCGTTTGGGGGAGGTAAGAGGAAAAAATGGTCATTTCTTAAACCTATGCTACATGTGAGGGATAGAGAGAGCTTATTGGTACCTTTTAAGAGTAAGAAATTTGTCATATGTGATTAGGGCAGTAACTATTGGCTTAATGTGAGCTTATTTCATTATAGCATAAAGTGTGTTCTTATGGCTTTCTTACATATATTTTCAGCCTGTTGGGAAATAGTCTGGCTTTCAGCTTGATTCTATATTAGTTCCATGCCTCTCAGCACCACTTGTGTTGTCATTACTCTTATGTATGTTCTTAGGTAAAATGTTAATTCATATAATCCAGCATCAGGTTCCACAGAGAAGTGAGCATAGTTGCGTCTTTACCTTGGACTGTAGCTTAAATACGTGAAACATTTCATAAGCAGTCATTTGTACTACATTCTAAAATTTTTACTCTCTAACATGTGTTGATTTTTGGGTAAATGACATATTTCTTGTATGTTATTTTCCTGTGTGTTTCAAATCAATATACCCTTAATTTAATTGGATAATAAGTGATTTCCGTGGCACATTAATTTTGTCAATACAGTACTAACAGTATTTTGAAGAAGAATTATTTAAAACCATTAATTTTGAAAATTTTGTTTTTGAAGCTGTTTGAAATGATATATCATGTAAAGTAGTTATCATATAGATAAGTTATATCACAGGCTTTTGTCATGGCTGAAGTACATAATCAAGAATTAATTGTGAATGTGTGTGCAATCTTAAGAAATCATCTCAGTATTTATGAGCGTGTTATGAAAGTCTCAGTTTGGAACTTGTTTAACATTTAGAAACAGTGCCCATTTTAAATTCATGTATTTTTATACACTGTAATCCATTGAATACCTTCAGAATGTCTCTGGAACAGTAGTCCACTAGTTTCATGATATTCATCAGGCAGGTTTTGAGAATTTGTTAAGACACCAGCCTAGTAAAATGCTTCGCCTCAAAAAAGATGGACTTACCAGATAATAATTTACATATACTTAGTGTATTGAGTCTAGATAAGTGGTTAAATTCTACATTTGCTAAATATTTATGAACAGTGTGGTATCCATACATTTATCTGCTAATTATTGCCATCAGAAAGTGGGGTACATTCCTTGATTTGTAGTTTTTCCTGTATAATACAGTAGCCCCTATGATTATCTTCTGCATGGAAAGTAACCTGTTGTAAACTGTAAGGGAATGCTACCTATTCAGTGGTAACCTACTGCCAAGAGATTGTATTAACTTGATAAAAAAGTGAAACTCCAGTGGCATCCTTTTGCATGCTGGCATATATTAACTTATATTTATAGTTAAATTACAATGAAGCTTCTTTTACTCCAACTATTGCTTAAAACAATGTTCAGTTTTGTACACCTTTTAATTAATGCAAGATAGCCTCAGCTTTGGTACTTAGGCATTCTCTTGGGTTTATTAGTATTCAGGGTCATCTGTGATTGAATAATGCCACTCTTGCTTATTACATTCAGGGTAAAAATCCGTGCTTTCAAGAATGTTTCTATGTAGAATTTGATTGTATGCCTGAAAAATCCAGTCCTTCAACTTGGTCTCTGTGCTTAACTTTGACACTGCTGGAATCAGTATTACAATTTTGTTGTTTTTGAAATTAAGTACCCAATGGTTATTACCTTTTTGAGAAATTTATATTGATTTGACTGGCCCCAAAGTTGTTTTTGGGCCATATTTTAGTTAGCATTTGCATCTTGTTCTCATAGTAACACCTACTATTTTAGGTCAACTTGATAGTCGAGGGGGCGAATCAGCGGAGAGTGTGGAACGTATATGTACAAGGGCTCGTAGGAGGCTCGTGCACTCCCTCCTATCTTTAAGGCGCTATGCAGAGGCTGAAGCAGCTGCCCAGGAGTGGGTGGCAAGTGGAGGTGGGAGTGGTGAGGATGGGGAGGAAGAGGGCGAAGCTGGGAGAGTGCTGGAAAGACTGAGAGCAATGCTGGGTACCACAACGATTGCTCCAAAAGGGGCAGTCGCTCCATCAAAGGTTTGTGGGATATAATGCTTTTGGACTTGATGTGGTTTAGCTCCGTAGTTTGTTATGTAGATAATAAATAGACCTCTGGACAATTTTTTATATCTCCTTGAAATGCTACTTAAAAAATTGTTAATTATACTAAAACACCTTAGCGATGAAAACTATGCATTTATTTAATGTATTTTTCGAGAAATAAGCAAAAGAAATGCCCAGAAAACACGCCCACTTTAAAACGTATTGTGATTGGCCAGCTGAAAGTGACGTCAGCTCCTGCAATGGAGAGGAAAACGGCGGAACGTACTGTACCTGTGGACGTTGTTTTCAACATTTGTTGTCAGATTTAGATATCTTTGGTGGAGTTAAGGAAGGCTACGAACATATATGATTTCTTTAGAAGGTATGGAGTCTGAGTTTGTCAAAGCTGATGCAAGAAATCTTCCGAAAATCTCATTATTAGCAATGTTTTCATACGCATGAACACCGCGTTTAAATGAAAGTTCGAAGAAAACATGATTCAAACGGAAATCCAAAGAGTTAAGATGGCGAGGTAAAAGCATGTCAGTGTTTGAAAATGAATGTTCACATTTGAATTTTGTAATATTCATAATATGGTGATGATGAATGTTTTGGTGTTAGGGTCGTTCGTGAGGAACACGACGATGATGCCATCAGCTATGTGCAGGTTAAGCTCGATAAAATGTTGTTCGTGCTCGTGTATGCCCCGAGCATAAACTAATATACAAGGGATATGTCGTGGAAGCACATATTTTGATGGATGGACGAAGACAAGTAGGTATACCTACTTGTCTTCACTATAGACTATAGTGAGCATTTCGTGCAGGGATTGCGTACGTCAAGTTCAGGACCATAAAAATAAGATGTATTATAGGCATCTACTTTATCCATTTGTTTACATTAAATTACTGCTCCAATAAGTGTCGACATCTCTCTATTTTCAGGCACATTATATCATTAATGTATCATTTGGGATTTTTTCAAGGATTCGGATTATAAATAAAAAATACAATTAACGTGAAAATCTTTTGTTTGTAGTGGCATAACCTTATGGTGCAGTGATGAGTTTTGATACGATTTCCAAGACCTTCCTTTGGGGAAATATATATTGGACTATTGAGAAGAAAGTGGAATAAAAAGACCCCTGATTACCGAATATACCGAGGAACTTGAAAATTTAACCTGTTGCGCAGCAAGCAAGTGCGATCGTGATCCTAGATTCTAATGTTGTGTGGTGTAATATTGGTGTATTTGGCAAATTAGCTGATCTCGACGCAGACGCAGTATGTTGAAACGTGCATCTTATGTGTTACATCGTGAAGGTAATGCAAAGAAATAAATATTCCCGTCTACAACTATTTTGGTTTAATAAATTGTTTTTACGTGCACAAGTAGCCATTCACGCATCCATCGTTCACGCTGACCTTCGAAAATTGAAATTGACCGGTGAAAATTACTGCTTGCAATAAATAAAAGTTAGGGCATCTAATCTTGAAAAGTATAAACAGCGATAGGTTCAGGCTTTTAATCATAAATGAACGTTGCTTAGCGAACTTTTTCAAACATGGCATATTGCTTGATATGGAAAAGATTTTTCGTGACATGTCCAGCACATTTCCCTCGTACTCCTATTACTGATATGTGCATGTATTAAATTTCCTAGCAGTTTTTCAATCAATGAAAATGCTTCACCGAATAATATTGAGCCCATATGTCAATCACATCAATAGTACTACTGGCGGCGCTTTGTTTTGACCTAGTTTCTGCACAATTAAGATACAATGAAGTTTAATTTAGCTTCCAGAATTGGTAAAATAAATATAGACAGAGTGAACGCTCAAAAATGCACACGTTTGATTGCATAGACAAAGTTTCATTTCGCTTGCACTTCTTTCTTCACCCATATTATCCTGTTTCGGGTAATTAAAAAAAAATACTTGTTGGGAGGCATTTCCGTAAGTGTCATTATATTTTGGCACAAGACAACATGTAAAACAACGCGTTGGCATATTAAAAAAAAGTGTGTTCATGAAAGGCATTTCAATAGTGATCTCCTAAACGCTTCAAACTTCGCTTAGAAATATACGCACCGCGACCGCTGTTGCAGGACCTGACGTCATTCAAGATGGCAGCTATGCGAATTACGTTTTTGCGAGGGACCAGCTCGTGGCGATTCAAATGCTTATATTTTAAAAATAAAATACTTTCTGTCAAAACTGCTTTCGCAGCAAGTAATTTTTTGGTTTAAACTCTACGAAAATGTCTTTATTGGAATATGTGTCCAGAGACCTATTGTAGAGTTGAGTCGATACCAAAATTTATCGATTCCTCGATACTGATTCCAATCCCTGAAAAATCTATTCTCGATACTGATAGAACGATCAACATATTCATATACAGTAGAACTTGGTTAGTACATTTTTGAAGGGACCGCAAAAAATGAACGTGCTAACCAGGAAAATGTGCTAACGAGGAAAGTAAATAATAGCTATTAGGGTAATTGTAATGAGGAAAAGTCGTCATATTTACGATTACTTTCAGAAGTTCTCATAAGATCGCCTCTTTGCACGTTTAAAATTAATAAAATGGGCGGGATATTGCCAAAATGATAAAATATGTATGGAAATCATAATGTTTCATAGATTTCCCTGAGACAATTACATAAACATGACGGCATTTACCCGTGATTGATAATGTATATAAGGAGAGGACAAGTTAAGCCAAGTCTTTTCATCTTTCTTACGTCTCACTCTAGGAGTAAAATAACCGTAAGTATGTCAGTTTGTTGTTTCAAAGCTTAGTAAAAATTAGGTAACATTTTATATTTACCTAAAAGTTGGCAACCGCTGTACCGGCTGTACCCATTTCGTTCCTTCGTTCTTGGTATGATACCATTTGATCGATCGATATATCGATTAATAATGCAGTTCGTGTTTATTATAATCATGTTTTTAAATGTACTGTAAAAAATTCACACAAAACATTTTTCCAATGTAGTCTTTTTTTATTGATTGTGCCGAGATCAAGTATTTTTTGCGTCGAGCTTCGCGTAGAGATCCAAAGCGTCGACTACTCCCACAACACTTGGTAATAAACGGCATACGTTCTCCATAGCCTCCACTGTTTTGGCTAAAGCATGGGGACTGGATCTCTCTCAATTTCTTGCTCAGTATAGTTTTTGTCCATTTTTACCAACTCCTGCTCGTGAATTTCATCAATCAAAATGGTCTGTCAAAGAGTAAGATTATTATTGCACTTGCTGTATACTCGTCGAAATTCACCTCTCTAGCAATCTGACCCCACTCTTTTGGGGGGAAATGAGTCAGTTGTGCCTCCTCTGCTGTGTCATCCGTTATTTCAGACTCTATATAAGTAAATCCAGCAGCTTTAAAACAACTGGTGATGTTTTCTTTGGTAACAGAATCCCATGCATATTTGACGAAATGCATGGCATGCATAATGTCTATCTCAGCTCAGCTGTTTGTAGAGTTGCCAGCCTCGTTTGTACAAACAATCTTTATTTTTGCTTGAAACATCGGATGATCCCTTGGTCAAGGGCCTGAAGGTGACTAGTTGTGTTCGCTGGAAAGAATTCAACCCGAATGTTTCTTAGGTAACTTGTTTCTATGGGATGAGCAGCACATTGATCAACAAAAAGTGAAATTTTTCTATTTTTGCCACCCAGTTTGGCATCAAACCCACGCAGAAAGGTTTCAGAAATAGATGTCGTCATCCATGCTGAAGAGTTAGCTGTGTATTGACAGGGAAAGGTTCGAACGTTCTTGAAACACCTCGGGTGTTTAGATTTCCCTATCACCAGTGGCATCAGCTTGTCAGTTCCACTCTCGCTGCAGCACTACAGAACTGTCAGTCTCTCCTTGTTTAATTTTCCACCATGGCGTTTTTCTCCTTTTGAATGTGTACGTTCGAACTGGTAATAAGTTGAAAAATAAACCAGTCTCATCGACATTGTAAATATCATCGTCCCGATGATATTTACCATGCCGATGATTAGCAATTGATTTACAATTTCGTGATGATTCCCATCACGAATGCGCTTTCTCTTTTTGTCACCAAGACTTCGGATTTTTTCACGATTACTTGCAATCGTGCTTAAAGTGGATGCAAGAATGTTTAATCTTCGCGCTAACTTGTCTCGCTTCCAGACACGTATTGTTATTCACCACGGCACGAAAATTGAGAAATGCATATGGATGAATGTTAGACGGTTAAGGATTGATAATAATCAACTAACATGTGAATTCGGTGCCATAAACAACTTAAAAATATGCGGAAAAGGTCTTGCGGGTTGCTTTATAGCAAATAATTGAACGTACTAACCAGGAAAGCGCCATTTTTAAAAACGTACTAACCAAATTATTTTACCTGTATTTTGTACTGATGGTACCGGGACGGAGCGAAATCGACGTACAAAGGAGGAAAATGTGCTAAGAAGGAACGTACTAACCAAGTTCCACTGTATACCTATTTTTATTGCATGGATGGATATTATGGCATGGATGTTAGTGATTGTATAATCTGTTAATTGTGAGAGAGGACTAGACAGTCCTAAATTCGCAGATCAATAAAGACAAGTTTAATTTAATTTTAATTTTACCTAGTTTTCCTATACGAGGTCTGTTAGAAAAGTATCCGACCTTTGGCCGGGGAAAAAAAACTGGCATACCTAGGTCATTGAAAATCTAATCACCCTCAAAGTAGTCTCCTTGGGACTCCACACACTTCTCCTAGTGGTGCCGCCATTGTTGGAAGCATTCCGAGAAAGCCTCTTTCATAATGGAGTTCAGCCTGGCTGTCGTTGCAGCCATAATGTCCTCTCTTGTCTGAAATCGCGTTCCTTTCAATGGCCTCTTGCGTTTAGGAAACAGCCAGAAGTCACAGGGGGGCCATATCAGGAGAGTAAGGAACCTGTTGAATCACAGGAGTCTGGTTTTCCTCCAAAAAACTCTGAATCAAGTGCGAGGAATGTACTGGTGCATTGTCTTAATGGAGGCGCCAATTGCCTGTTGACTACAACTATGGTTTTTTGCGCCGCACAGCATCACGTAGGTGGTGGAAGACATCTCTCTAGTATTTTTTGGTGATTGTGTGACCCTGTGGTGTGTACTCGTGGTGTACCACACCGTGGGAGTCAAAGGAAGCAGTCAGCATCACTTTGACGTTGCTGCACACTTGGCGGGCCAGGGACTTCTTTGGTCTTGGTGACGTGGAATGCTTCCACTGTGACGACTGGGATTTGGTTTCCAGGTCATACCCGTACACCCAGGACTCGTCACCAGAGAATATGGTGTTCATGAAGTCGGGGTCACTATTTGTGGAGTCCAGCATGTCCTGTGAGACTTCAACAAGAAATTGCTTTTGCTCCGTCGTCAGCAGCTTCGTCACAAATTTTGCCGTCACTCTCTTCATGGCCAAATCTTCGGTCACAATGGAATGTATCGAAAAAGTGCTGATGCCCACCTCTTCCGCAATTTCTCAGATAGTCACGCGATGGTCCCGCGTCACCACAGTGTTCACTTTGGCAACAACCTGGTCATTTTGGCATGTTGATGGCCGACCAGAGCGTGGCTCACTCTCCACCAATGTGTGGCCATCTTTAAACCGGTTGTACCGCTCCTTAATCTGTGTGATGCCAGTAGCATCGTCACCGAAAGCCGTCTGAATCTTCCGAAAGATTTCCACCTGGCTGCCCCCCAGTTTCTGGCAGAATTTGATGCAGTAGCACTGCTCCAGTCGTTCCATCATTTTCCTTGCAATGAAATACCGACGAGAGCACTATGCACTACCTCACTCAAATGCTGCTTGCCAGCAACAGACGCTATCAAAAGGTGGGAAAAAATTCACACATGCGCACGAAGGTTCAAGGTCGGCTCATGCAACCCCGCTTGATTCAAATCCATCATGTTTTCAGAAAAAAATAAGGTCGGGTACTTTTCTAACAGACCTCGTACATCATTGTAAAAATGTTCCATATAAATCTAAAATATAATTTTACAATACAAAAATTTGAATATACTGCTTACTGTGGGAAAAAAACTTCTGATATTGCCCTATGAAGACAGTCTGAAAACGAAAACTGTTTGATGATACAGAGTTTTGCATTTTTTCGTGCAATAGTATGTTTAGTAAAAAATTTCATGTTTAATAACAAAACATGTTTAGTATCAGATAAAAAAATCTCATAAAAGATTCAAAATAATATGACTCATGTCATAAGTTTAATTTTAATATGATTAGTATATAAGAGGCCGTCTACTTGTGGGGTTAACCTCCCCACTCGCTGCACTACTGGGTTCCTAAGAATTCAGGGAATGCTACCCACAACCGGCCTTTCACGGATGAGGGTCCAAGTAAAGTTGGGAGTGGCAAATCTAAATCTACATCATCTAACAAGGGAGCTCGCCGAGACCGGGGACCCTGAGGGAAGACCCAGCTTGCCATGCTGCCAGTGAGCCAAGTTGAAGAGGATACATAGCGAGGATGCACTCTTTGTGATGTGAGATGCATCCTGAACATAGCCACCTGTCGCAGCAGAATCTGCGCGACAGTCCACACAATGAGCAAAAGAGTGCTACTTATTCTTAAGCAGCACATGGTGGATAGTGTGTGGGCACTTACAATGGAGAGGAAGATGTTGGTCAAGAGGACCAACGCAAGGAAGGAGAACCCCATCTTCTCCTTTCAGCCATCTCGTCTCTTCCAACCCCCTCCACCTATTGTCTAAACACCACCAACTGTCCTGGAGTTGGAATGTTTCTGGAAGGATATAGAATAACTTATGATGGAAAAAGTTCCCTTCTTTGCACAAACACCTTGCCAAACACCTTCACATCCTTCCTATCAGGGACGGAGCCAATTCCTGGCTGACTGAGAGGTGAATAGTTTTAACACGCGGAGGCCCGGATTTTTTTACCTCCTAGAAAGCCCGCACGGGTCATTTTGACCCGAAGTTACTCTTTTGCCCGTTTGGGAGTTTTTCTTTCTATTCTAGGGTTAACCGTTATCAATAGAAGTTATAACACTGTTAATAGCAACAATTATAATGTAATTAATATTTTTGAATATTTTATTGAACATCATTAGAATAATTGATATCACAATCAATGCATATGATGCGATGCAGTATACAGTGGAATCCCGGTATAACGAGTGCTCATAATCCCTCGGAAATCACTCGCTAAATCGAGCGCTCGTTATATCCGATGGTGTTGAAAAAACCCACCTAATTCTCATAGTCGTTCGTATTTACAGTTTTTCTTTTGTTTCCGTGGTATTTGACGAAGGTAAACAGCAAAAAAGTAATTTCAGGCACATTCTGGTAGAATATCAACATATTTCATGAAAGAAACAGGACATTTTCCACTATATAAAATATTAATTCCCCTAGTTTCGATGTTTTTCTTCCAGTTCTTCTATTTTTCGATCGCCGAAGAAAGCTGTAAAGACAGCGTAACTAGTCAGAATTAAAATATTAGGTATACTGTGGAAGTTTTTGGATAATTTTGCGAATATGTCATGACGATAATATCAGGTTTGTCGAGTTTTCGAATGTTAACCAGTACGTCCATCAGTTGGGAAAATTGGCCTGAAGGTTCACTGAAATACGGTATGTTTCGGGGGTCGTAGATATTTTTCAAGCTTAAGCGAAGGCCAACTTACGGCTGTCTTTTTCCGACTCGATTAACTGGAGCAATATCACGATAATATATCGGGCGCGAACACGCTATGTTTGAACGAGCGCAATATCACGATATTTTATCGCGATATTTATCGTGATAACATATAGTGATATTTTATCGGGGCGCGATATCGTGATATTTTATAGGGGCGCGATATCATGATATTTTATCGCGATATTTATCGTGATAGTTATCGCGATACCTATTAGCGATATTTATCTCACCCCGATATCTTATCGTGCCCCGACATCTTATCGTGCCCCGACATCTTATCGTGCCCCGACATCTTATCGTGCCCCGACATCTTATCGTGCCCCGATATCTTATCGTGCCCCGACATCTTATCGTGCCCCGACATCTTATCGTGCTCCGACATCTTATCGTGCCCCGACATCTTATCGTGCCCCGATATCTTATCGCGCCCCGATATCTTATTGTGCCCCGATAACATATCGGGGCACGATAAGACGATGTATATCGTCACGCTGAGTTATCGTTATCGCCACCTTATGATATGCTAAAATTATCGTATCCCGATATTGAATTATCAATATCGCCCATGCCTAGACCTAACTCCCTCTCCTACTCTCATCTTGCTCGTCGTCTGCCCACTCCCACTGATGACTGGGCCTAACATTAGAAGAACGTAAAATGGGAGCGCGCAGAGCGAACTGAAGGCCGTAAATCGTTAATGTTTGGACATAACTGGCTTTAGCTGTTGTAGATATGGCACTCGTCTTGTATTTTTAGTTTAATTAGCAGATAATACAAAACCCAATAGTTAATTTTTGCTAGGCGGTGCATCGCCCTCGAGAGATATCTGTCGTAATACCGAGCGTATACCGTGGAAGGAACTTTTTGGCCTCGCTATATCCACTTTATTTTACATGTAAAACATAGGCCTTTTGGCGGTACAAAGACAATCACTCGCTATAACGCGATTCTCGCAATAAGCCGTACTCACTATACCGGGCTTCTACTGTATTTACCACACACCGGCCTCTTGTAGCTGTAGCACGAATCCATTGTCTTCTTTTCATGTCTCTTGCTCATAGATATAATACACTTCCTTCTTTTTTTCATGAAGGGAATTTTAATCTACAATATTGAGCGAAATATTGCGCTATACCCTTGACTGTTTGTAATCCTCGCATAGTTCAGAGGCCATTGTAGCAGAAATTTGTGCCGAGATATTTCTATCCCTGTAATTTCACGGTAAAGCAGCCTTGGGTTTATGGCTGAGAGAGCCAAAATATTGTAAAACATTGATACTGGCCAAAGGCGTGTACAAGCTCGCAGAGTGTACTTAGGCGCCATTTGATCTAAACAGTCAACGCCACTTTTCGTAGCATCATAAAATAGCACTGTTTCTGGAAGTTTATTTTGCCCTGTGGAAATGGAAACATAGGGGTGCATTATACTCAATACCAGTACATACTTTTTCTTCCTACACTGACATGCAGTAAGCATCATGTCATCAGACTTTGGAACGGTAGTGGAATACATAAAGGTATTGCATTACACATGTATTTACTATCAGCATCAGCTAGAACCCAGAATTTTTTACGAATTTTATCTGTCGGGAAAATGGGCGGATTCCCTTCCTGGATGTCATGGTGGAAAAGAAGAGAGACGGAAGCCTGGGGCACTCAGTCTACCGGAAGAAGACCCACACTGACCGATATTTACATGCCTCTTCCCATCACCACCCCTCTCAGAAAGTTGGTCTGCTGAAAACCCTGATTCACCGTGCAAAAACCATCTCCGACCAGGGTTCCCTCCAAAAGGAAAAAGAACAAATTGTCGAGGCACTACATAAGAACGGCTACAGAAAGGAGATGGTCCTAAAAAGAACCTTTTGGAGTGACTTCAAAGAAAAGAGAACCACCGAAGATTCTCCATGAGAGAAACCCGCAGCATACGCCTCCGTCCCTTATGTGGCGGGAACCACGGAGAGAATCGCCCGAATCCTGGCCAAACACAATGTGAAGACGAGGTTCACTTGCTGTGGGAAAACAGGCGACCATCTGCCTAAACCGAAGGACAAGATCTCCCGTTTACTTCACGAGGGAGTATACCAGCTCCAATGCTCCTGTGGAAAATCCTACACAGGACAGATGGGACGATCAATCAAAACCAGAATAAGAGAACATGAATGCGCTACGGAGAAGAAGCAGTTCCGCCTTTCCGCCATCTCGGAGCATGTGTGGTCCGAACCTGGCCACACGGTAGACTTCGAAAAAGCTAAGGTCATCTGCAATGAAAGCCGCTATTACCCCAGGCTAATCCGTGAAGCAATAGAAATTACGAAACAGCCACAAAATTACAACAGGGAAGACGGCTACATGCTGGCTAACTCTTGGAAAAGAGTTTTCAAATTCGACGACCAATCAGAGGTCACCTGTGACCACAAGAATAACAGGACCAATCAGAGACGACCTACGACCCCCAAGCCCTTATATAAGACGCCAATTTTGAAGCATCGACACTTCTGACCTGAAGATGCCAGCAGGATGGCTGGAGAAACTGTCATCACCCTGACACAATACGACGCGGAGGAACGCCCGAAAGCCGTTACCAGTGTTGAGAAACGCCGCGGAAACTTCAGATCCAATTTGAAAACTTGTCTTTTTAGGGATTGGTATGATCAAATACCTTTCTGCTAACTGGGAAATTGTTGAACTTGAAATCAATTGTGATTGGATGAAGTAGATCACTACTAGTCCTTTGCATGCCCACTTTTCCAAAAGGGTTAAAAACAACAGTTTTTTGCCGCTTGTAACTCAAGAAAATCGATGGATCGAAGAGTGGAAAAAGTATGGGTCATTTTATTTCACTAACTCCTATTAGATTCTGCAATAAAAAACTTATGGTAAACAACCCTGTTCTCTGTTAAGGTCAGAGAAGAATTGTGCCATCAGAATGGGAGGCCAATACTCTAGCCAACTCACCAACCTCTTCCTCCTAATAAGCCCTTGTGATTACACGCAATAGGGTTTCATCAATTAGTAAATGGCAGGGCTTTCAGTATTCGTGCATTTACTGAATAGAAAGCAGTGGCACCGGAAAAATATTTAGGCAGTGTATGAGCCACCTTACCTTGTAATGCTGGTGTGACTGTCATAATATCCATTCTCTCTCCTCAAGGAAGACGTCAGTTTAAATGAAAACTGGAACTATGGCATGCGCATATTTTGCATGGTGACTCATGAGAAATGCATTAAGTGGTGAACGTATTCTTTGAATTTGTTCAAAATATTTTGGTTTTTTAAGATGTAGGAACTCTGTTATGCACTGTTGCTACACATTTCTTGACCATGTGTCAGAGTCCTGCCTAGCCAAAAAATAGGGTCATCACATGTTAATCTGCCATGTGGTAGCATAGTGGACAGTGTGTGGGGTTCATAACCTCAAGCTATGTGATTTTCTGAGTACAAAATTATTCTATGAGACTGCATGTGGCCAAGGGTGAGAACCCCTTTTTCTGAAGAACCCCTTACTGCAAGGAACCCTCCTATATACCATGGTCCTTAGTACTGAATAAGCTCCGCTTTTACAAGCAGATCAACCTTTGGGTTTAACACAGGTTAGATGCTTATTGTTTCTGAATCAGAGGTCATCCCCTGATTGACTTAAAAATGTTTCGAGAAATGTAGAATCTTTGAGTATAATGTCTGGTATATATGTATCAGCATTCGCTGTCTATACAGTGGAACCATGGTAGTATGAGTATGGCCTATTGCGAGACCCCCCGCCATTACGAGAGATTGCAGGGGCACCGTCAATTGACCCTATGATTGCCATGTAAAAAATACAGTTTTTACGAGACCCTTTTGGTGTTGGTCCCCGCCATTGCGAGAGTTTCCGTCACCGGCAAACAAACACCAAAATAGGAGAACATCTAATCCATTGCCATAGCTTGCGATCTGTTAGCAATGCAGCTAATATGAAGTGGTATGTATCAACTGCACGTTATAAATCACCATCTGATTAATTTATTGTTAATATTGATGGAAATACTGCAGCATTAGCCTTTACAAATACGTATTTGATCTTCTTTTGTTTCCCGGGTGGTCGAGAGCACCTTCGCATGTCTGTGAGTTGAGATCATTTCCAAGATAGACACCATGGCTAAAACGCAAAACACGCGTTGGAAGGGAAAAATGGCAAGCTACTCAATTGTCTCTCCTAAATTTGTTTTCATATTTTCTTTCACTCTATATTTATCAATGTTGAACATTTTCGTGAGTTAATTTTATAATTTACGAGATTATTGAAGCTGGTACATAACTGCTTGATGTATATGTGATGAACATGGTGCCAAAGGAGTAGCGCTGTTAGTTTATTCACTTTCAATACATCTATATTCCTTTCTATGTTTTGCTGCCATTTTTGAGCTATTATATGAATTAATATTTAACACATTAGTTGGTATATGAGGGCTCTTTATTAGGCCCATTTTTTTAGTCCTTTGTATCATACTACTGTTGTGCATAACTCACTCACTCAGCAATTCAACCCGAAGGTTGGTTTTGATAGGTGAGAGTAGAGCTCACCCCGTATTAAGCCAATGGCGTGTGAAATTCAGACATTCAGGGTAGGGGGACCAGTTCCTTTTCCTGGGCTACCTGCAATTTCCTACAAAGTTCTTACACGCAGAAAATTGAATTGCGAGGATTTTAGATGGGGGTGTCCAGAAAGGCTCTTGAACCTGGGACCCTCCGGTCAGTAGCTCAGTGCTCTACCCACTAGGCCACCACGACCCCCATTGTGCATAACACCCGACAAAATTACTGTAAGTACGTCGAGGGCCTAACGAAATCTTTAAAAAGAACTTATTGTGATACATCCACTATTTCAATAAAATTGTTATGCATGGTAAAGCAGATTGTTTTTCGATGTGGACATTACATCAGATGAAAGAAAACCCCCTCCAAGGCAGGCAAGATCCCTTCCACCACTTCCTTGTTCCCTTTTCATCTGCTGAAACAAATGCGATACCTTATTCCAAATGGCTTCTGCGAAATGTGCAAAGAACGTGAATATACTGTTCATAAAAATTAAGGCCAACCAAGGGAAATCATAAAAGCTAGTAATAAAGGTGATACAATTTTGATAAATCAGTTATGGTTTAAATTTTTGGTGAAACTAGTTACACAATTATGGAATGAACATTAGATAATGGAACAAGCATTAGAAAAGGGTTGCTTCGTTAGTTGTGCATTTGGGAAAATGTCAGCAAATCGAGGCTTTTTGCATATTTTGGAGCAGGTACGGTGCTTTTTGATCCATTGGTTAAGTGGTAAATTAAGTAGGGATATGAATTACTTCAAAAACTTCCTTCTTCCTTCGGGATTTGTGCGCAGACTCTCCAGATGGAAATACTTCCACCACCAAACCAACCTGATTCCTAGAAAATTGTTGACAATAGGTGTCATGGAGATTATTTACACCAACCTCGGTAAGACGATACTTCACTATAGCGAGGGTTTTCTTGGGCTCCGTGAGGTCTCGTTTTAAAGAGGTTGCACTGTATTAAGTTCAATCGTGTGAGTTATCCTGTTTGTCAATGTGTCTCATGTAGAGGGAGATGGCTGTGTCATTGGCCTCATTCAACTGCTGGGTGCCAATTATGGTTCTTTTGCCATTGCATGCAATTGTTTTGTTACAATTCACCTATATGGATGGTATGTTGCAAAGGAATTTTGGTTCTGTGGTTGTTATAAATCAATTGTTTACTGTTTGTTAACTGTTTTCTTTGTTATTATTAGTCCTTTGTAATTGGCCTTGTGCTGTTTTTGGACTGCATTAAATAAATAAATAAATAAATATTATTTGTGCATTTTGAGGAAGATACCAGTCCTTAGAGCTTCTGGTATGAAATGGAACCAGGTTATTATAATGGTTACCACTGATTGGAATGAAAAATAGCCATCAGAAAGAGATTGAGTTTAAGAAAATTAAAATATATAGCAGGTAATTATTTAAGTCTTCTCATGAAACTAATCAACAAGTTCAGCACTAAAATTCATTCTAATGTATAAGTTCAATGAACCTGTGGAATTCTAAATTAATTTAAAAAACAACCTATTGTCTTATTTGTGGTCAAACCTGTGGTTAGTGCACTAAGATATTGTAAAGTGGGGAGGTTTTTTTTTCCCTTTTTGGCAAATAGCTGTGAACAAATTATTTAATGGCATTTATTTTTGCTTTTAATAGGTCAAAGCATCTGCCGCTGCCAGTGCTGCATGGAACCGTACCACCCGCAACCAACATCCTCAACGTGTTGCCGCCCCAGTAGTTTTAACCTCTGGTGCTCGAAGAACTCCCCCGACTGAGGGAGTGAACCGTGTCAACATGAATCAGAGTAATAACAGTGGTGATGGAAACAGTGTGTCTCAGCCAACAGTGAATGGTTTTCACAGAGATGGAGATGATGGAAGTGGGGGTGAAGAGGAGAGGGAGAGGGGACAGAGTGGTGAGAGGCACAAGAGTAGTGTTGGTGATCAAAATGAAAGACAGTCTTTTGGCTGCCCTTATTGTCGAATGTCCTTTGAGGACCAGCCAGCATTGGTCAGGCACTGCCGTGGGGAGGCCCATCAAAGGGCAGTGGCATCAGATGAAGGGCAAGAGTGGCAGTATCGCCCTCCTCCTCGAGGAATATCTCTCAGGTTAGAGTCCAGCTCAATAATTAATGCATTTTACTTTTGATGGTTAACACAATGCAAGTATTAATTTCTATGGTTTTTTATACTGTCTTGGTGTATTTTAGGCATTAATGTAGGAGTTTTGCTCATGGTAGGCCCATGGATCAATTACTGGTGTGAAGTGAATATGGCTCATCCATGTTTATTGATACAGAAATCCATGGTTGACTTGAGAGAGATGCTGTATTTTGCTAAAGAAATACCATAATAGTCACGACAGTTGTTTTAAAAATCTTAAGAGGTTATATTAGTTACAAAAATGCCAAAAGATACTGGGATATATCGAGTTGCTGGCATCATAATAAGACACATGGAGATAATGACTCCAATGGTTGATACGAAGATTTCTTGATATTTTTGACATGTTTGCACTAGCTAGCATGTTTCTGAATCACATTGCAATTTTTCATAATTGTATCCATTGTAAGGACCGGTAATCTTAGATGTTTTGCTGAATCAATGCCAGTTACAACATGAGAATCCATAATTTTTATTTACACCTAAAAATATTCTAGTTGCTGCAAAGGCTCTAACGGTGATTAGAAGATGACTCAAGGGTTTCCGGTTTTTTCTGTGTTGGTTTATCCTACTAGATGGCAGTTTGGCACGCATTCCAGATGACATCTTCTGGTCCGAAGTAGGAAATATATGGTACGAAGATATAGGAAATATATAGAATGAAGTATAGGAAATTTGATGGGATCCAATCTTTGGACCTGATGATGTGGAATGGAATGCTGACGAAACTGCCGACAAGGGGGATGAGCCAACGTGGAAGAAACCCGAAAACCCTTGAGTCATCTGAAAATATTGTAATTCGCTTCCATTTCCCATTTCCAAGTAAAATAAAATTTACTTTCCGGAGTAATTAATGATAACATAACTCATGAGAATATTGATTGAGAAGCTACCTCACTAGTCGGCCAGCACAAGCAGTTATCCAACTTCAAAAATTTCTCAACAAAATAATTTTATTTATTCAGTGCGGTTTTCTCGCGATAAAACAAGCTTCAATAAGTTTTGCTTTGTAGTAACTTGTGTTAAAACTGTTGAATCAATGCAGCTCAAATGGTCTGACGAATGATCCCCTGTTATCGTCCACCAGTTCAGTATATATTTTTACCATTTCATAATGTTTGGGTAAAATTTATTTTCACTCTTCATAATATGAACTTCGGTACAGTTTAAATATACTCCCGCAGGTGTTCTTAAATTATAAATTGTTACGATGGATTGATCCAGGTTTTTTGTCGGATCTGGAACCGGATCGTTGCCTGGATTTCGGATCTTTATCCTGGTTTCGGATCCTTAGTTTCAGGTACTTGATTCTGAATTTCATTTCTTTTCTAATCTATTCTAAACTATTCTTTAGAGTGCAGTTACAAGAAACATTATAAGTTCATTTTCATTATTAAAGGAATTATTTTCCAATTATTAATCAAATTCTTGAATGCTTTCAAATTATTTTTAGACACGCATATTTATGGAATATCTGGGGATTCCATTTTTAAGACGAAAAAATTATTATAGAATATTTCAAGCTGCTAAACTAGTGATTTTGCAATGTCTTATTAATAATAACCTTTAAAATGAAATTTGAGAATTTTATACTCCTAAGGAGAGTTGGTGTAACTCTGATCTTGAAATGAGATTAGCCTTTTTTCATGCTACTAGAAGCAAAACTTAAAAAAATGTTTTGGATTTTTTCTCCATTGGTTTTGCAAGAAAAAAGTAGAATGATATGTGGGGAGCCTGCATTCTCCAAACTCGGGTAAGCAGACAATAGCAGAGTGGGGTAATGGACTGCAGGTAATGAAGTTCGATTCTTACCAGTGTTTAAAAATTTTCTTTCAGCGATTAAATCAAAAATTTTATCATCCTTCATTTATAATCTTTGTGTGTGGATACTGACTTTTTTGTATTTCTATCGCTTAATCTAAATTTACATAGACATCACTCAAAAATACATAGTTAAGCTAATGTAATGATTCCACGATTTAATTCTGTGATAAAAAAATTTTCCAATCATTTCACTAATTCCAAATTTTATTATTTTTTTGACTTAAAAATTGACATGAAATTTCTGATAATGTACTTTTTTTTAACTGCCTACTTACATTACCCTAGAAATACATCATGGCCTGTTAATCCTAGGCAGTGTTAAAGATTGAACTCGCAACTGGCAGTACACTAGCCCTCATTTTTAACAACTACGCTATCATCGGTTCAAGCGAGTATGGTGAAAGCAGGCGACCCGTGTGACATTCGACCTTATTTTTTTCTCGCGCATCTGGGCCTATGGAGAAAAAAGTCAAGATGAGTATTTTTTTATTTTGTTTTAGTGGCACTGAAAAAATCATCTTCTCATTTCGTGACCAAGTTACACAACCTCTCCATGTCAATATCTACCATACTTACATTCTATTCGTGGGGCGCATCGATCATTAAGCCGTGAAATTTTAAAATCACCGATCCAGATCTGAATGTATACTGTCTTCGGATATGATTTCAGTAGTGAATGAAATGAAAGACCCATGGATCTTTGGACCCGACCGACTATCTTTAATTTATGAGTGGTACCTTGGTAAATCTAATTTCAACAACAAAAGTATAATAAAGTGAGTATTCAGATGTAATGGTTTGAAATTGAAGATTATAACATTTACGATGCAATGACAGAAAGAAAAAAATTAAACTGCGATAGGGATCAAACTTCACACAGTACACTAGCTCTCGTTGTCAGCCTGATCTAGGTGAATGTAGACTACCCGCGTGACATCCTACATTTTTTTTCTCGCGATGCCGGTGTAATGGGGGAAAAAGTCATATTTCTTCATTTTGCTTCTAGTTGCACGGGAACATTTTCATCTAATTTCGTGAACTGAATAACATATCCTCTTCTTGTCAATGTCTACTGCGCCTACATTACATTCTCCGGGCACTTCAATCACTAAGCCGGGAAAATTTAATATCTGTGATCCAGATCCGATTTTACTGTGTCTTTGGATCCGAATCCGGAACGAAGTAAAATGAAAGATCCGCAGATCTTTGGATCCGACGGATCCGATCCGGCCATCACTAATAAATTGCATCCTATATGCGTTCATTTCATAGTACAAATATTTTCCAGTTAGAAGGATTGTGAGTGTAAATATTTCATCTTTCCGTCACTAGTGGCGCTATGTACTATCACGCTGCTTCACTAAGTTCAAATTCTTCCATTAAATGGAGTACATTACTGCTCTCTCTTGTGTTTTTGAAGTGTATATGCAAGAAGCGAGGTAAAAAAGTATTTTAATGACTGGTATGTTGGCCAAATGTCATAGTAGGGGTTGTTGATATCTATCACATTCTAACCAGCATATAATGCAAACAGCGGGAAAACATAGGAGTCATGGTGTAAATACAGCATTCCACATACGTTGGAGGTGTAGGAAATTGGATGGGACCCGATAAAAACTGTAAATCATGGGAAAATGTAAATTCCGATAATTCAAATATGACTTTTTACTGTATATGCAGAAAAACAGCAATAATAGTATTTCCACAAAAACAAGTAATTTAGTGTAAAAAAAATCAACTTCCTATTATCTGGGAGGGTAATAGTTTCCTCGATCAAGATTTACATATGCAGTACCTACCGTATTTACCCGATTCTAAGACGACCTTTTTTGACTAATTTTCAGCTAAAGATACCTAGACTCGTCTTAGATTCAAGTACAACTTAGAACTGTGAGTTTACGCGGCGCTATGCTATGAATGTACGAATGTGTGACTAATTGATTAATAGGGATCCATTCCACGAGAATCCATTGCAATAATTACTAAAATAAACAATTCTTAACGTAAAATTATATTACAACGACGGGTATGATAATTTTTCCAGTGTCAATGATTATCTATGGCCGCAGCGATGTATTTCAATCGAGCGCTTCGGGCACACGCAAAAAACAAACGAAGGCTGGAATTCACTTTCGGCAGTTTTCACACTTATCTGAAGTTTTGAATTCGTGATTGAAATGTACCTTACATACGTAGCACTTAAAAATGACAGATCATGTAGAAATACGTGGCGTGAGTGCGAAGGGAAAGTGAACCAAATATATTAGACATGGTTACGTCGCAATTTTAAGATACTTGTCGTACAACATGCCGATAAATCAAATAATTGTGACGCAAGTAGAATGTTAGGAGTTCCCGAGGCAAATGAGCGAAGATGGAGATCTGCAATACACAAAATACAGGACGTCAAAGTCATTTAGAGGTCCCAAAACAGGCCGATTCCCTTACGTCAACGAAGTGGTGTTCATACAAACTTTGCGGCAGAATGGTATGCGGCCTGTTTCAACGGTAGGTATCACTCTTAAAGCTCACAAAGTTGCCAGAAGACTAAGCTACCAGCACAAGAATTAAAAGCATGTAGAGGTTGGTGCACCAGATTCATGCGACGAAATATTTTTTCTTTACGGTGCAGGAAATCACTGTGCCAGAAATGGCCTAGAGACTACAGCGAAAAACTAATCGCTTACCAAAAATATATAATCGGAACTTTAAAAAAAATTATCTTTTGAGCCAAATCGGAAATGCAGACGAAACTCCAGATTTTTTCGACATGCCGTCGAATTACACCGTGACCGAGAAAGGAGCCAAGTTCGTCCTTAAAAAACTACCGGTAACGAAAAAATGCGAGTGACTTATGTTGGGAGTTTTAGCAGCTGCTATCTATTTAGTAACATCCATATGGTACTAAATAAGCGCCGTATGTGATTCTAAAACGTAAAACTATGCCCAAGAGACATATACCGAGTGGAATAATAGTAAGATGCCAGGAAAAGGGATAATATATGACAGAAGATCTAATGAAAGATTGGCTACATGTGATGTGGAATAGACATCCAGGGGCACTGCTGAAACAAAGAGCTATGCGTTTTTAAGTCTGAATGGTTCTATTGCAAAAGTTATTTTGTGATATTTCATGCTATAAGGCAATTATGAAGAAGGAAAGTATCTGATTTTTTTTACTCAGAATTAAGTTGTAAGTTATATATTTCTGTGTATAAGAGCAGTATATTTTTAATTTTCCAAAAGTTTGAATGCTTTGTAAATGCTTTTCCTTATTTTTCTTTTAAATTGGATGTTTTTAAGGCGAAACAGTTCTATTACAAAAGTTATCCTGTGGTATGCTAAAAGGCAAAAAATTTGTAAGGAAAGTATCTAAAATTCTGTTGCTCAGGACAAAGTTTATTTAAATTATGTGTTTTCTGGTTAAGTTATGTTTTCTGTTGGAATTTGAAATGAGTATATGTTTTATTTTCCATAATTAATGCAAGTAAAGTAGAGGACTGATATATAAGACAAATAGCATAATAATAGGTGATTTGTCATTTTATTTTCAATTGGGAGCTCAAAATGAGGGGTCGTCTTATATTCAGGGTCGTCTTAGAATCGGGTAAATATGGTATTTCTTCTAATAAGAAGTACTCTTTGCTTATCACATGTTCAGCAAACAATACATTTTTTAAATCTGTACAACTATTCTTTAGAGTGTAGTTAAAAGAAACATTATAAGTTAATTTCCATTAATATTTGAATAATTTTCTTAACTATAAGATTCTGGTAATGACATATATCACACTCTATCCTGAAAGGTTTAAATGAAATTATAGAAAAAAGACTTCTGACTCTATCACATGCCAAGAATAATAAAATAGAGAATGTTCAATTATCAACTAAATCAAAAACCTAAAATCAATTCAGTGCACAATGGGTTTACATTAACTTATCCTATTATGGGTTGCTGTTGTAAATCAAATCCTTGAATGCATTAAAATTCTTTTTAAGAAGCACAAAAAATGTGGTCAGAAGATTCCATTCATGCTATTTATTCCTTCGACACAGTATAGACCATGATATTGGATGCCATCGTACGTAGCCTATAGATCACTTTTTTTATTGAGCATTTTGGGATTGAACACCAATATTTCATACACCTATTTTACTATGGCTTTGTGTGAATATGGTGCCTTTGGAGATGGAATGAATTACCTATCGTAATGGCGAATGCTCTTGAAGACACCAGCCAACAGTTGGTGTCACATTGCCATTGCCTTCCTTCATCCAGTGGTAGGCTTGGTGAAAAACACCTTTGGCATTACGACATTTTGGGTGGTCATTTATGATTATTTTCCGACTGTGTGAAGTAATTCTGCAAATGCATCACGAATGGTAGGCAGCATGTCTACCTGTCTACCTCTTTTCCACAGTATATTACCTCTGCTCAAATATGCAAATATGGTTTTGACAGAAGTAATGGCCATTTTCAGTAAAAGTATGGCAACGAGAATCAATGTCTGATCAGCAACGAGAATCAATGTCAGATGAATATTTGTGCATGAGCTCCCTGGTACCTTCTCGATTACTGGGTGACAAAAGAAGCACTAATTTGAATGTATTATAGCAATCTAGTTTGTTCTTGGTTTGTATCTCTACAGGAAATCTCCAAAATCTTGTCCTTTACATTAAAAAATTGCTGTATGATTCAGATACCTACTTGTGTTTTAATTTAGGTAAAACATTTTGAATAAATATTCTACTATCATCGACTAGACACATTCATCTTAAATGGATCAAGGAGGCCATGGGTATTGGCGAAGGTGGAAGAATATTACTTAAAAAAAACTAATTGAAAATTTAAAAGTTATGAATGTGGGAGATTTCACCATCAATATTGGTTTATTGCTCACTATGATAAACAGAAATTTTCAAGGTACAGTTTCATTTGGAAGTGTTGTAAAAGTAGAGAATGGTGAAATAAAAAGTATATGTATTTAGGTATAGAAATGTAATGCTTTGACTGACGTTTGAAGCTAAACGAAAGTTTTGTTTTGATCCAGTATTTAGAAGGTTCTACATTCGTTGGAGATGTAGGAAACTGGATGGGACCCAATAAAAACATTGTAAATTGCGGGAAAACATAAATTTTGATAATGCTAATATGAGGTTTTAATGTATTTGACATTTTAAAACCAAAATTATTTTTTTAATTTAACGAACTTTTAGCTTTTTACTTCAACAAGCAAAAAATTGATCATGAGAATAACATTTAGCATATCTATTGCAATTCTAGTATTCAAAAGTCGAGATTTTCGAGTCATTAATTTATATTCGAATTTAATATTACAATTTGAGAAATCTGCTATTCGACCCATCTCTAATTAAAACATAATTAATGATTTAGGTGGTCAATAACTGGTAGTGTATCTGAATAAATTTTCTCTTTCATAGGGGTTCTATGGTGCATAAGTTTTAAATTTATACAACTTTGTCTTTCATGGGGCTTGAGTTCCGTTAGTTATGGGACCAGGATTACAATCAAGGCTGAATTATGGCTTTAAGACAGAAATGACCATTCATTATAACCAATGAAACTGCATATTACTTTCACCACAGATTAGCAATAGTGAAAAAATCATTCTCTGGCAATATTATCAATAAGCCAGACTTTCTATAGTAAACTTATACTTCACTCTGATAGTCTGATAATGGTCCAAGTTTGTCTGTTCTTGCTCGGTAATTCATTTATCTTTCCTGAGATATTATTTTGCAATAGTAATGTTTTATTTCTCTTTCAGTGATAATGTTAGTGCAAGTGGAATACCAGAGACTGGTCAAGCTATTGGACATTCGTTATGTGCTGCGTTTGCAGCAAGTGGTCACTGTCGCTTGGGTGAGCGGTGTTCGGAAGCTCATGGGGAGGGGGAGCTAGCAGAATGGCTTCAGAGGGCCCAGTTCAGAAGGCAAAGGCTAAGAGAAGCAAGGGAAGCAGGATTACTCCCCGGCCAACCATTTGCTGAAGCTTTGCTGGAAAGATGGTTACATGACCGGTAAGTAATACAGTAGATATTGATTTTACATAACACCTGCGGACCTGATTAATCAGTGTTTCGTGGAATCAAATGATGTAAAATCAAGATATTAGCTGATTTTTAACAATGTGCTAACGTTTAAACATTGTACAGTGTAATCCAGGCATAACGAGTGCTCATAATCCCTCGGAAATCACTCGCTAAATCGAGTGCTCGTGAACCCGAATGTGTTGAAAAAACCCACCTAATTCTCATAGTCGTTCGTATTTACAGTTTTTCTTTTGTTTCCATGGTCGAAGGTAAACAGCAATAAAGTCATTTCAGGCACAATCTGGTAGAATATCAACATATTTCATGAAAGAAACAGGACATTTTCCATTTTATAAAACATTAATTCCCCTAGTTTCGGTGTTTTTCCTCCAGTTCTTCTATTTTTCCATCGCCGAAGAAAGCTGTAAAGACAGCGTAACTAGTTGGAATTAAAATATTAGGTATAATGTGGAAGTTTTTGGATAATTTTGTGAATATGTCATGACGATAATATCAGCTTTGTCAAGTTTTCGAATGTTAACCGGTGCGTCCATCAGTTGATTTTGAGTTTTTAAAAGTGACGATATATCGTTGCTCGATAAATATCGTCTTATTGTGCCCCGATATTTTATTGGAGCACGATAAGATATCGGGAAACGATAAATATCGCGATAAAATACCATGATATCGCGTCCCGATAAAATACAGGGTTTGTATAAAAAGTAACCGGACTGAGCTCAGAAAACGTTTATTGGCAAAATTTCTACACTTTTCCTCTAGAAATCTTCGAAGTAGTCCCCATCGGAGTCGATAACCCTTTGGTACCGGATTTTCCAGTGCTCGAACGCCCCCTGGAAGTCGACAACCGGTAAGGCGTATAGAGCCCTCGTTGCAGCGAGTTGAACGGCTTCCAGAGTCCCGAACCGCGTCCCCTTCAGTACTTTCTTGATCTTGGGGAATAGGAAGAAGTCTGGTGGTGCCGTATCAGGGCTGTAGGGAGGCTGTGGCAACGTTGCCCTCGAGTGTTTGGCCAATTCCTCGGTGACAAGCAGGCAGGTGTGCGACGGCGCATTGTCGTGGTGGAGGATCCAGGAATCGGCAATCTCCGGACGGACTCGTGAACGGTCATCAAATATCGTGAACGGTCATCTTATCAATTCCAACCTCTTCTGCGATTGCTCGGATGCTCAGACGACGGTCAGTGTTCAACACATCACGCACTTTTTGAACATTTGGGTCCGTGTGACTGGTTGATGGACCACCATGGGAAATTCTTGTGCCACTGGAAGACCTGAGTTCTGGATACAGCATCCTTACCGTAAACCTCATTGATCATTTGAAGAGTTTCCGTAGGCGATTTCTTGAGTTTGACACAAAATTTGATGTTAACACGTTTCTCGATGGTACGCTCCATTTTCACTCCGACGATGTCACTGAACATGCACTGCGCTCTCGCACGATGCTAACCCTCCAAGTATCTGCAGGCAACTGACTCGGGCCCGCTACCCTTCCCTCGATCCCCCACCACCACTATAGCACCAACAACCGGTTTGCGCACGCTTTACCTGGGCGTCACAAGCTCAGTCCGGTTACTTTTTATACAAACCCTGTATCACGATATCGTGCCCCGATAAAATATCACGATAAAAAAAGAGGCCGTTGGGTTGGCCTTCGCTTAAGCTGGATCAAGTACGTCACCTATCTGTCCACGCAAGTACGTCAACTATCAGACCACTGAAATTGAAAGAGAGAGTGTGATAGAACTGGTGAGAATTTGAATTAGCAGATAGCAGAATAGTAAGTTTTCAAGCGTACTTGCTCCAGCTTAAGCGAAGGCCAACTCAATTGAGCCGTTAACGGCTGCCTTTTTCCGACACGATTAACCGGCGCAATATCACGATAATTCATCGGGCGCGATTACGCTACATTTGAACGAGCACAATATCACGATCTTTTATCGCAATAGCTATTGTGATATTTTAACGGGACGTGATATCATGATATTTTATCGTGATATTTATCGCGATATTTATCGTACCCCGAATTCTTATCGTGCCCCGATAAAATAGCGGGGCATGATAAGACTATATTTATTGTCACGATATGAGTTATCGTTATCGCCACCTTACGATATGCTAAAATTATCGTATCCCGATATTGAATTATCAATATTGCTCATGCCTAGACCTAACTCCCTCTCCTACTCTCATCTTGCTCGTCGTCTGCCCACTCCCACTGATGACTGGGCCTAACAAAAGAAGAACGTAAGATGGGAGCGTGCAGAGCGTACTGAAGGCCATAAATCGCTAATTTTTGGACATAACTGGCTTTAGGTGCTGTAAATATGGCACACATCTTGTATTTTTAGTTTAATTAGCAGCTAATACAGAACACAATAGTTTATTTTGCTAGGTGGTGCATCGCCCTCGAGAGATATCTGTCGTAATACCGAGCGTATACCGTGGAAGGAACTTTTTGGCCTCGCCTTATCTGCTTTATTTTACGTGTAAAACATCGGCCTTTTGGCGGTACAAAGTCAATCACTCGCTATAACGTGATTCTCGCAATAAGCCATACTCACTATACCGGGCTTCCACTGTATTAATATCCATTTTATAGGCTCCACGGTATCCTGCTCGTGGAGTCTTCTGCTGCTGCGAAGCATGGCATGAAGTTTGCCCAATTATGAGCCTTCTTCACACTGCACTTCGTAAAAAGAATACTTACTGTTTTTAAATGACTCAATCTAATAAATAATTTTGAATAAAGAAAAAAAGTTATCATTATAAAATCAAAATCATTATAAATTAACTAAATAAATATACCCTTAGATACTAGTGAATAAGTTTTAACAGAGTGTACCATCTTTTTGGGAGCATCCACAGCACCACCTTGTGGCAGGTAGAGGAAGGAGTTTTATGTCACATGTATAATTTACCAGCATGCAATAGTTTGCTGTAATGTTTTCGTGCCGTTGTTTTTTTCACTTTTTAATTAATGAGGAAAAATACTTGGTCATTTTAAAATCGAGCGGCATAAAACATGTACTCCAGAGATTATAAAATTTTGATTAAGACAATAAAACAATAATAGGAATATACCCTGTGGTAACAAAAACTCTTTGATAATGCCTAAATCTCTCAAATGAAATGCAGAGGGACATGGGGAGATACCAAGTAGATTATATCATGATTGGGCAAAGATTTAGGAACAGAGTGAGTAACTTGTACCGTTGTAAATCAGAGGGAATATCAGGAATTAGTAAATAGATGTATGAGGGAAGATGGAAAAGGGCAAACAGTTGAACTATGGGGAAAAAGTACTATTTTTTTCCCATCTGCACCTAGGTGCAGCAGACACTAGAGTCAAGGAACATTGGGTAAAGCAGAAATGAAAGAGAAAATTGAGGAATGACAGACATAGAAAGATTTAAACACAACTAGGCAAAAGAAAATGTAAGGAAATAAGTAATAGACTTAGGAGGGACCTCAAAAGAGTGATAGAAAAGTGGCAGAAAGGTGGATGTGAAGAGGTTGAGAGGCTCCAGAGAGAAGGAGAAATAGGTGCCCTGTACTCAAAAGGTTATCAAAAAGTGGAAAACAATAGGTACCGTGCATGAGTGGTAAGTCAGGAGAGCCACTGATGGAACTACAAGTGATTTAGCATTGGCAGAAGGAATGCATGGAAACATGACACTAACGATAGGCAAGGAAAATTAGGCATAAAAGAGGAGAATGACAACCTGGAGTACTAGATAGTAAGATAGAGTAGGCAGTACGAGGAACAAAGGTCCATTTCTGTGATCCCTGAATAATCTGGAAGTTGCAGGATATATTTTCTGGGCATGCTATATCTTAGCGCTGCCATATTCTCTGATCAGTCACATCTACCATCATAGGACGGAATGGTTTTTCTCTATGTCTGTCAGTGCTCATATGTATTCAATGGAAGTGCAGGGCTATGCTGATGTGAGCCTTGGTAATGGGTGGCAGTTTCCCCTGCCATTTGAATTTAAGGTTATCATTTTTTAAGCTTGAGCTCCCACTATATTATGCAGTTGAAGGGCATGATTTATCAACAAAGCAATGTTTCACAGATTATTGTTGAGAATTGGTTTAATTTTCATGGACAATATGTTGAATTGTTTATGCAAATAATAAACAATCTTATGTGTGGTATCTTGTTGGTTCGTCCAGAACTCAGCCTATCTCACAACTCACGGACCATGCTCCTGCACTTGTATGCCTAGGTCAGCCTTCTTGGCTGGCTCCAGGTGTATAAACATGGATTCGAAGGACTGACTCAGTTGAGGTGGAAATTGGCTGTGCTTCGGATGAGCCTCCCTGTCTCATATTACTCCACTGTTGGACTATATAGAAAATAAAAGTAATCTCAAGTGTTCCCAATATGTTTGTTTCTAGTTATTTATCATGGTAATTTTTGCTTCTCAGTTCTTTAATTAAAATGGTCAAGTGACAAACTGGCAGTTTTGGTGGAATGAATCAAAACTATTTACTTAGTAAATAATGGTGACCTGCAGGGTGGCATTCTGTTTCAATCATCATTTCTATCCAGAGTCTCACATTCCCTTCAGTAAAATGTTTCCTTCAGATCTTCAGTTTGAAAGAAAATTAAATTACAAGTTTTTAAATGTGAAATGGCCATAATCTTTTATTTAAGTGTCCAAACAGGTTTGTGATTGACAGCTATGATTCTAATTGACTGTTGAATGTTGTCCTCCTCTTTATTTAGTTGTTGTATAATGTGCCATTAAGCATACTGCTGTGACTGATAGGCCTTCAGTCTCAAACCTTCAAAGAATGAATCATTGGACTAAATTAGTTTTATTCTATAAAAAAATATACTTCATTTTTACATTAGGTGCTGAATAATTAAAAACTTGTTGGTATTTCAGATCTGTTATGTCGGAATGGGTGGAAGGACTAACCCTTGAATGTACTCCTGATTTGAATTTAACTGTCGCTCGTAAGCCAGGACGTGCTCAGTGGATGTTCCGTTTGACTGTCAGTCCTGGAGCAGGTGGTGTTACACCAGCTAGACTTGAAACAGTTGCTCTCTTGCAAGATGCTTGTCGGCCTCATTTTTGTATTGTAAGGGTGGCCATTATCTCTCAACAGCAAACAAGAGGGGACTCTGGCTCTAGTGGAGATGAACAGGTACGATCATTCCTATTTATGTTGCACTACAGTATAAAGAGTATCTAAGGCTATAAGTTTGCATTTTAATTTATTGATTTTTGATGTATGAAGAGTTTTTGTCTTTGTCTTTTATAGGTCATTATTTGTTAGAATCTGAGCCAGATTTTAATTCTTGCCTTTAAACACAACAAGCAAATTTTATTGAAATAAACAAATTCCATGGACAGACAAATTCTATTGAAATGATTTATTGTCTCTTAGTCATTAATTAATGACTTGGAAAATTTGAATTTACATTTCATGATAATAGTGGTAATGTGTAACCAATTACATTTAATTATATTTTAATAGCAGAAAATTCAAATGAGCTCCTTTATGATATATTTCAGAATTAAAATAAAATATGTCATTGGAGATAATTTCGTCATCAACATTGTTGTAACTATGAAATAAATGCATATCATATTGTAAAGAAGTCATTTATTTTTTCATTTAGTTGGGCAGATTTTCTATTGAGCAGTTGTGCAATAATCTTTCTAATTGAAAAATCCCCACAGAATGGTTTCAAGGAATTGAGGGAGGAGTGGGAGCCGGACAATGACCAAGAGTTCTCTTCCCCTCACACGGACATTCGGGCAGCCTCTTCATCGGAAGTTGCGGAGATTGTTGTTGAGTTTTCAAGTGAAGTGTATGGAACATTCAGGCAGGCAGTGGTATTTGGTGTTGGTACATCACTCCCTGCCTTAGTCCGTCATCTGTCTGTGGATGTTGTCCCTGCGTCTGAGGATGGTGTGAGTGAAGAAGAGACTGGAGGTGAAAAGGAAGAGGCAACTCTAGAGGAGGAAGAAGAAGAAGAAAAGGTATGTGAAACATTCCTTATTATCATCTTTCTTTCATTTCACTTGAGGTATGTATCTAAGATTTCCTTGTCATTCTGTTCAGTTGTGTGAAATTGCCTTAAAAATGAAGTAAAATCTGATGTAGGCCACACCTATTTATTTTTATAAGGCACATGAAGGCAGAAAGAATTTAGGAAGAAAAGAAAAGATTATATATGGATTTTTGCATTGAAAGTTACAGTATTTTTTAATTGTAAAACAAGCCACCAGTAGGCTTTTCAGTTGAAATTTGAAATGGCTAAGCTACCCAAAACGATTCAAAATGTTAAGAATTAATCTAAAAAGTGATTTAAAGTTCAGAAAACATTGGTGTGACTGAAAGAAACCTTCTGCAGGCAAGTTGGCTAAGATATTTTTGATAATCATGAACTTTTCCTCATTCAGTGTTTTGTTTTTCTATTGTATTATCATGAGCTTTGTGAGTCCGTGTGGTACTTGGGAATACTAGTACAGTTGAGCACCCTTAATCCGGGAGCTTAGGCAATCCGGGAGGCAATTTTGCCATGACTATCTGGTACTTAATGGAAAATGCCGAAACGTTTTTAACTGGAACATTGCTTCATAACCTGCCGAGATATTATTCTTATATTAATACCGAGATACCATTCTTAACGTTAAGTTTCCTATTTCGAGAATCAGAATAATTTAAACATTAATTTCTGGTACTTCGTCTACACTGGAATTATTTTGGAACTTGAAGTAAACATAAATTTGACAACATCGCCGAGACAGAATACGACTAATTTACAGATCGGCCACTTTCAATGGCGCACGCATTTTTGATTGACCACTAGACGTAATTTGATAAAATTATTGGTTTTATTCTAATATTTCACGCAAAACATGTCTCATCCATACAGTTGTGGCAACAGCACAAAACGTTAACCATCGCAGAAAAAGTGCAAGTTGTGAAAAAGCTTGATGCCGTTGCATCAGTAAAGCGTTTGTCTGAAACATACTACGTGGGATCTTCAACAATATAGCACATCTGAAGCTGAAAGAGAAAAGTCATCAAAATTTTACTGTGAAAGTGACACGATCAGAAGTAGATAACAGAGAGAAAAACTATGAAAGAAGATTTAAGTGCTGTTTTAGATAGCCTGGTTTCAATATCGAATACGCAATATTGCGTCGGAGTGAAGGCCTTAGTTAGTATTTCTGGCCAAATGCTAATGGAGCAGGATAAACTCTTTTAGAAATAGACGTGATCAATCCAAAAGACGTGATTCGGGAAATTTCACGTGCAGGCAATAGCATTTCACCGTCCGTTCTAAAAACACGCGTGGTTTAAATTGTGGACTGCTTTAAGGTTTAATATAGACGAAATAATTGGGGATTTAAAAAATTTCATGTTTTTGAGGATGGAGTTTGCAAACATCATCTATAACCCTGAATCAAAGGAAATGGAATTGGTAAATTTAGACGAAAGGACAGTTAGCGGCCACTATATTCTCACCACACAACATATCATAGATGATGAAATCATTGAAATGGTAATTAATAACAATAAATCCGAGTGGGGATGATGATGATCAACCTGAAGTTGTTGAAGGAAGACTACTCTTGATGATGGTCTTTAACGAATAATCCAGTCTGGTCACCCGCGGCGACGTAGTGATGGGCGGCCACGACACTCATGCGTTGGCATCGCGCTGAATCAGCTGATAACAAATCGAGCGTGGTAGGAAATTATGTTACGCAAAGTACAGCATAAGAAATATCAATTTTTATACCCTTTTCCAATCACAATATGAAACTTTTACATGTGCAGCAATATGCACAATGCTTAAATTCCGTTATTTTCACTCACTCCGCAACTTCGATAATTTTAAATAATAACTTTGTGTATTAAGAAACCATTTCTTTTTGATTATTCTCAGTGCCTCTTTTTACAATAATGTTCAGTAAATGGCAAAGGAATATATTTTGTTATAAATAATTGACTCCTTTCAATGAAAACATCCCAGACGTAAGAAGTAGACTAGTTGCCATGCATGACCCACAGTCCGGCAAAATCCCTAATCCGGCATCACTTCGGTCCCGACTGTGCCGGATTAAAGATGCTCAACTGTACCATGGAATATTAGTAGCATTTATTTTTTTCATATTTTTCCTTGTGAATGGCAATGAAAGTATGTACAGTTGAACCTCTTTAATCTAGTAGCCTTGGGACCTATCAAGTGCCAAATTTCAGAAAATGCTGGTGCTTGCAATATCCCTGAAGCCATTTAAAAATGCTTCATTTATAAACTTGTCAGGTTACTCTATATATTTACTACTATTAGATTAAAACAATACCCTGTGCAGAATTACTAAAGGGAAGCACTGGAAAGAGCTTATGAACCAAGCTCATATACCATGTCAATCCAGATGGCTCTGAACAAAAGTAACGGACTTAAATTAATGGAATTAAAAGTTAACGGAAGTTAATAAGACCGTTAATAGTTTTTGGATTTAACTTAAAAGTTAAATCGTTAAGCAATATGTTAACTTAGTTAATTAACGATTAACGGATTAACGCTCTTCTGCCCAGCTATGATTTTCAATCATGCATGACGTTAGGTCTACTGCGAGTGGAGGATATCACGGTTGGATGCGATAGCAAAGGAACAAGAATCACGAAATAGGGCCGCACACAGGAAAGGGAGTCCAGAATCAGATTCCATGAGGCAAGATATTGCTTCTCATACTATTGTAGCAGGTGACGGTAGAAAATGGTATAACAAATCTACATCTATGTGATTCCCTGCAAGCCACCGCGAGGGTGTACTAGACTACTACATGGAACTATTGACATTCCAGAGGCTACTACATGGAAACATGCTACATGCAGCTTGACTGTTATTAACTACTTAGTAATAAAGGGATTGGTTGTTAATACATGCATTATGCACTCCAGACTACTCTACAATATTTCACCTAACTATCCCTTTGCAATGATGCATATTGTGTTCTCTTATAGTACGGGGAAAAATGACAATTTGAATCTATCAATACGACAATCTCTCTCTCTAATACACCGCTGCGATAGGCGTTTAAAAATGCATAAAAACAGTAAAGTTTAACATGCGATTTCTTAATTTGCAATGCTCAGAGAAGAAATTTCTTAGACATGACTAAATACTCAACCTTTGCACATAATAGAATGAAAACAAAATGGACTTATCTGTCATAATACAAGCATGGCATTTAAAATAAAAATAGTCTGCAGTGGCATTTTTTGGCGAGGTGTTGAACACCCTTAAGTTTTTCGTATCGAAGATGGAATGATAATAATATAAAGATGGTTATTCCATAAATGGAATCTCTTGGTGCATTAAAATTTTTTTTGTTTTCTAAAAAAGAATTTGAAAGCATTCAAGGTTTGATTGACAACAGCAATAATGTAAACCCATTGTGCACTGAATTTATTTTGTTTTTGATTTGTGTATTTAATATTCTATAAAATAGTATTCTTGCTGTCTTATTGACAACAGCAATAATGTAAACCCATTGTGCACTGAATTTATTTTGTTTATTTGATATTCTATAAAATATTATTCTCATATGTGATACGCTCAGAAGTCTTTTTCTGTAATTACATTTATACCTTTCTGGATAGAGGGTGATACAATACTGCATCTCTAGGATCTTATATTTTGGAAAATAATTCAAATATTAATGAAAATGAACTTATAATGTTTCTTTTGACTGCATTCTAAAGAATAGTTGAACAGGTTTAAAAAAATGTATTGTTGATGAGCATGTGATAAGGAAAATGAACTATATTAGAAGTAATAAGATATAGTTATTGCATGTTTAAATCTTGATCAAGGAAAATATTAGCCACATAGATTATAGGAAGTTGATTTTTTCTACAATAAATTTGTTCTTTTGAAAATACTATTGTTGGTGTTTTTCTATATATATACAGTAAAACCCCGTTTTTGCGTTATCGGAATTTACGTTTTCCCGCAAATTGCAATTTTTTTTTTGGGTCCCATCAAATTTCTTATGTCTGCAACATATGTAGAACCCTGTATTTACACCGTGTGTTTCTCCGTTTTCCCGCTATTTGCAATACGATGTGCTGACTAAAAAAAATAATTTCCCTTCTAAAACAGTTACTCGTGCATATCAGCCCTTACAAACCATCTTTTGGCGTCCTTTTGTACATATGCACTTAAAAATATAAGAGAGAGAGAGCAGTAACGAGAAATACTTTCGGGAAGAATTTGAATGTGGCGGGGCACAACGCCACTAGTGTCGTAAATTTTAACTACGTCATCTCGTTATCTTCCGCAAGGAAAAGACTCATGATATGAAATGAATGTATTGTAGGACTACCCAGCTAATAATAAATACAATGTTAAGAACTCCTGTCGGATATGTTGATTTAGTACAGAATTTGGAACAATATTGATTTAGTGCAGAATTTGGTACGGTTAAGAATGAAAGCGACTGCTGAACAGAATTGATGAAACGTGATGAATGCCGGAACTATATAACGTGACCGACAACTGGGATCATTTACGCTGATTTGATTCAACAGTTATAACAACGATGGGTTACGTAAATATAAAACTTATTGGAAATTGCATTATCCTATTCAAGCCAAACTGCATCGCAAATAATTATAATATTTAAAAATTATGAAGTTGCACGACAGTTTGCACTAGTAGAACGGTAGCTCGTGTGTTGCTAAGTTAACTAATGTAGGGTAATTATCCTCAATTAGTACGGAAAATAGAATTTATCCTGCTTGAAAATGGAAAGCCGAGGTGAAAAACGAACATTTTAAATTGAAGACAAAATGAAAATTTTAGGGCAAGTTGATGCCCATATTGGAACCCGTATTGATCTGGCGAAGCAACTTAGATTGCTGGTCTCGACATTGAATACCATAGTGAAA
Source organism: Platycnemis pennipes (assembly GCA_933228895.1). Taxonomy (NCBI): domain Eukaryota; kingdom Metazoa; phylum Arthropoda; class Insecta; order Odonata; family Platycnemididae; genus Platycnemis; species Platycnemis pennipes. The sequence continues at coordinate 57,732,181 of OW121848.1, forward strand.
AATCGTGATGCGATTGTAAAACATGAAAACCAGTGTGGACATTTGTCAAAAAAGAGAAAACATGTTAAGAATTCCAGGTATGAAGAATTAGAATGAATGCTGAAAAAATGGTTTTTAGGTGCAAGATCATCAAATGTCCCGGTGAATGGCGTCATCATACGAGAAAAAATGATGCATATGGCCGCAAGATCGGGAGTCGAAGATTTTACAGCATCCAATGGTTGGTTGGATAAATTCAAAAATTGGTACAATCTTGTATACAAGACTGTGAGTGGTGAAAGTAAAGGTGTTAACATTGAGACTGCAACTCAGTGGAAAGTATCTGAACTGTTTAGACTTCTGGAAGGCTACCACCCAAAAGATGTTTTCAATGCAGACGAGACAAGATTATTCTTTAATGTGCTGCCAGCAAAAACAGTGTGCATCAGAGGGGAACAATGTCATGGAGGGTCCCTTAGTAAACAAAGACTCACTGTCTTATTAATCACAAATGCAGATGGAAGTGAGAAACTTCAGCCGCTAGCGATTGGCAAATCAAAAAGTTCTTGGTGTTTCAAGCATGTAAAACAGTTGCCCACTAGATACACCACAAATACCAAAGCATGGATGACCTCAGCAATATTTGAGGATCAGCTTCATGCTCTGGATGCGAAAATGGGGTCGCAGAACAGGAAAATTCTGCTGTTTATTGATCAGTGCCCAGCCCATCCACGGAATGTACACTTAAGAAATGTACATTTAAAATTTTTTCCAGCAAACTACCAGTGAGCTCCAACCATTGGTTTTGGAAGAATTCACTCATTTACTGTGCATTATCGAAGAATGATTGTACAGAAATTGATATCTCTGCAATGGTGGTAGGGATTGTGTGTACTGGATGCCTTTCACTACATATCATGGCCCTGGAAACAGGTTAAGGACTCTACAATATATAACTGCTTTAGAAGAGCAGGATTTCATGTTGATAGTGGAAAAGAAATTCCAGTTGAATTTACTTGTGATGATGATACTATAGCAATGACTGGAATCTTCTTGAGACAAATTATACTTTCTCGGAGTTTGTCAAATTAGATTCTTGTGTTGTGACAACTGCCATAGATAGAGTGTAGATGACATTTTGGGTAAACACCTGGAGGAAGATGCAGATGAGGACACAGAGGATGAAGAGACTCCTTTACCTTCATACCAAGACACAGTATGTTCTGTTCACACACTAAGGAATTACTTGTTAGGTGGAAACTGCAATGAGCAAATGCTTGATGAACTGCAAAAAATTGAAAATAAAGTGCATGATATCAATACACAAAGGAAGCCAAAGCAGTTGAAAATATCCGACTTTTTTGCTAAGATTCATTAGATTGTTTCAATGATTCCTGATAGCAAGCAACACTGAAACAACACTGCCATCATAATTCTGGCTTATATTTACAATATCTTCTTTCAGCATTCTCAACTCAATACATTATTGCGTGTAGGATGCACATAACCTGAAAATTGCATTTTCATTAAGTTCTTTTTTTTACATTTGATAATTTTTTTCTTGGTTTGGTGCAATATGATGTACTTAGTCCTAATTTATTTTATGTTATGGCAATGAAAGAGAAAAATAGTTTGCTTTTTATTTTATTAATTTAAAATATTTAATTTTATGTTATTCACAGTAAATGAAGAGAGCTGTAGTTAAAGAAATAAATGATACTATTCCTCTGCTTCTGTTTATCAGCCTGCTTTTTATTTTAAACATTTCCCAAGCTATTACGTATGTAAAAATGAAAAAATCTCCATTTCCCACTATTTGCATTTTCCCGCAATTTGCACTTTTTTTCTGGGGTCCCTAGAAAAGTGCAAATAAGGGGTTTTACTGTATTAAAAATCTTGGATTAGAAAAGGAATTAAATTCTGAATCTAGTATCTGAAACTAAGGATCCAAAATCCAGATAAAGATCTGAAACCCAGGCATCCGGTTCCGAAAAAAAACTTGAATCCATCACTAGTGTTATGGCATCAATAGATTCGCGTTAGAAGTTTTAGAAAGAAGAACGAGGTATTTGTTTCGTGCCTTCCAGTCACTTGCTTACAGGATTCCATAAATTGAATAGAATAATGTAAATGCATAGAGTAAAACATTTGAAACTTCAAGGATATCGTTGCCGAAATACGATTTGTATTCTATCACAATTATTTTCATTTGTGCATTTCATAATGCTGTGACAAACCGTGAAGTGATGCTACCCTCTGCGAAAAAATGGGGCTGAATTCCATAAATTACATATTTTATTCTCACTGAAAAAACATACCTTAAAATAATTGTTTTTTTTAAACCAGTACCTGAAATAAACATAGAACTAATTTATCTACAGGCTCATTTGCTCTGCATGAGCTTCTTGCATTTTTGTGATACGTAGCCTCAAATTCAAGTCTATATACTTTGGTGCAGACTGTATATACAAAACGTGCTGATTGGTCATTATCGTTACTATTATTGAGTGGGTGTCAATGTAGTGTATGTATTCTGTTGGGAGGTGTAATAAGTGTAAATGAAACTGTTACAATAAATGAATGTGAGCTATATATGGAATGAGCTTAAATGAACTTCCATCATATTGTTCCCCTGAAAGTTACACTACTCAAATACATTTTCAACTTACCTGGGAAGGCCTAAACTGTTTTGCTTGCTTTCCTTGTTACCATGTTCAAAATTTCACATCCCTACATTAACATGCTATCTAGAGTCCACTGTATTAATCATTGTGCCTTGCAGTAGGAATCAGTATCACAAAATAAACCAAAATCTTCATTCATACAAAGTAGTAAGTTATAAAATAACCATGTCTGTATAAGTTGAACAGTTTCAGGCATTACTCGGTTGAATTTCTACATCATGAAGTTTCAGAGGAAAAATACTGCAGTGCAGCTTTACAGTTTTTCTATTGGAGTGTTTTAATTTCCTTTTAAACGTCATCATGTTAGTGTACAATTGATGCATTTCTTGACATTTTCACTGCTTGTACGATACAGCATTCTATGCATTTCACCAGTGCAAAAGAATTACTTTACATTTCAGTGATTTTGCCTATGCTGTAAAGATTGAATTTCATTTTATCATGTCCAATGCAATTCAGTTACAGAGTTACATTGCTGATGTTTCTGCTGCTATTTGTGCTTGCTATCTACTCATGTTGTGGGTAGCTGTTTCCAAAAAGAATGAATCTGCTTTTACTTTTTCCTCATCCATTTGTTTATACATTTACATTCTTGATGCAATCATTACTGGTAAATGATCTGATTTTTTTGCATATGCAGCCAAATAAAATCCATCTAAACAGATTGTAGCTTTTCTGAACCTAACAGCATGAGAAAACCGTAATAATTTGTGAACAGCATATTCAAAATGTGCTGGGTGGTAAAGTTGCCGGATAACATAATGCCGAAGTAAAGAGGTTCAATTATATTTAATGATAGTCGGGATGGCTGCATGCAACTATGACTATGATGTTCAATATACTGCATGCATAATGTTAAACTGATACAGTACTAATTAAATTTCAACTATTTAATCATGAATAAAGGCTGTTTATTGTGCTTTGTTTTAATTTTGGCTTTAATGTTGTAGAATATTAAATTATAACATGTAATTAAATTGATGTATTGTCAAATTAATTTTACCAATATTCGGAAATGTATGTGAAATTTCCTTCCCAAAAGTTATGGAATAATGTTAACAATAGTTTACATAGTGCTATCCTAATTCTGTACTGATATAATGAAATACATTTAATAATTGTTATCTCTTTTCATGCTTAAGGTCTCAGTTCAACTTTCAATGTGGGCTCCACGGTGGGATGCATTGAACACCGATATAATAGAATTCATGCCCAAGGCACCACATGCACCTTCAGACAGAGATAAGGACCTCCTTGCCACATATCCCACCCCGCAGCCTGGATCTTTCACACTTTCTAGGCATGTGATTCAGGGGGCTCCTCTTTCCCCGGATAATTACAGGTTAGTATTGTTAGTTTCTTAGCTCTTAGGTAATAACATCTGAAGCTGTATAAAGTAATATTTGCTTGCACCTTACATCATATTGTGAGAGTAAGTACAATACTATGTATAAAAAGAAATTATTTACCTCTATGAAGGTTGGGTTGGGTGCTTCGTGAGCTCTATCCTTGTCAATGAGGGGATTGGGTTGGTGGGTGACTAGAGTACCTACTGGCCTCCCATGCCAAGGACCCTAGTTTGATATCTAGCAGTGGTGGACCTTTGAGATCCTTTTTTTCTTCTGTTTGTTAAAGTTTTTCACATCAACCTTGAAGCTTGAGCTGCACTCAGCTGTGATTTCCTCCTCCATCTTTTAAAAGTAGTGTAGATGAAGATTTCCAGTTTGCCAGTCATCACTGGAGGATGTTTTTTTCTCTGTGGAAATATTAATTTTGCTATGGTGCATATCAGCAGGTTACTCTGTTACAGTTTTTGTTGGCTAGTTTGCATCCTAGAATTAGAATCATAGAGCTGCTGATTGGAACAGTGTTGTTGATGAGTAAATCATTCAAATATTACTCATACCAATGCAAAAATATTAACCAATCGAAGTTTCTTGCTATTCCCCAAGCTATTTTTTGATGTGAAGGCAGTCATAATTTTATCCTGGTTCTTTAATATAGTGAACAAGTTGTCAACAAGAAGCCATATATTTTCCAGTTTACATTTCATTGGTGGCCTTTCTTTCAATGGCTTCAATGATTTCAAAATTTTTTGCTAAATCCAAAGGGTTTTCTTTTCATCTCTATTCTAAAACTCACAACTGAAAAATCTGGTAATCACCACGGAGAGGACAGAGAAGCAATGACTGGTGACCGCAGAGAAATAATTCCATATGAGACATGCCGTAAAATCATACCCCAAAACAGCTAGTAATGTGGCCCCATTCCAGCTGTCTTTCGAAATAAAGTCTCTCAAGGTATATCATTGGTAGATGATCAAGGTGATGATAATTTGTTGTACGTCCAAACAAAAGTCATTTGTCTTTCATAATGGTGACTTGTCACACAATAATGTAAGTTTGTATAACATTTTCTCTAGCAGTGTGTTGAGTTACACAGCTGGAACGACAATTACAACAAAATCGACACATTATGGCATTATGAATGAGCGACCACTTGTAATAACCAATTAAACTCTGTGTGCTTTTCACCATGGATCAACTGTTGTGGAAAAAACCAAAAAATATGGCAGTAATATTGCCATAACCGCTGCTCACTATAGTAGACTTCTACTTTATATTGTCACTAGTAGCCAATGAAAAGTTAATAATATTCAGGCCACAAAAAATTGTGTTTTGGGTCTTACCTTATCAATCAATGATGTGTTCATAAATAATTAATACTAGAACTGACTTCCTCTGTAAGGTGTTACTAGTAGCCTATGAAAAGATTATAGTATACTGGCCTATAAAACGTGGGTCTTACTTGATCATATTTGTTCATAAAGAATCCTTATTTAATGGAGCGATGAAAATCCAGCATCATTTCCCCTTGATTATGAAAGTGACAAAGGTTGCCACTGCCTTAGAATCCACCTATTATCCCTTTGATAATTGGTCAGAAAATAAAATTTTGATTTTGTTGATATAAATTCTCTGCTCAGTTATTATTTTTATGATAATATAATCTGTAGCCATAAGTTCTTTTATTATTACTATGTAATTCTAAACTCTAGAATTTGTGTTGATCCACTGATCTGATTGTCTTAGGAGCCGAACTCATGAGTTGCTGTGGGTGGAAGAAATGGCAAGGTATGAGCTTGCAGCACAATACAATCTTTCATGTCGCCTACGGTTGGCATCATGTTACCTTCTGGCCTCTGGGTCACCACCATCTGCTTCTTCGGGATCCCCAGCCTCAGCGCCTTCTGCTCCAATTGGTATGTTTTTATTATTAACATTTACTTTGATGATATGCATTAGGTGTGTGTCATGTTTTTTTATGCTTGTGAACTTTAAGTTGATTTAAAATTATAGTGAAAACAGCGAGAGTACATGATGTACAATAACTTGTATTTCAATGTTTTGATGGAGAAAGGAAAATGTAATGCAGTAAAACCCCATTTTAGCATTTTCAGAATATATGTTCTGCTGCATTTATATTTTTATCACATCCATTCAAATTTCCTATTTTTCCAACATATGTAGAACCTCATATTTACACAATTTCATTTTCAGTTTTCCTGCTCTTTTTACCACAGTGTGCTGGATAAATAAATTCACCTCAAAAACTATTATTCATGCATGCCAACTTTTAAAAAACACTTATTTTGTTTTGTACACATGCACTTCAATAAGATGAGAGAGAGAGTGGTGATGTGAACTGATTTAGAGAAGAATTTCAATGTAGCAAGGCAGTACATTGCACCACTGGTAACAGAAGGTTGAACTGTATCAACTCGTTATCGGGGTTAGATCCTTACAGAGAACAGAATAATCGACAAAGACGAAGCCAGTGGCAATTTTTTGTATAGTATATATGGTGGACTCTCATTAAAACATTTCTCGATAGCACATTAACATCGACACTGTGTTCAATCAATAAAAGAAATTTAAACTAAAGTTAACTTACACAGGGGACTTGTAGAAAACAATTTGTAGAAAATACAACAGTTACTGAAAACATACAAGCAGAAATAAGGAGAAAGAAAACTAGTATTACTGTTAGCTGGTTTCTAAGAGTCATCTAGGAAAGGATTAAAGCTATAAACTTATTTCACAATCATAAAAGACTTCAGGGCCTGCTTAAACTGTTTGGGGATTTACTTTTTATGCTTGGAGGAGTCGTATTTGATAGATGTCATGTTACATTTTGTAACTTTTGACTTTTAGTCAAATAGATATGAATGCCCATTTTTTGTCTGGTGCCATAGTGGTGGAACTCACTATTTACTGGGAACCGGTTGGGGTTCTGCCTGATGAAGGTTGCTCAGTTTAAGATAAACAGATGGCAGGGTTAGTATTCCATGGATTTAAATAATATTCTCCTCAAAGAACAATGAGGAACATGGCACATAGCCTTCAAGGCTTGCCTTTGAAGTGAGAAAGCTCTGATTACATAGGAAAAGTTGCCCCAAAAAATGATACCATAAGTTAGGTGGGACTGTATTTTTGCTGAATACAGAAGCTTCAGGGTATTTGTAGACACTATGTCTGCAAATGAATAGGTTAAGAGCTTTTGAATCCTAAAGATTCCTGTAGATAACATCAATAAGAAGTACATGTACCCTCCAATCCAGGTCTTCTTTAAGATGAATACCGAGAAATTTCTGTGAGTATGAACCAGCCTTAGAAGAGTCCATCATTTTGATGAGGGGACTTTTGTTAGGGACAGACAACTTGGAATGGAATTGTAGGAAATTCGTTTTATTTAATTTATCGGGAGAAGGTGTGAGTCACACCATTGGTTTTGCACATTCATTTCCTCAGGTTCAAATCTCAGTGCATGTAAATAATTATGTTTAGCACGTTTGGAGGAGGACCAAACCAACTTTGTCCCAGGAAAATAACCACCTTGTAGATTAATTTGACAATGGATATCCATAAATGTTGCGACATCAGAACTGCATGAGCACTAGTACTTGGAGACATTAATAGTGAGTGAAAAGAGTAGTTTCCTTCATCAAAGAAAACAAATTCATTTATTGTGTTTTGTGTCCCACCATCAATGTACATATTCATTTCACGCAAAATTTTGATTGAGGAATTCCGAGTTTTCTAGAAATTTAAATGTTACTTTTAAGTTCATTTGAAAAAACTTGGAAATGGTGGGATGCACTGCCTTTTGGTGATCTAACAGGTCTGTAGTTTACATTGCAAGGCATAGAAAATATTCATCTCCTGAATGTTCCATTGGATTTCAGAACCCCTTTTTCTGATGTGTATATGAATATCAGTATGCCAAAAATGAGATTTTATGAGTATAGCTATGAAAATCTAGCTACTAAAAAGGAACCAACTCCACTTTGATTGAAGTAGCAGCCGCTAAAGAGCTCTAAATACAGTAAAACCTCTCTAAGGCGGCCACTGCCGGTTCCAGAAAAAAGTGGCCGTTTGGAGGGGTGACCGCTAAATAGGGGCTTTCAGGAGAAATTACATAAAATACTTACATATGTTCATTTCTAAAATTATTGCATTAAAGTTTATTTTTAATAAAATTTTATTTCATATTCAGCTAACAAATAGGGTTTATAATTACTTTTGAAAAAACCTGTCAAAGTACTTTGTTTCAATTGGCTACATTTTCTTTTAATTAATACATTTTTTAAACAATTTTGGAGATTTTCATAGGACTCCATTGAATTTTCATTGAAATCCTTGTCAATTTTTTGGAAGAATGATTTTAATTTTAATAGTGAATCTAATCCTTCCTTTACGCTCATCTCAGTGATATTTTCATTTTCCACTTCTTCCTCTTCACTATCGCATATGTCTGCATCTAATAAAGAAAGAAACAGCTTGTTATGAATGATCTCTTGGTTTGATGAAATTAGTAAGACTTCGAAAGAAAAATGAAACAACCCTTACCTTTGCCACCAATGCGAGACTCCCAATTTCCATCTAAGTCATCGTAGCACTCTACATTCGCCTCTTCTGTGGTATCGTATGATATTCGCGCAGTCGACGCCAACATTTGGTGCTCCTGGTGCTCCCGCATTGTTGCCATCAGAGCTGCAGGGAATTTCCTCTTCACAGTTTTCACCTGCTATTATTCCACAAGAAACAAAGCACTTCCTGATGGTTTCCTTCTCGACTTCTTTCCATGCCGATTTTGACCATGACACAGTCTCTCTCACATTGATTTTTTTGGTGAGATCACTAACACATGAAGCATCGTCCATCATTGCCAGTAGGCTGCGTAGAACCTTTCGCCGGTATCTCAGTTTAAAAGAATGAATAATCCCCTGATCTAGGGGTTGAAGGCGAGCTGTTGTGTTTGGCGGTAAAAACTGAAGTTTCACATTCGAAAGATGTATTTTTGGATGACAAGGGGCGTTATCTAAAAATAAAATAACCTTTCTTCCTTTTTGGATCATCTTTTTATTAAAGTCACGTAACCATTCTTCATAAATTGCAGAAGTCATCCACGATTTACTATTTGCACACCACTTCACGCCAAGAAGATCCATGTTAACGTTTTTAAAGCACCGTGGCCTAAGTGCTCTTCCAATCACTAATAGGGGCTCCTCTTCTCCAACTGAATTACAACAAAACATAATTGTTATTCTTTCTTTGCTTAGTTTTCCACTTTTGCACTCGACATGTTTCAAAGAAAGTGTCTTGTTCGGAATGGCTCTGTAAAAAAGACCAGTTTCGTCCATATTCAAAATGTCTCTGGCCTCATAACTCTCCATAATGGACGACACTCTCAATTTCCATTCCTTAACAGTCTCTGGAGAAACATCTCCTCCTTCACCACTAATTGATCTAAAAACAATATTGTTCCTGGTCCGGAAACGTTCCAACCAACCATTACTAGCTGCAAATCCCTCAATCTGAAGTTGATTTGCAATGTCCAAAGCTTTCTGTTGCAGTATTGGACCACTAACCAGCAAATATTTTGCTCTGGCACACTTAAACCATTCATATAACCTATCATTAACTTCACTAAACTTCTGATCTCTCTTCCCTTTTATCCCTCGATTCTTGTTGTCCTCCCACTCTTGTAGAATAGTGTCCCTGTTTTTAATGATAACGTTTATCTGTGTCCTTCCGCACTTAAATTTTTCGGCAATTTTCCTTGCTGACATCCCGTTATCACTGTCAAAAATAACACTTCTTCTCTCTTCTAAAGACAACACCACTTTGCTTCTGCTGCTCATTTCGCAATCCACTGCCAAATCTTCCGTAAGCTCCAACCGCCCAACACACCGTGCCAATCGCGAATACGTTTTATATTTTGCCTCCTTTGCTTGAGGTGTCGGACCGGAAGCAGAAATAGGAAGCAGCATACAATGTAAGTCGCTTATAAGTAAGCTCGTAAGTATAATCGAGGAACGGACGGATGGTCCCCGATATTCCCTTCGTCAGAGGGAACGAAACAATGTAATGCCTTGTCAATGTAAGTGTATCAAGTGTACATGTGAGCATGGGCAATAAAGCTCCTCTAAGGCCAATCAGAGAGAGATTTGCATTTGAGATTTCATGGAAGTGGCCGTATCTTGTTGTTACGCTCTGGCCGCTGGTCGGGAAGAGAGGTGACCGCTGAATAGGGGGTCATTTTTCAAGGGGAAGATAGGGTAAACCATTCCGTTCTGGGGAAAAATGGCCGTTTACAGGGGTGACTGCTGAATAGTAGGGATGTGCGAGTACTCGAAAATTCGAGTCGAGTCGAGTAGTTGGTACTCGACTCGAGCACTCGAGTATTTTTACGAAAGTCGAGTCGAGTAGTTTTTGTCGACGGAGCTGCCAAGGCCAATACGTTCAGAAATCTGCCGACAGGAAGCGCTATCATCAAAATCGAGTAAATCTCTGGTTACACGGTAGATAACACGTACGAACATGTACTTACGTACGTTCATTTACATTTGCGTGAATGCTTTCATGTACGTTTACGTGAACGGATTTATGTACGTTTGCGTGAACGAATGGATGAATCGGTGGGTACACGGTCCATGAAACCGCATATGTACCGTATTCCTCCGAATATAGCTAGCCCCCCCTTTTTGGCCGAAATATTCGCGGAAAAAGTCTGGGGTGGGGGACTATATTCGAGCTCAAAGCACCTAATGTCCGTTGTAAAATTCCATCCCCTGAGTTTGAAGGTTTATATCACAAGAATGAGTCGTTTAATTTTAAAATAAAGTATATCGAACTAAATCTTGTTTATTTATACGTTTAATAATGTCAAAAATATATTTTTAGTTGGTTATATTAATTAATTTTTCGACTGAGACAGATAAAAACGCCGGATATTATTCAAGTTCCGGGAAGCAAGTTTGACGCCCACTTGAAGATACACATGAAAAGCCACTTCTCTTTTCTTCGCATAAGATATGGAACATATATTTATCTTAGACTAAACAAAGTTTAAAATAGATTACTCAGTTACTAATTACGTAACGAATAATATATAAAAATGCGCTATCTCAGCATGCGGAAGTCGGAAATTTAGTTCGTTTTGATGGTATTCTTCGTGTTTGAAAACTAAGAACGTGTAAAATGACTTAACAACTTGGGAGAATTAGATATGCTTTCAACGTGTATATATTTATTTCGGAAAGCGAGCTCCACACGACAGGACTTTTGGCCTGGAGAGATAAGCTGCTCGAGGTTGTCAAGTTGTAAGCTACCGTAGGTACCGCGCGCACCAAACACCACGTGAGAAAATTTCTCTAGTATGCACAGGAAAAATATCCTTGCCTATAATGCTTGAATAAAAGTTTATAAGTTGCAGTATTCACCAAAATAAAATCAGCGATAAGAGAGATAGCTTTTGTCCCCACATTTCTCGGCTTCTCGACGAAAGAAACAAATTGCATTTTAAATTATCTTCAACTCCGTCTCCAAAATCTTTGCGCGAGGAGGCATAATTACGGTATGCTTCCAAAGATACCGTCAGTTCTTTAAATGACACTGACTTGCATTCTTAAAGGCGATACTTTTTTTGCTATTGTCGAGACCTCATGACTCATTCACAGCGATAGGCGATCTGCTTGCAGCAGACGATTCCACACGCGCGCTACCTTTCCAGGCATGCTCTGGACATTTGAGCTTGCTTTTATAGCTGAAAATAAATATATATCGATATCAAATAATCAACGAATGCTACTGAGATTTCATAAGTGGATTCATAATAATGACTGGAGAGCAAGAGAAAGATCCAAACGGTGATTTCCGGAACGGAAAGCGTGCGGGACGGAAAATAACGCAGTCTGACAAATTCATCAATAACAAAAATATTGATGAACGTAATAGTATGAAAATTCGTATAACTATTAACAAGGCCCTTAGCTACAATATGTGAAAAGGAAGTTTGATATCTCGATCTGTGTTGTTCTTACGATGCCCGAATTCGATGGATCCATCCGGTATTTTAAAAAAATTCGCTAAAAATCCGTTCTTAAACACGTACTTCAGTAAAATAAATTGTAAAAATATTTTAATACTACCAGTAAACGTAGAAATGAACAAGCTTTAATTTGATATACTTTATTTTAGAATCGCTTTAGCCATCTTGGAGATATTGGTCTTCAAACTCACGGGTGAAGGAAATTTTGTAACGGATGGTAGGCATCCTATTATAAGGGCATTACGGATGATATAGGTATCGTATAAAACTTAAAAGTTTTACTATTCCATTTTTTTAGTTCCTATTTAGGATTATTAATTAAATCATTAATTTCAAGTTCCTAGTCATATCTTAAGGTAGATAATTATAAATATCTATAGATAATTATCTATAATAAATTTTTGTTCAAATATATTTCCTTAGAAATCGAAAACTTTAATCCACAGGACTCTATACAAAATTCATGTACCTGCTCACATTCATCCGTGAATGAAAATTCATTGTTCAAACATTATTAACTTGCATTAATGGATACTGGAAATAACCCGTGCTGATATTGGGTGTTCATGCATCGTGCAAATGGGGGTGATTGACGCAGATCATTTTTATGATTCTAAGTTCTATCATGTTTAGGCAGAAATCACCGATTTTGAAGAGATGGTGCCATTAATTGGAAGAGGAAGAAAAGTATATATGTTAAAAAACTAACCATGTAATTAACGGCCAATCATAAATTTGAGGCGCGAGCTTATCAAATATTTACTGCACAAATAAGGCAAATTGTATGATATTCACTGTACTGTTGGACTAATCCCGGCATACACGACATCACTGAGAAAGCGTTTAGCTCTGAAAAGAAATACATAGGAATGTGAAATACAAGGAATGCTCTTCTAATTAGGCTTATGTATTCCTTAAGAAAAAATATTTTGCTTCCTGGCTTACTTTCAAGTTAATAGGGCATGTCACTCATATAGGCCTCATATTATGCCTAAGTACACTCTAGGTACCGTACTGCAAGCTAATTTACACATTTTTGAGTAATCCTTGGAATGAAGGTAATTTTCTTATTTCGAGAGCTACCGGAAAATTTCCATTATGTCTTTTGGCCTGCGCTACGTGCCATATTAATTTGACTGTTTATAACTATGCATGGTAGGTAGACCTGCCATTTGATAGTCAGATTGCTGGCTAACTTTAATTGTGATGACTTAAGTAAGAACTGGGTCTCTTCACTCATGTACAATAATGTACAAACTCGACTCGACTCGATACTTGCGAGTACTTTACAACTCGACTCGTTACTCGACTCGAGGTCAAAAAGTGCTACTCGCACATCCCTACTGAATAGAGGTGGCCGTTTGGAGAGGTTTTACTGTATAGCTGCAATACAACTTTAGGCGTTGGAGCTTCACTCTAAATGTAGTTTTCACAAGCATTAATATTAAGGGGAGAGTGGCCCTCCAGGAGCAAGGTAACACCTTGGAAATACACCACACTCAAAATGTTAAACTTTCTAATTGCTCTCCTAAGAAATCAGTGTTACTTTCTATCATTAGTATTTTATAAATTGTTGCGACAGTCTGTGGATAAATCTTCAAAGAAATTAAGCGTTAGCTCTGAATTTGGTGATCAGCTGAATATCCCAACATCTTTACTTATAGTGAAGTAATTGGCAATGAGAGTAATGATTTTTTTGTCGTTTTCATCTTCTGCTGATAGCCACATGCTGTTAAACAAGTTTGTTAAAAAAATTTTTTTGTTCTTAGGCAAAATGTAGATAAATAATATTCCTGAGAGACTGAGCCAAATAGCCAGGACCTAATTATAATGTGATAGGGAGTTTTTAATTAGTAGTACAACAGAATGATCTTATGTTCTCTTTGTTGCTCTGAAGTGCCTATTGTGTTTTCGCTGTGTCTGATAAGATGTGAAATGGAATTTCAATACCACTTTTGTCAACAGGGAATGCATCTGCTGCCAAGTATGCCCACAATGGAGAGTTATTTGCTCTACTTCCCCTTGCAAGAGATGTTTCAGAAGACACATCTGCTGGGAGACTTGTCCTAAACAACTGTACCACAGTACTTCTCGCACCACCTCTTCCTAAAAAGTATAATTAATATTGTGGTTACGATAAAATAGTATCTATCTATTGTTCCACCATGTCTATAGCTATCTCTCCCTTGAAAATTTTAACTAGTGGTAGATGTCTATGTGGCTCAATGTTTCCTACCATGTATGCTGTGTGCTATTTTTAGTTATCTTTATGTGGACCCTGCGCATCATATTTTCTTAAGACTTAATTTTTCTTAACAGTAATATTTAAATACAAAAAAAATAATAATTACTATAAATGCCACTGAAATTGCAATACTGTTGTTGTTTTTTAAAGACTCATTTCCTATTAGGAGTTGCCAGTAGTGCATTTCATTTCTCTGGCTGATTTTTGCTGAACTTGTAGTCATGCTTATAGTGAAATCTAGCTTCTAAATTTTAGTTAAGTGCTGATAAATGTGAAGTGTTAATGATGCTTATGGGTCGTACTGGAGAGTCTGGTTTTGTAATATGTTATGTTATGTTAATATGTTATGTAAGATGTCTGGTTTTGGAATATGCTGGATGGTAGGCAGATCTGTTGTACACTGTATAAGGTCCAATCCACAAAGAAAAATTAAATCAAGCAATTCAAAGATGAAAATGGCTATATTGTGAAATTTAAAGTGAGTAGCAGTAAGTAGTTGGCATATATTTATCATATGCTACACTACACTATCCTTTATTTGGGAAGAACTCTGTTTATGTCATGAAATGGCACCTGATAAGTTAACAGTTCCTACATAATTTTGTCTGATCAAATGGTCATTGAAACATTGCATATTTTTTTAAAAGTAAAAGTATTTTACCTTTATTCTTGTTATTTTTTTCTTTTTTCTTTAATTGTTCCTCTACATGTTCCTGTGGATGATCCCATAGTAATTCTATTCTAACTTTGCAGTCCATAACGTGTTTGCATCTAAAGACACTGATTGAATATTTCCCTTACATCCATCCCTATGTCTTCACCCCATTCATCATTTTTTACTTGTCATTGCTTGGAAATGATAATTCTCTAAATTTAGTCAATAGGGCTTAATTGGTTGTAGTGGCCTTTTAATATTAATTGGTTACTTGTACATTTTATGGTATTTAGCCTCCTTGCTTATTAGTGCTCATTTGTTGCAACTGCCGCAAAGTTTCAGCAATTGAGTATTGAAAGATTAAGCAGACAAAATGTACAAAAAGAGGATATGTTTCTTTACATTTAGTTATAATTGAAATTATCACAAAAGAATATGATACGATGTAAACCATGTGAATTTAAATGTTCAAAGTATGATTATTTAATTTTTAATCTCACTAAATATTGTATAAAAAATATAAAACTTTTATTTCTGAGGAAAATTTTGTACAAAACATATGCAGTTTGAAATGACTGTATACTTGGGCCAATCAATTTCATTCAACATCCCCCTCTTATTATGTTTCATTTCTTGGAAGCAAGCCAAAATATATACATCCTAGTGCCAATCATAGCATAGAGACACAATAATAGCAGTTACAACTGCAAAATTCTTCATGTTAATCATAAAGATGGAACCTTTGCATATTAGACTCCGGGTAATTTTTTGAGTCATAATTTTGGGAGAAAAAGGTATGTCACATCAAGTTCAGTAATTGAAATGCCTTGGAATCCTGCCAATTTTTTTAAATACCCCTCTCTAGTTGTGTTATATTTTTCTTCAAACTTGTATGATTTCTCAATCTTATGGACTCCTCCATATTCCATTTTGATATTAATATCCTAGCACTTTTCTAGACTTATAGATATCCCAAACATATGTATGGACTGATGCTGTGGCTCTAATTATTTTTCATTAACTATCATCTTAAATCATAAAACTAATCATAATGATTTAATTACTGCTAGTTTGGATCCATGAAAGGAAATATCATCTCTGATAAAGATAGTATGTCATGAGTGTCAAAAATATTTTTTGGGTCTCAATCATATTAACATACTTTTTGAGGAATTGTTTCAAATCGCGGATGACTATATCAAATTTCTCCTAACTTTAGATAAATATAACGTTTTCAGTGCCATTTTATCAGCCTAGATGATGAATGCTCTTAGCATTCCCTGAAATGTCAGTTAAATGGTTTATTAATATGTATATATATGTATGTTGAATTTTTTCATTCATTCCAAAATATATTATTTGATTGTTTTCTGTAATGGTTGTAATTTTTGCAAGAGTGTTGTTGAGTGAAATCAATTTCTGTTTTTTGGGCTTGGTGTGATGTGAAATATATTTTAATGGTATTTTCCAGAAATCAAATGCAGAGAGGATCAAAAACTGGAGAGTCAGAAACATCATGTGAAGAAGTGAATGGTGAAGAAGGTAGTGGGCCACCTCGAAGAACAGTATATGAAGCCCTAATTGAAGATAAAGGGAGAAATATGGTTTACCTGCGGCTCCCCGCCGAGCTAGTTCGAAGGCTGAACCTCAAACCGGACACTGAAATGGAAGCTGAGGTAATCCATTCATGTAATGAAACCTTAGTCAACTAAAGTTTCATGGGTAATGTGACTTGTGTTGTTGTGCCTTTTTCCACTAACGTGCAATTTATCATGGCTAAATTTATCAAAATCATCACATCAAAATGAGACCTTTAAATATTAGATTTATTAAATGATCAAAAGAAAAGAAATTGTATGATTAGAGCTTGTGAAACAATTTTTTGCTAATTTTCCTGTTTTTTTTGTCATTTAATCATCTCATTGATCACTAATGCTAGTAAAGTAAGTTTAACTAACATCGAATAAAAATCCACTTCTGCCAAAAGGGGAAAAAATATCTTGTACTCTAGTTTAATATTCTTAGTTATGGTCTGTGAATAGGGAAATTCCTATAAAATAATTTCTGCAGATTCATAGCATTAGTTTTTTTAAAGAAAATCGGGCGCTCATTCTCTCAACTATGTCCATACAAATTCAGTCAATATTTCATTTTATTTTATTCCACTCAAAATGGTCATTCATTTGATTTATTTAAATCCAAATACTTATGTAAAGTTCTTAAAACAATATAAGATGGGGAAATGCTAAAATTTAAAATGGATTAGCAAGTTTGTAGCTTATTATTCAAATTTGGCTAGAACTCAATTTCACCCCGAGATTTTGCAGTCTGCAGCCCGCCCTGGAAAACTATACACTTGATCATTTTGTTCTTCATTTCATCTTGATTAATTTGTTGCTAATGTGAAGGCAAATAAATGCCTTACTAAATACATTGCAATCACTTAGTTTGTTAATTTTTCCCAGAAAAGGCAATAAGTTGTTCAATTCTATGTATCATAATCAAAAAGTATTTTGTCATTAGAACTGTATTTGCAGCATTGAATTTATTTCCTATACATTTGCTGAAATCTATGCAAAAAAAGAAGAGCTATATATGAGATTTTTTGGTCGATTCACAGGTCCAGTTTCAGTTGAATCGAGTTCCTT
The DNA here is from genome assembly GCA_933228895.1 of Platycnemis pennipes. Classification (NCBI taxonomy): domain Eukaryota; kingdom Metazoa; phylum Arthropoda; class Insecta; order Odonata; family Platycnemididae; genus Platycnemis; species Platycnemis pennipes. Next base: position 57,749,785 of record OW121848.1, read on the forward strand.
ACTGTGAATGGCATCAATCGGTAGATAGAGTCCCTGACCTTCAACTCCTATTCCCTGACACAAATCTTCCTCCCAACATTCCGTGGACGCCACAGAGGTTGGTGTGAGTTAACATTTAATCATGTTGGCCTTTTGTAGTATTAAAATTGCTTTTGCCTAATTTCATTTCCTTTATAATTTTAATCAATTAATGTATTTTTGGCACAGATATTTATACAGCTGTTGCCCTTTATTTATTATAATTTGCTTATATGCATCCTTGAGTTTTTATAATGTCATTAAGGAGTTTTATTGACTTGCATTCAGTCATATTTTTTTGTTGTAATCATTTTCAATATTTACGTCTGTCAAGGCATGTTTATTTAGTGCAGAAGCAAGATTGTAAATTTTTATGCATGTTCTTATTTAATCGAGAATCATCTTGCACATTCTTATTTAATCAATTCAATGTAATGTTTTTGCAGGAATATAAGACAAACTTGATTCTAAAATAACCCCCCCTTTTTTGAGCTCAAAAGAAAAAAATTATTTGTGAAGCTTCTACTTTGCTACAAGCCCAAATGTAGGCCAAGTATGTTTGACAAATGACCAATATCAACCTGAACTCACATTGGATTAGGTGTTTACGTATGCAAATCAGGCTTTGCAGTCAAATTCTTCATGTAAGGTGTGATGGTAACTGAATTTATCTCTCTAAATGGTAGAAAACTAAGATGTGTTCATAATGTTGCTCCAAAACCAATGGACTGACATTGTTAAAGTTTATACCATGCATTGTAGGGATTAACAATTTAAAAAATTAATGATTAAAATTAATCGTTAAAAATGTGGTTAACTATTTAATTTAATCGTTACTTTTTAGAAGAGTTAACTTTTAATTGTTAAAATTATACATTGACTGATACAAAAATAATTTCAGTTAATTTTTGGCAAATGTTGACCTGTTCAAATTTGGGCGCAAAGTTTGCCCAGCCGACTAGGGGAAAATAAAACGGTATCTAAGAATGCAAGGGTAGTTGTGTGAGAATGCAATGAATAGGCCGAGACGAATACATCCAAGTAAAAGCGGGTGGAGGGGAGTGACTGCCAAAGTTTAGGAATGCACCCTCAGACGAGAAAATATGAAACCATGCGAAGACAATGTCCTGGAGGGCTCGTATGCATTACTAAGCGACTAATGCATGTTGTGAAGCCGAGAAAGAAGGGTTGACAAAAAACCTATGATGGATAACGAGAAGGAGGGGTTCATTCAAACTAACACATATTTCACAATGCGCCAATCTACGTATGCCTTACTCGGCGACATCGTGTCATCAATACATTACAATACACTGAATCGCAAAAGAGGGTGCGCAGGCACACCCCCAGCATCTACTATAACTCTATGTAACTAAGCCGTTTCCACTGCAATTTTACAATTGTGAAGGGATACTTTACATTGCACTGTGGGGATTGATATCAAAAACTAACCTTAAAGTACTTTCTACTGCTCGGAACAATCTTTTGTGGCAAATTACAGATGCAACATCATTCGTCAGATATTCTTACGTTGACAACTTAAAAATCCCGGAATTGGAACTCCACCTCAGAAAAATTGCCGAAGCCTTTCAGCAGAAACTAGGAAACCAGACCAACAACACTGGACTCTGATGTTGAATGGAGTTACAACGAAAATCCCCATTTCGAATATTTTAAAACAAATGGATACGGATGGAAGAAACCGCAATGACAGTTTTCAGTGTTTGCTTTGTTTGTCAAAACAAAAAAACCATCAAGGCCTCTATCACCACAGTATCCAATTTGCCAAAGTAACTGAAAAAGTAACTTTCAATGTGAAAGTTACTTTTTTTTAACTTTAACTGTAATCAGTTACTTTTTCAGAAAAGTAACTTTAAACAGTAACTTTTACCAGAGATTAACTTTAATCAGTTATTCTTTTTTGGTAACTTTCCCAACTATGATACCATGGCATCATTAATTCTTTTCACTCTCCAATTTAGTTAACATGTAACCGTAAAGGTGTAAACACAACTGTGTTGATCTATCTAGTCAATGGATAACTAAGATGCATTTGTAATGTTGCTCTGAATCAAATTATTGCCGTTTATAGCACTACAATGTTGACGCTTTTTACCACCCAATTTTGTAAATTGTTATCAGTCATACAAACATTTTGTGAGTTGAAATAAGGTTGATCAAACTTTATCTCAAAGAGTATTTTACTATGTAAGTACCAGTGCTGCTGAACATAAATTTCTAGACAATGCAATCCATTTGCAGCCAAGGATTTTGATTGTGATTGTAAGACCAACTGTTCTTTGGAAGTCTGGAATGGAAGAAAACATTGTCTTAGATTACAAATACGGTATATTCTTTGTTTCCCCAATACTGAAATGGCCCTATATTGTAAGGCATAAATTTTTGGTCAGTTTTTTCATTACATGTTTTTCTCATCTTATGTTGGAAAGCCAGCACATTCTCTCTATCTGCTGTTTCAGTTCTCTGTTGTGCACTTAGTTCACAAAAATGATGCATCAATAATTCTGGAAATGACAGACCCTAAGTTTGGCTTTTTTTCTGTAAGCATAGAAAGCTTTACTAATAAAAATCTCTCAAAGGCTCTCAAGCACTCCCAGCTGTATTATATTTCCATTCTTGTATTGTGGAATGCTTATGCAAAGCAAGTCAGGGGCATTGTGGTGAATCACAGTAGGTGTTCATCTGTAAATTCAAGGATTGTGAAATAGCCATGAATACCTTAGCGGAGTCACCCACTGAAATCCACTTACAATAACAGAATTTTCACCGAGAAAAAACATTTTCTGTGTAAATTCTGCTGCAATTCATTTGTAGTTGTTAATTATGAGGCCTCAAATGTGCTAGTAATTAATGTAGTTGCTTAGAATGAGAGTTGCATGTTTCAGTGTTAGTACACTATCATTCATATGTACAAGCTTCAATTTTCAATGTAGGAAAGATTTTTTTTCTGCAAATTGTAGTCTGCATCTATTGCTCAATTTTGAGTTTCATTTCCTTAAAAAATGAAATTTTGGATAATTTTCAAATAAATGCTAAGTTATTTTGCATATTGTGTCTAACTTAGCCGTAAAAAATCAAATGAAAAAAATAATCCCTGGGAAAAGAAATTTTTTTCTCTTTCTGAAAGTCTAATGAAAGATTTTCAAAAACAACCAAGAGAAGTATAAGTCAAGCAAATAGAATTTGTATCTTCATTTGTACTATTGTAAAAATATTATCCTTGTTTATCAGAGTGCACACCATATTTCCAGGCCCATTAAATACATCTTTCTCACCTGAAAATGATATTAAAATTGGACTCCATTTCATAAAGCAGAAAGACTTCCTTTCTTGCCTCTCCATCATTTTTGTGCAAAGGTAGCTTGCTTCAGCTTTCTTGAATCCTTGTGGGTTGATGAGCCTATTTCCCTGACTGCTCTTGACTGAGTTTCTGGCACTGCTTGCCAAACTATTCTTTTCTAAAAGCAAGGATATTTCTTTTGAGTATTTTATTGTTTTCTCCTATGCATTTTTGAAGCACAGTTCCTCAACTTCGTGCTCAGAAGAATTTTTCACTCATGGTGAAACTTAGTTGGAAGAAGTTTATGCGTAGTTACTTTGTTGTTTTTTATTACACTCCTCTAGGAAAAATTTCAAAACAGTTTGAAAGTAAGAAGAAAAGTTGTGACATTAGAAACAAAATATTAAATCATTAAGTAATATGAACATGGTGCCCCAGGATAGAACTTCATGCATGCATACAGACACTCCCAGATTGATGACCAACTAAGTTATGACCAAAATCTTTTGTGAAAGTCATAGCTTTAAATTACGCGGTTACTTTTATATGCCTTCAAAACTCCATTGCAAACTATGTGTTGGTGCATACAAAGTACTATTATCACAGGGCCCATTATGACTGAAATCTATCAAAAATTGCTATTCGAAACATCCATAAAAACTAAGGATGGGTCGATTCTGATTCTCAATTCCACCAATTCTTAGAGGAATCGAAGTCTTTGAAGTTGATTCTGAAGAAATAAAAACAACCCAAAACAGTAATGCTGTAAAATTTAATCTCTGTGATTTTAAATTTCCTGGGTGTAAGAGCGTAATTTTGCACTTGCTCACTCTAGTAGATCGACCAGCAAACTTAAACGGTGTTAAATCATGTTTCTTTTCTTTAGTGCGTGTAGGGAGGCAAGGGAAGTACTGCAAGTTGGGACGAGTCTGGACCCTTTTTTATATACAGTAGAGCGCCGATTATCGGATGTTCGATTAACCGACCTTCGGATTATCCGTCTATTGGTCCCTTAACAAATCCCCACTCCTGCCCCTACTCTCCCTACCCTTCCTTTCCTACCCTCCCCTCTTCCAAGTAAGTACCAATCATGGGAACGGTGATACCTTCAGTTCTTTCCTTAGCCTGAGTAGTCAGGTGATTTTGTAGTTCCCATTTGGTCATCAATGCAGTCTGTGGCTCCTGGTCCTAGCTGGCTGGCTTTAATATTGTGTATTTGCATTTGTGTTGACTGCTGTGTTCTGATAAAACCAATGGTCATTTTACATCTATATTCTAGCCAATTTGTCACCTTTTGACTGTATAGCACTTCAAATCAATTTGGGCTACTCTGGGCTGCATCCGAAATTACCCTTGGCATGGGGTGGGTTATGCTACCCCTCATATCACATTTTTTACTTACAACTGGGTCCTTAGAACTTACCTGTTTTTAAGTAGGGGAGAGTCTGTACATAAAAGCAAGATCATTGAAATTAATTTTCTGGATAGAGTGGGCTGATAAATACTCTAAGGGCCATGTATTTCACCTTTAAGAAATCTACATACGTATTTATACATTAATAATCAGAATTTTTGGTGTATTTTTTAGCAGCTAGTGTGGAGGACTTCCACACTACTGTAGAACCCTGTTAAGAAGTTTTTCCAGGTTCAAAGTATTCAGACCTGCTTATTTGGGAAAACTCATTAAAAACGAAATGTATGCTTTATGGGTGTTATTTTGGAAGTTAATCGAACTTCTCTGCAGGTTTCTACTGTATATTTAGATCTGATTACTTTAAACTTGCTGAAAACAATTTATAGTTGCCATTTGTTTGATATCCTTAAGTTTCTTTTTGAGCAAAAGGATTAAGTAGAGAATGCTGCATGCCTTATGCTATATATTGCCCTTTTGAAGTGTTCCTCTTTTTTTGCTACAGGTTACATTTTCTTAACATTTTATTACCTCATTTGTGCTTTGTGCTGATGATTTCTCACTTTTATTTTATGATTCTCCTTGAAGGATTCCAACATATCTATGTTCACACTTACTCAAAGATTGACAGAATATGAAATGGAAAAAATCAATTTGACTAGTCATGGATGTAGTAAGTCCCATTCTTAAAGAATTATGGATTTATATAGTTTGTTGGAGTTTTTAATGATTGAAGTCATGCATAATATGGACCTTGCTTTAAAAATTGATTAATTTGTAGTGGATGTTCATAAAGTGATGTATAATTATACATAATGAAATGAAGTTATGTTACGAAGCAGAAATTCTTTATAAAAATCATTCAAAGAGTGAATAAAGCAATGTCAGTAAACAGTAATTTTCATTATAATGAGAAAATGGGCTCTTAGGTTTTATTAAAAAAGTAAAAGTACTCATCTACATTCTTGTGACAAGGATGATGTGTTCTCTGCCATCATCGTTGCTTTTTTGTTCAATAAGGCTCAATTGCCAGCTGTTTTGTTGATTCCCTTATTTATTGTAATACATTTCATAGTGAAAAAATGACCCTTCATTAAATCAAAACAACTTCAGAACTTCATTCATAATTTGGATCCTTGGGTTAAAAAACTTCTTCAATGGGGTCGTTTACCCTATTTTTTTTATCGCCAGATCTGATAGAGTTTGTAATATAGTAGAGTGCTGAATATCCGTGATAATGAGGACGTAATTCATTAAATATATTTCTCCAAAGCATTTCACAACCTATATATATTATAATAATGTCTGTCGATTACTTAAATTGAATACACTCCATCAATTCGTGGCACACTAAGTGGTGATTCTTAATCTCAGATGCACAATGCATCCCTTTTTTATATACCTACTTATGATATTTGCCCTGTAGTAAGTGTTGTAAGTCATGATTGCAACGAATCACACTCATCTCGAGTAATCTGAGGCTATGCCAATCGGAAAAATTTGCATCATAATTTCTTTACTTCCAAGTCTTGTAGTGAGAGGTAGCTGATGCACAAATACCGTTTGTGTGAGTGGTCTAACAAGGGGAGTGTCCGAGTTCCGGGTCTAGGATTTTGACGAAATTTGCCAGGCAGGTAGTCCTTGATGAGTTATTTACGAATCACCCCCCATATAGGGTTATATATCCAGAAACTTCGTCAAAAAACGAGTTTGAAATATTTGATTGCAAATACAGTGGAATCCCGGTATAACGAGTGCTCATAATCCCTCGGAAATCACTCGCTAAATCGAGCGCTCGTTATATCCGAAGGTGTTGAAAAAACCCACCTAATTCTCATAGTCGTTCGTATTTACAGTTTTTCTTTTGTTTCCGTGGTATTTGACGAAGGTAAACAGCAAAAAAGTCATTTCAGGCACAATCTGGTAGAATATCAACATATTTCATGAAAGAAACAGGACATTTTCCATTATATAAAATATTAATTCCCCTAGTTTCGATGTTTTTCTTCCAGTTCTTCTATTTTTCGATCACCGAAGAAAGCTGTAAAGACAGCGTAACTAGTCGAAATTAAAATATTAGGTATACTGTGGAAGTTTTTGGATAATTTTGCGAATATGTCATGACGATAATATCAGCTTTGTCGAGTTTTCGAATGTTAGCCGGTACGTCCATCGCGATATTTATCGTGATAATATATAGTGATATTTTATCGGGGCGCGATATCATGATATTTTATCGCGATGTTTATCGTGATAGTTATCGCGATACCTAGTTATAGCGATATTTATCGCACCCCGATATCTTATCGCGCCCCGATATCTTATCGCGCCCCGACATCTTATCGCGCCCCGACATCTTATCGCGCCCCGACATCTTATCGCGCCCCGACATCTATCGTGCTTCGACATCTTATCGTGCCCCGACATCTTATCGTGCCCCGACATCTATCGTGCTTCGACATCTTATCGTGCCCCGACATCTTATCGTGCCCCGACATCTTATCGTGTCCCGACATCTTATCGTGCCCCGACATCTTATCGCGCCCCGACATCTTATCGTGCCCCGACATCTTATCGTGTCCCGACATCTTATCGTGCCCCGACATCTTATCGCGCCCCGACATCTTATCGCGCCTCGACATTTTAACGTGCCCCGACATCTTATCGCGCCCCGATATCGTACCGTGCCCCGATATGTTATCGGGGCACTATAAGACGATGTTTATCGTCACGCTGAGTTATCGTTATCGCCACCTTATGATATGCTAAAATTACCGTATCCCGATATTGAATTATCAATATCGCCCATGCCTAGACCTAACTCCCTCTCCTACTCTCATCTTGCTCGTTGTCCGCCCACTCCCCTCCCACTGATGACTGGGCCTAACAAAAGAAGAACGTAAAATCGGAGTGTGCAGAGCGTACTGAAGGCCGTAAATCGTTCATGTTTGGACATAACTGGCTCTAGGTGTTGTAGATATGGCACTCACCTTGTATTTTTAGTTTAATTAGCAGATAATACAAAACCCAATAGTTTATTTTTGCTAGGCGGTGCATCGCCCTCGAGAGATATCTGTCGTAATACCGAGCGTATACCGCGGAAGGAAATTTTTGGCCTCGCTATATCCGCTTTATTTTACATGTAAAACATAGGCCTTTTGGCGGTACAAAGACAATCACTCGCTATAACGCGATTCTCGCAATAAGCCGTACTCACTATACCGGGCTTCTACTGTATAAAGCCAATAATTAGCCATATTTAATCAGTGCAGTTTGGGTTAGGGGTAAAGTACTCGCTTCACAATGTAGACGTCCCAAGTTCGAGACTCTTCGTGTCCAATTTTTTTTTCATCGCAATTTCGTAGTACGACTTTCCCTGGTTTTACACATTTTTAATCTGTTTACCCGGGATGCATTTTAACTATTTTACGTAATAATTACGTAATTTGCTAAAATTACGTAATTAGTACGTAAAATAGTTGATTACGTTATTTACCTAAATCACGTAATTAGTACGTGGCTGAATTACTTCCGCACGCCCTGTCGTTTTCTGTGTATGAAATTTTAACGGAAGATCATAAAGTGTGATCGTGATGTTGAATTTCCTTATCATTGGCCACGCAGTCCCGACGCACGTACAACACTTGTTCTAATTCGCCTGGTGCCGTGATTTTCCAGCGCTGTGCTTTTTTGGAAAAACTAATCGCAAGAGAAAAAAAGAACTTAAGCTCTGTAATCATATAATTGTAAGTATCTACCGAAATGTTCGGGTGATCGGGCGAAATATTCGGGTGGGAGAGAGTTTCGAATCAAGGACGTCGCGTGGAAATTGATAAAAAAACCAGCGGCAACAATTAATTTTGAAGAATTAATGTATTGCACCTTTTCAGGAGCATGTTAGAATCACCCGAACATTTTGGTAGATACTTACAATTGTATGATTACAAAACCTAAATTCTTTTTTTCTCTTGCAATTAGTTTTTCCAAAAAAGCACAGCGCTGGACAATAACGGCACCAGGCAAATTAGAACAAATGTTGTACGTGCTTCGGGACTGCGTGGCCAAAGATACGGAAATTCAAAATCACGATCACACTTCATGCTCTTCCGTTAAAATTTCATACACAAAAAACGACAGGGCGTGCGGAAGTAATTCCGCCACGTACTAATTACGTGATTTAGGTAAATAACGTAATTAACTATTTTACGTACTAATTACGTAATTTTAGCAAATTACGTAATTATTACGTAAAATAGTTAAAATGCATCCCGGGTAAACAGATTAAAAATGTGTAAAACCAGGGAAAGTCGTACTACGAAATTGCGATGAAAAAAAAATTGGACACGAAGAGTCTCGAACTTGGGACGTCAACATTGTGAAGCGAGTACTTTACCCCTAACCCAAACTGCACTGATTAAATAGGGCTAATTATTGGCTTTATATTTGCAATCAAATATTTCAAACTCGTTTTTTGAGGAAGTTTCTGGATATATAACCCTATATGGGGGTGATTCGTAAATAACTCATCAAGGACTACCTGCCTGGCAAATTTCGTCAAAATCCTAGACCCGGAACTCGGACACTCCCCTTGTAAGCCCAATGCCTCCACCCCTAGCTAAGGCTGGCCTAAGCATATGTCTCTTCGGTGGTGAAAAGGGGTTGCATCTTGGAAGTTTCAAGTTCCCTAACCCTTAATACCTACTCAGGCTGCTCTTGGAGTAAATTTGTCAAGGTTGTAGACCAGCCCTATTCCCAAACACCACAAATTACTACAGCATACTCCTTCCATTATTAAAAGTTTTCAGGACAATATGAAACAAATATTTAGGGATGTAAAAATTTACAAGAAGAGACGAAATGAAAATTTTGGGATGAAGGTTTGTTCACTTTCATTCCAAGCCCTGAAGAAATAGATATTTAGCAAATAATTAGATATTTTTCATCAATTACATTTCCGTCGGAAACTAATCTGACATAAAATGGCTGCAGAAACAATATAAACTCGCTCGCCTGGGGCGTGCAAATAGTGAGAGACTCACCATAATACAATGTTTTCATGTACGTAATTGGATTCCCTGCCATAGGAAACTATTGTGTAGGCTAAAGGTAACAATTCTGTAGGCTTGAATGCCACTGCGTATTGGCAAGTGCGAACAGAAGCGGGAGGGGAGGGTAGGAAAGGGATAATCTGACGGTCAGTTAATCGGACGTTAGATAATTGGCTCTCTACAGGAAAATGACACACAGTAAAACCTCTACGTAGTGAACCTCTTCATATCCTAAACCTCCATTTTTCGTAATGACTTCGGGGTCCTGCCAAATTTGTATGCAATTATATGGAGAAACCTCTTCCTATTGTACTTCTATATTTTTGAAAAACCTGCACACTTCATACTGAGAATACACCCCCATGACGAGCCAACTACCTCTAAGGAGTAAAATATTCAGCATATTCAGCTATTATGTTAGCGAAAATGATAGTAAAACTAACCTCTGGTTGAAATACCATATTTACTCGTGTAAGCCGCGCCCTTGTGTATCCTGTGCACCCCTATTTTCGGGCAGGCTCGTGAGGAAAGAAATTATTTCTATCGGAAAACATTTTTTTGCCTCGACCCTGCATCATTTTGTCATAACATGAATGCACGTTCTTTGATAGAAATGCTGTGCCTAAATTACGTGTACGTCTTTCTCATTAGTTGATTGAATTGTGTGTTAATATCGTCACGATCATCATAGTGTTGTGCATTGATGCACGGCCTCTTTTACTGTGCATATTTTTCTCGTAGAATCTCACAGTAATTACATACAATCACATCATCCTGCGATAAAAATGGCATATGTTCAAAATAACACCCAACTGAAATAATTGCAGAAATATATACAATTTCAACCCGTGATTACTCTATTATTATGTAAATTCGTTGGCATATCAACAAATAAAAGCAGAATGCCATCCGTACCTGTTAGCGGTGGTCTCGTCTGCTCTCGGTGCAGTAGCTGTGGACTGGGATGATTTAACAACACCGTAAAGTCTTGAGAACACACGGAAAAAACTAAGCTCAATGTAATAACAATTATAATTCTTATAAAACTAAAGAAAAAAACATTCGCGGAAATAGAATCATAAATCACTATGAATATTCATATCATAGCAGTTTTCATTTTTAGTTTTTGTCACTGCTAGATTCGGATACACATTTCCTTACTGCAGCTCGATTTCCTATTTTTTCGGCATCGCTTATAATATGTAGTTTTGTACTCACAGGAAACAATCGCAATTACACATCAGAATTCGTTTTTAGGGTGATAATTTCAAATTATTTTAAAATGCTAAATGATCGATTCGGACTCGTTTACTACTCTCACGCACAGAGTGGATAGCACGGATAGTAAGAAGGTATAATCTCTAAGCCATACGACTCTTGCCACTATATAACAAATTCTTTGCAATGTAGCTTTAATATGTATGCAAAAAGAGCTATCTAATAAAGGAGCGTAAAAATGTTGCTACAGATACGTGATACCGAAACAAACTCTGCTTACGATTTGAAAAGACAAAAGACTTGTGGCAGCTTACAGGATACAGTGTAGATTTAAATACCATATTTGTCCGAATATAAGCCCCCTTTCTTGACAAAATATCGGTCATAAAAAGTGAGGGGGGGCACTACAAAGTTTCATTATGTACATGCATCCAAAAAATGATAATGTTATTGGGAAATAATACATAAATATACATTGTGGCAATAAACACCATGATACTTCGTGAAGTGGTTGAAATGTTATTTCTATTTCATCATTTTCTCTTTCGGATATGTACTGTCACTTTTCAGTATGCTGTCTGATATCCCTAATACTCCCCCGGCAAAGAACAAAATCGGCCATAAAACTGAGTTATAAAAAGTGCACTTACCTGCCTAAACACGAAAAACATTGGGAAGTGCGTAAAACTAAAATGCAATTGAAATAAGCAATAACCAATACTAATATTTTTATTACACATATCTCGGTAAATACTGTGGCCCAACTCCGTCGTAAAAAATATACATTCGTGTTCAAGATTCAGACCTGTCTAAACAAGATGAGAAACATTGTGAATGAAGTACATTAAGCAGATAGGTGCAAAGGGAATCACAAGGAGATCTCTAATGAGGAGAAATAAATCAAAACCCTCGTTTTAGCCTGTCAAAACATCCAATTTACTCTTCACCAAAATTTACTTAATAGGTAGGTACCATATAATGTCCAATGAGTAGATAGTCGAGATGTTGCCCCTTCACATTTATCTTTCTAGCATTTTTATTTAAACACAAACTAAAAAGTAATCAGAAATGCGTTGTATTATGATAATTACAATCACATCAAAGGTAACTACCAACTAACCAGTAACTACTGAACGTAAATAACATGGACAAGACTAGCGTGAGATGCATCGTCATCATCCCAATAAATATATAAATCACTTGTTGAATGCCCACATCTTAAAGCACAAGGAAAACCATTGATTCCTACTATGTAGAAAGAAAGACAATTACAGGGATCCAAGACAACAATTATTTCGTAATCTTTCACACGATTGACGTGCTCGCGGCAAGATAACGAAGATCGGGTCTTGTTGTGCTTTTGTTTCTGAGGCACTTATTTCGAAATACCTGTTTGCTCCACCGTGTTCCGAGCAGTTTGGAAATAGCCTTAATTTCACAGGTAGTCGCTACTGTTTGCAGATAAGTAATAAGTATGAATCCAGTAGAGAGAAGGGGGTCTACGACAAGGCAATTAAAGGCTCATCAGGGTTAGAGTTGCAATGTAAATTTTAAAATTACTGTAGCAAAATATGCCGGAGCCAATGGAAACCATTCAGCGGCTGAAAAATACGGTGTGGAAGGAAAAAATGTCAGACTTTGGCAAACACAGCTTCCTCTAATTCTCAAAACCTGTGTATCTCCCTGCGCATTTTAGGGTCCGACTACTAGAGACGCGGAATTGGAAGTGCATGTTGTTAGATTTGTTGCGAAAATTGAAGGAATGGTTTAGCTGTAACACAACATGATCTATAAGGAAGCTAGAAGGATTACGAGTGAAATTGGGATTTCAAGGGCTGATTTTCAAGCGAGTTCTGCATGGTTACGGAGGATGATGAAGAGGAATGGGTTTTTCTTGCGAAGACGAACAATGAATGCCCAGCATCTACCCCAATTCTATGAAGAGAAGATGCTAAGTTTCCAGCATTTCATTATTCAATTACAACAGCGGCAACGATACCTGTTGGAGCAAATTGGTAACACTGACCAAACACCAATCTATTTTGACATGCCCAGTTTTACTACTGTGAAAGAGTTCAAAATCAGTATTGATTAAAACAACGGGAAATGAGAACACATGAATTATGTGCATGCTGGCCATCCCAGCTGATGGAAGGAAGCTACCACCTTATGTGATATTTAAGAGGAAGACTAAGCCAAAAGATAAGTTTCCTCCTGGGATTCATGTATAGGTTCAACAGAAAGGGTGGATGACAGAAGACTTAGTGAGAGAGAAGACAAGGAGCTCTCCTCAACATGCCATCAATGCTTCTCCTAGATTCCTTTAAGGGACATGTTACTGAGGAAGTAAAAAAGGATATCAGGGCAGGAAATTCTGACATCGTTATAATCCCTGGAGGAATGACGAGCCTGCTTCAGCCACTCAATGTGTCAATAAACAAACCCTTTAAGGACAGGTTGAAGGCAACTTATGCTGAGTGGAATCTGGAAGAGGAAAAGGAATATACTCCATCAGGAAGAATAAAGAAACCTTCTACTGCCCTCATCACTCAATGGGTACTAAATTGTTGGAATATCATTCCTGAAGAAATAGTGATTAAGGGTTAAAAAATATTGTATATCTAATGAACTGGATGGTACAGAGGATGAGATTGTTTGGATGGACTCTGATGATGAGGATGATAGGGGCTGGTTTCCATGTGGTCAAGAAGAAATTGATGAGGCAGGTGGTAGTGAACCAGAAGAGGAGGAATCAAATACATAAAATAGAGGATAGAAAAATGTGCATTTCATTATATTTATTAGTCTTAAGTTGTATTTCAAAGGAAAATGCTTGTGTGTTTTTCAGAAAAGAGTAAGAGGCCAAAAGTGCATGATGAAGGTTCAGAACCATTTAAAGTTTGGAAAAGTTTAAGTTGATTAAGTATTTTATTCTTTTGCCTAGATATTTGAAAATTTTAAGTTAAAGTCTAAGTACCTTAAACCACTAAGTACCTTAAACCTAAGTGTTAACTCAGGTACATATTCTTATTTCGACGTAAAAAGTGTGTTTTACCTGCAAAGGAAGATGCTATTAGTAGTTGTTAATTTTTTCCAAAAGTGAGGCTAGAAAGTTGGGGGGGAGCTTATATTCGCGTAGGGGCTATATTTGGACAAATGCGGTACATATCGGTGCTACAATATGTTGTCCTACGTACGATCTATACACCGTAAATCTATTGCTTTGTCAAGTGGTGTTTCTGATCTAGTGTTTCTTCAAGTACCATTGTACCATCAGACTTTATTAAATGGTGATTTTTATTACTAATTACTTCGAAATTTCAGAAAACTTCATGATGTAGGTATAATTTACTACTAGACCATACTTACCAATTAACCTCGGTATGTTCACAAAATGTGAAACTTAGGAGAAAAAAACAACAGGTGTTTTTCAAATGGCATTGCATTTTGCGTATTCACGAAAGTGGTTTTAATTAGTTGTTTCCATAAGTTTTTCTGTTTTTTTTAGAAATACTAAATAGTATGATGTACTTTATGCTTCATTACTGAAATAAGGAGAATTTCAGTAACACATAATTTAGTTCCACTAATATCTCAAGGTTATGGGTCATCCAATGTACACATTGGTGATCACAAATACTTTGAACATAGGGGAAATCTGATAAAGTATGGTGGTTGCACAATCAGTTCAGTCGTAACAAAGTGACCAACTTTTCAGGTCAATTTAGTTTTTTATTAATTATATTTTTAATTACGCTTCACACTGCATTGCTCACTGCTAGGAGAAAGTGTTCTAATGAATTGCTTCATTATTGGTGATTTGAAGTTTGGGCTAAGTTTTAAGATTATCATCATTAGTTAGAGATTGGTTTGATTGGTAATCCTGAGATTGATTTTACACAGCTCTCTGAATTCATCTATCAGCTAATCTCCTCATATTTATGTAATTCTTCTCTTTCCATTCTTCTTCCCTTGTTCTATATATCTCATATGAAGCTTTCCCTTGCCGTTCTACCTATCTACATGTCCTTCAGCGATTGTCTTCATCAGGCCATCATGTCTCATGATTTGGCCAATTAAGTTGTCCTGTCAGTTTGTCCTGTGCCGGCCAGTTGCTCTACCAGTTGAGCTACCAAGGCATCCTCTGTCCCTGTGGATATTTTTTAGAGCTCTAAAGGAACAAGATGTTCACATTTGTTCCACACATGTTCATATTTGCTATAGTGCAATTTCAGCGGGTAACGCCGCTAAAATTTTCACGGCTAGTACGTGATCTTTGAATTCGTTATAAGTAAGCACCTCAGTGTTTCAACGTCGGCTTTAACCTGGTGGATGGTGGTGCCATGCACTCGACTTCAGATGCTTTGTGGCATTGATATGTCTAGCAGTCCGTGAACTTCCTGTTCCTTTAGAGCTCTAAAAAATATCCACAGGGAAAGAGGATGCCTTGTAGCTCAATTGGTAGAGCAACTGGTCGGAAATCAGGGTTCGAGTCCCGGTCAAGGTGAGTCATTTTTTCTCTGTGGAATATTTGCTACAGTGCAATTTCAGCAGGTAACGCCGCTAAAGTTTTCATGGCTAGTACGCGATCTTTGAATTCATTAATTGGCATGAAATTTTTGCTTTCCTATGCTCAATGAAAAAATAACATGGATGCAATTGTCAGTGCTATTAAAATCAGAGCTCCTATCTTCAATGACCTACATATGCATACTTGAACAAAAATGGCATAAAAGTTCATGAAAGGGAGAATATAAATGTCCTAGAGAATATGAAAATAAAATTATCATGCTTCATGTACAGTGAGATGGTGGAATGAGGAAACAGATTACACATTAGTGTTGTCTTGGTGTACTGATGGAATGAAATTGCTGCCTGTTTTAATTTTCAAGATGAAAACCTTGCCTGAGGAGAACTTAGAAAAATGTAAAGAATATTTTTAAAAAATCATATAAAAAATCTTATAAACAAATGTGTCGTATACATTGGAAAATTTTCTAAATTATTTCAAATGGTGATATAGTTATAATCAGATATACATTTTGGTAGGCTCACAGCCACTGGATATAAAATATAACCCAAAATTCATAGTTCTCTAGTGTTCGGAAGAAATACTTCAATAGTCGAGGAAATAATGGACCCAAAGTTTTTTGAGATGCACCATTATTAGGGATTAAACCTCAGCCTATAACCCTTATTTATTCATCTCATCCTGCCTTGTCTATGCATTTCATTACCCCTGTTTCCATTTGCTCAGTGTAAACATCTGAGCTTACGATTTTATGTAGCTTGGTAAAAACTTGATAGTATGAATTCCATGGGACCAAAAAAAATTGCATATTGTAATACATATCATTATTTTGTAAGAACTGTTTTATCAGATTTTTTATTTTTTGCCCATTTTTTGTAAACTAAAAAGACATCTCATAATTATCGTGCAGTTTGGTAACTGTCTATGAAGCCAAATTAGCTTATTTCTTCATGATTTTAGATCCTTTTGCCAGAGAATTGAAAATTTCAGTGCCCATGATTGAGAGTATCTGTTGAATTTGTACTATCTTTTTCAAATTCATGGTTGCATAGGAACTGGATAATCAATTGCAACTGGCGTGAAAAAAGGGGAAATACTTTGTTGTAAGCTTCTATGGAAATAGAAGTTGCCATTAATGTTAAACTATGTCAAGTGGTTGTGCATTCCCCTTCCCTGTTTTACTACTACTTTTCTGTTGCACAAGGTCATGGGCCCTCTTCACCTTTGTGTATTGGGGGTTGTCGCCCCCAATCCTTTATAGTTATTGAGATGGTCACAAATGTTCCTCTTGTATCTTCATCAGGGAAGTGTGAGGTAAGGAAGTCTGAGAGTGAAGGGCATCAAAATTAGTTATTTTGGCCTTGGATAACCTGATATTACATTCAATATCCTTTACAGTCATTCTCAGGTGCATATTATTGCTGATGAACAAGAGTGAAATGGATTATTTAGTATAAAAAATTGCTGCATTTTCCATTAAAAAATTCCTTGTGTAAAATGAAAGTGAAGCAGCTATTCAAATTGACTCTTAAATGAACAATATGAGTCAGAAAATTTTTGCCAGTAACATGGAATATCCATAGCTCTACCCTTATCAGAATTCAGCTTTCTCTACGTACTAACTATATCCCTGTTTGTTGGACGTGTTTTCCCGAGCTATCCAAAGGCAAAATCATCTTGTCCCTCATCATTCAATAGGTGCTGATAAAGCTCCTGGCTCAATGAGAGAGGGCATGACTCATGTTGAAGTTGTCTTCACTCCAATTTCATGCAGACCAGCTTTTGTCTGTAGACTGTCTTGTCTTGTAGATACAAATCTGCAAATTCAACCATTAGGATTTGTCAAAAAGCATCAAAAGTTGCAGCCTTACCTAGGGATGGGTAAATTACCATAATTTTCAATTGAGGTAAATTACCATGGTAAATTATGGTAATTTCCAAAATTACCATAATTAATTTTCCGGTAATTTTAAGTTTTGAGCTGCAACTCCTTATCTGAGGGCTCAAAATGAAATCAAATGGCCATGAGATATAAATGCCGATGCTTAAATCAAACATATCACGACGTTTATATATTATAACTCATTAAAAAAATTATAACGAGTTGGCAGCAACACGCAATTTGCTTCTCTCTTGTCACACCGTGAGAAATTTTTGTTCCAAAGACATCCCTCTGCACTATGTGCATTTGTTATTTTACTCTGAATGAATCACGGACACAATGTAAACAAAATAGTTTTGACTTCTTAATTTATAATATCACCCATTCCAATGGTTTCTTCACGAGGAAGAAATTTTCTGAAAAAGAACTTTTCTGAAAATTACCGTTTCTTACATTAATTTTCAGGGGTGTTGGTAATTTACCAAAAATACCACGGTAATTTACTGAGTTGCCCATCTCTAGCCTTACCCCCCTGAAATCAAAAGGAAAAAATATGACAGAAATCATGTATAAGGTGATTTCTTTGTTATGTGAAAACATATAATTCAAACAATTCCTCCTTATCCCTCTTAGTACCACCGAATTTTGGTTGTACTAGCAAAAAGTGCCAGCGTGAATTAGAAAGTTTTGTAACACCTTGTAAAAAAAACAATATGAAGTAATTTTTAGATATGAAGTAAGTAGGTAATATTTTTTTTATTTAAGTAAAAATAAATTAATTTTTGTTCACAATATTCTGATACATAGCATTAAGCATTCATTAATTATTACAATAAAAATAGTGTGAATAATAATTTACTGCTCCAGCCAATATATCGGCTCGTGGCATTTTTCACCCACGGAGCAAAAGCCGATATATCGGCCCATGGCACTAAGAGGGTTAATAACCTTTGGATAAGCTAACCTGAATATTAACCTTTACTATAGTTGTCATAGTTGGGAGAGAACAGAATTTTCACCGTCATATGAGCCCCAGTTTTTGAAATACTACGTATCTGCTTAAGCATTGGGAATAATACGAGAAAAAATGGAAAATCTGCAGGGTGTTTTGCTTTCATCCTATTTGGCTTTCAATTTATCAGTTTCCCTTGAGTAATGGCTTATGTTTCGCCCTTCCATGTTATGCAAGAACTAAGATGATAATTTAAGTCACCTTCATGTATTGTTTTGCATGATGTGCCTCCTTTGTAAGTGTTTCAATTAAGGTTTTTAAGGCAGAAAATTCCAAATATTAATCATGGTGTTGCACCAAACCAACATATATGGCTACTACTGAAATCTCAGGGCTGTGAAAAGCATGCCTGCATAGCACAATTGTAATGAATGGAAATTATTCAATTAGAGAAAACCTCCTTGCCAATTGAGAATTGGAGCAGTTTCCATTCAATGACTAATTTGGACACGCCTTATAATGGTGAGACTTTCAATTGGACAGCATGTGAGCCTGAGTGAAATCTTGCTTTCCTGAATATGGCATGGCAATACTTGGTACGAAAATTGTTGAGAAAAAATGTTTTAATGGTCATCCTTACCAATAAAGTATTTTATTTTAAGTAGGGCTTCAACTGTTTATTCTGTGTTTATGCATAATCTAATGTTAAACGTTCCATCCTCCCTAAAATGCATTTCTCGGATGACATTACCAAAGGTACCAGAAATATGGTATGGAAAAGAAATGTAAGAGTGCCATAGCTCTTCAGTTCTCAGAGAATTTCTCATCTTCCTTAGGCTTCCAGAGTTACTCTTTTCCATTCATTTGAGAGTAAGTACCTATATTTTAAGCAACTAAACTGCCATGAGAGCATTTAGAATTTTGAGTTTTAGACAAATCAACAACTATGTAGCCCTTCCTGAGCCCAATAGCCATCAACGCCAGCAGTTCTTCTTGGATACCTGAAATCCCAGGATTGGTAATTGCTCTGCATTCAATTTCAGTTTTAATATGGCTGGTAGAGGTAAGAAAAGTCAGTTGATGAAGGTCATTAAAACAATCAAAGTCAGCCAATATATTAACTTTTTCCTTAATAATATTGCACATGTACAAAAATGTTTATACAATTTAAGCATACTTCTCAATCACTGGTGGCATGCAATGGGTGGCCTATATTTGTAAATATTCAGTTTGTTGTTGGAACACTATCCAATAAAGTATCTAAATTTCTCAAAAGTTATAGTTCGTGAATAGTACATGTGTCATGCTAGCACAAAATCTGATGTCAATCAGCACTGCATGCATCAGTTAAAAAAAATATTGAAAAGGAAGAGAACCATGAGGTATAATAACCACAGCAGTATGTAACACTTTGTGGGCAAGTATAGATAGTAAAGTTTTTTCCCAAACGTAATTGCATAGGCAAATATAATTAATACATATTATGTATAATTTATTTTATTATAACTATAAGTAATTTACTGAATACTCCCAATATATGATTGTAATCCCAAAGCATGTTTTAAAAGGTTGCAGTTCATCTTGTGCTGTTCTCAAAATAGTTGAATGCTGATATTCACAAAAAAATATGCAGAATAATGTGAACATCCTATGTTAGTTGAAGTTTTAGATATGAATGGATTATGGGTGATTTAGGAGTTCCTAAGAAGTGTGAATAGTATTACATTTTGTTACCATTTTTCCAGGTTTTTAGATGCTGATTTTGTTGTTTTCCTCATTGAAATGTCTAAATATATGAAATACTGCAAGATCAGACACTTTTTCCAAAAAATAAGTTAATCTTCACCCCTTTTTCTGATTATATCCTCAAATTGCCCCTTTAATGTATTTGGGAGAAAAAGGAAAACAATGAAATTTTAAGAAGTAAGACTCAGCTTTAATTACTGCATGAAATGTAAACCTTCCCAAATGCTTGAGTTTTTTGTGATAGAAATTGTGTCCGTTAAATTCTCCAGACCCCTGTGTTTGATACCTCAGGCCACTAGTTCTAGCTAAAGATTTTTATTTATCTCTCTTGATTTAATTCCTGAATGAGTAGTGGATGTATTTAGTGCCTACTAGAGAGTCAGTCTTACTCATACTCCACTCTATTACACTTGCTGCTTTATAAATTAGTCTTACACTGTATCCTCATAAATTTTTATCCATGAAAATCTGTAGTTTATGTATTGCATGGACAAATTCTGGAGTCCGAAGGGAAAAAATTCATTTCATATTTCAGAGTTCTAGTTCATGTTAATGGTGGGAACTGCTATTTCACAATCAAATACTGGATATTACTTACCATTTTATGTCATTCCATTTTATGCCATTATTCTAAGGAATTATCAATCATGGAGTAAATCACAGTCTGGTTAGAAATCAGGCGTACATTATCATTTATAATGTAATAATAGTCCAAAACAGTGATCATTTGTAGTATTAGTCCAAACATGGTGTTGAGTATGGGTCCCATAATAAATTGCTTTTTTTATGGCATATAGGTGTTTTATTTTGGTCAGTATTGCTTCTACTAAATGTGCAACTCTAGCTTCAAGGTTTCTAATGAGAAGTTTTTGTTACAAAGATAATTTGATGATAGATAAACAGTAAATTTTTGGCAGCATTATCAGGAGCTTAGGAAGTATGGGGTAATCAGGTTATTGCTTCTTATATTGTGCTCTTTTCTAGCATGTATTTTTACCTTGTATAAAGCAGCAAGTTTGTGTGTGAACTTGAATTCTCATTTATTTTTTAGGCAATGGAACGAGACCCTGGACTCCCGGTTGAATCCTAAGCAGAGAGAGGCTGTGGTGGCCATTACAACTCCCGTAAATCTCCCTCTCCCTCCTATACTCATCATTGGTGAGTTCTTACATTACAGATACTCTCTACACAACAATAGTTATGCATATATGTATTAGTGTATTAAGGACCCGGAAACAAACTGTGGATAATAGTGAACTCCTTGCATTATTAATTATAATAATATAATAATAATAATGTTTATCACTCCATATTATATACAAAACAAAGAATTAAGTAAAAAAATTTCTTTACTTAATTCAGTCAGTTTACAATTTTAAAATGAAAGGTAAGCTGTAAAGTTCCCTGCCCTTCTCATGAAACTTAAGTCATGGCAAAGTGTGTTCTTAGCTTCTCTCTCATCATAGGGCCAAAAAGTGGGATATCAAAATGGGTGCCAAGCATCCAGAATCATATCATATTGCCACATTCTCTTATCTAAGTTTTAATCATTGAGGGCCTAGTCACTATTTAAACACCTCTATTTTATTAAGCAGAGGTCAATCGAAAACTATCCAATGAACACCAAACATCCCTACTCTCCAGCTCCACCAAACAAGCTCAAGAGCAGTAGCTCATAACTGAAGGTGCATTTACCCTCCATGGTTTGAGAAGCTGACTTCTTCGAGTGAGTTTGCTTTTTTTCTCAATGTAAAGGGCACTTCTTTACTGTTATTTCTATTCTTCTAGAGGTGATTTGTGCCCACATTTTTGAGCTCTCAGTATTGTGCAGTCCCAAAATGTTCACCTCTATCTGCCCTCTTCTTTTTGATTTTGGGATTAATGATGTTTTAGAAATCTTGGGGAACTGGGTTTTTTGGTGGCTTGAGTTCTGGGCTCCCACCCTGGGGGCCTTGGTCTTCAAATCCAAACAGTGGTGGAGATTTTTCATTGTACACAAGTGCTCACTTTAGTGGTATGTGGAAGACACTTCAAGCTCAGTATCCATCTCTCGGATGGGTCATTATGCTGATGACCCCTTGGCCCTTTTCATTAAGAGGTCAGCACTCAGAACCAAACTCAGCTGACATCTAATGCCAATGCTGAGTGCCGAGTTCCCTCCACTCTTGTTCTGTTCCCAGGAAATAATTCCTTTACTCAATTACTAAATTGTTTTAAATGGCCTTAAACAGTTGGTCGCCTCTGCCAAATTATTACTCCTTAGAAGTCCTTGAGAATCTCTTCTGTTGAGTACATGTTATAGATGCATTTGTATATTGGTATTAATGTCTTTTCCCCAGGATTTTGAATAAGCTCAGCAGATACATTTTTGATTCTGTAAACCTTATGTACACACTGATCCCTAACCTCTATCTCCTACATCATTCTTTGAGGGTTCATTGTCAGATTTGATTACCTTTGCACTAAGATTACTTCCATCACACAGTTGCACAAAATATTCCTTCCATCTGTTGACTCAAATTCAAGGAATCCCAGTCAAGGTGGATGACTATTTTCTCTGTGGAAATCTTGCTATTTTTCACACTCGCCTCGTGGTCAGTTAGAAGTATTCTAATCCCGAGTAGCATTCCATCATCTGAACTGTGTCATTTGGTAGGCCTACCTTACCAAAGGATAAACTAGTACTACCTTGTAATGCTTCCATCTACTGTCTGTGACTGCCTGTTCAATGAGTTAACTTAGGTAGTTAGTTCAAAGTCAACCTCCCCAACCATACCTGGAGGTCAACTCACCATCTGCAACCCTGAGGATGCACTGTGGTTCTAAGCACAGCCCTGAAATCATTATACCTTGTTATTTGACTCTAAGATGACCTTTTTTTTGATAAAATCTCATCTGAAAATATGAAGAAATGAATGTTCGTCAAAACACATAATTATTACAACGATAAGGTTAATTTTTGTCATTTTATATGCAAGGGTATTTCAAATGAAGGGTTGTTTTAAATTTAGGTGAATACGGTTTATAAATTATGCTAAGATAAAGATTTAAATTAAATATGTGCATAGAAGTTAGTGATTTGAATAAGGTCTTGTTATATTTAGCTATTCACTACAGGTGCAGGAATAAATATAGTTTTCATGCAAAATATCACTGATTAACTGTACTGGTCACACTCCTTTCATTAGATTGATATTTCAAAACTGATAATGATTGTCACTATCATTCCAATTGCATATCCATAAATTGATTCAACTGTTATTTTTTATGTATTATTATATTGAGTAAAAGCTTCTTCATTCAAAGCCATTCTTTTCAGGTCCATTTGGTACTGGCAAGACCTACACTCTAGCACAAGCAATTAAACAACTTCTCCTCCAGTCAGATACTAGAGTACTAGTTTGCACCCACTCGAATAGGTAAGTCAAAAATAAATGTGATGAATTATGATTAAAGAAAACACTTTATTCGTTCACATAAAATATTTAACAACATGATCTAGGTTTCAACACATAGTGTCATAATCAGGAGAAATATTCATGGATTTTATACCCTTAGAGGAAGAGTAGAAGCTATAAAAATTCTAATGCCATCCTTGAATGCTATGTTCAATAAAAGTGGGGGGGGAATATTTATTTTGTATTAGTTTCTGTTAAATAGCATTTGAACTAATGTTTGCCCTTAAAGCACTAGCTTCTGTTGTTATAGTTCCATTATAAATCCTACATGAATAAGTTGCAAAATTGTGGACCAGAAAGGATTAAAAATCAGTTCATTTCATGCAACTTAATCCTCCTTAAAGTACAATCTGTGGTTAGCCCATCTTTTCTCCCAATGATGCTTCCACTCATGGAAGAGGGGTAAAACATTTTCTAATGTTTTGTTTAGTTCCTCCTATTTTTATTTTATCTCCTCTTTAATGTCAAATCTGAAAACTCATCTTTCATCTTCTGTGTGATAAGGTGTATATCTTAATTGTTTGTCCTCTCAAGAAGATCCTTTCGGTCTTATTTTGTTCTCTGTCATTAGCTGGGAAACAAATTTTGCAGCATCATGATGAATTTGCTATGTTTGCATTGAAATGAAGCAGACAAAATTTGCTATGCTTCAGTTAATTCTTAAATGATTAATTTATGATTTGACCATGCAAGTGCTTTATCTCAAGTGACACTACTTTTATCTGTTAATTATGATGGTTGCACCAAATGAGAGTCATTTTGATTGATTCCTAGCCATTCTTTACCCTCTTAAAACCTTTGAGTGCCCCTTAAACAACTCAAAACTTTATGCTCAACATTTTTTCCAACATTTTAAGTTCCTTTGAATTATTTTCCCAACCTCACACCCAGAACAATATTTACTTGTTGCTCGTCAGTTAAACTTGACAATTTCTCTGGAAAGAAAAAAATAGTATTTAAAAGTTGTAGCTCTTCAGAATTTGGCATGAAAACAATCATAAGGTTCTTTCTGAATAATGTAGCCACATTCATGAAAGTGAAAGGTATACTTGATTTAAAATTGCCAGAATTTTGCAAAAAGTAAGTGGCCTTGAAGCATTTGGCTGAATATTAAATACAGTAAAACCTCGTATTTACGTTATCAGAATTTCCGTTATCACGCAATTTACAACGTTTTTATTGGGTCCCATTCCATTTCCTATATCTCCAATGTATTTAGAACCCTGTATTTACACCACAACGTTTCTGTTTCCCCGCTGTTTGCATTAGATGTGGTTGGGAATGCATTAGATTACACTGAATTAAATGAAACTGCAATAAATTAAAATGAAAGATCCACTATATAAAACACTGTTTTACCCCGTTTCGTGCATATACACTTCAAAAACAAGAGAGAGATCAGTGATGTGATACGTTTATGGAAGAATTTGAACTTAGCAGCATAGCGGGGCAGGTCACAGTGCCACTAGTGACAGAAAGACGAAATCTCACTCGTGATCATTTCAGTGACCGTGAGTTTCGCTTGCGATAGAAACTCATTATCCTCTAACCAGGAAAAGATTCCTGCATTGAAATGTATGCATATAGGATGCAATTTATGATTTAGGATCACCTGCGGGAGTATATTTAAGCTTTACCTAAGTTGATATTGTGAAGAAAAAAAAATTTTTCCCCAGATATTATGAAATATTGAAAATACATTAACTGAACTGGTGGACGATAACAGGGGATCATTCGTCCGACCATCGCGCTACATTAATTCAACAGTTTTACTACACATTACTACAAATCAAAACTTGTTAAAACTAGTTTTGTTGTCTGAAAACAGCATTAAATAAATAAAATAATTTTGAGATATTTTTTGCTTTTGGATAACTGCTTGCGATGGCCGACCAGTGAGGTAGTTCAATATTCTCCTGTGTATTTTATGTTATCCTTAATTACTCTGGAATATAAATTTTATTTTACATGGAAATGGATGGGAATTACAATAATTCAAGATGACTTGAGGGTTTTCCAGTTTTTTCCACATTGGTTCATCCCTATGGACGACGGTTTCATCGGCATTCTAGATGGCATCTTCAAGGCCGAAGATCACGTCCCATCAAATTTCCTATATCTTCGTTCTATATATTTCCCATATCTTCGTACTAACTATATATTTCCTATACTTCGGACCTGAAGAATGACAAGGGATGTTTGGAATGCCAGCGAAATTGTGGTGCAGTGAGATGAACCTACGCGGAAAAAAACAGAAACCCTCGAGCAATCTTCTAATCACCGCGGAAATCTTCACAGCAACTAAAATATTTTCCATTTTGGCGTAAATAAAAATTGTGGATCCTCATGATGCAACATGCACTGGTATAGCGATCTAAGATTACTGGTCCCTACAATGGATGCAATTATGAAAAATCGCGATGTGGTTCAGAAACACGCTAACTAATGCAGTAACCTGTCGAAACAGAGAAAATGTCAAGAAATCATGGTGTGAAGGAATACTAACTTGCAGTTTATAAGTTCTAGATCATCTAATATTGCCGTGAATGACTTCGTCATAAGAGAAAAGGCATTGCATAATGTAAAAGTTTGGGAATTATGGATTTGACTCCCTCCATTGGTTAGTTGGGTTGGCTGAAACATTGGTAGAAATATATCATACAAAAATAAATCAGGACAGCTCTGTACTTTAAGAAATAATTAATAATATTTCTCTAATTCATTTTATCGATTTTTCTTAGTTATATATTTACTTTATATTGTTAAAGTATGCATGTGAAACTGAAAATTGTCCTTTCCCCACTATTTGTATTTTCCTGCAATTTACACTTTTTTCTAGTGGTCCCTAGAAAAGTGTAAATAAGGGGTTTTACTGTATATGGTTATGATATATTCCTGTAAAATACAGGGGTTATGTAAACCATGCATCCTTGACGTAATATTTAATGGAGCCATATCTTTACTATTATCTTTCTATTTTTAGTGCGGCAGATTTGTACATAAAGGACTATCTACATCCTTATGTGGAGGCTGGTCATGATGAGGCAAGGCCTTTACGGATATATTACCATAAACGCTGGGTTGCTACTGTGCACCAAGTTGTGCAACAGGTATATTTTTTCTTTTAAATCCCCATTGCTCATTTTGAGGCATATATATAGGAAGTAAAATATCCTATTTATGTCTAAATTTCAGTATTGCTTGATTGAAACCAGTGGAGGTGTTCGAACATTTCGTGTCCCTACATTAGAGGATGTCGTGAAGCATCGCGTGATAGTTGTGACTCTGTCGATTTCTATGTACCTGGCCTCTCTTGGGCTCTCCAAAGGTGAGTTTTTTATAATATAAAAGGATGTTCATGTTTTGAGGTATCATTTGGTGTCATTAATTTCCAAAAGCATTGTTACATAGCCATTTAATTCATTCAACTATTATTCTTTTTGTTGTTGACTGGCTCAAAAATACACAATGTTCATTCATTGATAATTTAGAAAAAATTATTGGTAATAGTTTTGAGAAACTAATTTACAATTTATTAAGAAGACATAATATTCTGTCCAATTGTTTTAGTAATAGTGGAAAAAATGCGGTTGAATGTAATCGTAATTACCATGGTAAAAGCTTATAAGAAAAAAAATGGGCCAGGGCAGTAATTCCCTCTTTACCTGAAACGGTTAAAAGGTCATGTCAATTAAATGCCATAAAAGTGATACCTTGTTTCCTGTTTTACATGGAATTTGTAATTTTTAGTGATAATCCTTGATACACCACTCAAGACTTAATTCTTGGTTTCCCTAGTTTTCAGCCTTTAATGTACGGCCAGGTATCTTAAATAGAGATGGGTCAAATAGCAGATGTCGGATCCAAGTATGGAATTCGAATGTTGATGATAACCTGAATATCTCTCGAATTTGGAATACCTCAAATACTATGATTGAACTTAATATATTATTCTGCGTATTTATTTATTGCCTGTAGGAGTAAAAAGCTACAACCTGATTAAATTAAAAGAATTAATTTTGGCTAAAAATTTCAAATATATTATAAAATAACTTTACTACCAATTATGTCCTATTGAGTACGTTAACTTTTATAAGCATCACCAAGCAATCGAAAAGTATTAATACACCTTCCAAGTTCTTTCAAGTATTTAATTAAGTACATACTAGTGTCAGAATTGAAGAAAATTGAAAATTAACGAAAATGTTTTCCTTGGCAATATTAAATTCAGATCTGACAGAATTAACTATGGTATTACTGTGATAATGGCATACTATAACTAGTTCAGAGCTTTATTATATTCAGAGCTATATTATAGAACTATGGTATTACTATGACTATGGTATTCTATAACTATTTCAGAGCTTTATTTTGTTCATAATTGGCATACAATTCGGTAAGGATCTACTGTCAGTAAAGTAAGTCTAGACCCCAGAGTTTGAGAAGCTATATCTTCCAAAAGATAATACCAATTTTAATGCTGCTAGGTAATTAATATTTCATTATTTCTCTGTAGTATTCATGCTGACAACCTTGCAGCTGCCACGGTCTCACTCAAGTTTCAGTAGTGTCGCCAGCTTTGTAGCAGGGTTTTACTAATTTCAAAAAAACTTGTAAATTTTGAATTAAATAAAAAAATTGTTTTCTTCGAATTTTCCATTACACCATTGGCTTTATTTAGTTGAAAATTCAATTTTAAACCATATCACCTAACAGAATAACAAGCACGCAATTCTTGGTCATCAGATTTTAAGTTGCAAAAATCCTTTAATTACAAATAAAATTTATTATATTTATATAAGGTGACAAAAAATTAAATCAATGTATCAAATGGACATACATTTCACAGCATTAAAATTGGTTTACTCTTTTGGAAGATATAGCTATTCAACTTAGGGGTCTCAGATTATTCTCCATGATGTCTCGACGGAAAATAGCGACAATAACTCGTGGTGATAGCAGAGTAGAGGTATGAGTTTTCAGCAACTTGTATGTAAAATTCATTAGCTATTTGCAAAAGTATAATTTTGAAGAAGAGACACATTGTGTGACCTCTAATAAATTAATTTTGAATATGTAACAGAGTGAAACTGATTCTCGTTTCAAGCGACAACTCTCAATGATATTTACAAACTTTCTTCGTTTTCGAATCGTGACTAGGGACGATTCTTTCAGTGTGTTACTTGTGATGAAAATACAGCAGTCTCGCCATGATTATATTTGTTGAAACTTTTCTTTCTACCTTAAATTACACAGCAAATCCTATCAATATACTTGTGTCTCCTAAGTCCTCTCATGTGGGGGCATATGAAGTAGTTTCTCAACATGCCAAATATAGCACTGTATGGGTGCCCAATAGTGTATGGTGCGATATTCGAGGTATTCAAACTTTTATTTACAGCATCATTATTTGGGATCGTGAACATCGAATAATTTCTAGTATTCAAGGTGTTCGAATATTTATGAGTAATATTCAGTTAACTCTAATCGTAAACATGTGCCTATCATTAATGGGAAAGTTGTAGTCTTTCATTTTGTTAGAGTTTCTCTTCTGAAAATTTCACACAATGCCTTGTGTGAAATCAATCGAAGCCTTTCAAGCACTTACTCGTGGCAGACCTTAGCTTGTTAATAAAACCTTCAGCCCTTCAACCCAAGCATAAAAAGTGAGTCGAGATCTTTGTCTAGCTTGTCAAAAGATTTCTCAGAGTGAACCTTTGGTTTCAAAAGAGGTGCATTAAAGATTAGGTGAATAATATTGTGAAGATCCTTTCTGATCAGTCCATTGCAAATTATTTCCTTCATATTGGGAGGGAAGTGGAGGAATTAAGAAGCTGTGAGAGTCACCTGGTTTTCTTAGTGTTTACCAATTTCAACCAATTCTGAGTGTAACCAAAATCTCCAAAGAAACTTCAAAGGCTCTACAGGGTGCTCTTAGTTTCTAGTGATAACATTGGCATGAAAGTGTCCCATGGTAATTTAGAAGTTCATAAAAGTATTTCAAAACCTAATGCTACTACTGTCATTCTATTAATGACCCTGCTTAAAATTGTTAATTTTCATCCCACGTAAAGCCCAATTTAGAAATGCATATTTTGGTTTAAAATAGAATTCTTACGGAAAAGAATTAAAATTTGGTATATTCCGCTTTTTACTTCTGCTGGCCATTGTTTCGACATTCAATGTTATTGTCAATGCCAGCAAAGGAATTGTTCATGAGAAACCTACCAAAAACTTATGTTTGATTCTTAGTAGACTTGGACCGATACCACTTTTTTCGATACCTCGATACCAGTGGCCGATACCGATAGTATTGTTTGCCGATACCTTACTTATTTCTCTAAAAAAATTTGATTAGTGCTTTCCTTCTCATCAAGTCAACTCAGTAATCAAAAGTGTTATAAAAGAGTACCTAATTATGGAGAGAAATGACAATATTGTGACAACTCTTTTATTTTGCTACTCTTACAATTATCACTGGAATTAGATTTCAGGTGCGAATGACAATGGTCGTCGATGCACCTTAAAAACCTAACTCTATTACTAATTAGATTCCAGACTAAGCCCTCTTGCATTTTAAATACTAAAAATTCTGTTTAAGAAATAGGAGCTGCTGAACGTGCTCAATATTTGAATGTATTGTTCATTGATATATTATTGGCATGGCTGCTGAACATGCTCAGCAGTGAGGGTTCTTCTATCAGGACCACAGCTCTAGTTTCTGAAAACATTTGCTCAGGAAACTCTAAACCTGCAGGTACACCCAAATACAGTGGACTCTCGTTAGCACGTTTTTTTAGGGACCCGAAATCCTGAACATGGTAATGAAGAATACTTGCTGAACAGTTTAGGCCTTCTCCATTTATGATGAAGACGTATGTGTGAGTTGCAGAACTCCCAGGGGACCACTCCACGTGCCATCAAATTAGTTCATTGCTGGCGTTAATTTATAGTAACAAAGTTTCATTTTCAATTGTTACGCCTCCCAAAAAAATACATATGATTCCTTGCATTGATGAGCACTCAATAATTAATGATGATTGTACGACCAAATAGCACGTTTTGTGTATACTATTCACGCAAAAATTGTGTATATAGACTCGACTTTGAGACTTAGAATCCCAAAAAAGGAAGATGCGAAATTCATAGAGGGCATATCAGCGTGTAGATAATTTAGCCTTTCATTTAATGCAGGTACCAGGCTTTTTTTAATAATTCCTATTGAGTTATGTTTTTCAGTGAGGATGAAAAATGGATCATTTCTTAGAATTGCAGAGGCCATGGCGTCTGCAATGCTACTGCATCACTTTGGAGATTGTCATAACAATATGAAAAGCACAAATGAAATGAAATTTTGATAGAATTTAGATCGTACTTTTGCCATGACGTCCTTAAAGTTTCAAATACTTACTTATATTCGTTTAAGTTATTCTAGTCAATTTATGAAACCAGGTTTTCTCCTTAAGTATGCAACATTGGAGGCACGCGACAAACACCTTTGTCTTCATTTTAAAATTTCTAATGCGAATCCGTTAATGTCATAACACTTGACCATGCCACTATATTTGAATTTTATATTTTGAGAAAACGAGCTTGGAATGTAGGCAGAAACGCCGAGCAACATATGCATTGAGCAGATGAACTTGAGTTGAAGGCAGAACTGTAATTTTTGCCGATATTTCAACAAACTTTCTTCATAAGTTGATTTTTGACTACTTTTTGGAGGAGGTTGAGCTTTTTGCCTCAGGCTTTCCCATAGTCAATTCTAAGCACTTGTCTCACTTTTATTGTCACAAAGATCGCAACTAACTAAGTAAACAAATACGTGACACGTTTGTAAGTCAGTTGAATAAGGGGGGATTTCAAAGTTATATGTTTTTAGATGATTTTCACTGAATACTTTTGAATAAAAGTATCTGAGAGGTTGGCCAATAGAAGTTGAGTGGAGGGCTGTGTCAAACCAATCCAAGGATTGTTGACTGATGAAAATGAAGTTTCTTAGGCCGTATGCTCTTAATTATGACCTGGAGGTGATTTTTTAGCCAGCATTTTGGAAAAAAATGCATCTTATATGCCAGAAAATATGGTACTCTACACTATGCTAAATCTACCTATTTTGGTGAAAATTTGTGCAGTGAAAAGACTTCCCTGAATTCATTTAAATGTAGGGATTGAAAATTAAGTTGGAATTGAATTGACAATACCATGTGCAAACACCACATTCCAGGATATTTATTGAAATTTCAGAAAATTTTGAAATTGCAAACAATCCCATTCCAGGAAATTAGTATGATTGAATTTATATTGTGCTGTTTTGTATTAAAATCTTCATCATAGGTATAAATGAAGTATTATTTTATTTGACTGTGTTAAGGTCTTATAGCATGTAAGCTTTATGCATTGGTTGGGAGTAGGCTTAACCCTGGATCTGGCCACAATCACCGGAAGCGTACTGGTATGCATAATGCATTTTGTTACTTGTAGGTTGATGCTGCTGTCATCTTACTTTTTTTTAATGTTTTGGGTCAGTCATAATTAAATACCTTAAAAGTCGGTGGTGTTTGTTGTAATTTTAAATCTCAGGTAGAGGATGCGAATGGGTTAATTTTCACAATTTCTCTTGTCTCCACTAAATAATTTACACTGCTATTTTTGCAGGGCATTTTACTCATATCCTCCTTGATGAAGCTGCCCAAGCTATGGAGTGTGAAGCAATTATGCCTTTGGCCCTTGCTACTGATTCCACAAGAGTTGTGCTTGCTGGTGATCATATGCAGGTGAATTAAACCTGACCAATTTTATTGTTCTGTTTATTTACCTTTTACCCATTACATTATACATTTTCCTTTTTTATTTTGTATATTCTTTTCCCTTTAGCTAAGTCCTGAGCTGTTTTCATCTTTTGCGAAGGAGAGGAACCTGCACGTGTCATTATTGGAGCGGTTGTATGATCACTACCCACCCACATTCCCATGCAAAATTCTCCTTTGTGAAAACTATCGAGCTCATGAGGCTATTATACAGGTAAGCTAAAAAAAAACTAGCTGCTGTTGAAAATGTCGTCAGTATCCCAGATTGTGGTAGGGAAACCAGCACCAGTATAATTTACTGCATGATCCTGATATCAAATATTATTTTTTCTTGAATTGTCAAAGAAATTTGTTGCCATTTACATTAAATAACTAAGATCCATTTTATTTCAATGCCATTTGTGATTAAATCAATATGAACAAGTTTTTCTTACGAAAAAAGGCTTCAAATCAAATCTCAACCAAGGATGATGTGATGATGGATAATTTTTTAATGCCTAAAAATAATGAAATGTCACCTTTGAATGGAAAAATCTATATGTTTGAATCCAAATTGTTTTATCATGAAACTGATTGTCCTTTGTCACGAACACTGTTGTTCATGTGATAATTTTGTTTACTATTTGTTAACATTGTGCAATGCAAGATATGAAAATGCAACATTTTCCAAATTTTCTGATAGTTTTTTATTATTGTCAATGTTAGAAATCTATTTAATATTGTGGCTGAATCCTGGAGACGTTGTGCTCTAATATGTGTATATTATTGAGAAAATGACTTCTTTCATTGCTGTTAGAGTGAAATCTTGCTGTAGGAGATGCATGAAAATATCATGCAATATCTGTGGTACATTCATTCATCATGTCTAAGGATAAGTTTGTCTGTCATACTATTTTATTTTGGAGTTATTATTTTGTTCAATTATATAGAATTTATCAGTAATTCCTCTTCTCATTTTTCAGTTTACTTCAGAGCTCTTTTATGAACAGAAACTTATAAGCAGTGGAAAGCAGCCTCGTCATGACCGATTTTACCCTTTAACATTTTTCACCACTAGTGGTGAGGATGTTCAAGATACAAACAGCACTGCCTTTTATAACAACTCTGAGGTTTGTAAATCATTATTGAGTAAAGTGTTAATTTATCTAATAGATGTGACATCTTTGTCATAGTGCCCCTGGTTTTAGTGAATACCACCACCACTCACCAGCAAATGATTCTCATTGTGGTTTCAAGCTGTTGCATAGTGATGTGACATAATAAAATGTTGGAGATGATGGCTGGAAAAAGCTGGTTAATTCTTTGCCCAAAGAGATAAAGGACTTGAATGACAAACCAGAAATGTTTAAGAAGAGGTTGAAAGGCACAGACCCTTCCGCTTCACTAAATTTCCTAAAGTCGTTGGCGGAAGCATCACTGGCCCGGTGAATGGTGCTAATTTTTCTAAGAGCCTGTCAAAAAATACTTTTCATTCGATTGAAGAATTTCTATGTTGTTCATAAAGTTATCAATTTCTGTATTTGTAAGTCATAATCACATTGTATACATGTTTTTCAGTGTATTGTATATACAGTAGAAGCCCGTTATAGTGAGTATGGCATATAGCGAGAATCTCACAATAATGAGTGATTGGCAATGTACCATCAAAAGGCCCATGATTAACATGTTAAAGAAAACTGATATAGCGAGGCCAAAAAGCTCCTGCCATGGTATAGGCTCGGTATTATGAGCTATATTTCTTGAGGGTGATGCACTGCAAAGTACGAATTAACGCATGGTATTTATCTTTAGTAGCATTATTTGTCAACTGCAACTTAGAATACAATATTTGATCCATCTCTACATTGTTCAAAGTCCAATCAATTCCTCGCGCTGATGATTTATGGCCGGCCCTGGCATACCTTGCGCACTCACTCGCACTTTTTAGTTGTTCTTTTGTTAATCCAAGTTCAAATGGAGGCATAGGAGCAGAATGGGTGGACAAGCAGAAAAGCATCTAGTCGGTCACACGATAGCGGAGAGCAGTGGTATGGGTAAGGGGTGGAGTTCAGCCCACCTGTCTTTGTCTGTCAGTGCGGGAGTAGTTGATGGGCAGAGAGTTGATTAACTCAGTGAGAAATGAAGGTGATGACAAAATTAGTTCTCTTTCGGAAGAAGAAACAGTGCCTATGCCACAACAGGCTCTTAGAAAAATTAGCGCCATTTACTGGGCCAGTGATGCTTCCGCCAACGACTTTGGGAAATTTAGTGAAGCGGAAGGGTCTGTGCTTTCAGCAACTGCTAGTAGACTGAAGCAGATGATGCTTGAATGATTTTTCAGCCAGGAATAGAACTTGAAATTAGTGTGCTGTTAATGTGAAGGGTATGTATGTGTGATATTAAAGGTCCAATGCTTGTTTTGTTATGCTTTTTATCATCGCGAGGAAGTCGCCAAAGTTTTCCTTTGCCAAAGAATTATTTATATCCTTAAAGTTTTACGATTCATCCTGTTTTCAATTATTTTTCCTGTTAGCAGAAGTAATGGGAGTACTTATTTATTTTTTCTGGTACATTTGCTAATTTGTGCAAATTTTTCAATGTTTTTGTAAATATTGCCAGTGCCGGTGTTATGCAAATATTTAAAATTTATTCCTTTCAACAAGATTTTATTTTATGATTCCTGACTTGACGGATACATACAATTTTGAGTGAATGCATCGATAATTCTCGGAAATAGTATTTCACGCGAGTTACCTCAGTTCGCTGTAGATCCTCCAGATGGCAGCACTAGTACGACACATGATGTGCATCGAAACCGACGGAGGCATTTGCTTGCGTAAATAAATACTCGCTGCAACTAATTTTCAAGAGATAACTGAATGTGGAAAGTATAACCAGATATTTCAGTGACTACAATAAGCAACAAAACTCCAATTCTCTCTTGGTAAACATGTTAAACAGGCAATACTGCTTGATGCCACATGGTGACAAGGCTTTAAGCACATTATTAATTTTAGCCCCTTTTAATGCCTTTTTTAGACTCATATTGATTTTAAATTTGACTGCAGTAAATACTATAATTTATTTTTAGTCATAACCTTTTGAATGTGCAAATAAATATGAGTAGAGCACAACCCTGTTTGTGTCTACAAGTGTGTTAGAAAAATATTTTATTTTTAGGTGTACGAGGTTGTGGAAAGAGTCAGTGAGCTTCGTCGGAGGTGGCCTACAAGTTGGGGTCGTTTAGATGAGCACAGTATTGGAATCATGACTCCATATGCGGACCAAGTATTTCGAATACGATCTGAACTAAGAAAGAGGCGCTTGGGAGGAATATCTGTTGAGAGGGTGCTGAATGTTCAGGGTGAGATGAATTATTTAATATTGAGAAGTTCTTATACTTCAAGATGTCTCTATCTCCTTGTATCATTAAGTTAATTTTTTTAATTATGGTATATTTAAATGAACTGCAAAGTTATTTGATACAAGCCATGTTGCAGTCTTTATAATAAAATCTTGTCTCCTGCTTGATTATTTAATTGTTTTTGTCAAGTCTAGAGTAGTACAAACCTTTCACAGGGTATTATTTTTTTTATGTAGGGGAAATGTACGCTGGGAAATGCCGACCCTTTAGCCTTAGAGAGCTAGGTTCTATGGAAGGTCGATCCCCTTTGGCTGTAGTGGTTTCTGAGCAATATTTTTCCGTCATCTGTTGCACTTACGCTTTTTATTTTCCAGATATTTTTTGGCACCCATACTCATCCTATTCAGCGTATATGAATTCCATACAGCCCGATCTAATAGATAGTGAAAAAAATTGTACTACTTTGAGGCCCCTCTTGCTGTGTAGTATGCTGAATTTTGGTCCATCCTGACAACTCCACCAATGGCTCCATTCTTATCTATTGCTACCTAAAGTTTTATATTTTCCCCCTCTCCTCCCATTTACTTTCATCGAGGCTGTCCTCTGAAATGAAGAAAGCAGTGCTACATCATTTTTATCTTTTTACGAATACATATATCCATTTTATGAATTTTTCCTGTTTGGAAACATACCTTATCACCCTTCTTCAACTTTTTATTTCTCATTTCCACTGGAATATCTTTCCTAGTTGAGCCTGTAGTTACAGGTAGGGTTCAGAATACGGCTGTTAGATTTCTCATGAGAATGTCTGAATGAATGGTAATTATTGAAGGCTACAGAGTATCTGTTTCCCAGTAGTGCCTTTATTAGCGAAAGAGCAATTTGGGATGACACAGGTAGAGGAATACACTCCTCGTAAAATTTAGTCCTCTTTCAAGTGTATATAATGCTTTCCCGAACATACCCTGCTTTGTCTCACAAAGCATGAAGCTCTTTATTCCAAAACGACATCTTTTCATAGGTAAATATTGCTTTCACCCTTGTCTGCCTTTGTAAAGCATTAGACTCATCATCATCATCATCGGTCATCAATCCTAAAATTAGGTTGACGCAGACCTCCACTTGATTTTTCTATCAGCCAACCTCTTCTTATTTATGTAATTCTTCTCTTTTACATCCTTCACAACCTGTTCCATGTATCTCATACGAGGCCTTCCTTTGCTGTTCTTCCTATTCACTTTTCCCTCAACCATTGTCTTCATCAGGCCCTCTTAAGATTAGGCCGATTAAGTTATCCCGTCTTCTTTTTAGAGCTTTCAGCAGACTTCCCTTTTCACCCACTCTTCTTAACACTTGTTCGTTTGTCACTCAGTCGATCCATTTTATCTTCATCATTCATTAGTAGCGCCACATTTCAAATGTTTCTAACCTTGACTTCTCTGCTGCTGTTATGGTCCATGCTTCACTGCCAT
Source organism: Platycnemis pennipes (assembly GCA_933228895.1). NCBI lineage: Eukaryota > Metazoa > Arthropoda > Insecta > Odonata > Platycnemididae > Platycnemis > Platycnemis pennipes. The sequence continues at coordinate 57,786,975 of OW121848.1, forward strand.
ATTATAGCATGCTCCGGATGTATGTTATAATGAAAAGTTTCCTTACTTCCATGCTTGTATCTGCAGATGTAAGCAGAATCTTCTTTTGGTAAAATGCCCTTTTTGCCTGGGATATTCTACTGGCAATTTTTCTTTTGCTTTGTCGACTTTACTTAGACTCTATCCATTCGATAAATCCCTATTTTGTGTCAGGAATACTGAGGACAGTATATTTTGACTTGAAGGATCTTGTATTGCTTTATAGTTAGATATCTCGTATAATATCTTACATTTGGAAAGAAATTGGTGGGAATCATAGGTTTCTTGGACCAATGCATCTCATATACTGGATTTTTATGATTCCTTGCAATATAGTGAAAGCAAAGAAGTCATAAATTTGATTCTCTGATACAGACTTCCAGTCACTTTTTCTCACTGAGAACTATTTATTTTGCTTTGTGTGACCATTTCTTTGTACTACAATCATTTCTATGGGGTTATTATTGAAGCACACCTCGAAGAATGGGAAAATAGTCCACATCCAAGTTCACCGGTCTAGATTCACAGTAAATAAAAACAGAGGAGGAACTAGGGATGTACTGTTCACCTGACACCAGAATTTTGAATCCACAACCTCATCTTCATCACTTTCCTCTTACAGAAGTGATATCTCTTCTAAGAAGAATTTTAATTGATAGTAGTTTTCCTAAAGGTTAATTCTACAACCTTTGCGTCATCCACTTAAAGCTAACCTATTCCCATTTTTACTGTCAGGTCATATACTGACAAAAAGATATGCTTGTCATCTCTTATCCTTGATGTTTATATTCTTGGTTAGAATCACAATATTCTTCCACTAACATTTTTGATTTATGGGTTAAACCTGATTTATTATCTTTCAAGCACAGTGCAGAAACCTATTCAGCCACTGGGAATGAAGTGTGTTCTATTCTTAAATCTATTGTGATGTACTAGTTCTGATGATGAATAAAAATATTCTTAAGCGCTTTTATTTTTATTAAGTCTTTCGCTTAAATATTTATAATAAAGTAAGCCTCAAGATTTAATTCAATTCATAATTGAAGAGTACCAAAGTCATATCAGGTTTCCAATTATACCTTATATCAAATGTATTACTCATTTCCACAGGTAAGCAGTTTAGAGCTATTTTCTTAAGTACTGTGCGGACACGACGTACCTGTCAATCTACTACTGCTGACAGTAGTTCAAATAACTCTTCTGGCCCACGAGGTGCTGTCGCAGGAGAGGGTATGGATTTTGGTTTTCTTTCCAATTCAAAGCTTCTCAACACTGCCATAACAAGAGCTCAGAGTTTGGTTGCTGTTGTTGGAGATCCTGTAGCCCTTTGCTCCATTGGGAAATGCAGGTGTGTTGGTTACTTAGATTGTTTACTAAGATAAAGATGGTGATATTATATTGAGTATGGGAATATGTTTCCTTCCTTTTTTTAAAGGGTATCTTTAATAGTACTGCTTTTATATTCGTTGGAACAATAAAACATATTTTTGACTGGTGTGTCTCTTAAGCTTTTAAAATCAGTTGATGACATTCAATTGAAGCATAAACAACAATCATTTTTCTCACATTAACAAGGTCAACATTTATTCCAACTAACAAGAAGACATCGCGAGACTGATGTTCGGGATCCAAATGACGAAACTATTTTCTGGAACTATAGAGGGGATGCGGGAAAAGTGTCATGGCTTACTTCCCCATAGACCCAGGTTTACGAGAAAAACGCTACTGAAGAATTGTCCTCCGTATAAATCCTTTATAATGCACAGATTATTCATAACATCTTTCGTGGCTGAGTGGGTTAAGGCGCCTCTGCAGGTATTTTGAATGCGGCGGCGTGGGTTTCACGGCCGAGAGCATGCAAATTTTTTTTTCTTTCGAATATGTTACGGAATCACTGTAAAATGCCCAATCCCATACTTTTACGGCAATAACAGCAACTTTTTAATTTCACCTTATTTGCTGGAAAATCCAGCAAACAAGGTGAAAATTAAAAAAATTGCTGTTATTGCCATAAAAGTATGGGATTGGGCATTTTCCAGCATGGGATTTGCTGGAAAATCCAGCAAACAAGGTGAAAATTAAAAAAATTGCTGTTATTGCCGTAAAAGTATGGGATTGGGCATTTTAAAGTGATTCCATAAAGTATTCGAAAGAAAAAAAATTTGCATTCTCTTGGCCGCCGAATTCAAAATGCCTGCAGAGGCACCTTAACCTACTCGGCCACGAAAGATGTTATGAATAATCCGTGCATTATAAAGGATTTATACGGAGGACTTTTCCTCAGTAGCATTTTTCTCACAAACTCGGGTCTATGGAGAAGAAAGCCACGGCACTTTTCCCGCATCCCCTCTATAGTTCCAGAAAATAGTTTAGTCATTTGGACCCCAAACATCAGAGTCGCGATGTCTCCTTGTAAGCAACTTTGCAGGAAGCCATGTTGCATTACTTTGTTTAAAAGATAAGTGCTTTGGAAGCACATCGTGAATGCATTTGCTCATGAATGCTTTCAATGTTGATTCTTCAAATAATACAATGCGCAAATAATGGGTTCAGCAATTTAAAAATGGAAATTTTGATGAGAGTGGCAAAGAACACCATTATGCACTGAAAAAAAATTTAAGATACAGATTCGCAAGCATTACGTAATTAAGATTCATATTAACTCTTGAAGAGTCATTGATTAAATTAATGTTGGCAGATGCACTATAGTAAAACATAAACTTGCCATGGGCTGGTACAAAAAGAAGGAAATCAGGTCCTAAACAAGTGAAAGAGAGAGGCATCAAAATAGGTTTATTCACCTCCGAGATATGGGAATGTAGAAAAGTTTTTTTTTCATTTAATTACTACGTGATGAAAAATTGATCTATTACAATAACCATTAACATCAAAAAGCATGGGCAATTCCTGATGAATCCAGTCCAACCACTCCCGAGTGAAATGCTCATGGTTGGAAGATAATGCTGTGCATTTGGTGGGATCAAAAGGGTGTCGTATATTATGAACTGCTGAAACCATCTGTAGTGATCGTTAATGTCTACAACATTTTACGTTTGAAACAAACTGTGAAAAAAAATGACCAGAGTGGAGTAACAGACATGAGAAGCCGATCCTGCTACATTACAACACAAGACCACACATTGCAACACCAGTTAAGAAATAATTCAAATGAGTCAACTGAGAAATTCTACCCTTTCCCCCATATTCATCAGACATTGCTCCTTCAGATTTCTCCCTGTTCTCGTCCATGCAGTGACCACTTTTTGGAGAGCAGGTACTTACCATAAAAGTATCCAGATGAATGGATTGCTTCTAAAGCACCATATTTTTTTGTTTGGGGAATCTGATTATTGCTAATAAGGTGGGAGAAGGTTATGGCTACAATTGGTACATAATTTATATTTGTATTTTTTATTAAAAACTTTTTTGCAAACAAATAAGGGTGGAAACTTATTGCCATGATAAATAAATTTGATAACATCATTATTCTCTCATTCATATCCAAAATACAATGATCTCCTTTAATGTTTGTGCTCAATGTTTCTTACAGGAAAGTCTGGGAACGTTTTTTAGAGATCTGCCATGCCAACAACAGTCTTTTTGGAGTCACCTGGGCATCTTTACGATCTCAGTTGGATGGAGTGGAGACACGTCGTACTTATGTTCTCAATCCTTTGGCCCCAGAATTTGTCCCAAGACATCAACAAATTCAGCAGCAGTTGCACCTTCAGCAGCAGATACAACGCCAGGCAATGCAGCAGCGCATAGGTCCAGGTCACCAGCAGCAGCAGCATCACCACCAGCAGCAGCAACAGCATCATCAACAAGTAAGTTGAAACTTACCACATTAAAAATTTACCAAAATTAAAAAAAAATATACTTAAAGTATTTTATGCCTAGTAATTGTTAAGTTTTTCCCTTTGACTATTTAATTTGTAAGAGTAACTCAACTGTGGCAATATTTCTCCCTTTTTCCAGAACTTTCCTCCTCATATATTCCCTCATCACCAGCCGAACCAGCATCACCAGTTTCCCTCAGGAATTCAGCCACATCATGGTACAAGTCATCATCCTCATCAGCCATCTTTTCAGCCTCATATACGTGGCCCTGTAGTTGGTCGTAGTGATCCATCTCCTATATCTGGACGCCATGGAAACCAGGGAATGAACACTCCCAATCCAACTGGAATGCCTCCTGAGATTGGTGCTGTATTTGGGATTGGGAATCCTCCTCCTCCGTTAGGCAACACTAGTGGGATTGGTGCGATCCCCGGAAATTTTCCCAATGCCAATGTTGGTGGGTTTTTAGTCGGTGGAGGTCCCGGTACAACAGCTCCATCACCTGAAGGGTTCCTGCCCGGCGCTGGGCAGAATCCTGTATCTGGGCCTAGATTCAACCGAAGGCAACAGCAAAACCCCCAGATCCACCAGTATCAGTTCAGGAGACAAGGACAGCAGGGAGTTGGCTCAACACCCGTTGTTCCAAATGGCCCTGCTCCACCCTTTCCATCGTCTCATCCTGCTGGGCACAGCACAGGAGTGGGTTCTGGATGGTCTCCACCATCTGTGGAGCCAGTACCAGAGCCTACTCGTCATGTGGGACCCATCTCAAGGAGCTTGCTCAACTTTGGGGAGGAATCAAGTGCATTTACAGAGGAAAGTGAAGGGGCTTCACGTGGTGGCAGCAGTGGTAGTGGTGGTGTCAGTAGTAATAGTGGTGGTGGTGGTAGTGGCAGTGGTGGTGATGCTCAGAGGCCTCGTGAGGACAGAGTGGGGGGTGCCCAGATACAGTTTCTTCATAATGTTCATTTCCCTGAGAGGCCGGCACAAACAACACCTCAAGTCCGGCAGCCAGTGGAGAGGGAGAGTGTCCCAAGGATGGGTGAGGTGGGTGGGGGTTGGGGTGGAATGGGAGGAGGAGAGGTGGCTCAAGACCCAATGCAGATCCAAAGAAGGCAAGTGCAGAGACCAAGCGATTTTGGACCTCCGGCCTTTTCACCCCCTTCATCATCTCCGGCTCCAATTCCACAGCCTCTGCAGAGGTCACCTCCCTCTGGAGGGCCATTCACGCAGCCTCCAGCCCCCTATCGTCTGTTGATTCCTCCTCAGTCTCATAGCGAAATAATCGATTCAAGAACAAAACAGATAGAACGTTACTACATTCGTGAAAATGTTGGCAATGAAGCTGCTACCAGGTAAGAAAATAGGTGCCAATATTTAGCTTTTAGCTGTCTTTATACTCTTCAACCAGAGATTTAAATGTCAAAGTTTTTCTCTGCATTATAGTCATATTTATTATCATGAGCTTCTTATTTCATTAGTCTTCTTTTATTTGCTTTTATATTTTCTTTCACAGTATGTCTTTTTGTGTGGTAAACAAGTTCCTCTGGTTAATAGGAGCCCATTGTTACTTCAAGTTGTTTTGATGTAATTTGATACTTCTTAATATTTTTCTTTTGAAGTGATTGATACAGATATGAAACACAGAACTGATTCACAGACACAGGGATTCATATATTTAAAACATTTTCCCTAACTATTTTGTTTGCATTTCCAATGTGGACTGAAACTTATATGGTATCCTGAAATATAGCGAAGTAATTGATTAACCCCTCAAGCGCGGAGGACATTTAATTAAATCCCATCCCAGTGGCCGGAGGAGATTTAAATGATTTCAGCTTTTCTGCATTGTATCATTCAATAATTAATAACTTTCAACATATGATACTAATCTTTTTGAAATTTTTTGTGAACTTTTGAAAAACTATGTTTTAATATACGCTAAATTTTGAAATGAATTGGATCAACATTTATCGTTTTTTCCTCGTTCTCTCTATACAATGTATACGTTTTAAGTTTTTAAAGTGTTATATTTTTTTCGTTAATTTTTAATCGATCCCTAATGTACATACTTTGCATTTTATTGATAGATCCATACTTAAGTTTCGTGGAAAATTGTATGGACTTCATAATCCTACAGTTACTTTCGATATGATTACCCGTAGCGATTACATAAATATTCGTAACGTCGTATATTTCTTCGGCTCTGAAAGATTATTCCCTATTCATTTCATGCAGAAATCCACGTTTTGTGGTGTTAAATGTTAGTAAGGAATTATATTAATATGACGTTACCTTAGTAATTCTGCTTCGTGTGATAAGGTTCGAAGCAATCCAAGCACAAACCTACTGCACACGGTTCACACCAGTAAACGCTGTCTCTTCTTTTCTCGTGCTTTGTACACACTGCACACCTCTTTTGGGGCTTTGCTTTCTTCCCAGTGGGGGAATCCTCCTCAGGAAATGTCTCTCTGTAAGCCGTGGAACTAAATTATCTAAAGAGTGACGGCCTGGTGCACATTGTCTTCCAACCGTAGCATATTTCAAAAATATTTCCTCTACCAGCTGTTTACGAAAAGATAGGTGGTCTAATTTATTATTCGCATTTTCCCTGTGAATAACGTAAGAATTTAGGACTGCTATATTCAATAATCTCCTAAACAACTTCATATACCACTTGTTATGTCGTTTTCTTTCAATCAAGTACGTATGCAACAGCTGGTCCTTGAGATCCACCCCGCCCATGAATTTGTTGTAGTCCAACACACAAATTGGCTTTTGGGTCTCTTTTTTGGCTTTGGATACTGTTCTCATTTCGTCACTGTGGAATGTGGAGATCATCGTGACAATTTTTTTGTCCCTCCATTTGAAAACAGCAACAGAATGTTGTCCACACATTTCGCCCCTTTGTAATTTTCTCTCTTTCACGATTTTTGGAACATCCTTTCTGTTCAACCTCAACGTTCCAACACAATCAGTCATGTATTTACTTTTCAGTAGTGTTGCAAGGACAGGAGAATTATAAAAATTGTCCATCCAAACGCATCGTCCTTGATGTAGCAGTGGTTCAATCAGATGTAAAACTATTGACGTTGTCTTGTTTGAGTTAGCTGGAGTGATTTTTGAGGGAAATACAGTATCTTTTCCTGTGTACACCAGAAAGGACCATAGGTAGCCGGTATTTGCATCACAAAGCTCGTAGGTCTTGATTCCAAACTTTGATGCCTTCAAAGGAATGTACTGCTTGAAGGAGAACCTACCCTTCCATAGTGTCAACGACTCGTCAATTGAAATGTTGCGATTTGGTAAAAAATGTGTCTGAAATTTTTCATTTAGATGTTCAATTACGGGAAAAATCTTTTTTAGCTTGGGAGGACTCCGTTGATCTTCTTCCTCATTGTTGTTGAAATGAAGGAATTTACAAATTATCTCGAATCGGTCTCTTGAAATTACATCCCCAAAACCTGGAGTCGATATAACTCTCTTTGTGGAAAAGTAAGCTCGAAGTGTTGGCTTCGGAACAATTCCCATGAGCATGAGTAGTCCTATGGTAATGTATAATTCTTCTGCTGTCACAGGTCTCCAAGCAATTATTCTTGACTTTCGCGAAAAGAGGGGGTCGATAGACGAAATCTGTTGTTCAGCATAACGATTCATTTCTAAAACAATTTCACATACAAATTCCTCGTCAAAAAATAACAGAAAAATATCTGCTGGATTGGACAAAGTTTTGGCTACGCCTTGAGGTCCGAAACCACCAACAAATGTTTCTCTGTTACCTAAATAATTTTTCATACCCTCCCACACCAAGGTTTCGACTTCATCTGCATCCTCAACTTCATCGAAAATCGGCTGGAGTGTATCCATTTCAGAGCGATCATTGATGTAATTTTCTTCGTCACTTTCCGAACTTACACTGTTGTCAGAATCACTTGCAAGTAATACTTATGTTATTTCCTCATCACTTGGAAATGGTAGTCTTTTTCCACTTGTGGAAGCCATTACAACATAATTATAAAAACAGATTGTTCGAATTGCACAAGAAGAAAATGCTATCGCACAGTAAGATAGGACACTACACACCATGAAAGGTTCCAGTGGACTGAACAACTTGGTTTCGAAACTCCTTCGAGGGATGAGTAAAGATTTTGAGGGGGCTCAGTTTATGCTGACTGTTTATGTCCATTCTTATCTTCAAAGATTATGGACTGTGAATGAAGGAGCAAAGAAACGCAGAGCAAAGCACATGGCCCCTTTGCTTGGGACTGACGTGACGAAGAAAACATTCATGGAGCTCGAGGTGGTGATGCCCGAGGGAAGGACATCAAGAGAAGGCAGAGAACTCTCAAGAAAGATATCGTCTCTCATGCACGAAAGTAGCTGACCCTTCTTGACGTCTCACCACTAGAATAGGCACATGGTTTCAAGATACAGTAAAACCTCGCTTTTACGTCCCCGCAATTTACGTTTTCCCGCCATTAGCGACTTTTTCTTCATGTCCTAATAATTTCTCTATATCCACAATGTAACGGTTTCCCTTTATTCACGCTAGCAAATTTATGAATAGTTCGCCAATTACGTTTTATGAGACGATTTTGCCGTGAATGTCGTCCTGGTTGCATAACTAGTGGTTGGACTCAACGCTCCGTGAAATACAAAGTAAAAACTCATGCAGTAAGTTACCATTATGAAAGAGAAATAAAATTTGCCCAGATATACCACCATTTATCGTGACCTCGCTCATCTGTGCAATTGTAATGCCGCGAGGGATTACAGTACACGTACGTCGTTTTTCTCGCGATTGTTGTTCGGGTTGCATAACTCGCGGGATGGCTGATGCTTTCGCATTGGTGATGAAATTTTTCATTTACTTAAGAAGTGTATGCTTTTCAGCATTTGCGGCCTTGTCTTTCTTTTTTGGAGGAATTAATACAGATTTTAAAAAATCCTCCAGCCAAATTTCATCCTCGAAATTATATCCTACGAACACACCCGTAAAATCATCTCATTCTTCTCTAGCTGGATTCTTAAGTAGCTTTGATAGGATATCACTATAGTCTCCACACCTTCTTTTCTCATAATATTTACCCTAACTTACTAGCATGGTTGGATTAAGACTCCTGGCCTCAGTTCATCCTTATCTATGTCATTCTCCTCTTCTATTCCCAAGTTGCCTTGCCTATCATTAATGCCATGCAGTTTTTCACATTTTCCTTACCCCTATGCTGGATCTCTTGTAAGTTCTATCAGCAGCTCTCCTGACTTGACAGTAATGAACAGTGTCTTGACCACTCTAGTGTCTACTACACCATCCCCCCCCTCCATCCTTTCTCAACTGCTTGCTGTTCTGCATCTTCCCTCATGCATCTGTAAACTAATTCCTGATATTCTCTCCAATTTACAAGTGTACAATTTTTTCACACTCTTCCTGATCATGGCCCAACCATATGTAATCTAGTTAATATATCTCTCTGTGTCCCCATGCATTTCAAATAAGAGATTTTGGCATTATTAAAGAGGTTTTGTTGGAACTATATTTCAATTTTAAACTTATCATTCAATGAAAGCAAGAATTAGGCAGGCAAAATCAAGAAGCAAGGAGTTATTCTTACAGGCATAACTTTCATATAAAATTGCATACCCTCAAATTACACTTTCCCGCGATTTACACTTTTTTCTCTAGTTCCCCTCAAAAGTGTAAAAGAGGGGTTTTACTGTAGTTAGGAAGGAGGAACGTAAAGACAGGAAAGATCAAATTCATTTACTCTCGCGTTTGGAAGGAAAATTAATTGTAAAATTAAAAACAACTGAAGGGCTAAAAATGTTGCGTATTTTACTATGCGAAGATTAAACATATCTACACAATATACAGTAAACATATTGGACTAAATATGCAATTTCAGGCCGAGAAAAATTATTGAATTCGGCAGTTCAGGAAGCGTACTGGGTACGATTGACGGCTACATACGGTGATTTAAACATGCGTACTGGGTACGCAGGACGGCGTTGAGGGGTTAACCTTAAGTTTACCACTGCTTTTTTGTACTCATTAGTATAGATTAGTTTGTCTACAATTGAACATAGTTGCATAGTAAAGGCTAAATGTTGATAAATTAATCCTAATAATTATTTTTAAACTAAGTAATGCTATATTTTATTTAATATTTTCCCCCCTATCAGCTATAAATTTTAAAACATTGTCATCCTTGTCCATTTACTACATGTTGTGGTATTAATATACATACAAGAACTGTTCAGGAAGATTAATGACCCACTTTAAAAAGTTATTTCAAAGAGAAACCAGTGAGCACCTTATCTGTGAAAAGAGCGGAAGTGCAGAGATAAAGGGACGAATTTCAATAAATAATGTAAGCTTTGTCTCTAATTCCACATATGTTTTCTGAAACATTTTTGTGTATTTAGTATTTTTCTCTTGAACACTAGTAAATATGCTAAACTTGGCTTTGGGCCATGTCTTGAACCTGGCAATGCATGTGTCAGGGTCTTATTTTTATTTATTGAACTAAAGTGTTCATTTTATGATCAGTCTCTTAAAAACGAAAGAAAGATATATGCTTTTTCAGTAGTCATCAATATTTTATTTCTCTGTGAGTTGCTATTTTTTCCAAGAATTTTTATTGATGCAATCAAAGATCAAGGTTTTTGGTTGGTGGAAGGATGCCATGATAGTCAAAACTTTGTGACACCCACAGTTGGCTTTGCTTCTTTTTAATCATCGTAAAACTTGGCTGCATTATATCTTAATTTGATTATTAGCTAACCAATTGCATTGACTCGTCTATGGGTACTTTAAGTAGAATTTATGTAATTCAGGAAACTGCTTTTCCAATTGTGCAGTAGAAACTCAATATTACAAACTATGATATTATGAAATTCTGCTCTTACAAAGCCAAGGTTTTGGTACAGACCTAAAGGCTATGCTAAATGTATGGGACACTGTTATTACAGAATTTTCTAAATAATGAAGTGTATTCATTGCCCCATATTTGAATGAATTCTTGTTTTTAGAAACGACGATGAAGAGACCATTAACTTAAAGTGATCCATTTTGAACAGAAATTCATCTTATCATCCAGCTTTAGAAGATGTGTAATATGACTGTACAATACAAATGAATGACATCAAACCTTGAATTTTCCCCCCTCATGTTCCATAAATCTAACTGATTCGAAACCCTTCCAAAAATTAAAAAACTATGATTGTTATGTATGTATCTTAATCAGGGTGGTGATCGTCAGGGAAAACCGGGAAAACCTGGAATTGTCAGGGAATTCTCGTAACAGTCGGGGAGAAACTGGGTTAAGAAATTCTCGTTATTTTTCTGCCATTACGTTTACCGGGCAGTCTTTCCCGCCCTTTATTTCACCAACTAAAACTAATATCCGTCACCGAAGTGCATAGAATAAGCCCCATCAATTCGTTGAACATTCAGTTGTGAATCAGTCTTACAATGTATCCATTTTGTATATCCTTTATGCAATATTTGCCTAATTGAAAATTCATGATCACCGTGTATTCTGCTCATCACAAGGAATCCAAGGCTAGGTTGTTCGGAAGATTTTACCTCGCGTTCTTATTAACTTTCGAGACTTAGGTCGAGAGGTAGTTGGAGCACACTAGCTTGTAGTAAATACGTGCTTGCAGTTCTAAAAATACGAGACAATGATTATTAAAAAGGTAATACAAGTACGATCACACATGTAAACAAAGTCTTACGTAAGATCATCTTCGATTTCCATACCCCCTTCGTGAGGCCAAGCTCCCTCTCGAAGTAATTTAGTTAGGTCACAAAGCACCTCAAATATGATATTCCTAAATATGACGCTGCCGTTGTTAATTGCCTCCTGTTTTCGCTCGCAGTGGCACCATTACGTTTTGTTTGTATATACAAATATTTTTACATTTTTGGTTCCTTCTTACAATCAAGGTGTTATGACCACGTTAATCAAATTGTTATTCGCTTCTAAAAGTCACTCGTGCCATCCGATTTCAATCCAGTCCAAGAACTTGGCTTTGGTTTGTATTTTTCGCACAGCTTAGTGATACCTGTACCGGAGTCCGCCAGTGAATTGGCCATTAACTTTCCCTTTGATGCCTTTTCAGTAATCTTCTACTTCCCAAAACTACCACGACACGTCACCTCTTCCTTGAAGAATTAGACATTTTCTATTTGTAATTTTAACGAAGGAAACACACAGCCACGGAAATACGATACACGGCTGCGAAAAATGTATTAAAAGTGCGTACCATTTGTGTGAGGGCTTAACTTGTGAAGGTTTAATATATTTTTTCATTAGGGCGGAGGCTCAATATATTTTTTCATTCTTATAGTTTTTTTACGTATTGATTTCAGCTTTTAACATTTTCTGAGTTTTGAAGAAAATTTAATTCAGCAGAAATAAAATATTCCGATTTTAGGAGGCCTTTTGGCGAACGGTCAGGGAAATTGGTAAATCCATCAGGGAAAAGTCAGGGAATTTGAAAATTGGTTATCAGTAGCCACCCTGTTAATAAAGTCAAGTGTAATATATCCATTATGCAGATAATCAGGGTGTAACTTTTTCTCTCCTAAAATATTCTACCGTTTCTAAAAGTGAAAGCATCAGATAATGATGTTTGCTACATGCAAGAATTTTATTAAGACCTCTCTTCATTAGATTTTGTCTAAATGAAAGAAATGTTTCCTTTCTCCCTTGAGATTACAGAGTAGTTCACAGACTTTTACCAGGGGTTTGCGGATGGCCAATAATTGATGAAAATAGTTTGCACATCGTCAATTACAGAAGGTTACTTCTGTGAAGCAATCATTGAGCATCATGTGACCCTGTAAGAATGACTGGATGTGTTATGCTACGGAAATGCTCTCTTAGCAGCATGAATCTTGCCTCAAAATGCATAAAACTCCCTGGTAGTAGGTAATCGGTAGGGTCCTTAGCTTCATTCCTGTGGTGTGGAAAATAATTCATGATAGTGCTTGAGAGAAGTAGCCCATTTTATTCCTCAGAGTAAGCCCAGATGTCTTAGTTACCCTTGAAAAAGAGGTGGTTGGACCTAGTGAGTCATCTTTCATGAAGCTTCATGAGAGCCTTATTATCTCATTTAAAATGATCAGAGGTGTATGAAGATCTTGCCTTTGGGAAGCTGGGAAAAACACATAAACAATGAGTTGGGATTTGGTTGGTATATATGTAGCTAGAGTTGAATTTTTTCATGAATCATACAATGAGCGAGATTTAACGAAATGTGTATCTGGCTCATATTGTTCATTTAAGTGTTAATTTTGAATAGTGACTTTATTTTTTCTGTATTCAACAGAGCTTTTTAATGGAAAAGACAAATTGCAGAACAGTTTTTGATACTAAGTAATTCATTTCACCTTTGTTCATTAGCAATATTATGCATGTGAGAACCACTATGGATTCAAAGTTACAATTCAGCTTCAAAACTGCAACTTCATTGGTTATGTGTTTTTCCCAGTTTCCCTAAGGCAAGATCTTCTTACACCTCTGATCATTTTAAATGAGATAATAAGGCTCTCATGAAGCTTCATGAAAGATGACTCACTAGGTCCAACCACCTCTTTTTCAAGGGTAACTAAGACATCTGGGCTTACTCTGAGGAATAAAATGGGCTACTTCTCTTAAGCACTATCATGAATTATTTTCCACTCCACAGGAATGAAGCTAAGGACCCTACCGATTACCTACTACCAGGGAGTTTTATGCATTTACTTAGTTTTCGCTACGGGCCATCTTTACATTGACATCATTTACTTTGTGGGTTAGAATGGTAATGATTACAAGAGGTGATTGTGGTACGAGCAGGAGCCTAATCTAATCATTTTACCTAGGACAAGTTTGGATAAAGCGAGTAGGATGTTGTCTGAGGCCAAAATATTGTGTTATGGGCACAGCATAATGTTGCATTGACACCATTGACTCTGCCTTCCTAACCTTGATCTTCAATGATGAAGGTGAGCTTTTTGTGGTAGCAAATTTTGTGACCATCACTATAAAAGGATGGGGAGATGACAACCTGGTGTATAGGGCTTGCAGTTGAGCATGAGCTTGTGTTATAGTTGTCATAAAGTGGGACAGGCGACTGACAGCCACTTGAGATTTTTCAACATAAATGGCAAATTCTTTCCCCCTTTTGGCTTATTCCGATGTAATATTCCCCCTAGTTTTTCAGATACTTAATGGTTTCATCTCTCTAAGTCTTCCACTTTTATTTTTTTTTCTAGTTAAGATGTTTCACAATTTTCGGCATCATAAATCAGGTTAAAAGTTTTATTTCAAATAGTGGTCAAAAAAATCTCTGTCCAAATGGAAACTCATTCTTATGAAATTTGATGTAATGAAATTCTGAAATTATGATTTTTTTCAGTCCTGTGGGTTTCACAATATTGAGTTTTTTCTGTATGTGTACATAATGCTCACAAGAGGTAGATGGGACCAATACCATCAACCTATACATATATATGTTTTTGTACTTAGTTTTCCTATACATTATTATTAAATGTTCCATGAAATCTAAAAATACAATTTTACGATACAAAAATTTAAATATACTATTTACTTTGGGAAAAAACTTCTGATATTCCACTATGAGGACATTATGAAAATAAAAACTGTTTGATAACACAAGAGTTTTATATTGTTTTACATGAGCATATTTCATAACAAAACATGTTTTGTGTCAGATAAAAAATGATATAACAGATTCAAAATAATATGACTCATTATTAAGTTGAATTTTAATATGATTAATAATTAGTTATGAGAGTGATAAAAACACTAACCTAAATTATAATTCAAACTTTAAACATTAAGAAATTAGAATAAAAGGTTATGACACAAACACTTGAGCCTAGTTTAGTTTTTTGTTCAAAAAACCAACATTTTTAGCCTCTCTTGAGGCTTCTTCCCCTCTAAGGAAATTTCATTTCTGGTCACAAACGTTTCCTGCTCTGCTAAATATGTTTATCATTTTCTGTGCTAAATATGTTTCTCACAATAAACTCAAATGTTTCATTTTCTTTTAGGATTTTTAATCTATACAGAAAAACAGCAACTATTTTATTTCCAAAAAACAAGTAAATTTATAGTAGAAAAAATCTACTTTCCATCATCTGTATGGAAATTTTCCTGGATCATGATTTACTGATGTAATAACTATATAAGTATAATATAGAATATTAAATAATAAACTAAATCAAAAACCTAAAATTAATTCAGTACACAATCAGTTTAAATTAACTTTGGTTTCTGTTGTAAATCAAATCCTTGAATGCTTTCAAATTCCATTTTTAGAAACACAAAAAAAAAGTTTAATTCAGTGAGGATATTCAATTTATGGAATATCTGGGGATTCCATTTTTAAGATGAAAAAATAATTATAGAATATTCCAAGCTGCCAAAACTAGTAATTTTACAATATCTTTTTAATAATAACCTTAAAAATGGAATTTGTGAGATTTATACTCCTAAGGAGAGGCTGTGGTTCTTGGATCATGTGGTACAGCATCCCAGTTCAGAGAATTCAGGGAGCCTGAATTCTTTGAACTGGGGTAAGCCGACAATAGTAGTGGGGTAGTATACTGCAGTTAATGAAGTTCGATTCCTATCAATGTTTAAAAGTTTTCTTTCAGCTATTGAATCAAAAATTTATTCATCCTTAATTTACCTAGTACCGCAGGGGGATAATTGGGTCGCTAAGCCGCGAAAATTTAAAATCTATGATCAGGATCTGATTTTACTCTGTTTTTGGATCCGAACCCGGATCCTAGTAAAATGATAGATCAACGGGTCCTTGGACCCGACGAATACGATTTGACCATCCCTAGTATTGATGATATCAGTATCGACTTTAGGCGATCGATTCTCGATACCGATACAATCCTCAAGAATCGGTGGTATTGAGAATCGACTCATACCTACTTTGTATATATTGGCTCTCAAATTTCAGTTTTCCTATTATCACTTTTGTGTATTGTTTTTCCTTTTTATTTATCCGTTTTCCTTCTGATAACAAAGCTTTTTCATTCTGTGCTATGCATACTTTGGAAGGAATAAATCAATAAAAATGAATTAAGAAAACACTGGGTGCTATTTTTGTCTGTATGATGCAAATTTATACTGTCAAATAATTTCTGCATGAAATACTTCATGTAGAAATTAATAATCAATCATAGTTTGAGGTAAAATAAATATTCCTTTGAATCATAAGCAGCCTTGAGTTTTGGACTATAATGGTAGTACCTAATAAGCAGGTAGTTTATGCAGTTAATAAATTCATCTAGCTAAAAATCGTAAAATTTAGGGTACTTAAGGTAACAAACAACCCTCAAGACTGAGAACTATGAGGAGATTGAAAACTTCCTTATTGCTTACTTTTACTATGAGATCAAGATGCTTTTACTCCAATGAGATGTCATCTCAGATCTATATACCACTTTGGCTGTATTGCAGTATTGTACCGTCATGACTAGTCAGGTGGTTGGGGCAAGTGTGACCTTGGGATACGTGTGGCTTTGGCGTGTATAGCATTGCAGGGATACAGACATTAAGCAAGCTGGAGTGGTATGTTGAGTAGATGTAACCTGCAAATTTTCACGTCAAAAGTGGTTGTCAATGTCAATCAGTAATATCAGTGCAACAGTAAGCAGCCAATACTACAAAAAACTTTCACATATGTCATAATTCGAACATATTGCTGTTTACATTTGTCATTAGTGGTGGTAAAAGGAAAACTCATAATAAGTTATTATAGTTTACAATAGATCTTTAAATATTTAAAGATCTTAAAGAATTTAAAATACAGATTTTTTCCAATCTATAACTGCATTTAAATTATCGGCTTTTTTATTCTTGATTCATTAAAGCCCCTCCGCAAGTGCGACTCTAACCATGGGACCACGATTTTATCATTCATTTTTTGTATCTGGGAAGCTTTTTTTTATTTCTGCACTGGTTTTTAATGTTAATCTTCTACCTCTTAATTTATCAGATATGGTTTCTCTCGACCAGCCTTGTTCATCAAATTGTACCAGGCAAGGCAATGTCCGAAAATGCAATTGGACAACGTACAAGAAAGAAAATACATATATACGATGACTAACATTTTCTTCAATCTGTAAAAAAACTGTTGAATACAAGGTTAAAACTTTGGCAAGTCAAGGATTACCAGATGTGGTCATCTTAAACAATGGAGAGGAAAAAAGTCACCAACCTTTTGCTAAACCCACAAGCGAAGAAAAAAATTAGTGGAAGGAATTGAGCTTTTGACCAATATGGTTTTAGTTTATCCAGACCTGAAATATAGATACTGTCATGGAATATCACTCTGATTTAACCCGAAGGTTGCTTTGGATAGGTGACGGTAGAGCTCACCCTGGACTAAGCCACGGGCGTGCGAATTTCACACATTCAGGGAAGGGGGACCAGTTCCTTTCCCTGGGCCACCTTGCACTCTGAGGATTTTTTCGCTCGGGGGCATCCAAAGGCTCCACGTGGATTTGAACCTGGGACCCTTCGATCAGTAGCTCTGCACTCTACCCACTAGGCTACCACACTCCCTTCATGGAATATAAGAGAAAGAATAATATTTTGAAACAATTTAAAGGCTAAATGTATCTGAGAATTCTAAAATAATATTGAATTTGTATGAAATATTATTTTGGAAAGAGCCAAGCAAAATAAAGGCTGCAGAAGCTATTGTGCAAACCTGACGAAAGATACTAGCAACACAGGAAGGAGTTTGGTCTCAGGAATTTTGAATGTTAGCTGAATTATGTTTTTTCGAAAATCATCAAAACTTGCAGCTTTGAACCAACCCTCATATGCCTTTTCGGCCTTGTATAGTGTTACTGTTATGTTAAATTCATGATTTGCTTTTTAAGTGAGTCCCCTTGAGTAGTGAAAATGCTGGTTTTGTTATTATATCGTGTATGTATATTCTCTCTGCAATATAAAAAAAGTATCAAAGAAAAAATTAATGTCTTATGGTATTGCCATTTTTTCAGATTCATGGAAATTATGATGAGAATGGGCATAAATGGGGGAAATGTGGGTGCAAATGGAGGCATTGCATCAGCGATTGCATCTGCTGCTAATCGTCCTGAGCAGCGATTCTCTCCACCGCCTCCTCAGGCCCCTCCACCCCCGGCAGCACCTCCCCCCCAGGCGCCACCACCACCGCCACCGCAACAACAACAGCAACAGCAGCAGCACCTAGGTCACCCCAACCTCGGAGGCCCTCTGAATGCACTGCCAAATCATATTGCCCTGCAACAGCAGCAGCAGCAGCAGCAAAGGCACCAACAGCAGCTGAGCCACCAACAGCAACTTCAGCAACTGAACCACCACCAGCAGCAGTTGCAGCAGCAGCAGCAACAGCAAATGCAGCATCAAATGCAGCAACAATTGCTACAACAGCAGCAGATCCTTCAGCAGCAGCAGCTGCAGCATCAGTTACAGCAGCAACAGCAACTCCAGCACCAGTTACAGAAGCAACAGCAACAAGCAAGAGTGGCAGCTGCTGCTGTGGCCACTTCACACTCGGGGACATCCCCAATTGACTTCTTCTTGGCATCTGATCTTGGACTCGGTAAGACATTGAATTTTTTTTCCAATCATTCCGGGAACCACCTTCTGAGTACCTGGTGCATCCTACTTAGGCTTGCCCAAATGCTAGGCTGCATATACTTCTCGTGACCTTTGCTAGTTCTAGGATTAATTTAAGAAATGGTGCTATGACAGGTTTGCAATTTTAGTTGCTAGCCATTATTTTAGTGAGGTAAGTCACTAGCTACTTCTTGTGATAGCTATTTCACTCCTACTTTCTTTTATTATTTTGGCTCGTATAAAATATAATTGATCTTTTAATATGGAAAATCTTTGAGTGTCAGCTATTTTACTTTTTTCCTTCTCTTTTCATGAAGAATTTTGCAACTACAAGAATGAGCCTTCATGTATCTGAAGTAATTGAAGAACTTCTTTCATAATTTGGATCATCTTGTTTAAAAATTTTGCTTGTCTTTTCAATGTAATTAAAAGCTTCATGAAGTTCTTGAATTGTCTAAACAGTAATCGGGAGTGGCTTTTTTATGTATTTTCTTCATCCTCTTCATTCTTGAATTTTTCCATTTCAATCTATTTTTTATTTGTGATTTCTTCCCTATCAAAATTTAGCAACTCATTAGCATGGTTGTTGATAACTTCAAAATTATAGCTGTTTACGATGCTTATAATCTTATCACAGTCACTTTAAAAGTTATTATTCGGCTCTGTTTTCAGTAGCTATTTTTCTGGAAGAGGTGAGTAGCATTTTATTATGTATTCAGGTAACAATATAGGATTCTGCCATAATGTTATATTATTTTCCTGACCTTTTCACTTTATATCCAGCTGGATTTTTGGAGTACCACAGAGTAATTAAGTGAGTTATTGTTATTTATAACTGATATGTATCACAGTCATCCACATCCTAATCTCTAGGGTGAATTAATTTTATTATGTATTCAGATGCATGTACATATTATTTATGATTTCATGAAATTCTATTCTAGCCGTCACTGGTAATGGACCACAAATAAATGCTTTCCCAGCAGCTCCTGATGACCTTCGAATGCGTCCACCATCTCCTGTGGCTGCTGGTGTGCGAAGTTTGCATGAACAGGGTGCTAATCTACCCGCTCACATGCATGCCCAACAATTTCTTCATCCCTCTCAGGTGAGGCAAATTCATCTTTTTATGAAATGATGTTGAAAGTATACTAAATGTTTTCAAGAATCCTCCAATTCACAGCCATTGTGTTTCTAGTGTAGCCATCAAGATCAGAAAATAATGATTTTTCCCATTTATTTGCTCTCTTTTCTTTGACTCCATTTCCTTGTATGTAGTACATTTTACGTCAGTGTCTTATTGATCAAATTTAATTTTCTTTGAAATTATACATACCGTTTCTAATTAAATTAAATTGGCAATTTTCCACAAAGAAATCTTTACTGCGACCGCAGTTTCGATGTGATACATCATCATCAGGTGACCAAATCTCAACAAAGTCCAGTATATATACAAATGAGGGGAGGGACCGGGGAAAGAAACAAGGAGTGAGGGAAGAGGAGGGGAAGAGGGCCTAAACCAAGGGTGACAACGGAAAAAGGGGGAGAGGAGGGAGAACTGCTGCTAGGGGTGGGTGTTGGGAAAACCACCCATAGAACTGGGAAACCCTGGCTGTTTGAGGAGTACTGAGGTGCAACGTATATTTTTCCCTAAGAAGTGTGCAGAAAACTACCCTGCATCATATATAGTGAATTTTAATGCCTGACTTAGCCTGAATACTTCTCACCATGAGTTTTTTCATCATGGTGTTGGTGCAATTATTGAGTTACTTACATTCAAAATTCAACAAGTACATTTTTAATGCTTAGTACTATTTGGTGAAATATTGTATTCATTTATAGCAGAAGAAGGATTATTTTTATTCTGTATTAGTCAAAGATGGGTATATTATGTGCTGGAAAATGAGGTGATTTGTTGAGTGATTTCAGTGTTTAAATCATTTAATTCCTTCTTTAATAGATGAGTCATCTATCAAGAATCGCAGTTCCATTGCCAGCCACTCCCCCAGAGAAGCGTCATAGCTGGTATGGTGGTGCTACAGAAGTCGGTCATGGGGCAATGGCCACTATGGCACCTTCAGACCCAGAATTAAATCTCTCTGGTCCTCCCACATCTGTTTCTGCCTTCGATCTTTCCTTGCGTCTCCCACCAAATCTGGGTCTGGGTGAGTCATCATCCCGAGCCAATCTGGATAACCCCCCACACATCCCTTCCCTCAGTGATATCCCAATGATGCCTCAGCCCACCATGCCTGGCTCATCTGTTGATGGTCGGCCACACTCCCCTCCTCATTCACCTCCCATACTCTCGCGCCAGCCTGGGTCGTCGGTTCCTTTGTACAGAAGAAGAGCAGGAGGTGAGCGAACGCCATCTCCCCCTGCTCCTTCCCAAAATCAGAGGCCATCCGTATTCCTCCCATCTCCGTCTCCCTCCTCGACATCTACTTCTTCACCCATCCCATCAAACACGCATACAAACTCTAATGCAGATAATTTCGGAAATTCTGCTGGGGAAAAAACTGGTAGTGGTAGCAGCAGTGCTTTTGCAGGCTATGCTAGAGCTGCAGTGTCATCAGGATTGCAAAGGAATGAAGGGAGGGAGAGGGGTGGTGGATCAGGCATGCCACCAGCAATGCAGCCCAGGCCGCAGGTTATGGTGCCATTTTCACGGTCAGCTGTGCATTCCGTAAGTAGTCACTTTCGCATGGAATTCATTTTCACCATCAGCTCCTAAGAACTTTCTTGTTTTGGTTGATTTGCCTTGTACCATTTCGTCAATGACTTAGGACTAAGCAATCTCTGATTATTTTCCTTAAACATTTCTAATAGCATATAATTTTTAATCAAATAGGAGAATACACTTCATGCTTTGTATAATGTGCATGTTTCATTTATTATATTTGGCCCTTTGTTATAATGTAATAATTCTTATTGCCACAACAAAATTTGAATAGATAAAATAAAATGAATTACAATAATAACCTATGGATGTAAAAATGCATGTAATGAATTGTGTTTCACTTTTTGGTATTGTTCATAGGGTACAGTTTTATTATTGCCTATGTACATCAAAGTGCTTTTATGATGTTCTGAGTACTGCTTATTGAGTACTCAGTTTACTTTGAGCCTTTTATGAAGATATCCCGACAGAAACATGAGTCTTTCATCAGTTTCATTAAGTACTCTCATCCCATTAATGAAACAGTAATACACTTCAAATCCTTCCTTTTGTTATTCAGTGTTTTGGAGTAGAAAGAATGTCTATCTGTTAAACTGTTGTGTTTGAAGCTAGAATTAACTGCACTCTGTAAGGTTTTTTTTCACTGAAGTGTACAAATGTTGCTAAATAAAGACTTGGAACAAAATTACAGGTGAAGATAGCTATTCTGGGTTATCTGGATCTTGGTTGAAATTATGGATCATCATCCATTATTCTGCCCCAAGGACTACTAATTCACCTTGTTGTAGTGTAATGGACTTACATATTTTTGACCTCTGTTCACTAGAGGTGGTCTGATCCCTACTACCACTAGTGGTAGTATCAATGAAACTTTTTCCTGGTAGGGCCATGATACGAAAATGCAAATGAAAAATGATATGCCTAAGTGGAGCCTCGATCCAGAAACCTAGTACTTTTCTCTTGTAGCCAAGTACTTTACCCCTTAGTTACTCCTTACCACTGAACTACTAACAATTTTGTACATTGTCTTTGAAGTCAGAATATTCTAGCTCGTTTTTGTTTTAACTATTGGATGTATAAACCCATAAGGGTGTTGATTCATAAATCACTAATCAAGGACTACCTGTCTGCCCACTTTCATCAAAATCTCATGACAGATTATTAGATACTCCCATTGTCAGGTGATTGGGATGGGTGTCCTGACTGGTTGTAGGGGAAGCAAGGCTACAGTCATCATCTCACTAAATCTGTGTACAACAAATAAGTTAATATCATTTCCTTTTGTTCCAGTTGTGAACAGTAATAATTAAATACAATATTACTTCATTGAACTTACAATATGAGATATAAGGTTATATAATATAGGCACAGAATTTTTATAAAAATGTCAATACTATGTGGAATACAGTCAGCCATGTGAACCTTATTCACACATACTAGCACTAGGGGTTATGTTATGGGGATTTCTTCATCCCACATCTATCATGGACTCATGTAGAGGGAGCTGGATTTGGGAAGAAAAAAAAGGAAAGCTAAATTTCTCCTTCCTCCTTCCATCACAGAAACATGTAGAGGGAGATGTATTGGGAAGAAAAAGATAACTAAAGGTGCCCATTGACTTTCTGACTCCAGGTGTTTTTCCCACCAAACAGGCCTCTTCAGAGGAGAATAAGTGCCTTTCTTTATCGGTGAATTTGCCATAAAACCTCTCTCTTTCCTCCCTGTACCCCTGTTAGGTTATGTACAGCTTATGGGATTTCTTTTACGTTATGGGAAGAGTTGTTGAGAAGAGTTGTAAGGAAAAGACTGGTAAAAAGTCAAATATGGAGTTAAAACATGAAGTTGAAGGAAGGAAGACGAAAATAGGGGCTTTTGAGGTGTGGGTGTGATGAATGTAAGGTGGGTGGAAAGGAAAATGTGTGCAGAGATATATTCTGAAATTTGTTGGAAACTCGAAAATTAACAATGCAGTCTTCGGAAAACAATAGGGCTGTGCGAGTCTCGACTTTTCGAGATTCGAGCGAGATAAAAGTACTGCTCGAATCTCGCTCGATTTCGAGCTCAATACGCTCGAAAAACGAGTCTCGAGCTTGTCTCGAGATCTCCGTCGTGGTGGACGTAATTTTACGGGGTCTTGCGTTATAATGCGACGTAGTAAATTTATATTTATTCCCTTCCAATTACATGATAATTTCATGATGTCATGCCATAAAATGTAGAGATATCTCTTAGTTCTAGGCCTAGACTCGAGAAGTTAGGAGAACCTAGGCCTCGGCGTAGGGCCTAACCGAGTCCCTGCTCTATTTCGTAATCGGATGCCTAGTACGTACTAGCAAATGAAGCATAAAATAGGCACGTATGAACGTAGGCTACTTCTAGAATTAGCATAAACCCAATAAGTAAAAAAAAGTTACAGAAAAATCCGGTTATTCTTGCCCATCTTTAAAGGAAATCTTCAATTTAATCCCGTACTACTGTGAATTTCAACCGTAACGAATCAATTGCATTTTAATGGAATATATATTTTTATTCTATTTTCCCATCTTTCAGCACGAAAAGTTATGGGTTCAAGATGTTTACTTGTTTACGCAATGCTAAATGCGCCGGAATCCCGGAATGCTCACGCAAAGCTGCTTTATGACCTTGAGATAGCAACCCTGTCAGCTGTTACGAGAGACGAGATGAAGCTCGCCTGTAAAGCACGCTTGACACTTGCGCGCGTTGTTGAGCGGAATAAAGTAATTGTTTGTCCTTGACCGACGCCAACAACCGAGGCAATTGGGAAGATATGTGACATTGTAGAATTATATAAAACATCACAACTGATGGTATCAGATGGCTAAAACTCGCTTAAATGCTTGGCAACAAATTTTTCCGGTTAAAACATGTTTACTCACTACCTTCCCCACGTCTACGTATAGTAGGTCTGTTAATTCTGGTCTGGTAATTCGATACACGGTCCGGGTTCGCCAAAAATTAAAATAAATTGAATTGAAGAACCAAGGAATATGAAAATGATAGCGAACACACTGTAATTTAAGACAAAGAAATTACAATTTTTAATAAATGACAATTACAATTGATGTTATCGTATGTGCTACCTGCGCTGTTTTAAAAGTACACTCGCGCCGGAGCCTTGCAATGAAAAATGCTTCCCTTGTCATTAGTACCGTGAGCATATCCTTGTATTTCTCCGTACGGAACTCACTCTTTGCAAGGGATCGCACAGACATACTCCTCGTTTATCTTGTATCACAAGTCAGGGAAGCCGGACCCTTTCCTCGATCACTCGGCAGAGGTGATAACGACCCTCTTCTCAGTACCATCCCCACTCAGCCAACTATTCTTTTACTCATTTACTAAAAATATTTGCCGCCAAATATGAAAATACAGGCCTAGCAGTTCATACCGAATGTTCTGTTCTGCATTTATTAATTTTAAACGGAAATTTACCGTTATTATTAACAAACCTTTTGCAAAATGAACACTCGAAAATTTTTTTTATAATAGAGTTCCGTTCAATATGTGGAAATGCACAGAAAAAAACTTTATAAATGTAAGGAGTTCATACTTTCCCAGCATGCTACAAATATTGTGATACTTATTGATATCGTTATAAATCCACCAAGTATGTAAACAAATGCTTGACCACGGACACACAGTGAAAGCATCTACCATGCTGAGACGAAAGATTGGAGATTACCCCTGTCAGCATGTCACGGAAGGGTCCAGCGAAGAGAGGGGCGGGGAAACGATAAAGTTGTCATTTTTAGGGTCGATCCCTCAGTCGGGACTACATAATTGACACAACTAAACCGGTTTTCCCCAGAAGACCCCCTTCACCCAAGAAGAGTTCTTCGTCTCTTATTCCTGGTCATGACGAAATTCATCTGGGCGTGACTCATTCAGCGAGAAAGAGGAGTAAGTCGAGAAGATCTCTCCGCCTTATCAGTGTCTACCCCCGCCCAGCTTCGCTTCGACCCAGGTGGCCACCACTAGTGGGGGAGGAGTTGGGTCACATTTTGGGGCTTCTGCAGCCAACACTTTTTATGCTTGCTTGCATCTCGCTTAGCAGCGACATGCAAGCGATGTTGACATGCCGTTAGTTCACTTGCGTTGAAAGATCTACGCCATTTATTAATGACATTCTTATGATTCAATTGAAAAATCTATGCGTGGGCGCGGTTAAGTTCGCTGCGAAAGGGCGGATTACGAAATTTTACCGTTCAAAATGTTGCTTGAATTTATTATTTATCCCATCTAACAGACGAAATTTAATATGAGAATAATGAATCTTCCTCATCGAAACGGATGAATTGACAGCTTTCTCACAAGTGCGAAAAAGTGCTACAATGTTGCGACATTTCTATGCATTGGTGCGACGCGTAGCTATTTCGCGGATAGATTTCAACGGGCTCTCATGATTTTTCATAAACACATTTGATTTACATTTGATTTCCACAAGTTTAAATGAAGTGCTGCGTGACGATGAAGAAGATGAAAGTGATGAGGGCATCATCCCAAAAAAGAAGACATCCTCCAGCCATTAAATACCTGGCATCATTTCCCATTACTTCACGAAGTTGATGATGATTTTATAGATAATTTAAGAAAAATTTAAAAAGTAATCCACTCGAATTGGAATGGTAAAAAGTGCAAAAAAAACATCACAAAATATTTTTTTTAAAGTTAATTCTGTAAATGAAATTTTACTTTCAGAGGGGTTTTTCTTCATTATCATTTTGCCCAGGCAGTTTATATGTTTGCTATGCAATGCTAGTTAACTTTCTTTGAGTGCTGTACTTTTTATTTAATTATCTAGGATAACTTTTTTAAACCCTTATTTTCAAATTTTATCTCTGTTCAGTTCATACTCTTCCACTTGCATGATTTTCTAATTATTTACACCCTTGATTAACACTTGATTGCCACATATTTAAACGCTAAATCTGTACTTTTGCCTGAGCAGCCAAAAAGCTAGATGATTATGTTCTAAAATTCTATTGTACATTTGATTTAAAATATAATTATCTCTCCACCATAATTAAAATAGTTAAAATTTTTACAGTGTAATATGTATGCAATAATGATCCCTTGGTAGTGAAAATAGTTCCAATGTCATTGTATTCTCAAACGTTGTGAAATCTTAGCATATTTTTCAAAATCCGCTCATATCTTGATTTTATATAACACCCCATTTTTGGGTCCCAAGGTGTTATGTAAAATGAAGACTACTGTAATGCTTAAGCTTAAACTCATGTTTGTGTAAGTACAAAATTAGTACATGCATAGATAAGTCTCTACTGCAATTTCAGTGTGCTTAAATCTCGCTCGATCTCGCTCGAGATTCAAGATTTTTTCAAATTCTCGCTCGATCTCGCTCGAATTAAAAAAACCCCTGCTCGCACAGCCCTAGAAAACAAACACGAACAAACAGGGTTTATAGGAACCTGGAAATCCTGGAAAAGTCAGGGAAAATGAAAATGGTCATGGAAATTCTGGAAAAGACAGGGAATTTAATGTGTGGTTAGGGAAAAATCGCAAAACGTTCAAATTTTGGAATTTATCACCTGAAAATGCTAAGAAATCAAAAACTGCGCATAGGAGTGGAGGGCGGTGTGAAGGAGGGGACGACTGGCCTCAGGCTGGCTTCGCTGTGGAGGCAGCTCAGGGGCCCTATTCTGGTTCTTTCTGGCTATAGCCTGCACAATGAGGGGAAAAGATTGGCGAAAGGTGTGCGCATCTCATTTTCATTGGCTAGCGATTTTGCCAGGAATGCTTCGATTTGTCCCTCTGGTGACGAAAAAGTTATTCTCAGTCAAAATTGGTCACAGTCAAATTTGTTGAAGGATGTGAGGAAGAAAAAAATCAAGATTGATTCAAAGAGCTACTTTAACGTGAAATCAGGTTTGAAGGAAAAGCCAGGTTAGCCTTCTTTGCATATTCTGAAGATTCAGGCAATATGGAGTGGAAGCGAAACATGATAACACAGAAAGAAAAACACAAGCCAAATCCACAAAAATAAACTTTACTACGACCCGGGTTTCACTGTATTACAGCATCGTCAGGTGACACCTCGTAGGTCGTAGTAAAGTTTATTTTTGTGAATTTGGCTCGTGTTTGTCTTTCTGTGTTATCATTTCTTTGCATATATTTTTCTGCAATTAAAACCCTTTCTGAAGACGTATCAATGTAAGTAATCATAATTTTTATTTTGTGGACTTAAAGTTGTTGATCTCTTATTACTGGAAGGTCATATGATTAATATGAAAATAAACCTACAATTTGTCATAAGTTTAGACTTCTCTGCTTCCTCACTACCACTTTTATCTCTATAAATAACCGAAATCTTGGCTTTTTCTGGCGCTCAAAAGTCAGGGAAAATCACTAATAATGGTCTGGAAATCCTGGAAAAGTCAGGGAAAATGAAAATGAAAACCCCTATAAACCCTGACAAAGCAAATATGATGAACATATTGGTGAAATGGTGTTTTAGATGGTGTTAGGTCGGAGGGAAGTTAGTGATGGCCTTGAACGGCAAGCAAATGATCAATACACACCGCCTACTGACTCATGCTGAGCTTCTAGGGGTCCAGCTACCCTTGGGACTTCTAGGAAGGGCAGAGAGTAATGCAGAGTAATAGAGAGGCTCATGTAAGACCCCTCTTCATCAACTACGACTTCTGGGTGTGGTGTGCAAGGTACACGGGGTGTTTATGGTATTTCAGAGTGAGGAACCGTTTTTTGTACCCACTCTTCATTGAAGGATACCACCAACAAAGCAGAATGTTGTTGCAGCTTCTTTCTTTTGATCTTCTTTGAACAGTTGACATAGACTCTTGTTTTATTATTTTCACTTATACATCCATGCAAATCTTGGAAAGACGTGGATTGTAATATGCCCTGTGGTTGCTTTCACAACTACTTCCAAAATTTATAGTTGATAAGTGGCTTTCTAGTGAGTGGGAAAGGTGTGAATGTTTAAAAATCTGCATTTTTAGGGGAAATTTCTGTGAAAGCTATAATTATTATAAACATTGAAATAAATATTCTCTTCTATATGCCTGTGATGGTGTGGCTGCATTTCAAGTCCATGATAAATACAGATGAGTGTTTGCTTGCTGGATGTCCAGCACTGCTATGTCTTTCTGTTAAAGATCAAGAAATTGTTGCCCATGTAATGCTGTGTGAGATTTAGGGAGTCAAATTTTGCTGACAACATTCTTTTATCATGTAAGGCCATTAGACTACCAAAATATGTTACACCAATCAATAATTTAACCTAGAGATGTGCGGATACTAACTGCAAATACTCAAATACCTCAAATATCGTGCCATACACCATCAGGTGCCCATACAGTTCTATGTTTCACGTGTTGATGACATCATATGCACATGGAGAGGACAGAGCAGATACTAGTCTGTTAATGGGTTTCACCACATAATTTATGATAGAAAGAAAACTTTCTACAGATGGAGTTCTGGCGAAACTGTTGTCCTTTCACTGTAAATAATATTGCGAAACTAGTTACCACTAGTCATGATTCAAAATCAAAGAAAGTTTGAAAACATCATCCTTGGTTGCCTCTCAATCTGAGCTTCGCTTTACTCTGTTACATATTCCATTCTCTTCCTTCAAATTGTTCTTTCACAAAAAGCTACTGAATGTATCAGAAGAGTTATGTTATGTTACTCATGCCTCTACTCTGCTAATATGAGCTATGTTCCATTTGGACGTTGTTGAGAATGCATATTGACACCGAGGTTTTAGAAGCTGTAGCTACCAAAAGAGGAAATCAATTTTATGATGTTAAGTTTATCTTATAAATGATCATTTCTACATTTATTGATGCAATTAAATTTTTTATTATCTGAGAAAAGGTTTTACCAAAATTTAGGAAAAAAAGTGTTTTTGGGACTTAAAATCCAGTGATCCAGAAATGCATGCTTGTTTATATATCAGCTGTCATCGTGTTAAAATTAAATTTCAGCTAAGTAAAAATGTTTTTGACAGGTTGAATAAAACAATTTTTATTTATCTCAAAATGTACAATAGTTGTCATAAATTTTGTAAAACCCTAATACAAAACTGGAACACAACTAAAACATGGGACTGCAAAGTAGACAGCATGAAGAGTATAGAGAAGTAGATAAATAATAATTAAAAGTATAATTTAACTTCATAAAATTGGTTTTCTCTTTTGGAAGAGAGAGCTACTCAAACTCAGGGGTCTCAACATACTTTACTGACAGTAGATATTTACTGAATTGTGTGTCAATTATGAGCAAAGTGTTTACCTTGCCATAGTAATACCATAGATCACTCCGTCAGATCTGAGGTTTACATTGCCAAGTCCTATATTTTCTGTGAATTTTCAATTTACTTGGACTTTGACACTGCTTTGTGGTTAATTGAGAACTGAGCAGAACTTGGTGTATTAACACTTTCTGCTCACCTATCAACACATATTTAAGTTAATGTATTTAACAGTCCACAATTGGTAGTTAAATTATTTTATAATATATTTGAAATTTTAAAACCAGAACTAAATTTTTTAATCTAATCAAGTTGCAACTCTTTACTTCAACAGGCAGCAAAAAGTTAGCAGAATGACATTTAGGTAATATATTAAGTGCAGTTGTAGTACTCAAGGTATTTGAATATTGGAGTTAAGATTAATATTCGAATTTGGTATTCAAATTTGAGAAATCTGCTATTCGTTCCATCTATAGGTTAACCTTTTGATAAAGTAAGCCTATGAACTCAATTTATGAACTTCATGTTCAACCAGTGAACAACGGTAAATCTACCAGGAAATAATTACCATTGACTCTGCTAATAGTGCTGATTGAAATACTACCTGTTCATCTTTGGAAGCCAAGGAATTTTATTCAGCTTAAGATCACATGTAAGCAGGATTTTATTGTTTTTTCCTATACTTACAACCAGTTCCTGGAGGATAGAAAATTATAATTAAACTTTAGCAGAGCTGTCTCAGAAACATGATAATCAATCTCAATAACCATATACTCTTTATTTAAAATGATTGTATATTTGTAGTAACTAAATTGTGGAGACTGGTAACAAAATTCCCATTCAGGTGCCCAAATCATATGAGAAAGTTGTGTTTTACATGGGGATTGCATTGATCTCGTTTGTCTGACACCCTGATTTATTTTAGTGGTTGGAGTTTAACCTTGTTCAAGTACAATTGGTCATCAAGTATGATACACACTGCAGTGGAGATGATCGAAATGAGGTTTGGGAAGTGCTGAGCTCATGGATGATTCAAGTCAGAGGATCTGGTTATGTTTTTCAATGATAATGGAAAAAGTTAGAAAAATATGAGAAGTGTCACTTTTTTAGTGATTTATATGATGTAAACCTATTTTTATTATTTTATGAATAAACAGGAATAATCCCAGGATCATATGAATTCTCATTGATCACCAGCTTTTTAGAGGCAAATCAGAATGTATTTGTAAAAATAAAGCCCAGCTAAGGTGATATGTTGTTCACCATAACTGTTAGTTTTCTCGATCACTGTACTTATCAGTGATGCTTCTTTTTACTGCTCCACCATTTCCATCACATGGAGATTTCCCATGACTGATCGTAAAAAATAACCAACATGATTTTAAATTGAAGTCCATCTGGTGGTGGCAGAGGTTTAAAAAGTTTTTGCACTTCTTATACTGCCCAGCACAACCATCACTGAAATAGTGCTCACTTGTCACCTGAGGAAATTTGTTCTTTAAAAAGTGATTGATTATATTTTGTGTTCCAAACACAAAAGCTGCATCATGTCCCAAGTCATCTGAAAAAACAAACGTACTTGATACAACAAGGTCTTCTAATGGCTGTTTACTAGTGGAAATTACCACAGGATGAAGGGAAGAGTTATCGTGACTCCAATAATAACCTTGTACCTCATTTTGTATCACATAAGAATAGTTTTCAGTGAAATCTAGCAAAACAATGGCTTCATTTGGCTGGAGGTTACTTTTCAGTTCTTTGAGATATTCTGACTGAGATTTGGCCATAAAACAATGTGGGAGGAGTTTTTCAAGACTGTCCAATAGAGTATTTATGTAGTCATCTAGTGTCACAGTTAATTTAACCTGTTGAGTTCTCTAAGTTATTACCCATGCACCACTATATGTAGAGATCGTGAAATTCGCGAGACGCGATATCGTGAAATAACGCGAAATACCACGAAATCGGAAAATAAAATGAAATTTCGCCTTTTTCGCGAATTTTACGTGAATTAGCAAAAAAAATCACATGTAAAGAGTCATAATCGATTAAAGTCTAAGCCTTCATTGTTTAACGCTGATGACGTTCATTCGCTCAATCTCATTACGATTCAAAGGTCAATTTGCTTGTTTTGTCTCGCGCATATCGCATTCGCGTAATATCGCGCACTGTAGTGATGTCTCCGCCGGAATGTGCCATTAAATTAATCACCGCCTCTCTCTTCGATTCACATTTATCAATCCTGAAATTCTCGGAAATATCTAGAATGATGCGCTTTCTCTCCTGAAGAATTAGATATTCTGAATCAATAATATGCTGAACACGGCCACGGAAGAGTGGAAATATAAGCTCACGTGCCCAGCACGCGTCAATGCCAAGCAGTAATTCTGGTGACTCACCGCGACGCAGTAGACAGCGTAATTGGATAACTTGTTGTAGGAAAACCTTTAGTGTGGGCGTAATGTAACAATTTTGTAGACTTAAACATGACCGCTGGCCGGGAACGGAAGCGCTAGCAGCTGAGGCAAGGGGGGAAGTAACAGAAAAGATAGGAGGAGAGGGGGTGCTACTTATAAGCGGTTGATCGTCGGATATTTGGCGCACCACTGAGCTTCAATGCAAAAAAAAAATCATTTCGACACACCCCCAGTTAAGTTTCTTTGTTTCCAATTGTGTTTAGTTATGCCTGCTTCTTTTACTGCCTTTCTTGTTATGTAAAATGCTTAATAAAAGTATAAGCATTCACACAATGTGTACCAAAAATAATAAAACGCCTAGAAATGCGCAAAAATTGTAACATTATAATAACCCCGCCAAGATTTTCTATAACACCGAAATCACATATTTTTAAAACGAATTTTAGCAAAAAATAAAACCACTTTCACGGACCTCTATATATATGTTATTTCATCTTCAGGGTTCCATCCTTCAAATTTTTTTATAGGTGTTTGTTTAGTTTTTTATTTGATAGATATTTTGTGTAGTGTCTTAACATAGTCTATTTTATCCTTAGAACAAACCAAGTAATCAGTCAAGTCTCCACGTAAAATCCACGTACAATGTAATTTATGTACGACCTGGTTTCATTGCCACACAACATTTTCAAGCAACTTACAGAAATTGCCACAGGTATAGTGAGTATATATATAGTGAGGGGGGGGGGGGGGGGGGGGGGAGGATGAGGAGAAGAGGGTTGAGGAATAAGATAGACTCGCCCGAGGCCTGGGTGAGGGAAGGAGGAATGGTTGGGTCACCATGGGCTGAGCTGGATACAGGGGGAAAGAGGGGGAGACACAGTAAGGTGTGTGGCTTCCCTCTGGAGTCTAGAGTAAAAGACAAGTTTTGTAATGAAAAGCAAGTTGTATGTCCTGACGGCTTAATGAAAACCAAATGGAACAAAGGGCTCCGCCAAGCAGAAGTGGAGCCGACGCCATGAATAGTGTATTGAGCATAAGTTTGTATTCACGTACAAAATGCATATGAGGAATAATATGCCACTGTTCGGTCTTATATTTGCAGAGTGATTGCAATTGCAAGGATTCTCTTTATCGATTAATGTGGATTTACAAGCAGTTTGCTGATTTCAGGATAATGCCTAGGCACTCGAGCCAACAGGAAAGCCCCTGGCCGTGGCCGAATTTCCCCCAAGACTTCACATGTAAAAAGCAAATGGGTCTCATACCTAAAATCATTAGGACTTCCCCACTAAAAAAAAACGTTTTTGCGATGCGTTGGGCTCTTATGGGAACAATCCAAATTAGTTCTGAGATAATGAAAAACGTTTGAAAGCAACGGCTTTGGGGTTCGACTCACTCAACACAAAGCTGAATGATTACACCCGTTACGAGCAACTTCCCCACTTTCTCCCGCATTTCTCCACCTTTACTTCCTCAACGACTTACATCGCTCGTGTGTGTTTATTTTCGATTTTGACAACACCTCTAAATGTTACGGCGTTTTCCGTGCATATTTTCATTTTTGTAGAGGTCTGCCGCAGGTCTTATATGTAAGCAGTACATTCAATCATGTACTCATGAATTGATTGCATGATCATTGTATAAGCACATAGTAAATAAATGTTCTCCTTAGCATATTGTATGCACCATTTCGGCGAGCACCCAAAATCTCCCTGTCTACCGAAATTTTAGCTGCGCTGTGGCCTGATGAAGATATCCCGATAGCGAGGACGATGGCTGGGGTTGTAATTTGAGAGGTCACTCCGCTGTCTTTTGTCTTCCGAGAAAAGGAATGACGGGCAGGCAAGTTGCGACATAAGGGAGGGAGAGGGAGACCCCACTCCCCTCCCCCCGCTCGCCTGGGACGTATTTTTGGTGCGACTGTAGGCAGCTGTTGGAACTACATCCGACGTCGCGGGCTGCGAACAGAGCCATCTGTAGAGAGAAGGCTGCGGAAAGCTTCCTCTCCAGCGCCCTCTTAAAGCATGGATAATGGGAGGTTCAGAAGGGGGGGTAGGAATTGAACGAATATTCATTTACTACATTTGTTTAGTACGGGAGACAGTGCACAACCTTGTCTCTCTCCTTTTATTATTCTTGCTTCATCATAGCTGGGCCCATATTTAATCACAGCTACTTGGTTGGATAATTCTTTGGTCATTGTAGAGCGCTGCCGTTTCTTTCAGAATACCAAGCATTGAATTCCAATCTACGTTGTCAAAAGCCTTCTCCAAAATGCAATGAATGCAGGCTTGTTCTTCTCCATTCTGTTCTCTATGAGCAGCCACAAAGCCAATATTGCTTCTCTTGCACCCTTGCTTTTCTTGAATCCTAATTAGTCTTCATCCAGAAACTCCTCTGCTTTTCATTCTATTCTCTTGTGGGTGATCCTTGTCATTATTTTTTATGCATGTATCGTCAAGCTTATGATCCTTAAATTTTCAGATTTCTATGCTAATTTCTTTTTGTAAATAGGAATGATGATGTGTTTTTTGATGTATTGGCTCTGTTGAGTTATGTTGCGAATGGTTTTGTAAAGATGGGTTAATCTCTTCTCTCTGACATTTTTTATTAGCTCGGCAGGAATATTATCAATTCCAGATGCCTTTTTCATCCGCAGGTCCCTTACTGGTGCATCAAATTCTGATCTTAAGATTGAGACTTCTATATCACTCTTTTCGACTTCACTTTCCTATTCGATTACTTTCATGCTGAGATTATGTCCATTGACTAACTGCTTCTGATATTCTTTCCATTGCTTCACCTTGTCTTCATTTTCTGTGAAAAGTTCTCCATTCTTGTCCCTTATTGTATCGCATCTTGAAGAGATTCTTCTTTTATCTTATAGGCAACATCTACTTTTCCATGTACCTGTAGTGTCTTCTCGTAGAGCCTTCATCCACGTTTTTCTAGCTTTCCTTACTTTGTGACGCATTTCATCCCTTGCCTATTTGTACTGGGTGAAGGAAGTGAAATAAAGTTCCTTAAGTATGTGTACGCCAAAATAATGTCATCATCATCATCATTGGTCAACAATTCTAGGATTGATTTGTTGCAGCTTTCTACTCAATTCTTCTATCGGCCAACCTTTTCATTGTGACGTAATTCCTCTCTTTTACATTCTTCATAACCTGTTCCATGTATCTCATACGAGGCCTGCCTTTTCCAATCTTCCCGTTCACTTTTCCCTCAATGATTGTCTTCATCAGGCCATCGTGTCTCAAGATATGGCCGATTAAGTTGTCCCTTCTTCTTTTTAGAGTTGTTAGTAGACTTCTTTTTTCTCCCACACTTCTTAGGACTTCCTCGTTACTTACTTGATCGATCCATTTAATCTTCATCATTCTGCTGTAGCACCACATTTCAAATGCTTCTACCCTGTTCTTCTCCGCTGCTGTCATCATCCATGCCTCACTGCCATAAAGAAACATGTAGAAACATGCTCCAGATGTATGTTCTGATGAATTGTTTCCTTACTTCTACACTTGTATTTCCAGCTGTAAGGAGATTCTTCTTTTGATAGATTGCCCTCTTTACCAGGGCTATTCTACTCTTTCTTTCTTGCTTTGTCCATCTTTGGTTACTCAGCATCCAAGGTAACAGAACTCTTTCACGTCTTCCAGTTTTTGTTTTCTTAGTCTGACATTGGTTTTGGCCTCTTCTTTCTTGCTGCACACCAATATCTTAGTCTTCTTATTTATCTTCAGCTGATATCTGGCCATTGTCCTTTCCATGGTTACTAGAGTTTTGTTCAATTCCCTCTCTGTCTCTGCTATGAGTGCTATGTCATCAGCGAATCGCAGCATGCTTATTTTTTTCCATGGATAGTCACTCCAGAAGACTTCTCTTTGATTTCATTGATGGCTCTGTCGATGTAAACATTAAAAATTACGGGAGACAGTGCGCAACCTTGTCTCACTTCTTTTCTAACTCTTGCCTCTTCACAGCTGGGTCCAGATTTAATCGCAGCTACTTGGTTTTTATACAGACTGTGGATAATTCATCAATAAAATTTTCACAATTCTTCGCTCTCTTCTTTTTGGGAATAGGAATGATGATGTTTTTCTTGAAGTCCCTGGGTATTTCTCCAGTTGAGTACATGTCGCAGATGGTCTTGTAAAGATGGGTTAATGTCTTCTCTCCTGCATTTTTAATTAGTTCTGCAGGTACATCATCAATACCAGAAACCTTATTTATCCAAATGTCCCTTACTGCAGCATCGAATTCCGATCTTAATATTGATGCTCCCATATCATCCTTTTCAAATTCGCTTTCCTCTTCGGTATTCCGATTCACTTCCTTTTTTGTGCTGAGAATGTTTCAATTGTATAACTCTTCCAGATATTCTTTCCATCTCTTCAGTTTATCTTCATTTTTAATCAAAAGTTCTCCATTCTTGTCCCTTATGGCATTGCATCCTGCGTTCCGTTGGTTGAAGTAGTCACCATCCTATAGGCAGCTTCCACTTTTCAAAGTGCAAGGTTGTTTTGTACATCTTCGCATAGATTCTTCATCCATATCTCTCTAGCTTTCCTGGCTTTGTGACCTATTTCGTTTTGTAGCAAAGCTTCAGTTTTCGCATTCTTGTGCTCCCTTCTTTCTTCAATCAAGTCTAAGACTTCCTCCATGATCCATGGCTCCTTCTTGGCAACTTTTGTTCTTCCAAGAACTTCTTTTGCGGCTTTCTGTAGTCCACATTTAATGTTTTCCCAATGCTTTTCCACTGATTTCTCATTTAGATCCTCTCTGATGTTGTTTCCCACTGCTTTCTGAAATGCCAGCTGATGGTAAAAATAAAAGTACTTTGTTAATTCCACAATTTATTTGGAATGACTCGACCAGTTTCAACCTTTACAGGTCATCATTAGGATTCCTGATGATGACCTGTAAAGGTTGAAACTGGTCGAGGTCATCATCAGGAATCCTAATGATGACCTGTAAAGGTTGAAACTGGTCAAGTCATTCCAAATAAATTGTGGAATTAACAAAGTACTTTTATTTTTACTATGTCTAAATTCCACCACATAAACTTGCCAACCATCAATTTCATACCAGCTGATGTTGAGCCTCCTTCAGTTTTCTGATTGCCTTGTGTTCTTCATGGTTTTCTTCAATTTCTTGAATTTTAGATTGTATTTCATCTTCACTAAATTATGGTCACTGTCGATGTCTGCCCCAGGATAGCTTTTGCAGTCCTTCACTTGGTTTCTAAATCTCTGCTTCTCTAAAATGTAGTCTATTTGAAATCTTCTTCTGTCTCCTGGCATTTTCCACGTGTATCTTTTTCGGTAGTGATTTTTAAGCAATGTGTTGGTGACCTCTAACTTATGTTGTGTGTAGAACTCCAGCAGTCTTTCTCCTCTTTCATTTCGGTTTCCCAATCCACTTTTTCCAGTTATTCTTTCATCTTGACCTTCGCCGACGACCACTTTCCAGTCTCCTAAAATAAGTAGTTTTTGCAGTGGATGGTAGAGGCCAAGACTTTGTGGAATTCCATAATATAGGATGAGAAGTAAAAACTTTAGCGTTCCACAGGGTAAAGAGATTTATTCCGACTATGTTTCACTTCACTGAAGCATCATCAGGTACATGTACAAGAAAAAGATGAGGCACATGAATATATAGGGGTCCAAAGGGAAGGGGGGAGGGTAAGGATCGGGCGGAGAGGGGGGCGGGGAAAGGAGGGTAGGGATCAGGGGGGCGAAGGTGCCAAGACGGTGCTAAGGTTTGTCCCTACAGTGGGTGGGAGCGGTCGGCGGTAGGTGGGTGGTGGTGGCCGTAGGAGTGAGGGCGGAAAGGGTGAGGTGGGATTGCCTGAGGGTTGAACACCACAGGGAGTGGGGGAAGTACCCTTCCGCCGAGTGGAAACACTCTGTTTACCCTGTGGAACGCTAAAGTTTTTACTTCTCATCCTAAGTAGTTTTTATTCTCCTCTTACCTATTTTATAACTTCCGTGATATCTTCGTAGACGTCTTCTACTTCTTCATCTTCATATTCTGTGGTAGGCATGTAAACATGTGCCACTATGGTATCTACAGGTTTTGTCTCGATCTTCACCATTATTATCCTTGCATTGTACTGAAGGAAGTTCTTCACACGCATTCTGGTGCTCTTTCTGAGTATGATCCTTACTCCAGCATTATCATTTAATGATCTGGTATGTATAATCCTGTAGCTTCCACTCCAAAAGTCCCCTTCATTTCGCTGTTTCCTAATACGTCGAGGTCCATTCTTCGTATATCCACCTTCAGGTTCTCCAGTCTTCCACAGGTCCGAAACAATCTCACGTTCCATTTTCTTGCCCTAAAATGTTTATCGCATTCGACTGATGTACTCTATCGGGTAGTCCTCACCTGGAGATCTGGATGGGGGATTAATTTACCTCAGGAATATTTTACTGGAGAGGGTTCCATCATGTCTTGATAATTATTAAAGGAAATATATTGCAATTTTCCACAAGTAAAAATTTATTCCAACTAGTTTCAATGTTACTACACCATAGTCACCATTTCACTTGACAATGGTGCAGTAACATTGAAACTAGTCGGAATAAATTTTTACTTGTGGAAAATTGCAATATTTTTCCAATAATATGGGATGTTTCCACCACATTACACCTGAATCTGGTTTGTTTATATGTCTTGATAAGAAAAGAGTGGAGTAGCTGTGACTCCTCGGGATAATAATGTGGTGGTTTCCCCTTGCCGTCCACATATGATAAGAATAATATAAGGTACGATAAGAATAATATAAGAAGATTATAAGATAAGATGACTTGGCATGCATGCAAGAGGCATGCAACCTTTGTCATAATTTTTAAATTCCTCCCATTCTCTCTCTCTCTCCATCATTTTCCCCTTCACCATGTATTTCATCGTATTTGTTTTGACCCTGAGCCCCATGCTTCCTGCCGCTTCCTTTAAATGTGCATATCCCTTAAGCTTGATAAAATTAGTTTCTCATTGTTGCACAAAACAGTGCATGGATATGTTCGAGCATCCCTCTTCTTAAAGCTCTTCCTTAAGTGTCACACTTACAGATATCATCAAAATTGCTTTAAATTTGGTTGTCCATGTGTTTTTGGCCTTTCTTGAAATCCTATGTTAAGCGTGATAGTGAATCTTTTTTACCCCTCCCTTATTTTTCCCTTTCTTTTTTGTTTTTAGGGCCAGAGATCCCCTAACCAGCATGTAGTGCATGGAGGAATGACTTCTACAAGACTTCCAACATCAGAGGAATCGCATACCGAAGTACAACAGCAACAACAAAAACAGCAGCAGAGACCTATGAACAGTTCTGAGCACATGGCAAACCATCACTCCCAAGCAGTACCTCCACGACATGTTGGGAACACTGTACCTCAGCAAAGTCAACCAAGACATCAGCAACAACAGCCACAGCAACAGCGGCGCAGTGGAGTGTCTGATGGTTTTCAACAGTCTCAGCAACAACAGCGTCAAGCACC
This sequence comes from Platycnemis pennipes, assembly GCA_933228895.1. Lineage (NCBI taxonomy): Eukaryota > Metazoa > Arthropoda > Insecta > Odonata > Platycnemididae > Platycnemis > Platycnemis pennipes. The sequence goes on from OW121848.1 coordinate 57,826,337, forward strand.
AGTCATTACCTATGCAAGTGTGCTTCGTGCTCAACCCCAACAAAAACCACCAGCACCTCAGCAGCCTCAAACAAGCTCAAATTCTGGCATGAAAGGGCAAGGAAGAGGGGATCCATTTTCATTGTTGAGGGAGCTTGGAGGAGGTAAAGGTGGCACAGGAAACCACAGAGGTGCACCAGGACTTTATCACTACTTTGCATGAAATGAATAGTCAATTTTCTCTTAATTCATTTCATCACGTATTAGTATTTTTAAATAAAAGATATTGAAAACCCATCATGTAGGTTTATTGTAAAGTATCAGTTGCCTATCAAGGAAATCATGTGTTAGTCTGAGGGTTTGTTGATCCCTCACAGAGGTATGGTTGGAGTTTTAGCTTCATTACTCGAGAGACTTGACATGTAATGATTCAGAATCAAATATAGCCAAGTACTTTGCATGCCATTTTTCATCCTCATTGCGCTGTCTGAATGGCAGAATTTTTCATGCAAATTCTGAAGAAATTTCCCTCAATGGAGTGTGAGTGATGTTTATAGTGTTGCTTGTTAATCTGCAGTGCTTTTTGTTCTGAAGGTTTGGTGGACATGATTTGATGGTTTTAGTGCAGGATCTGGAGGATAGTTTTGGGGATAGTTAATCAACTTAAATCAGTTTTCCTATATTGGACTGTAAATTATGGATTAATCTTAATTTTCATTCAGCATAAAGCCGAAACTCTGTGGTGGTATTGTAAAAAAAAAAAGTTCATTGAGGTGGTGAAGTTCATTAAATAAGAAATTTGTCTTCATGTATGTACATTTTATTCTCAAATGAAATATTCGGAGTTGTTTTTATAAAATAATTGAAAAGTCTATTTTAGGCAATCATGACAATTAAATGAGGAAGCAAAAGCAACAAAGAATTTTGGAAGTTTATCTCAGCTTGTTCATTGAAGCCAAGATGTTTCCCAATTAGGACTTCAGTGGTTTATCATCGAAGTCAGCCTGTAGCTTGGGTGTGATAGGTGATCATAATTGTGTAGACTTCTTTTTTTTGTGTAAAGTATGTACTAAATATATTATGAGACCACACTCATAAAGCATTTTGGCAAAAGTCATTGTTGAGTGTAATTGGTACCTTTGCAAAAATTTCAAGAATTAATTAAAAGGAGCATGGGTTATTAAAAATATTTGTATTCCCAATATTGAATGTCCTGCTTATGGAGGTAAAGATATATTCGTGAATGTCTGAGAGAATTTTGGGGTCAGTGAATATTTTGCAGATGACACTCCCATAAGCAAGCCATGAATTCTCCTGCCCATCACCAAATCCTCCGTCCCTCTTGCCTCGTGAATTAAAAGTAATTGCAAGTACTGGCATGTGAATAATCATCATCCCTTGCTTCAAGTAAATGCTGCTTATGTTTACAATACTGTCTTGTTCACACTTAAATTAATCAGGTGTTAATTGTTCGTGAGTTGGAGATGTTTCCTGTGAGCTGGAATCCCCTTTTCTCATTATGCCTTTGTGATTTTTTTGATCAACTCTTTAGGTGTATGTTTCACATCAGAATATGATTTTAGTCTTGGCATATAGCTAAGGTATCCAACATGTCATATTTTTTTTCACTTATGGGATGTATAAATACATTTTGTTTCCTTTAAATGGAGATGACATTTTTATGTTGTCCATAGATTTTTCAATTGTAGGTGTTGTTGATGGCCAAGGTTTTCAGCTGTTGTGGCTGGATGTAATTGTTACAAATAAGACATTTAATCAATTATTGAGTCTTTTTGTCACGGTTAGTTCTCGTGTGTAAAGTACCCTAGAGCATTTTATTAACATTATTTATTTTATATCCGAAATTTGAAAACCAGCTGTTTATCATTTGTACAGTTTTGTGTGTGTAATGAGTCAGTGTGGTATTTCGTTACCATGCTGAATTGGAGTTTGCTTTTAAAGACTAAGATGAAGAGGACCTTTGATTTCTGTCTGAGGAAAATGAAATGAAAAGTATCTTACATTGTTAACACTTAATTGCTTCTACCTGTATGTGGTTAATACATGTGAAAGAGTTGGCTGAATAACGAAAAAAGTAACTCATGATGAAGTGTTCTCCTTATATTAGAGAAGTTTTCAGTATTTGATTGTTCAAAGTTGGGAACATATACATATTATATATACACACATATATAAAAAAATATATATACATATATTTTAGAGTTGTATTCTTCGAATATATTTGTAGAATTTATAATGGAAGAACTTTGATCATGGGTTGGTGTTTCTATATTTAGCACTAAAGCACACCTTACTTGTTCGGTGACAAGTGCTTGCACCATTTTTGGGGTGGCTCAACGTCCCATAGTCGTATGGAAAACACAAAAAAATCAACTAAGGAAGAAAAATTAAAAAAAATCTTTGAATATATCTTGGTGGACCATTTATTTTTTTGTAGAATTAAAGAAATTCGAATTCAATTAGGGAGTTGTTATTTTGTCCATCTATCCTTGGAATATTTAGTTTCCATTTTAGCTGGAATTTTTTTCATTTGGGTAATAAATACAAAATAATATTAATCAAAAAGACTACATAGAAATAACATTATGGCAATTTGTATCAATAATGCCAACAGAGTCTTAGAAAACAATTCCTTGCCATAATTCTGTTGTCTAGCACTTGTGTATATCATAACATTTCATTGTTATCTCTGCGTAAGGAAGGTGAGATCTACCTGAGAGAAAAAGTATGCAAGGTAGAGTCACTTCTTTAGAACTCAAAACTCAAATTTAAAAAAAATATCAGTTAATAGATTTTTTAAATGATATCCCCAAAAGAAACTGTTCTTGAGTGGAATTATTTGGGTAATAAGATCATGTTTAGAGTATTTTTTAAGTTTTTGTTTTTTCCCTTTTCTCCTGTTTTTAAGGGCCATTGATCAGCCAGTAGTTAGAATTTTTTTCGTTGTAATCTGCCTTAGGTTAATTAAAATTATGCTCCGTTTTCCTTAAAAAAATTTGTATTATTATACATTGAATGTGGCAATTTATGTGATAAATTTAACTTTTTAACCAAAAAGGCTGTGATGTTCATGTTCTATTGATTTGAACTTAGGTGAATTTTGCATGGCATGATATAAATGGCTGATTTTTGAAGAGGCAGAAAAGTCTTAAGAAGTCTGGATAGTCCCTTCTGATAGCTTACTTTCATATGCTGGATTCCCTGCAATTTATTTCAAGTGCTCGTTGTTGTATTTTCATTTTCTGCATGTAACAGTATTTGCTGCCTAGTCTATGGTACTAAGCTTGAGGATATTACCTTTTATCTCCTAAGAGCTTTAGAATATCAATAATTTATCAGTCTTTGAGCCTTTGATCACCTGTAACATCATTCTCAGGTTGGGCAATTAGTATTCATTGCAGGACCAGGTTAACTGCCCTCTTTTAGATATTTGTAGGAAATTTTCATATTCATGTCATCTCAAGGTTTTTGCTGTAATATGCGAAGTGTATTTATTATGATGGGGTTTTGTTCATGCAGCAGTGCCACAAAGACATTTTTTTGAAGACCACATTTATTTTTAAATTGGCAGTTGAGGTTTGCTCTGAGTATAGTAATATAAAGTACTAAATCTTAAAGAGGACAGTTTTTTGGACAAGTTTTTCAGATTTTCTGATGTTGATAAGTATTTTATGAAAAAATTTAAATCTTTACTCCATGTAAACCTCAGAATGGAATTAATGTGTAGCACTATTCCATGTAATGCCTGATAGAATTTAAAATTTATGTCAGTATGCAATGACCATTACCTTCCCAGGGAACACATGTAAGTTCCCAAAAAAATCATACTTGTTGTGTTGCTAAGTTTTGCTGGGTGGTGTTAAGAGCTTGTGAAACTTATTAGATAACTATTATACACTGAACATATGTTTATTTGTCTCCTTGCTTATAAGAACTATGCATTTAAAACAATGGCTTGACATTGTAACTGACATACTATACCATTTAGATCTAAGTTAGGGAGTCAAATTGATTATGTTGCAGGGATAAAAAAATCATAAGAATTAAAATATGAGCCTCATATGTTGATGCCTGAAAATGCTTTTCTTGAAACTTAAATTCATAAATTTATGTTATATTTCAAATACAGTTCATCTTTTTGTGAAGATGTACATGTCAACATATAAGGTGATCCCAAAACTTTCCAGTTACAGCATAGGTTATGGACTATTAAATAGATGGAACTAATGGCAAATTTCTATATAGCAGAATTCAAATATAATCATAACTCATAAAATAAGTCATAACTCAAGTATTCAAATACCTCATATTTTTAATACCTCGAATATTAGAATTGCAATAACTGCATTAAATGTTATTCCACTAATTTATTTGTTGCGTGTTTCAGCAAAAAGCTACTACCTAATTCAATTAAAAACATTTTATTTCAAAGTGTTAATCATACAATCAATTAATTTTGCTTCCATTTACCACTGTTGAATACATTAATTTTTATAAACAATAAGTGAGCAGAAAGTATTAATACACCTTAAAATTCTGTCCTGTTTTCAATCCAACCACAAAATAGAGTCAAAGTTCAAATGCGTTGAGGATTTATAGATAAGGTTTAACCAAGCCATATTAACCTCAGATTCGACCGAGTGAACCGTAGTATTACTATTGCAAGGTAAATATTTTGCACATAATTTGGTAAGGACCTACTATCTGTAAAATATATTGAGACCCCTGAATTTGAGAAGCCATCTCTACCTAACACGGGAACCAATTTTAAGGCAGGTAATACGTACTGGTATCGTATATTTAGGCAGATACGACGATAGTTGAATCATTAAAAAAGGTCCCCAAAATCCAGGGTCGTCTTATAGGACAGATACAAAAAAAAAGATTGAATTGAAATTTATATAAATTAAAATCATTATGAAATAAAACAAAACACTCACTCCAAATCAATGTATTTTAAAAAGGCAGATATATGCTTAAACTATGAAAATTTGACGAAAGTTAACACCTCGGCTTACCTCAAGGTCGTCTTATGAAGAAATATACGGTAATTATTATTTATCTCCTTCCTCTTGATGCTGACAACTTTGTGGTCCAAACAGTCCTATTTAGGTTTCAGTTGAGTCACCAGTTTTAGAAGGGTTTTACAAATTTCATATTTTGAAATAAATAAATGTTGTTCTCTTTGAATTTCCATAAGCATCTTTGCCATATCTAGTTGAAATTTCAGTTTAATATAATGACAGCTAACTGAATAATAAGCATGCAATTCTAGTTCATCAGATTTTAAGTCCCAAAAACACTTTTTTCCAAACAAAATCTGGTAAAATTTTATCTATGGTGGCAAAAAATGTTTGATTCCCCTACATAAATGTAGAAATGAACATTATATAACATACATTTTACTGTGATAAAATTGGCTTACTCTTTTGGAAGATATAGCTTCTTGGTGAGCAAGAATGTATTTTCATTAACAAGCAAATGTTTTTACAAAAAAACCAGAACCAGTATGGGAATGCAAATGGCTCCTGCCTACGCCAACCTATTCATGGGCCATTTAGGAGAAACCTTCCTCACCAATCAAACACTTCAACTCCTTCTCTTGTGTCGATCATCGACGATATATTTTTCCTTTGGACCCATTGTAAAGAATCCCTTGAAGAATTTCTATCTGCTCTCAACTCTTCCTTCTCCGTCAAATTCACCTCCCATTTCTCAGATACCACCACCAAGTTCTTGACGTAGAAATTCAACTCATTGACTCCAAGTTCTCCACAGCCGTACACACCAAACTTTCCAATCATCAGCAATACATCCACTTCAACAGCTGCCACCCACTCCATATAAAATGCTCCATTCCTAACTCCTTATCAATCCGAGGACATTGCATTTGCAACAACACCAAATCACTAGACAGATACCTAAGCCAACTCTACACCACCCTTCAAAAACGAGGATACCTGGAAAAGATTCTCAGCAGTAAAATACTTCCATCTTCCTCTAAATACATGCCCCGTCCGAAAACATCTGCCCCTAACTCACTAAACATCATCGTCACTTTCTTCCCGGGGGGCCCATAAACTAAAATCTATCCTCAAAACACTTTATCCGCTGCTAAAAGAAAACGATGGCTCCTCCTCTCTCCTCCCTACCTGCCCCTCTATATCCTACAAACGACGTGCAAACCTACAGAACTTCCTTAAATCTACCGACCCTCTGTCACGTCCCCAAAAGACCACCTAATTACCTTCACCATGCAACCACCCCCGCTGCAAAACCTGCACCCTGATCAATAACTTTAACCAATCCCCTAACAATTTTCACCCGCTAACCACCCGCCGACTTAAATATGAATCCAACTGCTCTTCTAAAATCATAGCCTACATGCTTACTTTTAATCACTGCCCGTCCTTCTATGTAGGACAATGCACTACTCTGCTCGCAATCCGAATTAATAATCACCGCTCTTCCACAGAATCCGGATGTAAGTTTCCTGTCTCCATCCACTCAGCAAACCACAACCTTTCTTTTGGCAACTGCTTCTCACTAACCATCCTTGAAACCCTTCTGGAAACTGCATCTTCCCTATAAGTTAAAGCTAGGGAAATGGTGCACATCTGGACTTCAAAAGTGTTCAGATCCCCTGGAATTAACATTTCTCACTAGCCCTCCACCATTTTCCTTTACCCCTCGCCTCACCCCACTCTCAACCCCTTCCGTAGCATGCCTCAAAACCATCAGTTGTCTCTTGGCCGAAGAAGGCACTTCACGTGCCGAAACAGTTCCAAGCAAATGTGAGTGTCCTTTATTTATTTTGTGCCTGTGTTTTTGATTTTGTGTTTTATCCTTGCTCGTCGAGAACTTATATGTATATAGGATATGTGTGTGTGTCTCAATGGACAATAGCTCAAAGTAAGATAGTAGAGTATAGGCATGAGCTCTCTGTAACTCCTACATGTATTTCACAAGCTATTATGCTGAAAAGACAAGAGTTGTGCCAGAATTCCATTCGTTGAAAGTTGTCCTTCTACCATTAAGTTTCATGGCAAACCCATCAACAGACTCATGTCTCCTCGCTGCACATGTAACGTAGTTCATCCACATGTCTAATATAGCACTGAATGGGTGCCCAATGGTATATGGCACAATATTTGAGGTATTTGAATTTTTTATTTTAGCATAGTTATACAAGATCTCAAATATTGAGTATTTTTGGGTAGTGTTTGCTCATCTCTAAACTTTAAAAACACTCCCTCGAAGGTGCTATAATTAATTTCAAACATCAAAATTCATGAGAATTCCAAACATATCCCATTACTACTTAATGTATGGTCCTGTTTCTTGCACTGTTGAATTACATATTGTCAGCAATTTGTTACTTTGCTGTTGACTGCAGTGGTAAAGTTAACTTGGACAATGATGCCTAAGTGATTGAGAGTACATCCACTTATAACAGCTTTTTTGTTTTCATCCACGTTGAAACGAAACTATAGAAATTAATAGTACCAAATTTCTAACTAAGTTTAACATTCTCATCTAGTATTTAACACCATAAATCCCTTCTATTTTGGCGGTGTCCTGTGCACTCCAGGATTAAAGGTTCAAATTTCATAATTAGCATTGAGATTAACCACTTGATTAGTTATCATAATAGCATGTTTAATTGATAGTAACTTTTTTGTAGCAATTTTAATGGCTCCCATTACTACTTTTTATTTGCGTTTATGACTATTGAAACAATTTTAAATGTCATTTTTGAATTATCCATGAGTTTCTTCTGATTACTGCATGTAAGTCATATGTCTCAGTCTGGATATTTTGATTCAAGCAACATGAAGGTCATTGATGAGCCACCCTCATTTAGGTACTTTAGAAAGCAAGGCCTTCTTGTTACTTCTTATAGTTTGGAGTTAGCTACCTTGGTGATCATGAATTTGACTGTCCATGGACCATTAATCACCTCTTCTTTCCCTGAATACTCCTCCTCCTTTGCAACACTATTTGTGAGATCTTGGCCTTGATCCCTAACTTATTAGAGTTGCAATAGCTACAGCCCAACTGCTTTTCACTGGCTTCTGTCCACCTTTGGATTTTGTAGCCCTCTTAAAAATGACAAGCGTTGAAACTGGTTGAGGTAGTTGAATAAATAGTGTCCAAGTTACAAATATACTTATCAACCCTTTTAGTGTCACCATATTTTGGCTGTACATACAAAGAATTAAAAAATGTAACATTTCATAAAACTAAACAAATTAAGAGATTATTTCTGTACATATATCAATTTTGAATATCTTTTATTTTACTTTCAGTTGAGACTCCATTAGCAATAAAATTATTTTCACTCAATTTCAATCAAAAATTTTGTTTTTTAGTTAATTGATGATCTACACAAGTGCTAATATTTTGTCCCACAGTGCTAAAAGGGTTAATATGTAAGTCAAGTCTCATCTTGAGTAAGGAAGCTGTTCTGTCAGGTAGTAAATTTTTATTGAATTAGTTATTGTGTTGAGTCTAGAGTCCTTGGAACTCCTTAGAAAAGCCAAGCTATACTACTACTCACAGATAAATCTAAAGTAGAAGTAACTCCTACGTCAAGTGTCCTAGAGACCAAAAAATTTAGTATTTTCATTTTTATGCATTCAAAATTTTAAACTTGTGATAGTTTTACTATTTATGTCAAGTATGCTTCCACTTTAGGATGATTTGATTAAGAAACATTTATATTTAGTAATAAGAGAATATAAAGTGATATCTTTATTTGTGCATTATACTTCATTCAAGTGTGACTATTTGCTCATTACCACTGACATTAGTTCATACATGGATATACAGTGAAACCTGTCTTATGCGGCCACCGTGCGGCCAAATGAAAAGTGGCTGCTTATGGAGGAGACTGCTGAATGTAGTTAAACCCTCTCCAATCCAATATTAAGAAACCCGCATACCCCTCTATTCCTTATTTATATTGGGTGGAAATGAGTTCAATGGATTTCTATTGCTATAGTACTCCTTAAGTCTTTCCTTAGATGTCTCATTTCTGAAGACTAGAGATATTTTAAAAATCAATTACTCCACCTTCATCAACATTAAAAATATGTATCGCTAGGAGGGAAACCTTCCAATATTGACAGCAATCATGACAACCAATCACATATGTGGATGTACAGAAAGATAAATTGAAGCATTTCCTGAAACATGCCAAACACCCATTGCTTGCCACAAAGTTTTCTACACTTAAATCTTCCACCAACTGCTGAGCCTTCACCCACAGTATTGGTGTAGACCAATGGTACAGGTGACCTTCAGAAGGGAACACTTAATCGACTTGAAAACGTTATTCACTTGCAAATTTTACTCCCTCTTTCTTTTCATTCCAAGCTTATTATTTTTATCCATATCTCTGCAAATCCATTTTTTCAATGCTATTGAGTTCAATTATACTCAGTTTAACAATGTCCGAAATTTTCCTCACTGATATTTCCTTCTCACCCTCCAAGATAACTCTTTCTCTCCTCAAGATTTAGAACAACCTAGCTTTGTACTTTAGCACATTTTAGTAACCACTCTCACTAAATCAAAATACACAAATGCTCCAACAGAATGTATGGCACTGACTCCAATTTGAAACTAAAATTTATTGGAAGCAATTGACCCAGGCCAACAGATAATCCTAGTACTCGCTGTGATACCTAAAAGGTTTCCTTACATTTTAATTTTCTCCTTCCACTCTGATATTGGACAACATCCAACACATACTTTTTGTCAAAAACATTTCTTCTTTGATCGTGTTGTGTTTTGGTGATAACATGGTTGTGCATCTGTCCTCTTTCCCACCCAAAGTACATGAGTTTGGGGTGTGCGGGTTGCATAAATATGGATAGAGAGGAAAAAATGCATTTATGGCTCCCTAGGGCAAGAAGTTTAGTTTCACACAACGTGTCTTTTGATTTTCTATGATGATTACCATATCAGTCTACCAAATGGTCCTTTCCTAGGGGCTAGTGACCGTCATTTGTTCATGAGATGGAACATTAACCCTCTTAGTGCGGCAGGTCAATATATTGGCTTTTGTATCTCGGACAAAAAGTGCGGTGGGCCGATATATCGGCATAACATAAATATATTGTTCAACTGTATGACACTAAAATTATATGTAACTTTTATTTTTCAGTCAATGTAAAAAAAATTGTATCATTATTAGTTAGTTCAACTTAAGTAATGTAAAAAAAATGCATTTGGATATTTATAACAATAGCTTCATAATGTTTTTTTCCTAAGGTGCCACATTTTATTAAATTACCCTTGCATTTCTCGCAAGTACCCCATGAAGAAGGTTAGCACAAAGAGGGTTAAGCTGTGATCTCCTTGGTGACTTTTGTTAAGAGCAAGCTGATGTCAACTACAGGTTTCTCTCCACCCTTCCTCCTTACCCTTTGATTCCCAAACTTGTACCTTTCCTCCCGGTCTGAAGCACCTTTAAGTAAGGGTCGGACTTATTAACCCAGATGAAGATCACTGCAGGATTAGATATGTATGGTCAGCTGTATGAATGAAACAAAACTGGTTGCTGGCCACAAAGGAGTGGCTGCTTCCAGAAAATTGAGCTGTAATTTATGTGTCAAGGAGAAGTATATGATCTGCTAAAAAGGCTCTAGTTATTACTATGCCCTTCATAAAACGTACAGGTTTAGGAATAGATGAACATAAATCCCCAAGTATATTTCAAAATATGTTCGCAAAAGAAATCTTTCTCCACTGGCTGTGTTAGGATTGGCCACTGGACAGAAAGTGTGACCGCTGGTCGCTGAAGAGAGGGGAAACTAACATTGGTTATATGGGAAATATATTAATTTCCCGGCAAGCTGGAAAACCTGGCCACTGAATGGAGGTGGCCGTTTAGGCAGGTTTCACTTCACTGTATGAGACACAAGCAAGTATTAAAAAAAGAATTAGTTCTTTTGGTGATGTTTGAATTTCTCATTTGGACTGAAGAAGAGAATGAAATTTCACTGTTGAAATCTTAATGGAAAAATATTATTAAAAGCACACTGATGGATCAATATGTTTCCGTAATTATATAATATATTTCCATTGGTTAATATTTTTACATCTATAAACAATGTATGATATTGATTAATTGAGTCATAAAAATAGCATTTTATCAGACATGGTAGAGATTAGCAATTTTAAAAATACTAACTTAGCTTTTTTATATGGGCATTTTGTGCATATTAATTAATTTTGGAAATGATAATCCCTTCAAAATAACATGATTCAGTAAGTTCAGTCACTCAATTTGTGCAGAAATTGAGTGACTGGTCAGACTTAAGACCATGGTCCTAAAGTTAAGTTTGCTTTATTATCTAGAGAAAAATGCAGTAATATTAATTATTACCAGCTGTGCAAGATTCCCTGATTCATATACTGCAGTTGAGTACTGCTTGTATCATTTTCAATGTAATAGGTAATTTTAACGTAACTATTGAATTAGGCATCTGGTATCATAAAGTTCCTTCATTTAACATTTGGACATTGAAATTCTTGGAGGGATTAGTGTTGATTTCCGTTGATTTAGAAAAATAATTCAAATTGTTGTTTTGGATTATCAATATTCATAGTTGACGTCATAAAATATTAATATAGTAAAGTATATTTAGAGAATTGGACAAAAATGTTTGCCAATCAAAATGCATTGAATGTTACTTCACTTTTACACTGAAAAGGTTTGTTTGCCCTCTACAATTTAACTTATCATATTCCAAAGGTTTTATTCCAGAAATACTCGATTCATTCTATGTGATTGCATTGTCTTTATTTTCCCTTACATTCATAAAGGATGAGATTATTTTTTTTTCAGTTACTCCTTTAATTTAAAAGAATCATGGCAGTTTTTGCAGCCCTGGCAAAACTTTTGATAGACAATCCAAATGATGAATTGGTTCTACCTGCTAATCATGATATAGATTTCAAAGACAGTAACAATTGGAACTTCCTTTTAAAACCCCTACCCTCTTCTTTTACTTGACTGTAGCATCTATTTCCCATTAAGGATCCCACCCAAAGAGATGGATTATATAGAAATCAAATGTTTTTTTTTGCGCTAGATTGTTGACTAAAGCAGGTTACTCAAGTGTTTGTGTGATTTGCATATTTAAATCATAGGTAATATAGTAGCAGAAAGTAGACTATTTAATATGTCTGTGATATTTTTCTCCACTATCCTGCTAACTTGAATGTACCTGATAACCTCAAAATATAATCTAATGGCAACTGTTGTCGTGAATAATGCATTTTAAAATGATTGTGTCCTAGTTACATTTGTCTTTGGCATCAGGAATTTAATTATGTTGAATGCAATATTTACAATTATTTACCTTGCCTGGCCATTTTTAAAGGTTTTACTATACCATAAGAGTACATAATACTTTTGAGGAGGAGGTACCTACTTCCTAAAGAGCTCTTTAGTTTGTTTCTTGAAAAAATATTATTTAGCCATATGCTAATCAGCTGCCATTTTCATAACTTTTTTTAGTGGCATGCTTGGTTGATAACAGACCTAGTATACACATTCCTTCAAAATAATGTTTATATCACAGGTCTGTACGGTACTTGAAAAAAGGGCACTTAAAAAGAATACAGCCTTTTTATAAATATTTGGTGGTACAATCAACTTCTTCAGAGGGCAGAGAAAATTCTTCAGTTTCATCCTTGTGATACATTATTTCCTTACTTGAGTGATTTTCAAAGTGTATATTATGTATATATACATGTATATAAGGTGTATTGTTGCCAGTACTTACCAAACTGCTGACTGGAGATCCTCTGTCTAAATCCATTAAAGACCTAGGATTTTCTGAGTATAGGGTCTTTCCAGGAAACCACTGAGAATGGAATTGGCCCCTGTACCCTGATGTGTGAATCACAAACTATCTTGGGCTTAATACCTGTTGAGCTCTACCACATCAACCAAACCAACCTCCAGAATGAACACTCCACATTAGGAAAGGAAAGGAGCGTAGAGAGGAAGTGTGGCATCACTGATGCAGAAGCATTTGATTGGTGCAGACGGTCAATGGATTTCTCCTGAAAAAGTTAAGCTGTCCTAGGAAACAAATCAGAAATCCAGGTTTTCTTTCCAATACATCGATCAAATTCATCTGATTGGGTGATGCAATGAGTCACACATTAAACTGAATCGTTGGAAATCCTTATTTAAAATTGAGGCTCAGATGAGCATAGTTATATCTCTATCTGGTGTCCTCCATCACCACAATTAATGAGTGTTACCTATTTCCTACTTGCATGTATTTAAATTCATAAGATTAGAGAATGTTCTTGTCTCAAACATTAAACATGAATGTATTAGTTAATTTATATGTTATGCTCGTGATAGCTTACCAAAACATTTAGTAGATACCAAAGGTTGGTAAAATAGTGCAGAAAAATGTGCATGTCTTGTTGAGGTGAGGATATTACTATGACCTTCATTAAGTCTTATCACCAATTGTTTCTTCAATTATATTCTATGTAAATGCTGTTTGTCTTTTATGTAAACAGTGTGTGACTCAATGTGTTGTACACATTCATGTTTATTTTGACATTCTAATGTTTATTTTGACATTCTAATTTTTCCTAGAGTATTTTGATGCTTTTTAATTAATGTTTCTTCTACTTGTCACTCTTTACTCCAAATAAGAAGTGAAAAAATATATCTCTGTGTATAAAACATATTTCACAGTAGGATTGGTGTGATGATATGGCCATGGAATAGGTATATGTAAATTACTGAAAGTTTTACAAGAATGAAAATCATTGCTTGAAAATATATTTTCTAGCATAGTAGTTGCATATACATCCAGTTTTCCTTTGGAATACAGAATAATGGTCCATCTGAGTAAAAACTATAAGAAAATTGTGTTAACTGAAAAATTTTGATTGAAATTTTTCATTGGTTTGAAACAAATGGACATTGATGCAATGGAAGACTAAGAGTTTTGATACCAACTTTACTTAAACAGTAAGAAATATATCAAAATTTAAAATGTCCAAAAATAAATAATTGTTTACTGCTTCATATACAGCAAAAGATTGTATTAGACTTAAAGACAGGGGGTTTTCGTCCCGTAGAAGGTTTCCCCCTGTTGCTATTTACTGTATATCTATATAATAAATGTTCTATGTGTGTTCAGTTGAGTTATGTGTATAAATTTATCAGGTATAAACTTTCCTTTGGAGAGAGAGTGATCATATAGAAAATGCTTGGGGACCAGAAGGGAAGAAAAGTGGACTGGAAAAGGTAAGTACTCAATGGAGGTTGTTGTTGAAAGGTGCAAAGCAGAGTTGACAAAGGTTGAAAGCAGAGTTAGGGGGACAGTGACCAGCATAGGGGAATAGTTCTGAAAATGTTGGTCGTTTAACAGGGGGCTTTAGTCGTGGATGATTTCCCAATGCAATTACATGTCGGATCTTAGGTCTTTTCGCTCTGTGTAGGATTTTCATTTGAAAAAGGTACCACACAACACAAGGAAAAGCGTATACATATACGAAGCAATTACGTGAAATCTACCATACTTATACTCATCATGGAATGAGAAATGGCTTCCATCACATGTATTGATACAGATTATTATTCCTGAGGTCCATAGTAGGTATATTTACCTGGGGACGTGAAACAGTTAACGTTATGTTTACAGATACAAAGGGTGTGTCATATATGATCAAGACCAGTGTTTAGAATAGTGTGTATCACTATTTTCCCTGTGCAGAGCGCACTTATACGCGAGATTTACATGCCCTATTGAGATGTTGATTAATATTTATCATGAATAAGAAACGAATGCAGTAATACTAACGACAGTTTGCCGTATAGTTGATAATTGTGTGTCCCAATATACCACACATACTGTTTCGAACCAGAACACGAAAACCAACGGTACTTCGATTGGCGCAGTGTCTCGCACAGCACATTTCCTTTTTTAACGCTTGTTTTAGTCTCATAATCGTAAAAAAAACTGTTTCTGATGGAAAATAGTACGGAAATAAAACATAATTTGTATTATCCTGGTTAAACAGACCGGGGGCAAACGTGGCGGACCTGTTTAGTCAGCGGCGGGCAGCGATCCCATCGTATTTATCAAGGAGTGTAGAGAACGCTACTCTCCGTATAGATCTACCGAGTCCGCGACGGGCAGATCATAAATATGGCAGACGGGTCAGAAAAATAATAAGCCTTGTGCGTATTTTCCCATATTTATGTGACATTAGCCATGCAGATTATAAAAAATATCATTAAAAGGCTGAAAAATGGAATGAAATAACTGGGATCCATGGGCGTAGCCACGGTTGGACAGGGTGGGGCGCTTGCCCCCCCCGGCTCATTAGTCAAATGAAAAATTGCAGGTCAACTAGCTGAAGGTGCCCGTTGACATTCAACGAGAGGGAGAAATATAATAAATACAAATTGTATTAGGAAAACTTAACATTTTTCATGAAGGGGCAAAAACAAACTTGTGTTATGGAACCCTAACTTATTTTTGCCCCCCCTTGGAGAACATCCTGGCTATGCCACTGCTGGGATCCTCTATCATTTGAAGAGAAGAAATACAAGTTTTCCTCCGAACTGCAGCTGCACTTCTGGCACTTCAGTAACTTCGCATGGTAAAACGCAACTACTATGTAGGCAACTCCCCTGCTTGAGCCAAACTGGACCGCCATCAGCTGGCCGCGAGCTGTTCAACGTCCACAGACATCGACGGAATGCGGTCGCCCTGCTCACGCGGTCAGCCCGCTTTCTGCTTGACCGAGCCTTAATTGAAGATGCGTTTTTTGAAGAAAGGAAAAAGACCATGTGCATAGGAGGATGCAACCAAAAGCATGTTAATAGAACCTGCTCGAGAACGGGAACTCAAAGGTGAGAAGAAAATCGAATGCGGACAGAAAATTGGAAGTGCAGCAACTGGAAAAAGAAAGCTGATCCGTTTGCGTATTCCCCTACCGAAGGAAAAAAATGAGAAGCTAGCTGGCCAAATATTATGAAGAGACAAGATTCACTTGTGTTAGTGTGGTGATCAGTTTTCTACGCAACGCCAATGATTGTGATCTAATTTGTATAAATTTGATAAAATTGTGAAATACGTATGCATGAGGGTGAATTGATCACAGCAGGAGAAGGTTTGCGAGATATATTACTAATTTGTAAATTTTTCGCCCGATAAATAGGGAACTATGCAGAGCACACCCCGGAAGTAAGTTAAGTCCATCCCATGGAATAATTCATCAATCTGTAGCAGAGTAAGTCCTTTGTATCCCATATTATATGAATTTTACTGCAATATTTTACGATAGGAGGTGCCAATCTGCTGAATACAAAGACTTTCACTAGAAAACGAATTTTTACTGAATTTCAAGGTTTAAGTCGATACTGCGGTTACGACGCTACTTAAGTTAAAAGTTGATTTTACAATAGGTATCAGCTAAACAGAATATTCTGGACTATTACAGCAGGACAGTGTTTTATTTCATGATCGATTTCTCTTCTCAACTCAAGTTTGACTTTCGGGAGCGTAATACTTTTAATATATGCATCTTAGTTATAATAATACGCTTTCCTAATAAACCGGAGAATTTATGATTTTAACTAGGTACGATGCGTCCCTTAAAAGTATCCTTGTGTATAGGCAATTGGCAATGCTCCCGCGAAGAAAAATGAACCAATATCATCTTTCAACTTTCACACAAATAATAGGTAGTGCAACTGTAAATTAACGATTGGTCAGAAGTGGGGCTCTAACTCTATAAAATGGTACTTCAATTTCATGGTCAATGTACAATGTTACAAAATGGTCAAGTTTTAGCCCATACAAGACTATGTACCGGTGGGGATGGGTTGTTTGTTTCCTACACTTCTTCAGGAAGGACAGGACTTGCTCCTCCTCCCAATTGTGATAACATTTAGTCCCTGCTTGGCTTATGGATATGTTCCAAAACCTGGAGAACCAGTAAGGTGGTCTTCATACCTAAACCAGGCAAGACTGATTACACAAGAGCTGACAATTGGCCTCTATGGGTGATTCACCAAAAAGGTGGTTGGCACAATGGACCAATAGGTCTAAATGCCTTAGGGCCACCTTGAGAGGAACTCCATGGAACACAATCGATCCATCCATCCCTACGATCCGACCCATCCACTGTAGTTTAGGAATGTATACATTATCGTGGCTGGAATACTATTCCTAACACGAAGCATATATCTCCTTGAGCAATAGAAATCTAAATCCTGGCAACTATGCGTCCCAGTCATAAATGAGGTATCGGGGGTCATACCTGGAGGTGGGGGAAGGAAGGATTAAGGACATCTTGTGAAAATGTTGGCATGGAAGGTATTACATTGGCTAGGAAAACAGAGCAGAGAACTAAAAAATTAATAACTGTGGCATGGAAGGTTACAACGATGTTAATGATGGAGAATATTAAGCATGAAATGGCGAAGGGAAATATTGATTTGCTGGGATTAAGAGACCTAAGATGGGAGAACCAGGGGGACTTCAGAACTATGAAAAAACGCGAAAACCTTTTCCTTTCGCGTAAAATAATTGATGACCAGGAACAATTAATTTCCCAGCAAAACGTTTACGGCATCTCATTATTACACAACAACCGAAAAAGCACTTTATCTACCAAATTCACTTTAATAATGAATGTGACAACTCTAAAGGTTATCCTACAGTATTCCTACCATCAAATATATTTTTATGCAGTAAAATAGCTTACGCAAATGGGGAAAAGTTGCTCACAGACATGACGAATAACGAAGTTACCTACTCTCGGCCTGCCTCACACAACACACTGTTGGTGAAAAAGTTCCGGATTCGAAATCCGCAGATACCTTCCACCAAACAGGATCGACAGCTGATTAGCATTAACCTGAGTGATCAAAAAGCAAAGCAAATATAAGCTATAGACCAAAATCATTTTAATGACATTTGCCCATCCAATAGTCTTAGGCTTAAGATCCGTAAATACTGCCATACAAATATTAAACTGAGACCAATGATAAATTATTTTTAATGAGTTCATGGCATCATTCAACAATATAGAAAGTAGCACGATTGCGCATTAGATACTGACTACCACCAAAGCGTTTGTGCCATTAGGCACGACGTGACCCGCACCCTGAAGCGAGCATCTAGCACCTCAGCCATTTGGCAATGACGAAAAAGAGGCATTCGCCTGTAATGAGGAAAGAAGGAAAATTACATCTGCAATTTCTAAGAAAATGTTGTACTCAATTACACCGTGAATATAAAAAATTAGGTTCACTATCATTATGAAAAAGGGAAATTACGATTATTAATATGAAAGGTCTTCCAACGCAGCGGCGTCGGAAGTGGGGGGAAGGAGGGGCCGAAGGCACAGAATTAGCCCCGGGCCCTTTCAGTCGAAGTGGGTACTTTCTGACACACATTCTCACACCGTAATATGCTCTTTTATCTACTCCTCCTTTCGGCTAAAAATGCGGGCCCTTTTCTTAGGAGCCGGGCCCTTTTTCTTAGGAGCCGGGCCCTTTTTCTTAGGAGCCGGGGCCCCTCACACCGTGAGGTTGCCTCCCCGAAAAACTTACCAACCTTCAAAGGAATACCTAAGTAAATTGTGGACAAAGATTCCCGCGCTCTACCAGCCGGCAGTGCGACTTGTGTATCTATTCATTATAATGTTAGCACAAATGCATTGTATGGAGTTTTATTTGTTTAAAAAACATTTATAGGTCCTTCTTATGAGGGGATCGGGTTGGTGTGGTGGCTAGAGTACTGGCCTCCCATCCTGAGGGCCCGGGTTCGAAGCTCAGAGGTGACAAACCGGTCCCTGCTTGATTGAGTGCCTAGTCGCCTAGTGGAGGACATTTCAGGTTCAGTGCTCCGTCCGTCGTAAGGGGCGTTAAGCCGTGGTCCCCTTTGCGCCTGTCGTTAAGAATTGGCTAATGCCGACGCCGGGTTTCTCTCCACACTTCCTCCGATCCCTGAAAACTCCTGTCATTCCCCGTTTACCCACCTACTATCCTAAATGACGCAAATAACCTCAGCTGTCGGTCGCCTCCCCTGACTCGTTCCCATGAATGCCTGATGAACTATCACACCTATATTTTGCTTCGAGCATCAAATGGAGTAAAAGAGGTGACGAGATAGGCTTCGTACATTTCATTTGGCGGTTCGCTGTTCACGCTGTGAGGTTTTCCTCCAAATTCACCTTTCCAACCGCCCTTCCCCCCCTTCCGTGGACTTCGAACGTCACAGCTCCTTCCCCTCCTTTCCCCTACTTGGCACCTGCCCTCTCGCCCTACCCAGTCTCGTTCTTTCAACAGCTGTTCGGGCGTCGACGACGTACGCGGAAGAAGTTCCTTCTTCGCAATGCTGTTCAATTGCGGCGGGCAGAGTTTTCGATGGAAGTGCCTACGGAACAATGAAGCCAAGGGAGAAGTTCACAGTGATTTGGGTGCTAAGGTACCGTAAAAAGTTCCTTAATACGTACCATGATCATTACATTATCAACAGTCGCGTTATGTTATTCTCCCTGAATTTGAATTTCAGCGGTAGCCAAGAATATAATCAGGGAGAATGTTTTCACGAGTGCACGTAGTTTTATTAGTGATGGATCAATGACGAGTTCTAGCACCGGATAGGCTCTTAGAATATTTATAAGCGAACTTTGTAATGCATCTGCATCAGCTAAATATTTTTGGGAGGAAATGTTTTCGATTGTGGAGTGTAGTTTTGAGAAAGAGAAGCAGCTATTGCTGTATTCCATCAAAAAAACTTTGAACGCCACTTCATGGATCGCTTCTTAGCTTTTACTTTCGTTGAATCGCAGGCAGCCCGATGTTTGAATGATAGGAGCAACAGTCAAACTGGGCTGGGCTGATTCGCATCGTGGAGGAAATAGTTTGCCAATCGAAATATTTTTGATTAAAGGTTTATTTCATTTCACTACTCTTTTTACTGCTGTGCAGACTTTTTTAATGTTCATTCACCTCTAACTCTATTTTTGGCCTCTGCCTTGATCGCAGTTACATGTTATTTTATAGATACCGTGTCATCTCCTAGAAGGGAATTGAAACATGAAATAGGTTATTTTAAATGTTTTATAAATATATTTATTGAATATTTGCTCAAATATGTTTGATATTTTCCAGTTTTCAATTTTGGTGAAACAGGCACTCTACCATTCCACATCCTTTTAATCATATTTTAATCACATCATTTATCCTCCAGTCAACCTAAATTTCCAGATTCACCCGAGTATGCATTCCACCAGGATAACTGCTCTGAAATATTGCCCAGGAGGACACTGATCGAGTATGCCTATCAAGGATAAATACGTGCGCATCGAGGGATCGGAGCCTGTTCATGCCTTGGGAGCGCAGCCCGCAGTGTAACGGAAACCCAGCGTAGCGCATGCTGGCCTTGGTACCACCCGAGACGGCAATCACGAGAGATGCCCTGACCATCTGCTTCGATATTCGCCCGTACTTCTTCAATTTAGTAAGTCTTTGTCATCATCAGGCCAGTCTAATATAGATTCATTATCATTGCGCCTTTTGAATTGTTACTTCGCAATGAGTTTAAAAAGAAAAGGGATATAGTACATTGTAAATTAATCCCCGTGGGCAGGCTACCGTGATACAATTCTATCCTTCAATTCTTCAATCTCCGTCATGTGCAAGGGTCTTTGTGGGAGAGATCGCGCGAGACCGGTAGTGAGGGACGACGGAGAGAGAGGTAGTAGGGAGGAGTGGGGGAAGTAGGGGAAGTTTCTGAGCAACCGAGGAAACAGCTGATTAGACCGCTCACGCTGTTTGCTGGTGCCGTATTTGAAATATTTGCTGTAGGCATCAGGGTTTTCATTACAGTAAAAGGCGTATCATTTTTCAACGCGCGAAAGGGTGTCACGCAAAATTTAATTCGTGGCCCATCTACTTCCGCATAAATACAATAAATAACTAGACTTATCTCTATGGGATTCCGGAATAATGTAAGCAAATTGATATTATAATTTATCAATGGTAGTAGTGCAATGTGATGATACAATTACTTAAATATTTTATTGTTTGATGAAATGAATATCAGTTAACGGTAAGAATCCTTTCCAATCCATAGAATTTGATTATGAAAGCCTGTCTCTTCGTTTGAATACCTGCGTCCTACGTCATTCTCTTACTATTTGAATTTTGAAAGAGATCCTTTCTTCCAAAAACTTGCGTTTACGAGCACTTCAAAAGTTGAGGGTCAACGGTTGAGGCTGGCTACATCCGGTAGCAAGCCTCAACCCCGTTTTCTCGACCGTCGTAGAATATCTTAAAAGGTTTGTCGCCAACTTGCGTTAACTATTGTTAGCGTGTAAAGCTAGTGGTGTTAACGGGACATTTTGTGACCGAGGCAGCTTGTTAATTCCGGGGAGAGCCGCTCATCATGTACCAAATTTGTTACATCGAATTTTAATACATCAGTGCTGGTAATTCAACAAGATATACTTGGGATTAAATAATACTCTATTTTTTCTAAGGACTCCATGAAATATAAATATGGCGTGGATACTTCGGCTTAAAATGTGTTTTCAGACCTACAGCTATTCTCTACGTCTGCTAGTGCGAAGTTCAAAATTACCACTTTTTACCATTCAGTGCTAGAAAGATGCTGCTGTTCTGAAAATTGTGAACTGAGTTACTGTACTATGATAACCAGAACTTTTATCTGCATGCCAGCGGACGAAGGGACGAAAAATCAGAGGCTTGAAAGATCCTTTTTAGTCAAAGTATCCATCAGCCGAGGCATTGAGGAGTTTACTTTATAGCACTTAATTTTATACTTAAGCTCGGAAATGTTTTTCTTGCCGATTCATGTAATCGTCTCCTGATGAGCCCATCACTTCGGCAGTTGCAAAACTACAGGATCACGTTAATGTTTCAAGTGTCCGTAAATAATTATATTTCTGCCTTTACTTGGAAAAATCTAGAAATTTGTTGTAGTTTCAATCTTGGTTTTCGTCCGTAATTTTTTGTTACTAATACTGTGCTCCCAATCCAATTGTTTTCACAGGTTTCACTATCACAAAAAGTTGCATGTGGAGGATGTGGAATCAACTATGACTGAGGCCGAACGAGTGGAAGTTCGCAAAAAATTCGGAATTGTCCTTTCGGAGACTACTACCGTGAATCGAAAGGTGATGCCATCAGGCCAATCGTCGATATAGTGACTCGAATGCTTGGTGGGCAGAGAGAACTACACGTTTGGTATGGAAATAAAGTATGTATTTCCTTTATTAAATCCTGAAACTTTTCCCTTTTAGTACTTAGTCAAAAATATCACAACTCAATATGAGTGCTATAGTCTTGGCTAGAAAGTAAGCCTTTTTAGGGAAGTCCTTAGTTTCCATTAGGGCGCTTCAGTTTCAGTACTCCTTCCGTTGGATGGGACGTTAAGCCGTGTACCCCTTGGCGCCCGTCGTTAAGCGAAGGCTAATGCCGATTCTGGGTTTCTCTCCACTCTTCCTCAGTTCCCTGAAAACTCATTCCATTGCCCAATCACCCACCTATCCTAAATGGCGCAAATGACATCAGTTGTCGGTCGCCTCACCTGTACAACATAACACAACGAAGTAGCCCACAAATTACATCACAGCGGAGTCAATTAATCCTCAGGAGGTTATTTAAGGGAGGCATTGATGCATTTGGTTCCCCTGAGAGTTAATTTTTATTACTAAACCTGGTTCAAATTTGACCTATTCCAACTGCATATTTTTCACTTGTTTTGTGTTTTGCGCACTTACCTCCGTTTCGTGGGCGAATTTTGAAAATGCATTCCATTCATGTAATTCATCATAAGATTAATTACATGAATTAATGTAATTAATTATTCATGTAATTAATCATAAGAGCAATTACGTGAATAATAACTACGTTCAAAGACATCTTAATCTAAACGAGCATCTTGAGTAACAATCCCGTCCGTACCTACCGAGATGGCCTCTGGCTCCTCAAATCAGTTGCGATGCCTCCTTCAATAAATTCGAGCCTCCTTGGTCCGAACAGCCAGTAGTGCTCTATTCTGTATCCTCCTGCTTTCTGATCCTTCTCCTTAATGTCCGTCTTGTGCAGAGAACCTCCGAATGTAAAAAACGAAAACAATGAGGCAAACAAAACACGGCAAAATTTGGGAACCATTCTTGTTTGTACCACGTGACTCCTTGGTTACCAATTCGAGACAATACCGGTGGCTTCAAACGCCTATCCGGGCGTGTGTTTGAAACCGTCGGGATTATCTCGAATGGGTAAACAAGGGAGTCACGTGTTTACAAACACGAATGGTTTGCAAAGTTAGTGTTTGAATCGCTCGTTACAATATCATTAATTGTTTTCACCTGAACGAGGTTGTAATCGGCGGTTTTAACTCTAAATTTGTGAACAATTCGTGTTGAGACCATGTCACTCCTGAGTTACCTACCTATTCGAGATAATTCCGACGGTTTCAAACGCAGCCCCTCAGGATATCGATACCGAAATATGGTCTGCATATAAACTGCAGCTCTATATCGCACCATAATCCCAGTCATCTCCTAATTGCCTCAATAAGCTTCCTCTTCTCTCCCACCATTCCCAGCACTCACCTTCCTTTGCATTCTCCTGCCCACCTTGTCCCTTCGTATCAATTCTCCCGTCTATTATGATCCCATTTTCTTAATCAGCTGTTTAATAAGCTGTTTGAGCTTATCATCTAAACGACATTTTAGGTTAAAATTCGACTATGAAATAATATCCGCTACTCTAAATTTAGACTTAACTTGGGAAGTTTTTCAAAAGAGGATTTTCGGTGTAAATATTCCTCGGTGCGATGGTACACTGAAAAAAATGATTGAATTTATAATATGTTGAGAAATCTTATCAAAAAGTTGAGTTCTTTTGGAAAATTGAATTGCTCAGTTATTTATATCAAGACTGTTCGGTAAACAAATTTGATGAAAGTTAGCAAAAGTACAATAAAATTTATCAAATTCAAAGATCACGTACTAGCCGTGAAAACTTTAGCGGCATTACCCGCTGAAATTGCACTATAGCAAATATTCCACAGAGAAAAAATCATTCGCCTTGACTGGGATCGGTCCCGGTCAAGGCAAATGATTTTTCTCTGTGGAATATTTGCTATAGAAAATTTATCAAGAAAAACCACACTTCTCCGACTAATTTTACCAAACTTCGCGGCTATACTTCCATCGTTCACAACTTCGCAGACTCCGAACCAAAACACAATACATACAGGGAATTCTCGTGATTCACAGAGTGGACTACAAGGCTTGCATCTGATTCTTCGAATATAACACACTTGAAAAAGTGGTTGGATGAAGCATCTAATTTTAATTGGATAAGAAATATTTGGCCCGAATATCAATTGTAATAGATACAATACCAATTTAATTTCATGCTTTCGCAAATAGTCTAGTCCCAACTAAATGGATTGGACAGCCACCGATATTGTTAAACCGTTCTGCAGAGCAGTATTTCCGAAGCGCACAGCTCCGTTTCTATAAACAATGCAACAATAGACAAATTTCTGTGAACAGCGCGACTATCATGCAAGATAGTAAAATCTATCAAACAGAATCTCGACGAGTCAGGTGTTTTTAATCAAACGCTTGGAATTTACCGAAAGCTTGGTGAAATTATCAAACTAGACTATCGAGCCGATTCAGTAACTTTAGCCAAAGTGATGCGTGATTTCAAGTCACTTAACTAGGTACCTAAATTTTTAATAATCGGGTACCAAATCGTTCATTTTATCTATGGCATGGTTATTTTCATTGAAAATGTAATAACTTTAATCGAAAGTGTCCTATACATGTTCGGTTGTATCAGGCAAACTAATTTTTTTCCGAGTACACATACATGCTTATTGGAATGTTTTAAGCGCAAATAATACTTAACCATTATTAAAAGCCGGAGTAGGAAACATTTTCAGATTAGAAAAATGAAGTTGTTTAGTCAATCATTTAGCATAAAATGGAATTTAGAATGTATCACCTAAAAATAAAACTTTCATTCATGGAATAGTTATATATGCAAATGGAAGGACATTTTGAAAGAAAATGAGTGGAAAACTATAAAAGAATAAACAGTTGTCACTGCCATTTTTCTGGAAAAAATATTCAAAAGCCAAGTAAACTGAAACTTAGGACTTATAAATGATACTATGTAAGATCGGGAATAAAATTGTTATAAAGTTTCCTATTCTTGTGTGACATGGAATTTCCTGTTGTTCATTCAGAAACATGACCATTCTTTTGTAATGCATTTCCCGTGGTAAATGGTTAAAAATAGTAGTGAGAAGCTGCATAATTTAGGCTTATGAAGTTTTACTCTTCTACTGTATGCTCCATAAATATGTAAATAAATATGTAAAAGAGGACAAACTTTAGTATATCATTATCTTTTCTTTCATTTCTATTGCAGGTTTGTGTTCAACTGCGGTGACTACCGTCAACCTTCAACGTTTAAGCACCGGTAGACTTGTCATCGAAAGAAGAGAGAAACGGAAGGCTGACACCGCTGCAAAGATGTTTTCACTTTTAAATATTTTATAAATGAATTAATCAGTCAATATTTGGTTTAAATGAATAAAACTGTGTTAAATTTAACCCGTCATGTTTTCGCTTATTTCCGGATCCGTTATACCTTTCCACCGTAATAAGGGCCTACCCTGAGACATTATGGCGGAATGAATAACATTTTAATATTAGTTCTAAAAGCGCCCCTTTACTTCAAGCCCCAAATTAGTTTTGGCATAGTCTTCAGCCCTAAGATAACTATTTTTTTCTTATTTAGTTGAAAAGAATGGAAATAAAGATTATGTAAAAAATATAAAAGTATGCTTTATGCACAAATTATTTTCTTCGTTAACTGCAAAAATTCCAATGTGAGAGTTCAACGATTGAGCAGTAAATCTCTCTAGTATAATTTAAATATAAATTATAATTCGCAAAAAGCATTTGAAATTGAATTTGTTTAAAAAAATAATTGTCGAAACTCTGCGACGGATAAGACTGGCCCTTAAAAGACCGCAAATAGCAAGAATAGAATATTCCTATCGTAAATTTTCGTCACGTGATAAACATGTCGCTACTATGAAAAGAGTCTGGAATTACAATTTAAAATAATACAATCACTAAAAGTGTCAAAAAACGTTAATACTGTTGACCTTGACGTGGTTGAGGTCATCATTGGCAATTTACACCCAAGGAGTTCCGTCTGGCAATACCCAGTACCGTAATAAAGGGAAATGTAATGTAACATTAAATGCCCCATTTTCACTCCGTATCATAAATCTAAGTTATAACCTTAAGACTCTAAGAGAAGAGTCAAAAGAACTTATTTAAATAATGAGGCATGGAGGACTCCCCATGGCCTCGAAGTCCTCCCTGACACATTTTTTCCAAGTCCCAGTTAATGGGGCCATGGATTCGATCAATCTTCCACGACTCCAATGAATCAAGGAACTAACACGGGCCGAGGCCCAAGGTGAGGTGTTTGAGTCGAAGAAAACCCAATCTCAGATAAATTCTAAGTCCAAGTCCATTCGGCGAAAAATATTCTAAGTCCAGAGACCCTTGCTAGTGAGAGAGGCGATCAGCCATGCCTATACCTTGGATCCCTCGAGCCAGAGCCCGGCCGACGCTACTCTGAGAAAATTTTAAGAAAAATGACTAAGTCCCCATTTTTCAACATCAAATATGAATTTTGAAGCTGTTTTTCACAAGAACCCGGTTAGCCGGGAGGATAAGAGGAACGATCTAATAAAGGAACTATAGCCGGTTATAGTTCAATTCTTTTAGTCGGCGATTTTTTTTTTATTTTTCGAAAAAAAAAATTTGACCCCATTCTCAGAAAAATGTTCTTAGATATTTTCACAGTAGGCTCAGGACGACGCGGAATGCCAGGAAAACAATAAATTATTAAACAATTTTGTTGGATCGGCCGCGATTTTCCCCGGCCGGGCGGCTGGCCGGCCGGAAAAAAATTCGGCCATTCGCACAAAAATGATCAATAATTCATTGTTTTCCTGGCCTTCCGCGTCCTCCAGAACCTACTGTTAGAAATCTACATGAACATTTTCTATAAATTAATGAGAAAATTTAATTAAAGGGTTAGTTCACTCTTTTGTCACTAGATGGCACACGGATTCAGTATTGACAGAAACTACTTTCAAGTATCATCTAATAAACATATTTACCACCAGAGGCTCTACGATCACCAAGAGCTGTCATTATTTCGATATTCATCCTAAATAATGATTTATAGTCACTTTTCGTTTGTCATCATGCAAACCCTATTGAACAACGCTTTCTTTTTTACTGAAATCAAATTCGTTATTATTTCTTTATATATCTGTTGCATAAATATAGCGCCTATTAGTGCGGAACAGATTTGAAAACACCCATGAAAAAATTGGCAAGTACATAATACAATTTTTACATTTCGATTAAAGAAACTTCAATACAGTTTTTATACCTGGGCAAATTAAATAACATTGGATAGGATTAATTCAAAATTATTAAAAATAGTTATTACGTCCATCTATGAAAACCAAATTAAAATATTTTCTTTCCATACGTTCCTCTATATTTAGTCTCTTCGCTTATTAATTTCCCTCTTAACCCATTACCATTGCAATACAATTTTTTCAAAACGTCATACCTCTCAACACCATCTGCTTTCTAATCTCTAAACAAGCGCTTATGCTATCAGCTGTCCGCCCTCCAGTCTCTTCAAAGGCACTCCCGCTTTCTTTAACTTCCACTCAAGTATTAACTTCCATGAAAACAACTTGGTTTGTGAAAAATTTTATTTGTTACTAATTATGGATTACATGAACCTTTCAACATCATAAGTACATTCATCCTTTCACAAGATCCCACACCAAAGCTCTCGATTACATTTTTTGGAGGTTTGTTGAGATTTGCAATTGAGCGCAAATACTTCCAAGTATATCAACAGTTAAATGAATTTGTGAGATTAGTAATTGGTAAATTACTTAGAGCATTTCAATTGCAAAATTATTTTTTTAACAGAATCAGAAGAATTAAAATTACTTAATGGTACAGGTACTCTTTCCCAATTTCTTTCCATTACATCACCACTTAAAATAACCGCCATAAGAAAATGTATAAAGAAGTAACTACTAGCGAAATAAATTATGCTCACAAACGGGGAAATCAGCTGACACATAGATTCTAAGAACATTAGGGATTCAAGATTATAAAAATTAGATGTGTGTAATTATAAGTGGCGAAAATCTGATTGCCGTTTCTCAGGTGTAGCAGTTGAATGGCGTAGTGAATGGGTTACGCAAGCAGTCCATACGAATGAAATCATACCACAAACAATTATTGACTTCCTAAGGGACAGTAATGATGCGTTAATGAATTCCTTTGAATTCTATTGCTCATATTTTCCTACTATAAATGATGGGAATGCAAATTATTCTTTTAAATTGATAATGAACAACATAATTCAAAACTGAAAAGTGAATATCCCATTCAATTTGAAATCAACTTCGCCAAAGAATAAAAATTAAACTTTTTAGTACACATTAACCATCTGCAAGTATTTGGGGGGAATTACTATACTCCAGGAATGAGGTCCGTGTATTTCATATAAAGATAAATCGAGAAGGACGGTGGAAACAATTGTGTAGATAAATACAAAAGAAGAAATTGAAATTTAACGGGAAAGATGTTTCAGATGAGTTCTGATCGACAAATTTTACAGAAAATTTCGCATTTTTGGAAAAGGCTAACGGGAAAAATAACAATATTAAGAAGTAAGACGATTAGTGCAGGAGATAAGTAGGGTTAATCTCGAGTCATTCTGGTAGGACAGGGTCTTAAAATTAGTGACCGTCCATTACCTATCATTAAATGTAAGCAAATACTGTATGACGGAATTTGCATCAGCTCCATGGTAGTTTGAAATTCACTATAAGGAAATTTGTTAGCTTAGCTATGACGGCCACTTACCTTTACATTATAGCGCCGTTTCCTTCTGCTGTCAGGAGGCTCCAAAATAAATTAGTCAAGAATGTTTTCGAATTTATTTTTAATAATTCCACAGTATAATCATTAACAGTAAATTTTCCAATGAAGACAAGAAAGATATTTTTAATTATTTAAAATTTTTGGAAAAACCTATTACACTCATACACCGGTTTATATTCCACAAATAAAGAATAGAATGAATCCAAGACACCGAAAAATAGCATGCAATTTAAGCATAACGGATATCGCACTCCTGGATTGCTATTCTGAACGAGATAGCGTGGGCTTATACGTCATAGTAGTGGAGAAAGTCGATATTTTCAATTCTCAAAAGTCGATATTTTCGACTCTCAAAAGCTTCCAATGTTTACTTCGAGTAATTTCGGGTGCATATTCGAGGTTTGTTTACTAATTGAAATGACTGGGCATCTGCATTTCGAGTTTCGGCAATTTTTAAATACATATGTTGAAGCCCAGGGTAAGCTACTATTAGAGAGAGTGTGATATATTTGTTTCTTATAGTGGAATCAGTGGACTGTTGTGTTACTATTTACTTTGTTGTCATTGGTGGTGCCTGTTTTAGTTTCTGTGATTGTTGTATCGGAAAATGTCAGACATGTCATTTTATCTGGTAAGCGTTAAATCTAGTCAAGAATTAATGGAAAGTGTTATTTATAACCTTACCGGGGACACACAGATTCCATCCCATGCCCCCTCTGTAAACCAACCACCGAAAATACCTTGCAAATGACCACGAATGATAAACGAGGATAATAACAGAAGTATAGCATAAAACCATTTGAGGTGATGGATGAGAGATCTATTAACCATTTCTGTGTGTCGAACGAAGTGACAATGTTTATAGGGAACTGGCTTGATTAAAACTTGCAGCGAGAGAAATTCTTTAGATGAAATCCTGACTTGATGATGCGTAAATACTCATTAATAGATCATAATAGTAGACGGGGAAAGTATGATGTGCCATGTACCTTACAGCAAAGGCAGTTTATTAATATAAACGTATTTAAAGTTTATAGTACCTTTGATTAGTTACTTACTTGAATGATGAAAAGAAAATCTCCGGCCGGCAATAATCCTTTCCAATTTCTTACTAATTTACAGCGTCTCCATGAAGGCGTTCTCAATTATAATTAGTATATAAATAACTGTAGTTACCCCTGTGTCTAAACGATTTTTATTTCGTCTTAAATTATAAAGAAACAATAGTGATCTCATGAAAACTGATTATGCTATATCAGAAGTGAGAAAAGGACTCAGATCCACTAATATGTTATCTATCGCTGTAGTTTTTGGTTTAGTTAAGAAATTAATGTTACACCCGTGAGCCAGCTGTCGATAGGCAGATGTGTGAAAGGTGTCACTTCGGCAATCACAAACTGCAAAAGTGATAGGATAAAAATGCCAATAACATAGGCACATCGAGAAAACCGTTTTAAACTAAGGTGATTGTCTTCCTCGTGCTATTTCAAATATGTTTACAATTCAATTTATATGTTCCGTCCGACAATTCCCTGATGTTATCGATGCAAGAGATTTCACCCGCATAGCAAATTTGTGATCCTAAACGATAATCCTAAAGGGCACAGAAATCACAACATTCCATTAATATGCTAATTGTACAGTTATGAAACTAATTGGTCTTTTCCAATGATAAATAGCGTTTTCGTACGAGTACCCTATCATCCATAGCAAAAGATTATCCATTGTATATCAATACCATTCGCTCGTTGAAAAATTTAAAAATAGTTCTATCGCTTAAGATTTGTGATGATTGGATAGATATAATGAATGTGGTTGCTTACCCCAGATCGGAGCATTACCAATTCGTCATTAGTAAACTCGTATATATAAACTCATATACCTACTAGCTGAAAGTGCCCGTTGAAATTCAACGGGCGGGAGAAATATAATAAATAAAAATTGTGTTAAAAAATTTTAACACTTTTCATGAAGGGGTGAAATATGTGCGGATGGGTAGAAATTAGGGGAGAAACATTTACTATGGAGTTAGCTCCAAGTCGGTATCGGAATCATGAATATAATTTAAACCAATGTAAACATATAATTACTGCATGGAATAATGCCTGGGCCTTTTCAAAAATAAGAATCTTATTTAGTAACTTTCAGGCCAGATGAAACAAAGGAGGTTAGACGGGAAGGTGCATACGAATGTCTCTCCATTGTTGACAATTATTGTTGACAGGCCAGATTCGGGTTTCTGGGAATGTCTCGACTCAAATCTTCGGGGAAAAAATTTTCTCTGTCCTTTCATGTGTGTTATGTTCGTCTCAATTCTCTAACTTCATGACAGTGGCGTCAATGAACTTCCTACGGATACGTATTAACGCCTTTTATTCCAATTAGATTGAATTCTTTTCTTATAACCTATAAGGATTTAGAAGAATAGAAAAGAAAGGCCTCGATTGAGATATATGGAACAGGATGTGAACGATGTAAAAGAGAGGAGTTACACCAATATGAAGAGGTTTTCCGATAGAAGAATAGGGTGGAGAGCTGCGTCACAGCAATCATAGGATTGTTGACAGATGATGATGATGAAATCGGGTACTTGTCGCTCGGTTACCTATGTTCACACCTTTTGCGGGATATTTGATGTATCACTTAATTACAATTTATTTCATCTTACTACTAATATTTTTCATTAGACTTCATTTAAGTTTCTTATCGCGTTCTTGTGTCTCAAAATACAACAATTTTGAAAGCGGTCCACTTCGGAACACGGTATTAATATATAAAATATTAACTTTTTGAACCCCACGGAAACTGTCACTTACATACTTTTAGTTTTACCGAATGCACACCTACTTAATCTAGGAGTAGTGCAAAACCTTAGCCTGTATGATTTTGCCGGATGAAATAGTAGATGAAGATTCAAGAATCAGCTGCGATATCTTTTTTAATAAATTTTGATATCTTCACGAAAAGAGCAACGCAGTTTACGGCATTTCTTTTCTACGTACTTTTTAGAATCATTGCAATGGCATAAATGAACATCCCACGAATACGTTATGATACATTATGTACTTAGGGATTTAAATTTTATTTCCTGGTTTATGTTTAACTATCTCAAATCTGGAGCTATTTCCGTCGACGACGATTTCGAAAGCCTTCTTTCTCTTCTCTTCATGCCAGGTTGGTTCATATGCACAAACCCGTAAAGAAATTAAAAAAACATTCACAATTTGAACACCGATGAAGCTTTCATTTAAATACTCCTAATTTTAAATGAATGCAATCCTTCTAAATCCGTGAGTGGCGCTAGCAGTCAGCACGTATCTTTGTGCGAAAAAATATGGCTGACCTTGCTTAACGAATAGTTTACAATGCCGTCAGTACCTTCTTATATCCTCTCGAAAAGCACAATGCCATGACAATGCCGTTTACGGTACACCTCTATGACGAACTGTTCAAGCATCAACAATGTTTTCATTTCGGGGACGACAATGGCAATGGCCTTAGCAACGCTCGGAAGAGCACCGAAAAAAACAGTATATTTCAACGTAAATTACATATTTCCCCAAAAAACTCGAGAAAAAGATTAAATCGATTAAAAGAATAAGAAAGTTTAAACATTTTACCATTACATACAGAAAGAATGAAATAAATCGACTAATATTTAGTTACCTTACTAAGCGAAATAAAAAAACTATTGCGCTACCATAAATTGAAGAAGTCCATTTAAGGCAATGCAAATACATAATTGGCGCCAGGAATCGAACCCTGGCCCTGAGCCTTTTTTTATATAGCTTATAGCACCTTCTAGTGCATACGCTAGAATCCTACAAAATTCAGCTCCATCGTCTCAGTAGTTTTTGAGGAGATGCGTATCATAAAGCTTACAGACAGACACCTTCATTTTTACACATTAGAATGATTAATAAACGCCACATGAATATATTCATGAGTATTAATAATGAATACATTTTAAACGTAAGACCTATTCTCTGGCAAGATTTTTTAACGTAAAATAGCCACGACAAGTTCATATTTCCTATTTATAGTAAAAAGTTTTTTAATAATTATTTTGGTTAGAACCTCTTAACTATAAATAGGAAATATGAATATGTCGTGGCCATTTTACCTTAAAACATTGTTAAAATATTGCCCAAATACTCTGAATCTAATATTGTTTGTGTACATAAAGTAACTTGGAGATGTAATTGTTGGCCTAGTGAAACTGCTATTGAATACGGTATATCAGAACCATATAGACGTGTGTTATTCTTAGACTGTAAAATTGTACCCAATTTCACAAACATCTTGCCAGAGAATAGGTCTTACGTTGAAAATATATTCATTAGTTTAAACTACAGGCACAAAAATGGAACAAATTTACGACGAGTTGGCAGTTTAAGGGAAATGTAAGCAGCAAAGTTACTTGAAATAACAATTTTTTCTCGAAAGTTACATTAATCTGAATGAATACGCTAATTTTCCAAGCAGGGAAATAAATTATACACGCATAATTTAATACATTAATATCAGCTGTTCGCTGGCCACGGAAAAAGGTGTGAGGTTAAGCCGTGAATCTGTCCCAGAAGAATGTAAACATCGCTTGCTATTGGCTGATAGTTTTTGTTTTCTGATCTATATGGTTCTCATACCGGAAGGGGCGGACTCAATTATTACGACTCAGAACTGGGTAATTTATAGCCCACCTCGATTGAGAATAGCAGATCGGGCTATAATGACCCGTGGAATAGTGCGACCTTATAATAGCTACCCCGACTTATAATAGCAGCCCTAATCGTTATCCATGACTTTTCTGCGATTATTAAAAGTGATTGTTAGGTAAAGGAGTTACTTCTACACACATTTAGTAGGAAACGATAAATTTATTTTAAAATGCATAATTTAGCTTCTCAGTTCAATTCTCAGGATTCTCAAATAAACTGGAGTGTCCTAAAGTGACAGAATAATGATTTTCAGTCCGAACAAAAGGCAGAGGCAGTTTTCAAATCAGGACCTAGCGTTAGAGATGCAAGAATATAAGATAAATGAGACAGGGTTGTGCACTGTCTACCGTAGTCTTCAACATCTAGAAAGCCTTCAATGAAATCAAATAGATAGCTTCGGGAGTGAATACTCACGGAATTAAAATCAACATGCTGTGACTTGATGATGCCATAGCGCTCGTGGGGGAGACAGAATGAGGCTTGAAGAAGAATACATTAAACATTGAAGAATGTCGAGATATCACCTGAATATCGATGAAAACTAAGTTATTTATATGCAATAGTAGAAAAGATGCCAAGACCAACGTTAAGGTGGGAAAAGAAAAGCTTGAGTAGGTGAACGAGTACTGTCACCTGGGAGGCCGAGTAACCAGCGATGGACACAGCAAGAAAGAATTAGTCAGTGGAATAGCCCAGGCGAGGAGGACATTCCACAAACAGGCGAATTTATTTATGGCTGAAAATACAAGCGTGGAAGTCAGGAAACGCTTCATCAGAACCTACATCTGTAGCAAGTTTCTAAATAGCAGTTAGAAATGGACGATGGCAGCAGCGGATACGTTGATGTTGGAATGTGGTGCTATTGAAGAATGATGAATATAAAATGGATCGACCGAGTGACAAGGGAAAAAGACATCAGAGTACTGGGAAAAAAGTGAAATTTCATGAAAACTCTGAAAAGAAGACGGGATAACTTGATCAACCATATCTTGACACATGATGGCCTGATAAAGACAATCGTTGAGGGACAAGAGAATGGAGAAAAAGTAATCGAAAGGCCTCACATGAGATATATATGGAGCAAGCAGTGAAAGATGAGAGAAAGAGAAGAATTGTACGAATATGAAAGGGTTAGCCGATATAAGAATCGAGCGGAGGGCTGCCTCAGACAATCTTAATATTGCTGACTTACGGAAACGAAGATGGTGTACTGCATGTATATAATAGTTTCTGGAAAAAATCTACGAGTAAAATTACACATTTATTGGAATTCAACTAAATCGGAAACATTTCAGTAGCCAAAGACTCTAACATTACTCTAAGATAACCTAAAATTAATTAACAGTCCTTGGAAGAAAAATGATAGCACATATATTTAAAAGACAGAAAAAATCGCATCAAACATCGATGGCAGTTGTTTGTGATGACAGAGAGCCAAAGAGAAGAGACGTAAAATAAAACGAAAAAGACAAACACTACCACCGCCTAATTCCTCTTGGAAAACATACGTATCAGAAAAAATGTGAATGTTGTAAAAATGAAGTAGCCAACAGCTTCCAGAAGTACAAGCATATCGCTGGAAACGTCATCGGCAACTTACTGGTGCCAATTTTTTAAGCTTGCTTAAGGAAAAAGTGTGGATAAATAATTATGAAATGACGCCCAACTGACGCAATCCTATTTCCAAAGCAACGTCACCAAACATTTATTTTTATGGTGACATCACGTATCAGGTCAGTTTTTAATTGAAGTTATTGAAGTTGTAATTTATTCTTTTCAATTTAATTCGGTCTCACACACAAATTAAATTAATATAAACAGTATCATAATAAATTACCCTCACAACATATCACTTTCACTCTTGGTATCTTCAGGCTCAATTTTTACAGGCCATAGATCACTTCACGAGCCATTTCACTTTTCACTTTCACATAAAATATAGCCAGTACCCTCTTAAAAATAAGTACCTACATAATAGTGGGGAGTGGACCGCTTTATCCCTTTAGTTTATCTGGAGTTTCTAGCTGAGGCGATCCCCGTCTCCTTGGGTTAATCCTGGCTTCTCCGCCATGCCACTTTCCACTTCACTGTTGTCAGACCATCAGACTCGAAGCTAGACGCCCCTTCACTGTTCTTAGACTATCAGACTCGCCTAGAAGACACTTCCCTCTTCTTGGACTATCAGCCTTCACCTTCGTTCGACTCCTCCACTAGCCGCCTAGAAGCCTCGCAGCAGCCGCCCCCCTCTCGCTCTTCGTCCCTCTTTATATATCGGCACTTCTTAATTGTTAACGCCCGGCCATAATTAGTCTCCCTCCGTAACCTGCCGCGAGTTCAACAATAGCCTGCGAGACAATTTCTATTCTTGGGAATGCAACTCCCGAATGACCTGAATCACCAGGCTCAATGACAAATTGGCCATTGTCGAGTTCGACGCCATATTTCCCTATGTCTCCGTATAAATATTCTGTACAAAAACCAACATGGCGGCTCCCCAACTCCCCAGCATGATATGGCTAAATTTTGATACGTTACAAAGTATAACAAAAAATGCCTCTCCGGGAACGGTAAAATCGGGAAAAAAACACAATAAAACCAGAAGCACTTTACGCACCATAGGAAATCACCAAGACTACACTAGGACAGCAATTAGAACAAAATAACGAATAATTATGGAGAATACCCAGGATCAAGGACTGGAGACGGAGGTGCATTATTGAAACCAATATAAAATTATAAACCTAGTTGGCATTTTACTATATTTTTTTACTCTCCGGAAAGCTGAAGTGCTCTTTTCAATTTCCTGTATCATAAAGGAATTCCACAAAGTCTACACCTCAACAATCATCAATCAACAAACATTAATGGAAGTATGTAATGAGATACCTAAGAAAATATGGATACCCAATCATAGCCAGGGATGGGCATGATTCGTCTTCATGAATCACGAATCATGATTCACGAATCACAAACTGTGATTTGTGATTCGTGATTCGAATCATTTTTTTTTAATGAATCGTGATTCGTGAGTAGACTCTTTTTTTTTAGTTGAGGTGATTCATGAGCCGAACTTTTGTGATGCAGCTCACGATTCACTGACGAATCATGAATTAATATCACTGATTTCACTGCTAGAAACGTACATCAGTCTTTCACCGACTGTTACTGTGTAAGTATATGCCAGAACGGAACAATATGGTTAATGCAAACTTCAATAATATATTTTACACTATATTACAGATTTGTTCAAATGTGACTTTAAATTGTTTTGAAAAAATAGCAATGAAATGTCCTACATTTAAATGATGACCACGAATATTACATTTATTACATGTAGACTCCTTGATGATGACCTACAAAAAATTGAAAAATGGTGTGATATAAGGCAATTAGAATTACATTTAAAAAAAGTGCATGGTAATAAATTTTTGGAAAAAGAATTGTTCTCCTTAATTAAGTAATAATGAATTAGCAAACGTGGAATCCATTAAATCTTGGAATAAGACTGTCACATGATCTTTCCTGGGGTAAACACATACGTGAAATAATGGGTCAAGCTAATCATAAACAGGGATTCATCAAAAGAGTACTGTATAAATGTGACGATCAATTACGAGAAATCAGCTGCTTTTCCCTTGTTAGACCTCATTTGGAATATGCTGCCAGTGTATGGGATCCCTATGAAATCGGTTTCGCGGCTAAACTTAAAGCCACCGAGTGCATCCACTGGGTTGCGGATGGTGGGTCGACCTCTAGATATAGAGGTTAGCTGCAAGATAAGCGAGTTTACTCGTCGAATAAGCAGTGGTGGACAAAAAGCGACGGCATTCCGAGGGGGTATTGGTCTATCCCTGGGTAAGGTAGGTCTCTCAATAATACCGAACCTGTGAAGATGCCATGACTTGGCGACGAGAAGCCGCTAATAATTACGCTTCTCATCACACAGAGAAGAGGGCAGCAGCTCTTCTTCACATGAGTGAAGGAGGAATGCGTATGAAGGGCTTCCTGCAGTACAAAGAAAGATAATAATGATGAAGATCGAAACCAAACCTGTAGATACCGGAGTGGTGCAGGTTTACACGCATACGATGGACTATGAAGATGAAGAAGTGGAAGACGTCTACGAAGATATCACGGAAGTTATAAAACAGGTAAGAGGAGAAGAAAACCTAATTATTTTAGGAGACTGGTCAAGATGGAAGAATAACTGGAAAATACGGATTCGGAATCCGAAACGAAAGAGGAGAAAGGCTGATGGAGTTCTGCACACAGCATCAGTTAGTGGTAGCCAACACATTGTTTAAAAATCACAACCGAAGAAGATACACATGGAAAATGCCAGGAGACAGAAGAAGATGTCAAATAGATTACATTTCAGTGAAGCAGAGATTTAGAAACCACGTGAAGGACTGCAAAAGCTAGAGTAAAAAGTTAGAGTACAAGGGAAGCAATATTGGCCCTTAGACTACTCATAGAGAAGAGGATGGAGAAGAACAAGCCGATGTTCATTGCATTTGATTGCAATGAACGTCTGCTTTAGATTTAGATATTTAGAGAAGGCTTTTGACAACGTGGATTGGGATTTAATGCTTGGAAATCTGAAGGGAAATGGAGTGTCCTACAATGACCGAAGAATTATCCATAGTCTGTATAAAAACCAAGTGCCTGTGATTAAATCGGGACCCAGCTGTGAAGAGGCAAGAATAAGGAAAGGAGTGAGACAAGGATATGCACTGTCTCCCGTCATTTTTAATGTTTACATCGAGAGAGCCATCAATGAAATCAAAGAGAAGTCTTCTAGAGTGACTATCCATGGAGAAAAAATAGTCATGTTGCGATTCGCTGATCACATAGAACTAATAGCAGAGACAGAGAGGGATCTGAACAAGATTCTAGTAACCATGGAAAGGACAATGGCCAGATATCAGCTAAAGATAAATAAGAAGAAGACTGAGATATTGTCGTGCAGCAAGAAAGAAGAGGCGAAAACCAATGTCAAACTAGGAAAACAAAAACTTGAAGAGGTGAAAGAGTTCTGTTGCCTAGGGAGCCGAGTAACCTACGATGGACGAAGCAAGAAAGAAATAGTTAGTAGAATAGCCCAGGCAAAGAGGGCATTCTATCAAAAGAAGAATCTACTTACAGCTGGAAATACAAGCGTAGAAGTAAGGAAACAGTTCATCAGAACATACATCTGGAGCATGTTTCTTTACGGCAGTGAGGCATGGACGATGAGAGCAGCGGAGAAGAAAAGGGTGGATGCATTCGAAATGTGGTGCTACAGAAGAATGCTGAAGATTAAATGGATTGACCGAGTAAGTAACGAGGAAGTCCTAAGAAGAGTAGGAGAAAAGAGAGGTCTGCTGAAAACTCAAAAAAGAAGAAGGGACAACTTAATCGGTCATATCGTGAGACTTAATGGCCTGATGAAGACTATCGTCAAGGGAAAAGTGAACGGGAAGATTGTAAAAGGCAAGCCTTGTATGAGATACATGGAACAGGTTGTGAAGGATGTAAAAGAGAAGAATTACGTCACAATGAAAAGGTTGGCCGATAGAAGAATCGAGTGGAAAGCTGCTTCAAACCAATCCTAGGATTGTTGACCAATGATGATGATGATGATGATGAAATTGGTCTAAAAAATGAACTTGAACGTGTGCAGCGAACATCAGCAAGATTTGTAAAGGGATGGTACGATAACTATTTTAGTGTAACCAGTCTATTAAATGAATTAAAGTGGGAATCATTGTCTGATCGCAGGTTGAAATGTAGAGTTCTTCCCCTAAATAAATTCCAAGATAATATTTTCAGTGATGATGTTAAAAATATTTTGCGAACCCCAACTTACTATGGTAGACTGGACCATAATCAGAAAGTTAGAGAAATTGATTGCCGAAATGACAGATTCTAAATGTCCTTTTTCCCTCGTACAATTAGGGATATGAATAGCGGTAAATATGTCCAATACGAGTGAATCAATGTATATCATAGGTAGCTGCATGTTGGTATTAGGACTTAAAGGTAACCCAACTAACAGCATGTGTTTGAATGCTTAGTTTATTATATTTATTTTTTTAATAGTGAGGTTTAGACTAGCATACTATTACTACTTTTTCATGCATGATATGTAGTGCATGTTTGGTGAAAATTCACCTTCTGCCACACACCTTTATGGTGGCTTGAAGGCTTGTACACAGAACTGGTAATTTATGATATTCAGTTAATCCACAATGTATCTACACAAGTGTTTATTAACCGGCGAAAAGATTGATATAGGTTCCCAATTATGGGAGCAATGTTCAGAATGTGACCATTACTTAGTGGTATTGTCATTCTGCAATAATTCTATGATTCGTGATTCGTGAACCGCACGAATCATATTTAAAGGAAAAATCACATGATTCATGATTCGAGATTTGAATCAAATTTACAGCAGTGAATCGTGATTCGTGCTTCGAATCTTATTTCCTTCGATATTCATGATTCGTGACTCGAATCAATACTAGGTGATTCGTGCCCAACCCTGATCATAGCACGGGTATGATGAAAGGAAAGAAATTGTAATTTGCAGTCAATTTTTTCCCTCTTCTACGAAAATTGTTTCCCTCTTCTGCGAGTTCCAAAGCACCTTGACAGATTTATAACACGCCTAACGTCAATGAGATGAATTGCGCACATTTCAAGTGCCGTCCTTACAACCCACTATAGTAGATCCATAGTTGGTGTATCAATTTCATTGGTTGGTTGGTTATTCAGGGGAGGCGACCGACAGCTGAGGTCATTTGCGCCATTTAGGATAGGTGGGTAATTGGGTAATGGTAGGAGTTAAGAGGAGACTCTTAACCACAGGCGCCAAAGGGACCACAGCTTAACGTCCCATCCGACGGACGGAGTACTGAACTTGAAATGCCCTCCACTTGGCACTCAAGTGGGGACCGGTTTTCCACTGAAGAATCCGCCACTTCCGGGAATCGAAATGTGGTGCTACCAAAGAATGATGAAGATAAAATGGATCGACCGAGTGGCAAACGAAAAAGTCTTAAGAAGAGGGGGAGAAAAGAGATGTCTATACTGAAAACCTTAAAATTAAGACGGGACAACTTAATAGGCCACATCTTAAGTCACGACGGCCTGATGAAGACAATCGTCGAGGGAAGAGTGAACGGGAAGAATGGAAAAGAGGGGCCTCGTATGAGTTATATAGAACAGGTCGTAAAGGACGTGAAATAGAGGAGTTACGTCAACATGAAGAGGTTGGCCGATAGAAGAATCGAGTGGAGGGCTCCGTCAAACCAATCCTAGGATTGTTGACCGATGATGAAGTTTGATACAATACTAAACCTATTTTGACACCTTTTCACAAGCCTGCTGCTAGGCTGCACACTTTCTAATTCTCTGATCATTCGTGTCCCATAACCTGGCTACATATTATGGGTGGGGCTTAACTAATGAAAAGTGTCATCGACCCTGTCTTCTCGCCTAGTACCCTTTTGATAAATCCTAGCTCTCTCTTGGTTTAGCCGTTATCGGTTGCGTCTTCCCCACGATAAATCTTGATTGTAGCACCCATGGCCTTAAGGATTCTGACTGAATATTGCTTGGGGTGCTATACTTACGTAAAAACAACGTGCAACCCTAAAATCTGGTTGATAGAGCTCCCCAAACCTGTCCTTTACATATTCCGCCCTTGTTTCCCATTATAATCTAATGGAGAGAATATGATTCACAGCTTTGGCGTAACTGGGTAAGTCCAGACCTGTCACGGAATCGAACTCGACTGCCCGACGCAATACTTTTTGAGCCACCATGCAGTCTTTTCAAGATATAATCAGACCTAAAAGCACTCATCAAATTGATTTTACCGCCTAAATAAATCAGCATGAAACATCACAAAAATAGTGGTTTATCAAATCAAGACTTCAGTGGAATACACTAGTGAGTGCATGTTTGGAAAAGTATCACCGCCAACGAGAGCAGCGTACAGCGAAGATAGAGACAAGAGGGACAATGCGATGTCAATCTTGATTTAAGTTTTGGATCGCCTTAGCCTTACGACGGGCGTTAAAGGACAAGGGGGATACAGAATGCCTGAGTGCACGAGAAGAACGTCACTGCGATGACTAAATCATACCTAAGTGTAATACATAGAACAGACTCCTCGGTACGAGAAAAGTTAAGAATTTGTCAATTTGAAAAGTTGACAACCGTCGAAATTTTACCTCAGGGTTGCTATGTCATTTATTACTTCACGATTACCTGATCGACCCCCAAACCCTCAGGATACACGGCTGTAAGAAAGCGAAACAAACTGCTCCATTTCATGCAACGTTATCGTTCTCATCTCAGCACTTTGGACAGGAGTGAAGGTTCTGGCCAAATAAGTAATACCGGATGGTTGAATCACTGTTGAATTTCGTCACTGGATCCTCCGAAATGTTGGATTTTTTGCCTCTGTTAAAATAGAAAAAATAGAGAATTAGTTAAATAAACCATACCACAGCTACCTCAGCAACACTTTTTATGTGAGCAATATTGTATGATAATATACGTCATTTTCACATCGCGATCTTTAACATGATTCAAAGTGTACATCACTGACAAGTTTTTAAATATCCTTTCGTCACCAAGAAACCTTGATTTCCCGGTTTTTCTATGCTTCGATGCATTGAACAGGATAATAAGTACATTTCTCCCGCGTTTCAGCTGGTTTCTTCAACTCCGCTGAAGTGTCGATGCAGTTTTGGCCCGAAGACCGGGAAATCAAGCCCATTCGACTCCAGGACTCTGCGGAAGCCTTCACGGGAACACGGAGTAAGCAATTTGTAAATATTGAACTACGGGGGAGAAAAATACACCTTTAAAATTTTTCGTTTGAACTATTTTCTAAAAATTACCATTAACTAGAAGATTGTTGTAAATACTTTCAACATGCACAATTTGAACAATCCGTACACGTTACAGAAGGAGACTTCTACCTTCAACTCTAAATCAGTGCAGTTGGGGTCGAGATTCTGAAAATACGTGAAAATAGTTTCAGTTCAACATATAATTAAATTCTAAGAATCTATTTTTAACGAAAATGTTCTTGGATTGGAGGAAAAATGCCTTCGCCCCCTTTTCCAAAGACTTCCAAGTCTAAGAATTTTCGCTAAAGAATAGAAAACCTCACCTAAGTCGTCTGCGTTACTTTCATCGCATAAATGATCGTTTTCTCGATTCCAGACTTGTCACGGAATCGAGCTCAACAGCCCGACGCAATAATTTTTGAGCTATCAAGCAGTCTCTCCGAGATATAATCATACCTAAAAGCCCTA
Source organism: Platycnemis pennipes (assembly GCA_933228895.1). Taxonomy (NCBI): domain Eukaryota; kingdom Metazoa; phylum Arthropoda; class Insecta; order Odonata; family Platycnemididae; genus Platycnemis; species Platycnemis pennipes. Next base: position 57,869,442 of record OW121848.1, read on the forward strand.
CTCGCATTGATTTTATCACCCGAGTAACTTAGCATGAAAAATCCCAAAAATGATAGTTCATAGAATCAAAACTTTGATGGAATACATTAGTTAGTGCATGTTTGGAGAGGAGTCACCGCCAACGAGAGCAGCGTACAGCGAGGATAAAGACAAGAGGGACGACGCGATGCCAAACATTCAAATTTTAATCACCTTGCGCGGAGCGGTAAAACACAAGGGGGATACAGTGCACTAGAAATATTTCCACTGCGACTACAATCATACCCAAGTGTAATAGAACAAACTCCTCGGCACGATAAATATTAAGAAAGTCAATGTGAGAAGTTCACAACCGTCGAAATTTACCTCAGTGCCGCTATATCCTTTATTACTTCGCGATTAGCTGATTGGCCTCCAATCCCTCAGGATACACGGCTTTAGGAACGTGAGACAGGCTGCTTCTATTCATGCACCGTTATCGTTCTCATCCCAGCACTATGGAGTGAAGGCTCTGGCCAAACAAGTAATACCGGATGGTTAAATCACGGTTAAATTTCTTCGCAGGGACCTCCGCAAATGTCCGAAGTTCGGCGTCTCCACTAAAATACAAAAATGGGAGTATATATTTAATAAACCACACACTACGGGTACCGGAACAACATTTTTAAGTTAATAACATTGTATATTAATCCACGTCGTTTTCACATCACAATTTTAAACAACATTGACAGTATACTCCACTGACACGTTTTTAAATATCGTTTCCTTATAGATTCCTTTCCTCTAAAGCAGTTACCACAAAGTAACATCGTAAGAGAAGTGACTCGATTTCCCGGTCTTCTTCCGCGTCTATCCTTCGTCCAGGACAATTTTTCTCCCGCTTTCCCGGTGACTTCAAGTCCACTGAAGTGTCGATTCAGTTTGGCCCGAAGACTGATTATCAAGCCTCTTCAACTCCAAGACTGAGAAAGCCTTCACGGGAACACAAAGAGTTACCTAACAAATTTGTAAATACTGAACTATTAGTGAGAAAAATACACATACGAACAAAAATTTCAAACTATTTTTAAAAATTACCATTAGTTAGAAGAGACTCATAAATATACTCACCGTGCGCAATTTGAAGAAACGGAAGGAGACTACCTTCTCTTCTAAATCAGCCCAAATGGGGCCCAGGCATTCTTCAAGTTCGTGAAAATAGCTTCAGTTCAACATCTAATGAAATTTTAAGAACTTTTTTAACGACTGCACATTCTTGGCTTGGTAAAGAGATTATAACCCCCAAATATTTCCTAATCAAAGTATTACCTATCACTAAAGAATAGAAAACCTCACCTAAGTCGTCTCCGTTTTCAACGTCAGTCTATGGATAAGTTAATTCAATTGTACTGGAATGAAAATATACCACGAAAGTAAGATTTCACTTAATCATTCAATATCATGATTGGACACTCACGTGTTTTGAGATGAAAAGCGAGAATTTCACTTCAACCTTGCCTGCAACGGCTTTCGTCGCATGCTTCCTCTTCGTCGCTTCCTCTGGCGCTAGCAAAACAAATGAACACCATCCGCAAGGTTGGGCCAAAGAGGTCGCTGACTGCGTTTTCCGGGGGTGGAGGGAAGGGTCGGAGCATGGAGGGGGTGAATTTGTAAGGGAGGCAAACGAAAAGGAAAGCGAGATATAAGGGAGGATTATTCGGAAGGGAAAGGCAAGGAGACCGAGCAAGCACTTGTTAGGTTGAAAAATCGAATGGGGAGGCCACGTACAATCTTCATAGCTGACCTTCGCTCAAAACCACTTGGAAAGTTGGCCGGCGTTGGCACATAACTCTCACTGCCTCAGCGATCTGCCTCTGCTATCATGAAAGTTTGGCAACGGAGGATGGAACTGAACTGCGCGAGAGAGCATGTCGCTAAAAAAAGGAAGGTATGAATTCCCACGATGTCCACGTTCACCCCCAATGAACGTATTGAATCCCAATGTGTATCTCGCTGGATACTTCTACCACGATCATCAAAGTGAAACATTTTGAGGTAGCAGCAGATTTGGATTTTTTAGAATCGGCAACCATTGATTTCACATCACATCGACTAAACTAAGCTATATAAAACAAAGACAAACGTAACCACAGTACTTGAGTCGAGATTTTATCCCGCAACCTTATTATTGCCAAGCCGCCGCATAGACGTGCTAACCCTGAAAAGATATTATACGAGCATGAATTGACTTACTGTTGCTATTATCACTTGATGGAACTGCGGGTGGGTGTAGAGGGTTTACATGGAAGGAATAGTTCTTCTAAACACGAGAAACAAGCCAATTTTTTCCGACTTTGGCGAGTCATTCTCGCTTTCATTTCTTCTCTAAAATAAGAGCGTGCACTTTTTACCCGAAATAAGCCTGAGAGCATGAATTTAAGACTGGGCAATCATATCCCCCTCGGAACTCATTCTATTCCATTTCTTCCAAACGACTTGCTGAACAAATTTAGCACCGCTGAAATTTATAAGGATTTAAGTGACGTCCGGCTCATAAAGGTTAGGTTCAGCCAAAACGCAGTTTTTTTAAACGCAAGTAAAAACACCGCAGACATTCGAACTACTTACTTACTTGTTAGACGATTGCTGAATTCAAAGGCGAAATAATATCATACTCCTCCGAAAAAGTCAACAATGGGGAACATGCAATATTTTTTATAACTCTTTGAATGTGAAGTTTATTAGCTGAAATGTGCTTGCCGAAAATTTTGCTGAAGAATTAAGTTGTGTTACAAAGAAATTAATCTTTGAAAATTGTACCTTTTCGGCAGCTTAAAAACACGACATCATTGCATAACGTCACGGCACGGTATCACTATGGGTGTTGTTTATCTGTTTATGCGAGGAGGTAAGTTAAATAAATACTTGGCAATAACGTATGTATTTATATCATTTGTTTAATGCAATAAACGATTGTATTACGAATTTTTATTTATGTAGAATGGATTGTAACGAACAAATCGTCCATTAATTATATAATGCCTGTTTAGTGCCCAAGAATTTCTACTACGCCTATGCAATCGGTGGTTTTTTAAGAACGCCGCCCTAAGGGAGTCAACCAAAGGAAATTGTCGGAATGTGCTTTTTTTAAGTATTTTTTCAGTCATCGTTTCGTTCGAGAAACGGCTAAAAACCTCAAAACAATATATTCACTTCGTTTTCTGCTAAAAATAAATGTCTATCTCCGTAGCAATCACTATACCGTGCAGTGACGACAGAAGGCGTTTTAGGTCACGTGACTCTTCGTCAATTTCTAGGAACGTTTTAAATTCATTAGTGATCTTAGTGGTGGGCGTAGAAAAATTTGGCTTATATATTTAAATTGGTGAGAAAATTTCGCATCAAGTGCATCATTAATCTTCGAGAAACAAATTTCATGCATATTCCCCATTGTAGGCCGGTTGCTCTAGTTGCTCTTGCCATCATCCCAAACCATCCAAAAGAGCTATTAAAGTGAGACTTGCACGACGTGTGAGTATCACGTGAGTTGGGTAATTGGGGTAGGTAATCGGTTCAGGTTATTTGCGCCATTAAAGATAGGTGAGTAATTAGATATTGGTAGGCATTCAAGGAACGAAGGAAGGGTGGAACGAGACCTTATATCTGCATTAGCCAGATATTAACGAAAAGCGCCAAGAGGTCCACACTTAACGTCCATCCAACGTACGGAGTGCTGAACTAAGAGGCGTTCCCCATTCAACACTCAACTAAGAACCAATGAAAAACCTTGGCAACCATCGTCATTCGAACCCGGACCCTATAGATAGGCAGTCAGTGTTTTAGCCGTCTAACCAACCAGGGTAACAACTAATAAGTTGCTCGGAACATAAATAATAATCAGAATGAAAATAGAGGTATCTGGCGTTATTTTGTAGATCATCCTGATGATGATGTTGTACATCGAAACCTAGGTCTCTATTAATTTTTTGTGTAGAAATTTGCATTTATTATTCCGTATTATAATAGTAATTTTCAATGTTTACATGGAGAGAGCCATCAACGAAATCAAATAGAACTCTTATGGAGTGAATACAGACGGAGAAAATAGTAGCATGCTGCGATTCGCAGATGACGTAGCACTCGTAGTAGAGACAGAAGGATCTGAATAAGACTCTAATAGCCATAGAAAGGACAATGGCCAGATATCAACTGAAGATCAATAAGAATAAAACTAAGATATTGGTGTGCAGCAAAAGAGAAGAGGCCAAAACCAACGCTAAACTAGGGAAGAAAAAACTGGAAGAGTTGAAAGAGTTCTATTACCTAGGAAACCGAGTAACCAACGATAGACGAGGCAAGAAAGAAATAGTCAATAGAAAGCTCAGGAAAAGAGGGCATTATAACAAAAGGAGAACCTACTTACATCTGGAAATAAAGGCGTAGAAGTAAGGAAACAATTCATCATTACGTACATCTGTAGCATGTTTCTTTACGGCAGTGAGGCATGGATGATGACAGCAGCGGAGAAGGGTGGAAGCATTCGAAATGTGGTGCTACAGAAGAATGATGAAGATAAAATGGATCGACCGAGTGTCAAACGAAGAAGTCTTAAGAAGAGTGGGAGAAAAGTGAAGTCTGCTGAAAAAGAAGAAGATGAGATAACTTAACCATATCGTAAGACACGATGGCCTGATGAAGACAATCGTTGAAGGACAAATGGATGGGAAGAATGGCAAAGGAAGGCCTCGAGTGAGATACATGGAACAAGTGATGACGGATGTGAAAGAGAAGAAATACGTAAATATGAAGAGATTAGCCGATAGAAGAACTCAGTGGAGAACTGCGTCAAACCAATCTGAGGATTGATGTCTAATGATGATGATGAATAGTAATTAGCTCGTGCTCGAATGAATTTATTCTAATCTATATGGCATTACTGTATTACCTTCAACCTCAATACTCTACAAATCTCAATAAGTAATTATATATCACCTGCCTCATTAAGTTAAATCCGATTTGGAACCATTCATACATACAGAACGCTGGTTTTCCACTGCTTTCACCTCCCTTTCTCCTGTAGTGCTGTATAGCATTCCCTAAGACTCCCTAAATTACGTAATATTGGCAATGAATCCTCTCTTTTTTTAAACGATAAAACATTTATTCTTTGAAAATACCTCCTATGTTCCCATTCTATTATTGTTCACTAACTATGGCATGTTCATCATCATTATTTGATGAAAGAATGGCTTTGTAGTGTATCTTGCTCCCAACGTAATGGGAGCCTGGAACCCACCCCCCCCCCCCCCCCCCCCTACGGGTAATCAAGCATCGTATCGGTTGGACCGACCCCTCCCTCCCCTTCAGCGTCATGTAATTCATGGAAGGCCCCTGTAAGCTTCGGAGGGGGGATGACAAAACTTTCTCCCAATATAGCAATTAATTAAGGGCCGGTGGACCACTGAAAATCATTACCACGGCCGCAATTAAAACCTCAGCACTCTAGAAGGGCATCTAGTAGCAACCCAGAGTCATTCAGAACGTGAATTAATAGTGTTTTCACGCCCGCTGAATTCATTTTTACCTAAATACTCATCAACCTTACAGAACTCTACCAATTTCGGAAGGCCATTGAATACTTCTCCCAGCCTCTCAACAAAACTTCCAATTTAAGCTTCTTGTATATCTTGGGTCTATATTTGTAACCTCAAAAATCCCAATTTTTAATAAGTAACTTTACTGTGTTTACTCATCTCTCTCCACTGGATCACCCACTTGGGCATTCTGTCAAATCTTATTACCTCCCCCTCCTCCACCCTCTTCTTTCCTTCTCCTCATTGCCCTTGTCAATTTCCTTTTCTCCCGATATCAGCAATATTTTACACTTCCTCCACATTAATCCAATTCACCCAACCTACACTCACAATTATTCCAAATAACTACGTCTGATACCGTATAGAGACTTATTTGTAGTAGTAGGTATAATGATCAATATCTGAAGCGTACGATGCACGTTGACTCATGACGTATGAATACGTGAGAGATTTCACTAATCATTTTCTTGGATTGAAATCAATTAGTCATCAATACCCTTTGTAGTAGTATTTTTGTAAATACGAGTAAGGTAATCCCTAAGTGGTCTCAAATTGATACTGAGACACTAGCTTGGAAGGCTGTAATTATTGAATGAAGAGTAAAAATTTTCATCTTAACGTCTCACATGATTGCTGTTTTGAATACATTTATGACACGTAGAATCAAGGGACCACAAGACATCCATGGTGCATGACGGAACTCTTAAAGATAGAAGGAATGGAATCGCAATCTGTGAGTGGACAAGGAGAGAGTTGCGATCTGCTGGACTACCTACAGACGGATGCATGACTCGCGAAGGAATCTTCTGGTGCCAAGTGTCCTCATCCCAAGTTACAGCACATTTCGTTTACTTCCACTTAAATAACACTTCATAAATGATAAGATTAAGTAGTTATGGCAAATACCCTGTCAATGGCCACTTATCTCCAATAACTCCTTCCCCGACAGTGAATTTGTAAAGCAATCGGGCGATTAAACTGCACATTTTCAGGCGTAACTTGGTGGAACTGCATATTTAGGTAAAAATAAATAAAATATGTTGCATATTCCACACAATTTTAATCCACCGTCCCGGGTTTCGCCTACTCCGTGGACCCGTAGGCCCTGAAAATGGAGTAGGCGAAACCCGGGTCTGTGGATTAAAATTGTGTGGATTATACAAGGTGTTTTATTTTATTTTTACGAATCGGGCGATATGAGACCGACTGAAATCTGAGGCTGGAGGAGGAGGTAAGAGGGTAGATAGGGCTTGACCTTTCCTCACATGTTTAATCAAGGACCCATCAATACCGCTGGCTCAATAGTATTTTATATCGTAGTATTTTCACGGCTGTGCATCGGGTAACTGCCAAGTTGCCAATTTCCGCAGGGAAGATTTTACTTTTGAAGACTCGGAAAATTTTCAATGGCAACCTTTCATTTAACGTCTTACGATATTATTCTTTTGAAAACATTTATGAATTATAGAATCATTGCACAAAGTGACATTCACGTCACACGGAAGAACTCTTAGGGAGGGAGAAGGAAAAGAAGGGAATGGCAGACGGTGGACGAGGTGAGTCGTGAGAGTCGAGAGGTGTATGTCGGAGACGTAACTCAGGAAAGAAATTCAAGATTCCAAGTCTTCCAAGGACACAAGTTACTTCGCCTTTAATTTCAGTCCTTAAAAATTATGTTCCACATGAAACACTGCAAGATAAGGCGATTTTTTCCCTTCTAAATACTCCACTATGAACCACGGCCAATGCCACATCTTGGTCCACAAAAATGAATTTCCAGTTACCGGAGGATATTCTTGCGGTTGGTAACAGAGGTTGAAGAATGAGGAGACAGCTGGCTTTCCTCGCTCCCTCATGCCTACTCAACCGCTCCCCATGCGTGTACGTCACTGCATCTCATGCATACCGCTCGAAGAATAATTGCGTTCGCTCGCATTTGACTCGACCTCCACTAACTCCACGTGCCTCCCTGTCTCGGACCGCTTTCCTTGCACCACCCGACCACCACAATTCCAGGTAATTCCCTTCCCTTCCTCTCCCCCACGCGATAAGGCTGTGTTTTGCGATGAGGAATCTCTGAGCAAGCCACGGAATAAGGATGGATAGAATAGAGCAAAACGGGCGATCGGGAATCAATTAAGCATGTTTTACTCATTGCAAAAAAATATGGCTCCTCACGATACAATGATTGACTTGGTCTCAGCATTAATTTATTTAGAATCAACTGTAATACTGACTTCCCTGAAAGCCCTCTCGATGATGTGTGGCAGGGGTGAGTAGTCACCAAACAAGCACTAAATTCAACAGATTCAGGCGAGATATCGAGGAAGTTCTTCATAATGTAAGAGAAACAATTGTACTTTTCCACAAATTGCTTTAATGCGTGCAACGCGTTTGGGGTCAAAGAGCCATCATCAGGTACAAGACAAAGTTGTAAGAGTGTAGGTACATCAGATATATGTGATGTACACTCTTATTATGTACACTCTCACTATATGTTGTACACTCTCATTATATGTGATATACACTCTTACAACTTTGTCTTTTACCAGATGATGGCTCTGTGAGCCGAAACGCGTTGTACGTATTAAAGCAATTAGTGGAAACGTGCAATTGTTTCTCTTACAAACAAGCACAACGTATATGCACTAAAATTTACTTACGCTACCAAAATAAAGAGACTTCTATGAATATCTTGCGGGACATATACTACAAATTCTACTTTTCATAATGCATGAATAAAATGAATAGCAGGGTACCATATAAATGCATCGTTCTTACACAACCATTTTAACTAATTCATTTGCATAGTTATAGAAATCGCACATCCCTATCACGGCGTCCTAGGTTGAATCCCTTCTTGCATATTCCAAGTTCTCGTCCAGCGGCGTCGGAAGTGGGGGGGGGGGAGGAAGGACTCCCCCCCCGCCCCACAAAACTCGCCCCAGGCCCCTTCACCGAAGCGCGTATTTCGTGACACACATTCTCACACCTTAATATAATGCTCTTTTATAGAAATTCTAGTCTCTAACACCTCCTATCCGCAAAAAAGGCGGGCCCTTTTCTTAGGTGCAGGGCCCTTATCTTAGATGCCGGGCCCTTTTCAAGGTTGATCCCACCCAGGGAAAATAGTTCCGACGCCCGTTCCAACGTGGTCTACATTGAATATTACGGCCAAGACTTCATGCAAAATGCAGTCACCGTTGGAAGAATTTAATATCCATTCCGACCTACCTTCACTGGTAAAAAACTAACATTACTCATGACAAGATAGGCGAAAGGCAAAAATAACGATTTCGTAAATTAGAATTGATAATAAACATAGGGAAAAGTCATGAGAGATATACCTTCGTTGCCATAAAGTACATACTTTTCTCTACATACTTTACATATCTCTCATTTTTCTTTTTTCGCTTTTCGCGAGGATATACGAAGGTACTGACAGCATTGTAAGCTATCCGTGAAGCAAGGTCAGCCATATTTTTCCGCACAAAGATACGTGATGAATGCTAGCGCAACTCGATTTAGAAAGTTTGCATTAATTTAAAATTAGGAGTACTTAAATGAATGCTTCAGCGGTGTTCAAATTGTGAATGTTTTTTTAATTTCTTTGCGGGTTTGTGCATATGAACCAACCTGGGACATGAAGAGAAGAGATGGAAGGCTTTCGAAATCGTCATCGATGGAAATAGCTCGAGATTTGAGATAGTTTAACATAAACCAGGGAATAAAGTCAAATCCCAATGTAACATAATGCCTCATTATGTATCCGTAGGGTGTTCATTTATGCCATTGCAATGATGCTAAAAAGTTCATGCAAAAGAGATGCCGTAAACTGCGTTTCTCTTTTCGTGAAGATATTGAATGGTGTTAAATAATATATCGCAGCTGATTCTTGAATCTACACGGCTATTTCATTTTGCAAAATCTTACGGGCTTACGTTTTGCGCTACTCCTAGTTTAAGTAGGTGTGCATTCGGTAAAACTAAAAGTATTTGAATGACATTTTCTGTGGGGTTCAAAAGATTAATATTTTATAGATCTGAGAGGATGGAGAAAATAAAGTGGGTCGAAAGGAAAACGAACGACGAAGTGCTGGAATTGGTAGGAGAGGAAAGAAATTTGATAGATGAAATTAGGAGAAGGCAGAAGGTGTGGATGGAAAAGGTAATAAAAGGAGATGGTGTATTGAAGGAGGTGATTGAGGGAAGAGCGTTGGGTAAGCGGGGAAGAGGGAGAAGAAGAACGGGTAGCTTGGATGGAATGATGGGTGGCAGGAGGTATGAGGGGCTGAAGAGGGACATCGTGTGAAATTTAGGGGGAGGGAAGAATTAAATGTCCATTCAAACCTACCTTCACCGGTAGAATACTTATAATAATAATAATAATAATAATACCGTATTCCGAAGTGGACTGCTTTCAAAATTGTTGTATTTGAGTCACAAGAACGTGATAAGAAGTTCATTGACGCCACTGTCATGAAGCTAGAGAATTGAGACAAACATAACACATATGAAAGCCAGAGAAAAATTTTTTCCCGAAGATTTGAGTCCTAACATTCCCAGAAACCCGAATCTGGCCTCATTGTCAACAATAGAGAGACATTCGTATGCACCCCCACTTCTAACCTTGTTTATTCTGACCTGAAAGTTACTAAATAATATTCTTATTTTTTTAAAGGCACAGGCATGAGTCCAGGCAGTAATTATATCTTTACATTGGTTTAAATTATATTTATGGTTCCGATACCGACTTGGAGCCATAGCTAACTCCATACACCAGTTTCTTCCCTTATTTCTTCCCTTCCTCACATATTTGCCCCTCCATGAAAAGTCTTAAAATGTCTTCAGACAATTTGTACTTATTATATTTCTCCCTCCCGTTGAATTTCAACGGGCGCCTTCAGCTAGTATGTCAATAAAAAACAGCTGAAGAGTCTAATAGAGAGAGTTATTATGCGGCAATTAAACGGTCTTTCACGAGAGAGAATCAATCAGATCAGGGAAGCCATTGAAATTCAGAGAACACCATTGAATTTCAACAGAGAGGACGGTTATCCCCTTCACAGCGCCTGGAAAAGTCATCTAAGTCTCGCTCTAATAATTTGGGCCTTATTATTTCACGGAAAACAATTGGATACCAAGGAATAGCTAAAATCCAAGACGACTTTTCTAGCTTTTCTCGATTTTACCTCTACACCACAACTGAATATGCACATTTCGAAGTTCACATTACTAAAGGAAGCGACACCATAATAGTTATCCCACCATATTTCTACTGTCAAATATATCTTTCGTGCTGTAAAATGGTTTCACATTGGCGAATAGAGGAAAGGTACTTACGGACACGACGAATAACGATGTACCCTACTTTCGCCATATCTCGCGCACCAGTCTGTGGTGTCTGTTGGTGCCGAAGTTCCTGCGTCGAAAAAAGTTGCGCAGATCAACAGATGATCGGAGTTCACCTGAATGATGAAATAGAAAACTATGTTAGCCTAAGAAAAATAGCAGTTTAAAGACATATCCGATTCCACAGCTTTAGGACCTATGAAAACCGCCATAAAAATACTTCAACGGAAACCAATACAAAATTATTTTCACTTCATAATTTTGAGTTTACGGTATAATTCAACTGTATAATAAATGATACAATCCTAAATATGTTACTCACTACCAATGGGACGTAAATGTCCATCACGTTTTGACTATGACCTGGACTATTTGGACTACTGATAAGGGAAGGGAGTGGAGGAGGTTTCTCGGAATGTCTGCTCGCACAGACCCTGTCGCAACCTCTCCGGTTGGCAGAGTCAGCTGTGTCCCCCCATTGCGATAAGGCGAAGTAGTTTCGCGGCCTCAGATGTGATTGGACGAAATCGATGACGTCAGAGTTTGCACCATGCCCAATTTTTCGAAAGGGTTAAAAAAATCAGTTTTTCACCGCTTATAACTCCAAAAATAATTGACGGATCAAAAAACGGAAAAATACGTGTCTTTTTATTATACAATCTCTATCAGATTCGGCAATAACAATATGGTAAACGACCCCATTGCGCTACTAGGATACATTCAATATACGGACCAAAAGTTATCTCGGTTATCGTACTGAACGAATGTGTCTTATCTGGTTTTCAACTGCTAATTGGTTCGGGTTGAAAGAATAGCAACACACGGCCGTCTCCCGACGAGAGGAGAAACTTAAAGCATAAGCCTTTATGAATTCAACGGAGATAAATCCATATGAAAAATAACCCCAGAACACAAATTCACATTTCAAAGGCAGCTAAGTTAGAATAGGGGAAGCAAGGAAAACTCTCGTGATTAGGTTCTAAATACTTCCAGAGAAAACCTAGCTCAACCTCAGCGAGGATCACCAGCGACGGAAAACCGAGCGAAATCATTCTCTCGTCGGAGTTAGCACAGTGGCTCTCGATATGCACCGTGCCTCAACGGTTACTACCGCTCTCAATGGCTCGGACTGAGCGAAAGAGAGATACTATCGTGCGTCTCATTGGAAAAGCCCTTACTTACAGGAGAGAAATGCAAAACTTTTAAGTTTAGTGGAATTGCAGTGTTCGTTTCGCTCTTCTCCATTAAGGAAAAATTTCACTAAGTAACCCCGGAAACAGTTTTTTATACAGTGCAACAGCGGGGGTGAGGGGGGGAAAAGATCAGGAGCAACCAAGGCCATAGTACCGTGCGCGGGGGGCACTCAGGCGTATGAGGAGGAGGGATTTTGAAGGGGAGAGGCTGGTTGCAAGATAGATAGGGACTTAGAAGAAAAATGCGGCGACCGATGTCGAATAGGGTCTGTATCCGTTTGGCAGAGAAGGATCGTTATCTATATATTCGACAGTTACCCACGCTACCGTATCTGCCTGCACCTTCCTCACTTGTCGTAATGTACGAAATGCGACGGAAGCAAAAGGCAGTGGCAAGACTGCTTGCCGAGGACCTGCAGCCCTATTCTGTAACGCACGAAAGTTTTCGTGCCCGCGAAATGACGTCAGAATCTCGATATTGCTATTCGCTAACCATTTAACGAAACTTTCGCAGCGAAAGATTCGTGGCTGACTTTACGTGATGGGTATAGGCCGCGAAAACGGAATTTACGCCCGTTAAAACAGATGACGAACGGACGAGTTCACATGTTGAGATATTATTGGTGTTGATGGTAAAATATTCGTACTTATTTCTGTGAAAGAAATTATGTTATTAGGTGCAGGTAATTGTAACGAAACTTTGAATTGCGCGTTCAGTAGTTTTACATTAAATTGTTTGTTTAAATCGCCTTTGCCCATGCAAACTCCGTCAAAGAATTTAATTGCCCGTTTAGTGGTTGTATATACATATATTATATGTTTATTTAGCCTTTGCCACAATGTTAAAAAATAGATTAGACTGAGTCAATGCACTGATTGATATTTGTATGTTCAGGTATTTGGGCTAAAAGTTTAGTTCATTGGCTCCATATGATGTCTTTCTGTCTGAAAAATAGTAGTTTTATGGAGTATATTTGGTTAATTAGTGTTTCGAAAACCCTTTTATAGTGTTCATGTGAAAAATATTTTTTTTAAAATTATGTTTAGTTTTTATTACAGTCGTTTGAAAAATCTTCTCAAATTTTAACTTGCTCTTGCATTATACTTGATATGAAAGATACTATATATTTTTCAAGTAGTGTTCAAGCCACATTGAGTTTACATTTTATGAGCGAAATTTGAGCTACTGATCTCAGGAAAAGAATATACATCTACATCGACGCGATACCCTACAAGCAATCGCAAGGGTGTGTGGCGGGGTGTGAAGATCACTAAGCATGAACTATTGACAAGCAAACAAGATACTAAATGAAAACATGCTACATAATAGGGTCTCATGCAACTAGATGGTTAGATTATACATAGTGATAAAGGGATTGGTTGTTAATACACGAGTCATTCCACGTCAATTCGACCAGGAAATCGGCAAAAATGACCCTTGGGATGAACGATTTCGACCAAACTTGGGCAAAACGTCATCATTTGATGGTAAAATGAAAACCCAAAGGCCGTTTTGTGAAACATACAACCGTTTACGAGAAATTGCTGCGTTGCAAAATTCGAATTTTGACTACACATTTTACATTATATCTCCAGGACTATTAAAGCTACAAATGTGCAAAAGGTTTTAATTTAAAGGTATTGGAATGGAAAATATAATAAGGGATCATATTATAGAATATAATCAATGTTATAAAGTTTATAACTATTTAAATTTTCAAATCGATTTTTGACGATGTAACCAATACCCTCGATTTTGCTCAATTTTTAATATACTGTAGATACAAAGCTCCTATGCATATTAAAAGAGTTTGGTAGAGGTAATATTTCATTTAAGAAAAAAATGTATTTTTGACTAGGCGTAACGCCCGCAAATGGCCGCGGCGCGCCTTACTACTATCATCGCATAATCTTTTTCTTTTCAAGGAAACGGTGGCACTCATCCGTCACCCACTCACCCATTCCTAATTAACTCGCAAACAACGGGGAAGGCTTATCACAGCTCAACGGATATTTTGTATCTATTCTCATACGATAGCCTTAAGCCCTATGAAAACGCTGCCATTCCTTACTTTTCCTTTCGTTCCTGTTAATTAACTCGGCCACCTCTTTGTAGCCCTAATGTTTGTAATCATTCCCCAACAATACTTCACCTATGTGAATGATGTAAGACTTCGGAGTCAGTCAAAAATAAATTATGATATGCGAAACAATGGAATTAGTTTCGTACGTAAAATTTAGATTCGTTGAAAATATCATTTATATCTTTTTGTGTATTACATTTAAAATTTGACATATCTTAAAATACAATTCACATTCCCAAGTCTTAAAGTCGTTATTACACATTTATTTTACAGTCTACTTGAACAGTATCAGAAGGTTAGCATAAAAAAATACTGACAGAATATTCTGCACCCTATTCATGCTCAATATATGTTACCGTGTCTCATCGATTCTCTTATCCAGCATAATATGGATGATTACAATAATAATTAGTGCAGCAAAAATCTAAGGGAAATCAAAAGAACAAATATTTTTCGTATTCGTTTTTACTGATACCGCTCTGCTGTTCTGGTAAATTGAATTGCCGATGATGTGGTTGCCTCACTGAAGCTGACCTATAATTTGAACAATGAATACGGTCGCATAATATAAAGTTTCCTTCCATAATTTCTTATCGGGAATACACTCACTTCGTACTTGATCTGCAAAATCTGTATTCTCCTCTAAACTATCCAAATCTGTACCACAACTGAGGAAATTTTATCCTTCGGGTGCCTGAGAACAGCTTTTCAACAGCAAGTCATCCTTGGATTGCGGGATAGCCGAACGGTAGGAACAGAATCACTTCACAGCAGGGACCTCCCGGAATCTTCTCGCCAGCCTCTTCTTTCCTCCTTCATTTGCTCGTCGGTAACTAACTCGTAGTGCATTCCTTCCACGCTCAATTGGGTCCATTTGTAAAGTTCCTCAAGAGTGTGAATTTGTTCCTCATAAGTAAACTTCAGATTGGCACGTGTAGTTAATTTCTTCCCATAAGCGTGCCTCCAATTCCCTCACTTGGACCCTCTCCTTGAGATGTGGTATAGACAGTAGCGTACCAAGGGGGGTGCGAACGGGGCGGCCGCCCCGGGCCGGGGGGGAGGAGGGGGCGCCAAAATTGAAAAAAATCTTTTTTTAGTTTAAGAAAAAATATTTTTTGCTACCGGGGGCGGCTACCATCTAGTTAGCCCCGGGCGCCAAGGTACGCCAAGAATGATCCTTGGTACGCCACTGGGTATAGAAATGCCATTCAGCATCGACTCTGAAATCTTGGCGATGCAACAATTACAACACATTGTAGCGGTTCTCGTATTGAGTCACCGCACAGTCGAAAAAGTTTTGCGTAGGTCGAGTGCACTTGTTACACTAAGGAGCAGCTTACTTTGAAAGGTGTAAAATTCAGTGACTTTGTGCTTCATACAGTCTGAAATAATGAACAGATATTACTTGATGGGCAGATACAATTTGATGAGGTATTACTTGATGGTTCGTATTCCAATATGTCAACATGTAAACGAATGTACAGCAGCCTCGCAGTTACTCCAGGGCACACTTTTTACCGAATATTCGTACAGAAAAGAATATTTCTCGGAGAAATTGCACACAAAGACGACTTCGATGGTTTCAAGGTTGTCACTGACTTTCAAGTTTCCATTAGCAGTTTCGAAATGAGCAATCCGTCGTGCTCCAATAATACCTGTCCTCAGCAAAGGCCCGATGAAAATATCTACATACTTGATCTGAGTTTTTAGGAACAGATATTTTCCCAAGTTCAATTTTTGAAAGGTATTGCATCATGTGGAGTGTGTTTGAGGAAATTCACCAATCCGAAAAAGATGGCTGAAGTAAGAGGTCATTACTAGTATCAATCAGTTCATGCCTGCATGGACCAGATGACATCTCATGGTGCAGCTGGACTTTTAAAAGGATACTACTTCAATAAATACATGTGAAGGGTCACAGTCAGAGGCATGTATTAATACCTTGAAAGAGAGCGGAACTGATGAAACCGATGAAACGAGAAGAAAACTGGAAGTCAGTACTCACAGGAAAAAAATCAGTTTGAACGAGACTTTGAAATAGTAGGATCAAACACCTACTATTGATAAATAAATTCCAGAGATCAAGTAAATAAATGTTTTAAAAAAATTGAGACAACTAGTAGCACTGGAAACTGAAGACGAGATAACGTCTGTCCATTGCTTTCCGAGCCCGACCGCTGTAAGGCCTTGCCGCCCTCCTGTATCCTAGGGCAGTGGACGCATCTTGTGGAAGTGGCGAACGTCACAACAAAGGGGATTTAAGAGTATGTATACGGTTGAATTTGGTGAGAAGAAACTGAAAGAGACAGTGTGTTGAGATCTGAAGACTGAGTACCGTATGGTCGACCGTGAGCCTGACGCCGCGGTCTCTGGCGGGCGTACCGCCTACACTCAAAAATATTTTTCTTTCTTAAATGAAACATTAAACACACCAAACTTTTTCAATTTGTAGAGGAGGTTGGTATCTACAACCTATAAAAAATTGAGCAAAATCTACTCACTACAATTTAAAAGTTATGACAATTCAAAAACTACTATTATAAATTGTTATAAACCTCAGCGATATAATGGTGGACCAAATTTATTTCGTCTTCAGGGGCTACAATTGATGTTTGACCTTCAGGGATATTTTGTGAATATGCTGAAAGTGATAGACACTTAGGGCTACGTCAAACCCGTGTCAGCTGTGCTATCCAAGAGGTGATAGAGGCACTGTAAAGCTACCACTAGCCGAGAGATACCATTCCCCACGACTCACAATGAAAGGAGGTAACAGACATAAATTTACTCTCTATCGTTGTGCCGACATAGTAGCATATCCCCACGACTAATGTGGAACTTTAAAAACAGACCCAATTGAGCGTGGAAAGTATGAACTACGAGTTAGTTGCTGACGAGTAAATGAAGGAGGAAAGAATAGGCTGACGAGATGATTCCGGGAGCCCCTGCCGTGGAGTGTATCCTTTCCTACCGTTCGATCATGGTATGCGTTCGATTATCCCACAAAAATCAAGGAAGACTTTCTGTTGAAAAGCCGTTCTCAGGCATCCGAAGGAACAAATTTCCACTTTTGGATAGTTTGGAGAAGAAGACAGAAGTTTTTTAAGATCAAATACGAAGTGAGTGTACTCCCGATGAGAAATTATGGAGGAAACGTGATGTTATGCGACCATATTCAACATTCAACGTTCAAATTATAGGTCTGCTGCAGTGAGGCAACCACATCATCATCAGCCATACAATCTACCAGTATAGCAATACATCAAGAAAAACGGAGACGAAAGTGATTTGTCCTTACAATTTCCTTTGTATTTTTGTAGCATCAATTATTATTTTAATCATTTAAAGCATTCATTTTATGCTGGATAAGGGAATCGATAAGACGCGGTAACGCGGAAACTATATTGAGTATACTTTAAGACATGGAAATGTGAATTGTATTTTAAGATGTGAAAAATTTTAAATTTAATATATAAAAATATATAAATTATATTTTTAACACATCTAAATATTACATGCGAAACTAATTCCATTGCTTCGCATAGGATAATGTATTTTTTGTCTTACTCCGAAGACTTACATCATTCATAAGTGTGAATTACTGTTGGGGAAATGGTTACAAAAATTAGAGTTACAAAGAGGTGACCGAGTTAATTAACGAGAACGAAAGGAAAAGTAATGAAAGAGAGGGTATTGATAGCTACTGGAAGGCTATCGTATGCGAAGAGAAACAATATATCAGTGTGTTTTGATCGACTCTGCCTTCCCCGTTGTTTGCCCTGAGAGTAGAATATGAATGAAAGATGGTGGGTGCCGGATGAGTGCCTCCGTTTCCTTGAAAAGAGAAGTGTGGAAGAGGTGTAGGCCCTCGTGTATTCTAGGGCGGTGGTGACATCTACGGGAAGTAAATGGCGAATGTCACGGGCAAAGGGGATTTAAGAGTATGCATACGGTTGAAATTGGTGAGAAGAAGGTGAAAGAGACGGTGTTTTGAGATCTAAAGACGCCCGTACTGTCGACCACGAGTCTGTCGCCGCGGCCGCTGGCGGGCGTGACGCCAATATTAAAAATATTTTTCTTTGAAATGAATTATTGAAATATTACCTCTGGCAAACTTTTTTAATTTGTAGAGGGTTGTATATATAATACTTTAAAAAATGAGCAAAATCCAGGATGCAGGTAAATTGTAAAAATTAGGTTTGAAAATTAAAAATTGTTATAAACTTTAGAATATTGTTTATATTTTATAATATAATCTCTCATTATAGTTTCTAATTTAAGACCTTTAATATACGCTCATTTGTATATCTATAGCTTTAATAGTTTCGGAGATATACCGTAAAATGTGTAGTCACTTTTGCGAAATTCGAATTTTGTCATGTTGCAATTTCTCGTAAACGGTTGCATGTTCAGCAAAACGACTTTGGAGTTTTAATTTTCCTATCAAATGATGATATTTTGCCAAATTTGGTCAAAACCGGTCACCCTAAGGGTCATTTTTGCCGATTTTCCGGTCCAATTGACGTATACACAAAACTCATTGATCAACAGCCCTTCATAAATCATTAAAACATTTAAAGCATCAATGCGTAAGCATCATCTTCAGGTCCATAAATGACAAAATTAAGCGAATGTTGCGCGCTTACATACATAAGTAGAGAGGGCAGTCTTGAGTAGGGGACTGAGGGAGAGAAAGCAAGGTGACTCACGGCTTTCAAAATTGGGGAGGGAGCGGAAAACAAGCATTCATTTAACATAATGAAATTCGGGTCGTGCAATCTTTTTAAAATTTCGAGTTGCTCTAAAGAGTTCAACTCACGTCAATTTTCACTGAATGCTAGAATTCTCACAATAAAATTCACAGTTATGTCCTTGGGGTAACAAATGTTTAGAGAAATTACTTTTGTTTTCCACTTGATTTTTGAAGTCACTTAAGTGTTCTTTAGTTCGTAATTCAAAGTTCCTGCAAGTATGCCCCACATATTCCCCGGCACAGCCACCACATTTGAGTGCATAAATTCCACTTCTTTTGGTTGGTTTAACCTCTTATTTGCAATTGCTATAGAGGGATTTCAAGTTCGCCTTGGATTTGTATGAGATCCTGAAGTCCTCTCCAGAAAACTTGTTCACTATTCTATTCGTTATATTGCCTAAGAATCTAATTGAAACCATCTATTCATTTCATTGTGTGGATGACTCAGCGGTAGGAGTTCAATTTCTTGTGGGAGGCATTTTTTATTCTTATTTGCAATTGCTATGGAGGGATTTCAAGTTCGCCTTGGATTTGTATGAGATCCTGAAGTCCTCTCTGGAAAACTTGTTCACTATTCTATTCGTTATATTGCCTAAGAATCTAATTGAAACCATCTATTCATTTCATTGTGTGGATGACTCAGCGGTAGGAGTTCAATTGCTTGTGGGAGGCATTTTTTTGATACCGATTTGTCGATAAGTTCCGGGCGGTATCCGTTAACCGAAGCAATTTGCTTAGTGGTATTTAATTATTTTTGAAAGTTTTCTTGAGATAGAGGAATATTCACAAGGCAGTGAATGTAGGAGTGGAATGCCATGACCTTCTGAGAGTAGTGGTGCCTCGAAATGCGGGTACAACGTGATCAGTTTAGGTCGGCTTACGATATATGGAGAATTTATGATGGCCGTTGTCGAGGGAGATGGATAGGCCTAAATAATTAAGGGTATGGTTAGTGTCTGTCTCACAGGAAAAAGTTATATTTTCGTTAAAATCATTTAAAAATTTGGTGAAAAACTCCAGTTGCTTAATGGTACCATTCCATAATACTAAAATATCATCAACATAGCGAAACCAAGCAATGGCAGACAGACTTTATTAGTGGGTGGTTTGAATTAAAAATATTTTTCACTAGGTTACCTAAAAATATTTCAGCAACTAATGGCGATACTGAGGAACCCATCTGCAATCACCTATAGGCCATCCCAACGTTGCTTATTGATAGGTTCCCCATCGATAGGCCATCTTGGGATGGCCCCCATCGATATTCCCCCATCTTTGGTTTCAAAATAAAATTATTTCTTTCCCTTGATTTTCTAAGAATGCAGTACTTCCTAAGTAGCACCACTTCATGTAAGAATCCATCGGACGTTGCATGACAAACCTCCAAAACTTGCCCAAAACACTGTTGTTCGCCTTCCACTCAAGAACTCACCATGGTACCTTTATGAGCACTGCTGCTGACTACAAAATCAGACTGTTATTTTATGTACCGATTTAAAATGAGTAATACAGTGGTACCTCGAGATGCGAGTGCCCTGACATACAAGTTTTTTGAGATACAAGCCGTCTCTAGGGTCCTGAGATACGAGTCAAAATTTGAGACATGAGCCAGCCTCGGTGACGTCACAGCCAGTTGACATAGCGAACCACCGCTTAGATTTGCGAGTCTTCCGCGCTCAATTCACGTGTTCACTTCGCTGCAGAAGCATTTCTGTCAAGTTGTTTTAATTTTGTGTTTTTGGGAACTTAAGTAGTTATTTAGTTATTTTTTTCATATGAGTCCTAAGAAGATGAGTGTAAAGAATAGTGCTGAGAAAAGGAAAAAGGTGATATCCATGGAATAAATCGTGAGATAATAGACAAACATGAGCAAGGTGTAGGTAAGATCGTGATGCCCTAACCATATCATCCAGGCACCTCCCATATTTGTTGCGGTTGGTCTGGTGGCTAGCGTGATCAACTCTGGTTTGGAGGAGCTGGGGTTCGAGGCTCAGAGGAATCTTTTCCAATTCCCTTCCCCCCCACATATTCTTGTGATGGCTTGCAAGGAATTATGTATGTAGATGCATATTCCTGGGTTGTGGCGGTGAAATCAGTCTTCAGACTGTGATAAGTTCTACTATGTGAACTTCAGATTGAAGTTTAGAGTAATTAAAAGTCTTATTTCGGTGCAGCACTTTTGAATAATGTTACAGAAGTAAAAAAAAATATTCTTAGTGTTTATCCCTAGGAAATGTTTCCCTAATTTTGTACCATAGATTGCCAACAAGGAGTGACCCACTCAGCCATTTTATTGGGTCCAATTACAGGAAAAATACTTATTTCAAAATGGCCAGCTTAGTACATAATTTGCATAAGAGTTTGCTGGTTAATTTCTGTGTAGTTGTTTGATGTCTTAATGTACTTTTTTATATCAAACTGTTAATTTTGAGAAGGAGAGCAGTAGACATTGTCATCCTAGAATGCTGAAGGTGATATGGAAATTGTGATTGTTTCATTTGACTTATAGTGTTTCACTTCCACAGTGTAGTCTAATCCTGTAAATTTAATTCTTTGCCAAAAAAAGATTGATGGAATTCAAGGATGAGCTGATATCACACCATCAGAATACATATGATTAGCAAAAATCATCACAGTTATTTTGTTCATAAAACCAATCAATTACTGAAAGAGAATTTTAATGGTATTCAAGTTGTACCCCTATATGATAATACATTTACATGTAGAAAGGATACAGTTGTTACTGCAACATGTGTTTGATGAATGCTTTAAGCTGAATAATGTCCATGTTACAAAGTTATGTTGATTTTTTTACAATGTATCTATAATATTTAATGAAGAGATAAACATATCACAACGTTCATGTGTGGTTTTTTTATGTATCTGTAGTAGCAAAAGGTTCTGCTAAATACATTAATTTTATAATACCACGACATCACCATAATGTCAACACTCAGGTAAAAATATCTCTTTTGCAATTCATTTGAAACTGGTTTGAAACTCTTTTAAACACATTAAACTCATCTTCAACTGATTTTGAACTGATTTGCACTGGTTTGTATCCCAATTTTTAGTGTCATGCTCATTTGGAACCCATTTTCACTCAATTTTGCAACACATTTTCAAACTATTTTTCAACTGATTTTCTGCTAAACTGTTATGCAACTGATTTTTATTCTTTAATTCTTATGCAACTGATTTTCACTCAATTTTGCTACCGATTTAAAACTGTTTTACAACTCCCCTGAGAGCACACTAAAAATTGTAGACTTCTAAATTTGATCAATTTAACGTCTACAGATAACTTCACTGATTGAAGTTTGCTGTAGACCAAGACACGATAATAAAGTCTTATGACGGATGCTGTCGACCAAATTTGAAAACAAACAAATTTAACATTATATGTTTTCAATAGTTCACCATGATACCCGTTTAAATATTTATTGAAAACGGAATTACTCGTACATCGGCAAACATTCTTTCGTCATTATTAGCCCATTACTGAGCTTAAACAATATCATCCGGTAGAAATTCCGCTCATATGGCCAAGTTTAGTGATGGGCGAAAAGTAACTATTCGTTACTTTTGTATCCGTTACTACCTCGGAACCGAACTAACGATTACTCAACTTGAGAAAAACCGAGTACGAGTACTCGTTTGAATACCTACTCCAGAGTCCTCTGGACGGAATTCTCGCCACTACTCCCTAACCACTTCATAGTTATTATTTGGCATGTCAGAGGACTCTGCCTACCTAAGCTCTTCCTCCATGCCTACTTGTGGTAGGAATTCGGTACCCTTGTCCCGAAAAGTAACCTAGGTCAGTTTCGGTACACCCATATATGGGTGTACCGAAAAGGAATCGAAGTGTTTCGGTACACCCATATATGGGTGTACCGAAAAGTACTCGAAGTGAGTTTCGGTACATCCATATATGGGTGTACCGAAAAGGAATCGAAGTGAGTATTCGGTACACCCATATATGGGTGTACCGAAAAGTACTCGAAGTGAGTTTCGGTACATCCATATATGGGTGTACCGAAAAGGAATCGAAGTGAGTATTCGGTACACCCATATATGGGTGTACCGAAAAGTACTCGAAGTGAGTTTCGGTACATCCATATATGGGTGTACCGAAAAGGAATCGAAGTGAGTATTCGGGGCACCCATATATGGGTGTACCGAAAAGTACTCGAAATGAGTTTCGGTACACCCATATATAGGTGTACCGAAAAGGAATCGATGTCAGCTTAGGTGAACCCATATCTTGTGCACCGAAAAGTAATTTAGGCGATGATTGATGTAATGATTGATATAATGATAGACATTTGATTAGACAGAAAAAGGTTTGGATGGTATTACATTTAGGGATGTCTTTGAAAAATATTGTTACGCCGGTAATTCTGGTATTGCTATCATGCGTTCGTACGGCTGAGGGATAATTTTAATTTCCAATTTCTTTTACATGTC
This sequence comes from Platycnemis pennipes, assembly GCA_933228895.1. Classification (NCBI taxonomy): domain Eukaryota; kingdom Metazoa; phylum Arthropoda; class Insecta; order Odonata; family Platycnemididae; genus Platycnemis; species Platycnemis pennipes. Next base: position 57,892,845 of record OW121848.1, read on the forward strand.
ATCAAGTTTTCGAGGTTTTTTTCCTTTTTGCCTCACGTGTGATGGGGTAAATGTTGCTAGTGAGTGGGTGCATATTTAACCAGTTAAATAATTTGTCATGTTCCTGAAATTAATAACGTGATAACTTTTTCATAAATAAGTCCAAACAATGCTAGCTATACTTTCGTCACGTCTTGATAATGATGATAAGACAACAGTATTCCAATTTGGTCAAAACGATCCAAACTGGTAATACTCCGGAAACGATTATCACCGTCTTCCCATGACAGCGTCAATAATTTATAAAAATGGGTTTATGCTTTTTGTTATCTAAAGAACGTATTCTGCAAAACTGGGGTCTCAAATGTTGAAGAACCAAACAGTTCGTCTACTCATTCCAGTCAGCTTGTTTCCTGAAGAAATTTTTTGAATTCTCAGTTTCCAGCTTGACAATGAAGTTACAAGACACAGGTCGACGTCTTAACAAAACTAATATTTATTTATATCAACGCATGCGTACATATTTTTCTCTCTGGCTAATATTTTTCTTATTTTTAGGTTTGGTCTATCGTATTGTTTTTCCACGCAAATCGTTACTCATTTGTCTTAATACGAGGTAATGCTAGTTCAATATAGTTCCGCCTGGCGCTGGATTCGGACCTACTCCCGAAAGTAGGCAACCAGCGTGAAGAAAACAAATGAGAAACGAATACCGAGTAACTACTCGAAAGGAACGAGTACATAACGAGAAAGGAACGAGTACTACCGATTATCGAAAAGTACCGATAAAGCCCATCACTAGCCAAGTTGGCTGCACTTGCTTCGGCAGTTTTCTTTTGTTAAATCGTGCCCGCGCATGGAAACGCAATAAACACACGTAAACATGTGCCGAATCGTATTGGAGTGTTGTTGAAATTTATCATCTCAGTGTTTTTTCACACTCTAGTTACATAATATTCAGTTGTCTTATGCATTCTTGTATTCTAAATAATAAATAGGCTCCGGTTCATCCGCTAGGGACTTGTGTACTGAGGCTGTATCGTAGTGGTAAGTGTACTTTGAAATTAAAGGCAATGGAATAATGTCTGCTTAGAAATCGTTTTTTTTCTGTAGCGTCTGCGTTTTATTGTCTTTACAGATTTTCTCAACCGTAGAATACTTGTTCTCCGAAGTTACCAGTAACGTCACGAAGTTGTTAAAAAAATACGTCGTTGAACGAAGGATCCTTGAAATTTCAACGTGTGTTACTTTACTGCTAGCAGATATGGTACTGTAGTGGGGTATTTGGACCTTTTTCCTGTAATTGATGCCAAGTGAGGTTCCGTTTTGTTTGGTTTGCATTATATTGCCGAGTGAATAACTGTGTTTGGCAACAAAATGATGTGATATCAATGAACTGTTTCTTTTCGTTTAAAATTTTGGTAATGCATAGACAGTGTCTTCGGAAACGCTGAGAAATCGATTGATTGTGTGTTGAGGTGCTGTTGTGTAAATTTTGTATAATTCATTTGAACTGGACTTCTGGTAAATAAAGGTATTTATTATTATATTTTTGTTATATGTTGATGGTTTCTGGCGTAATTCCTGTAGAAGCGGTTGGATTTGGTGTTTTTCAGGCATTTTTGTCGAAGTCATTTTTTTGTAATAGTCAACTAAATTGTTTTTATGCACAGAATAGTACTGTACCACTATAAGTTTCGACTAGTACGCAGCGTAATTATTAGTTTGCCTGATGATGAAGTGTCGTAGAAACGTACGTTACGTAGTTAGTATATTAAATATTAAACTACGTAGTTGGTAGGTATATTAATATTAAACTACGTAGTTGGTAGGTATATTAATATTCTGTGGGTAAAACCAAAGTTTACTATCTTGTTACATTTTTGTGTTGATTATCGCACTACCATGAAACTGCAAACTTTGTGCTCTCAGGGTCATATTAAATAAAACTGTGATGCAACTGCTTTTTACTACAAACTATTTTGCAACAGATTTGCAGCTGCATTGCAACTCATTTTCCACTATTTTTAAAATCAATTGTAATTGATTTTCAACTAATTTTCATCTGGCTTGCAACTCATTTTCCACCTTTTCGTGAGGTCATCTGCAACTGATTTTCAACTGATATGCTTCGTGTTTCAAATTGCAAAGCAATTACAGATGAATTGCAAATGAGTATAGAAAATCAGTTGAAAATCAGTTTAAAATGAATAGCAAAAGAGATATTTTTACCTGAGCATATATGTTGACATATAAGTACTTCTAAGTATCAGTATACTGATAAAAATTTATATTCATATGGAAGTTTTGCTTCAATTGATAAGTATATAACTACCATTACTATAATATGTCCAAAGCCGAAATGAGCAATATTTATAATTTTTAAGGCACTCACTTTCCATTCGCATACCTCACCTAAGTTTTTTTCTCCGACATGTTTCTATCACTGATTACTTAGACATATAGGTATATTTCAATGCCCACATAGGAATGAAAATTGCAATTATAGTTTACACATCCACATAATTCAGTAGAATATTGTAATAGAGTTATTGAAGAGTTTATATACCTCATTGTCCAATGATTCCGAAGAAGTTTCTCCATGAAAAATAAATCTTTATGCTAGAAGTATTGGACCATGATGGTGGAAGTGGTTGCTGTGGAAATCGACAGATAACTACATAAAAATATTCAAATTTGGCTCTCAATATTCTATAACTTCAACTTGTCAGCTACTATACCTTTCCTCCTGTTCATTTTATATTGACTTCTAGCGGTATCCTCAAATAAGATGAATTCCTCGGCCGCATGATGATTTAAAAATTTAGTTCTGTCATTCGTAAACGTGCACTTAACTGAGTATTAGGTTCCACATAACGATTACTAGTGAGGCCACATATAATTGACAAAAATAATGAATTCACAGTGAATTTTTAAATCCCACAAGTTACCTTTGACGCCCAAAGTGAGATTCAAATTAAGCACTGAGGTATCGATCGTTGCGATTATACAAACGATCTATTGATTGTATCGATTCTATCGATTATCTGCGAGTATCGACTCCCGATACGTTTGAATTGTGGAAATAAACATAGACTCGTGTATTTTTTAACAATTATTTTATGTTGAATAGTATACCAAGTATACCTTCAAGAAATGGGCACGAAAAGAAAACTGAATGAGCAAGGGCCAGGGGCGAAAAAATCACATTGGTCTAAAGGTCTTTTGGCTTCCATGGATGATCCAGAGTTAAAATTGGAAGAGGACGATACAATAGTGGTTATTAAGGATAAATATCCAAAGGTATCATTTTTCTAGTACTCTTTGTTGACTGTGACTTAACTATACCCAGGGATACAGAGCCTACGCTCCTGCCACAAACAATGATCTAGCGACAACAGTTTAGGTTTGCATCAGTGGTACGTGAGCTTCATTTTGAAGCTTCTTTTCGTTTTTAGGCGGAAATTCACCTGTTAATTCTTCCCAAAGAAGATATCTCTGACCTAGGGAAGTTACAGAAAAATCATGCACCGTTGCTTAAAAAGATGTATGCAGTTGGGAGTAAAATCATTGAGAAGAATCCTGATCACGATATCCGGTGTGTATGGTGAAGATATAGCATTGCTCATTGTGTTAAGTTAAGTAATGCCCAAATGAAATGTGCCAAAATTTAGTATCCTTCATTGATCGAAAGAGTACCTACACGCTGCTCATTATTTGTATGCTGCCATGAAACTGAGCTCTCTGAGAAAAAGTGCTGCGAAAATATTAACTTATGACTATCACATATAGCATTACCTATATGGGGTGAAACCATGTATATTGGAAAGGAGGTATGTAAGTATAGGATGGCGGAATTATTGCTGAGTGCCAAGATGTGATGGGAGAGGGGCAAAAGTAGATGGAGTTAAATGAAGGGAGCATAAACGGTGGATGGAGGAAGCATTGATAATGGACTCTTGAAGGCTGAGAGAAGAAGAATACTTGGTGGGAGGGTGAAAATGGGAATTCTAAATAGGAGGGATGGTGGAACACATGAAGAAATAAATGATATGTGGTGTAAAGGGCGAGTTCTGCTTGGTGGCTGGACTAACTAGATGTATTTCATGTTGGTAGTGATGAGATTGGATAGGAACAATCAAAGAACTTAGGTACAATAAATAGTAGAACCATGAACTTACAATGGTTACTTACTTATAGGGTTCTTGAGTAGAACACTGATCACCATAAATGCAAACTTATGATCAATCATTATAATCAGTGCTGTAGTTGGGAAAAAAATTTAGGCGGTACTCACCAAAAATCACTTAAGGAGGTTCCAGATGGACTCGTAGTTTTACAGATTTAAAAAGGTAGTTTAACCGGTACGCTTATAACGAGTTTGGATTTTAGGGGGTACGCCGTACCGGCCCAACTACAGCCCTGATTATAATTATTTTATACATCTCAGTCAGCGGCGTCGGAAGTGGGGGACAGGGGGGCATTCGGCCCCCCCAGAATTTGCCCCGGGCCCTTGAGAAATGAGACTTCATTAAAAAAAAATAAATTTCACTTGTATCCAGCTTGCCTATTCCCTTCTGACGCATATTCTACCACCTTCATATGCACTTTTGGCGGAATTCTAGTATCTACTCCCTCCTATCCCCAAAAAAATGCAGGCCCTTTTCAAGGTTGGCCCCTCCCAGCGATAATAGTTCTGACGCCCCTGATCTCAGTCACAACAACATGCACTAAAGGCTCCTATGAAAATTTTATGTTGAATGTATTTTTTTGTGTTTTATATTTGAATCATTGGGTTCATTAATAAACCTATGTCATGTAAGTATTGTTTAATGTATAATTAAAAGATTTCAGTACAATTTAATTTAAAATATCATTAGTTTACTTTGCTGATTAGTTGCCCTCTTACAAGTGGACGTCAAATACAGAATAATGCTGTTACTATCCCAAAATAAAAAAGTATCTTGTCATGCAGCTTTTACACAACACATATTGCGAGTAACCAGTCTAGGATTGGAGAAGATTCTTGGTTGTTACAGATAAAAGAACTTAGAAATTTTGGTACATATTTCAGAAGTTTTATTAAAACTAGTAAAATTGTATATGAGAAATTCATCATCTGTTTCAGACTATGATAATTTATATAAACCTAACCATTATTATTTATATGTTATGTATCCATAATTATACGTTATATCTTTGCGGATATGCACTGCTTAATTTATTATGTAAGAGAATAGAAAAAATTACAATTATAAGTGTGAATTTACTTCAGGCTGGGATTTCACGCTGTTGCCAGCATGAGTCGACTCCATATGCATGTAATTAGCCAAGATTTCAACTCCAAGTGCCTGAAAACAAAACGTCATTGGAATAGTTTCACATCATCTTATTTTGTTTCTGCTTCATGTAAGTACAAAATGGAGGGACGTACTAAATGATGGTAGACAGGCATTTCATCTGTTTACTGCCATTGATCCAATCTTTTGGCCCTGATAGGTTGTGGGAAAACTGCCAAGGGTGATCTATAGGTCGACTTTACTAACTTCGAGATATTTTCCTTACCTAATGATGTGCATTTGCCTCAGATAATTTATTTAATAATTCTACCATATTACTATGTCTGAAATGTATAATCATCACGTAGGTAATGTACCTATATGAGGTTCATTCACTAAAATTATGTTTCCAAATAATATCTATAAAATCATGTCTTTCCATATGTCATGGAAATTGGTTTTGCAGTCTTCATAAAGTCCACCTTAAAGGGGCCGTGAGAGTGTTAATGTTGCCAATTTTTCCATCATGCCCGATTCCCTAAAAAGTTTATAGAGTAAATCGACTGTGCATTTTTGGTCATTGTCAAACTATGTTTCAGTACCAGTGCCAACAAGTTTTCTGTTCTGTGGTACTGGTGAAGTGTAACATGTCCCCCTTTGGAGTTCTCATTTTTATATTTTTTTTATACTTGCTTTTACCTTTCAATTAAATATTTATTTAATTGAAAGGTAAAAGCAAAGAAATATTTTTTCTAAGCTTTTTTAATTTCTCTGTTATTAAATTCATAGAACGTAAACTTATCTAGAAATCATACATAATGAAATCTGTTATATATGTATTAGTTCAAAATTACCTTACTTAATGAAACCTAAAAATTATCTACATTGCTATCTATTTTTCTAAAAATGTTGTAAATAATATACAGTCAGCCATCGGTGTACAACCTATTTGGCAAATGAGAGTTTGATGTACAGTCGAACATTAGGCAGTGGCGTGAGTGCTGCTGCTCAGCTATATAAGCCTATAACACTCACAATTATCAGTCTGTCAGCAGTGGTTGCAACTGCATTCATTTTCATGGTTGTCATATCTAAATGGAGCTGTAAAACAAAAACCATCAATGACAAAGGAACTTGAATTGAAATCCACCAAAATATTATGAATATTCAACTCACATCCAAATGTACTTACGACCAGACTGTCCGAAATTACTGCCAACATAACAATGATTGACTGTATTTGTCTAATTCTATGTCATATATGGTGCACATATTAGGTATTGTGAAATGCAGACTTTCTGTCTTGTGAAAATTTGTAGTACTCCCTTCATGCTAATTAAAACTTGTGTTAATATTTTACATGCAAACATTTGAACATATTCCAAAACTTGAATTGAATCATAAATAGAGATGGGTCGAATAAGAGATTTCTTGAATTCAAATATTAAACCATGACTCGAATATCTCAAATTTAAAATACCTTGAATACTAGAATTGCAATGGATATACTAAATGTTAATATGAAAATTAATTTATTGCCTTTTGAACTAAAGAGCTACAATTTGATTAAATTCAAAAAATACTTCTGGTTTTAATATGTAAAATATATATGTAATAAAATACATGCATACTTTTTTGACCAATTATGGACTGTTGAATATATTAACTTTTATAAGCCTTAATAAGTAAATAAAAAGTGTAAATACACCATGTTCTGCCCAGTTTGGAATTAATATGATATAGTTCATCAACACTCAAAATATAGCATAACTAGCATAATTAAGCGAGATCTCAAGTATCAAATTCTTTTAGCATAATTATTCAAAGTCTTGAAGATCAAATACTTTCTAGTATTCGTGGGTAGTATTCGCACTTTTCTAATAATAATTGCTAAGAAGACCCAAATGAAGTGTTCACATTTTAAAACTTAAATGAATTTTTCTCTTTCAGCTGTCATAACTGAGCTTGAAACCAATGGATGTATTAAAAGAATGGCTTCTAAAACTGCTGAGAATCTCTTGAATACACCTTTAAAATGTCATAAGTGTTCTTTTGAACCAAAAACGATGCCTCAACTCAAAACACATGTATTGTCCCACATTAAGAGAAAAGAAACAATTTAGTAGCCCTTCTGGGAGTATTGTGCTGATGTCTTATAACTGTATTTCCTTCATGGTTAATATTTTTTCTTAGCTTGGAGTGGGTAGGGTAAGATAACTTTTGGAATTCTTCTTTGGAGATCCTCACCGTGTATTTAAAAAAATATTTCAGATACAAAAAAGAATTATAAATAACCTTCAGTAGTATATATAGAATACCTGCTTTACTTCTTTTTTTGTACTTCGATGATTCCATGCAAATGTTTTTTACCAACGGAAAATAAAGTTACATTTTATTATTTGATAAGCATCAAATTATCATATGCATCTTTTTAGGGTATCAATCTCTGGGCATTTATAATGACACATTCTATATATTATTCACTTCATCAGATCAGCATTTTTTTCTATGTATTTGTACTATCCAAAATGCCTTTTCTTTTCCCCTCCCTTCCTGGTGTACATAGCATTTAGATAGGATAAAAGGATAATGAAATAAAATTATTATATGTGGAATGAATTATGCTGTGTGTAAATCTTAAGCTACTGGACTATGTACATAATGGACTCTAGTATGTATATCAATCTTATCAGTACATTTAAGCTTGGATGGTGCCTTACTTTTGGAGAAATAAATATTTATTATCTATATGAATAAAAATTTAAACTTTCATTCATTCAAAAACCTAAATCTACGAAAGTTCGTCACCGATTGCTTTGAAATTTTGACACAACTTTGCTTTTGAATATGTGCATGTGTTTATATACCAATGTCACACCTGTGGTAGTGAAAACATGCCTTTTTGTAAAACCGCTTTTTTTGACCACAATGGCAGCGCCATCTGTTGAACATAACAGCAGCACACACAATACTTAACATCCGATAGCATTGATGTTTTACAGATGTTCAATATTTTCATTGATTCAATATTTCAATTATATTCAGAATATAAATGGTTTAACATTGTGTCCTGATTGATCAGTTTTCATTTATTTTCATTTTGATTTAATTAAACAGGTCTCATCCAAATCAAATTTGTGCTTTGTTTGCAGTCACAATGACTGCCTACTCTCCTTCATCTCTAATAGAGTTATGGGGGAAATATAAATTGCACATGGCTGAAGATATTTTCCATAGAATATGCGAGGAAAACTCAAATATGGATGAATTTGACAGCAGAAATCATTCATGATCAAATAATGGAAACTTGTAGTAATTGGGTTGGAGAAATCTTCTTCTTGGATGCACCAGGAGGAACTGGTGAAACATTCCTAATTAGATTGATTCGGGCTGCAATTCGATCCCAAAATCACATAGCCATAACTCTTGTGTCATCTGAAATAGCTGCGACGTTGCTACCAGGTGGAAGAACTGCTCTTTCCACTTTTAAATTACCATTGAACATGCATTTCATTGAAAATCCCATGTGCGATATTTACAAAGCAGTATGGGAAAAGTATTGCAGAAATGCAAACTTTTTTCCGAATTACACAAAAAAAATCGCTCAAGGCTCTTGAACGATTATTGTAAGATTTGTGTGGAATCATCAACATCATGGCACATCAGACCATTTGGGAACACATTGATATTGCTTGCAGGAGATTTCAGGCAAACATCACCTCTAAATCCTCAATTGACACCAGCAGACGAAATAAATGCTTGCTTGAAATACTCTACTTTGTGGCGATATGTAAAGACATTGAAATTAACAACAGATATGGATGTTCAGCTGCAAAACAATTGATCAGCTGAGATATTCTCACATTAATTGCTGGAAATTGGGAATGGAGCAGTGCTGGTTGATCTGACCTTAGGACCAATTCCACTTCCTCATAACTTCTACAATTTAACATCAAAAGAACTGGTTGAAAAAGTATTTAATTATAAGAATTTCGATTGGCAACAATTGACAAACTTAACAATATTATTCAGTCTAACATTCAAAGTGCGGTTACAAGTCTGTCATCACTGTTGTGTACGCAGATGAAGCTGTTAATTGTCCAATAGAATTTTTGAATTCACTCAACCTGCCAGGGATGCCACCGCACCTACAGCAATTAAAAATCGGTTTGCCAATTATCATGTCGCAAAATATCAACTAGCCAAAGCTTTGCAACAAACTGTGGCTTGCAGTAATAAAATGAATGAGCAAAATTATAGAAGCAACAATCTTGACAGGACCTTTCAAAGGTGAAGATGTCCTAATTCCTTGCATTCCTATTATTATTATGAATATGCCATTTCAATTCAAGAGATGGCAATTACCAATTTGATTGGCATTTTTAATCACCATCAATGAAGTTCAGGGCCAATTGTTAGAATTGTGCGGTTTAGATCTAGACACGGATTGCTTCTCACATAGACAATTATATGGTGCATGTTCTATACCAGGCAAACCTGACAATCTCTATATCTGCCTAGACATTGGAACAACAAAAAATAGTGTACCCTCAAGCATTGTGAAATTAAACATATTTGAAATGTATGCTCTAACGTATTCTTTCTTCTTTCTTTTCCATTTAAACAGATGTGATGATTACAGAAAATGCCATCTTTTTAGAGGCTCATAATGTTAATGACAATTCTGAAAAAAACAATTCCAATCTTCACTTATAATTACATAAAACATGTTTTTTTGCCGTGATGGTCAACAGGTGTCATCTATGGAGTAGATAATAACATTATTTATAATTATACAAAAGATGTTCTTTTTTGCTGTGATGGACAACAGGTGTCATCTGTAGAGTAGATAATTAAACATGAGATGGTCAAACTATGCTGAAAAAAGACGAATCCATATAAGGCTGGTGACAGGCTTAGAGATGGGTAAATTACCGTAATTTTCAATTGAGGTAATTTACCGCGGATAATTACGGTAATTTTCGTAAATTACCGTAATTTTTCGGTAATTTTAAGTTTTCAGCTGCTAATCCTTATCATAGGACTCAAAACGAAATCAAATAGCAATGAGATACCAATGCCGCCGCTTATATCAAACACATCATGATGTTTATCTATTATAACTCATTAAAAAATTAAAACTAAGTTGGCAGCCACACGCAATTTGCCTCTCTTTTGTCACACTATGAGAAATTTTCGTTCCAAAGACATACCTCTGCGCAATATGCATTTTTTATTTTACTCTGAATTAATTGGAATTAATCATGGACACATTGTAAACAAAATCGTTTTAGCTTCTTAATTTAGAATTTCACCCATTCCATTGATTTCTTGGTGAGGAAGAAGTTTTCTAAAAAAGAACATTTCTGAAAATTACCGTTTATTATGGTAATTTTCAGGGGTGTTGGTAATTTACGAAAAATACCACGGTAATTTACGAAAATTACCGCAGTAATTTACCAAGCTGCCCATCTCTAGACAGGCTTAAGTTTCCTTCGTGTTTCTGTCACCGTATTTGAAGCATACAGTTTAATACATATTACATCGAGTTTATCCAATGCCTATTCAACATGTATTTGAAACAAGGCTTAATACATATTACCTCAAATGTATCCAATACATACTTCAATGCCACAGAAACCTGTGAATGAATGTCATAGCTGGAAATTTTTTGCATGGTTCCTTATGCCATATCTTTCTACAAAAAGGCTTTCCCATAAGCAGGAAGTATTTGTTTAAGAACATACAATATAACTTCTAAGTTCTTAAGAAAAATAACTATATCAATTATAATCAAAGGTAAAAAAACTTGGAAATTCTAAAATTGATGTAGATAATATCAAACACAATTGGGGATCAAGTACAATGCAATTCCAGGGGTATATTTTATTTTAAGACAAGCTGTACCCGGCCACGCGTTGCTGTGGCTCAATCTGGGTAAATGGAAAGCGCACGTTTATAGCATGTTTAATTTAACAATTCTTATGGGTATACAATATTTTTTGTTGTTCCATAGTCTGAGCAGATATAGACATAGTCTGGTTTGCCGACTCTTGAACACGCAACATACACGTAGAACACGCAACAAACTCGCAACAAAATACACATACATGTGAGAAGCAATCCGTGTCTAGATCTAAACCGCATAGTTCTCAAGATTGACCCTGAGCTTTGTTGATGGTGAATGCAAATACCAATCAACTTGGGAATACAATCACTTAAATTGAAATGGCATATCTGTTGGAATCATAGGAATGCGAGGAATGAGGACATCTTTGCCTTTGAAAGTTCATGTCCAGATTGTGGATTCTACCATGTTGCTCATTAATTTATTTACTGAAAGCCGCGTACCGTTGCAAAGCTTTGGCTGGTTGATATTTAGCAACATGATAATTGGCACGCCGATTTTCAATTGCAGTACGTGCGGTGGCATCCCTGGCAGATCGAGTAAATTCAAAAATTCTGTTCGATAACCAATTGCCTCATCTGCTTCCACAACAGTGTCGACGGTCTTGTACATATGTGCCTGCTTCGCTTTGAGTGTTAGACTGAATAATATTGTTAAGTTCGTAGAAGTCTTTGTTCTTGGCCGCAAGAATAGCTCGTTCACTCAGCCAATCGTGATCCTTATAATTGATTTGAATATTGGGAAATACTTTTTCAACCATCTCTTCTTTTGACGTTGCAAAAATTATGAGGCAATGAAATTTTTCCTAAGGTCAGATCAACCGGCACCTTTCCGTTCCCAATTTTCAGCAATTTATGTGAGTATATCTCAGCTGATCGATTGTTTTGCAGCTGCACACGCATATTTGTATTTAATTTTAACGTCTTTACATGTCATCACAAAGTAGAATATTTCAGGCAAGCATTTATTTCATCCGCTAGTGTCAATCGAGGAATTACAGGTAACGTTTGCCTGAAATGTCGTGCAAGCAATATTAATGCGTTCTCAAATGGTCTCAGGATTCCACGGAAATTTTGCAATGATCGATCCAGAGCCTCGAGCGATGCTTTGTGCACCATTGTGCATTCATCCCAAGCAATAAGTTGGCATTTCTGAAATATTTGTCTTATGCCGGATGATTTGGATATGTTGCACGTGATAGTTTCAATGAATTGCACGGACAATGGGATGCACATCCCGTATCCAGTGTTGATATTGTATTCTCAATATTGTACAAACCTTCATGGAGTGAACAAAACAACTAACCAAAGCTTCATGGAAAGTGGATGAATGTTGTGGTAGTGCATGAAGTTATCAATATTGTATCGATACAATATAGATACAATACCGATAGTGTAACGATACTTTCTTTAAAAAAACTAAATAATTTCACCACAATTTTGTATCAATAATGTATAGATTTATCGATACTTTATCAAAATTATATCGCTAAAGCATCAATATTGAATAATAGATTTTAAAGAAACCTTCTCGGAGCGTACTCAACAACTTTCCAAAGTTTCATGGCGATCCGATGAATGGTGTAGTAATGCATAAAGGACAAACACATTATATACATTCAATACAGTATCGATATTGCAATGATACATTCCTTTTAAAAAACTAAATAATTTCACTTCAATTTTGTATCAATAATGTATCGATTTGTCGATACTTTAGCGATATTATATCGATAAAGTATCGATATTGAAATATTGATTTCGTAGTCATTTTTTCGGGAATGTACTCAACAACTTCCCAAAGTTTCATGGCGATCCGATGAATGGTGTAGTAATGCATAAAGGACACACACACACACATTCATTTATAAGACTTAGGTACTCCCCAATCAGTAATTGGTTCACAGGAAGATTGATGAAGAATAAATGATTTCAATTGGCAATTTGAATGAAGTAGGTACAATAATATCTGATTCAAATGCAGCAGGTGGGACAGAACAATCAACAGACCTTTGCATGGTATGGTTTCATCCTTAAAACCTACAGTACTTACATGCCTGAAATTTTAGATGCACCAAAAGATCTCATTGGTAGTATAACAAGGTGTATAACTGCAGAGATACTATTTAATACAATAAACTGCAAAAACTGGCAACATAAGAACCTTAGATGTCTTAAGTGTACTTAAAATGCAAATTCCAACAATACTTTATAAATACTGTAGCCTAAAATGCAACACATTTCAATGAAGAAACATGTCATTCTATATTTTGTGCAAAACTAAAGGATAAAAAACAATATTTCAGATAAAAGTAAAAAAATACCACCAACCGCATAGTTTCTGCAACAAGGTATGTGTATATATTTTGCCACAAGCTTATCCATGGCAAGGGTGATAAAGGAAGCTTAAAAGTCATGGACTTCATAGAGAGCAGAAGGTAACCAAATCTGAGAATGATGACAATAGGCAAATTGTATACAGCGGTATTATTAATACAATTAGTCCACCAAGACCATAATTTGAAGCCTAAATTATTACATAAACAATTTTGATTGCCTCAATATGCATAATAAATAAGTTAAGTTAACATGAAAAGAACTAGGGAGAATGGGTGCAAAAAATTAATATCTATAGTACAGTCATCATCCATGTGAACAATTATAAAGGTCCACTCTTGATCAATGACAGGTCATTGGGCAACTATGAAACAAAGTCTCCATAATCTGCATTTAACAATGAGATCTTAAACCTAAAATGTTGTCATCAAAAAATTATTTGAAAAATTATTATTGCTTTATTTCATCCATTGCAAAACAGTATCTTTTACTTGCCATTTTGAAGACATTCATACCAAAACACAAAACCACCATCACTCAGCTGAATTGTCTTGATATTAGAGAAACCAAAGGTGACTCCCAAAGGACACTCATACCAATATTAATCCACAAAGAGACATTTATTGGCTAATTACTCTCAAGAATAATCTTCTTCATCTCCTTCTTCATTAACTCTTTGCTGCATTGAAGTCATTAGCTGGGCAGCTGCTTGCAACTGGGCCCACTGCTGCTGCTCAGCAGCTGCCTGTTCTTCTCTTGCCTGAGGAGAGGTAGAAACAGAGTTCCATTCTTAATGATTAAACATGTACAGGGGCAAAACAACGGGAGGGGGGGAGTGGCAAGAGGGGCATGTCCCCCTCCCCAGAAATCTGAGGTTGGGACTCATGGACACTGCCAGATTAGTAAAATTATTAGTGCTTTCATCCCTAGCGACTCCAATCGGATTTTAAACGCTTTACAAAATTGGTACTGTCTACACTGAACTCTTGTTAGGACATTCCTTTTCTCAGGTCCACATAACAGTAAATGTGCTTTGAAAGTATCCACCCTTGTAGGTGGAGACACTTATCAAGAGCTCAAGGCAGACTGCAGCTAAAATCCTGAAGAAGACGAAAGCCAACTTATACCAGTCCTCTGTCCCACTGGAGGAACGCCAATGACTCCTTGAGCCTGTTCCGAAACCTCCATGGTTGTACAGACTACCCAAAGTGCACAAAGAAGGATTCCCACTTTAACCTGTCGTCAGTGCCATTGACTCACCCACACACAATCTAGTTAGGTATCTTGCCAAGCAAATATTTTCTGGGAGAATACTTACCTACGTATGAAACTCCGCCCATTTCATCGAGTTGCTCAGAGCACTGAGAGTCTGCGACACCAAGTCTCTCACCACTGAAGGACTGGCGGAAAACATCCCGAAAATGGTGGAGTTCTGCCTAACTCCTACTTTGTGTGAAACGGAACTTTTTACGGGCAACAGAAAGGAGCAATGATGGATTCACCATAACTGCCGTCATGGCCAACCTTTTCAGGAAGAACTCAAGGAAAAGGCCCAGCGGACATATAAAAAACCTCCAAAAATTTTCTTGAGATATGTCGATGACACCTTTGTCATCTGACCGCACGGAAAGTCCAAACTGAGTAATTTCTTACGGCAGTTGAACAACCAAAGCAGCTCCATCAGTTTCACCATGGAGATAGAAGAAAATGGATGGCTACCTTTTCTGGATGTACTTGTCTCCAAGAAACACGATGGAAGACTTGGCCACTCTCTGTACAGAAGCCAACGCACACAGATGGGTACTTGAATGCCAACTCTTACCACCACCCACAGCAGACGAAAGCCACCCATAGCACTCTTTACCAATGAGCTTTCTCAATTTGCAACGGAGATTCTATTCAGAAGGAGAAACACCACCTCATCAGCACCTTCAGGAAAAATGACTTTACTATCAGCAGTATTTTTAAATGGCTGTGAAGCAAGAGAAGAAGCACAAAGAACTTGCTCTAAAAAGGACCATCTGCGAAACAGTGAGAGCGAGAGGAGAAGTAAAACTCCATTTATGCTCTAATTCCCTATGTAGCCGGGATATCAGAAAAAGTTGTGGGAATTCTCGCGAAATAGAGTGACATGTTTTAACTCTGTAACAAAGACAGCCAACTTCCTCTGTAAGGCTGAGGAAAGCGTGCCCATGGAGAACAAAGCGGAATAAACAAAACGAAGTTAAGTGCCATTGTGGAGACTCATCTATTGGCCAAACATCAAGAGCCATGAAATGCAGAACGAAGGAACACCAAAGGGCCACCAAGGATACAGTTCCGCTAATCCATCATTGCCAAATACATATGGGAAGGGACAACGCACAATGTGGACTTCGAAAATGCTAGACTCATCGCCAGAGAGAAGAATTACTGTTCCAAACTCCTACGAGAGGCTATCAAAATAGCCAAAGCATCTACATTCAACAGGGAGGACAGCTACTCACTCTCCAATGCCTGGAAGCAACTTTCACAAACTGACCAATCAGGACAAACCTGGGTAAAACCAAGGCCTATATAAGACGGACAAAAACTTGCATCCAACACTTCAAACCTGAGGACGCCTGCTGCAATGCCGGCAAAACTGTAGTCTCGAAGATGAATTGACAAAGAAGACAACCCGAAAAACTAGCTGCGCCTACTGCAACACTCCGAGGAAGCCTCCATCAACACTCACATGTGTAGTTAGTTCCTGTCACTGTGAGATGATTCCAACAGTAAGATGTGAGTTCACTCAGCATGGTATGATAAAAGTGACAATTACTGAGGTTTGGCTTGCTGATGAAGCAAAGTTTATTTTGTCACTTGGGTAGGTAACACAATGGAAACAAGTTTAAAGCAAGATATGTCCTGTGTTGTTAAAGTTAGAAATTGGACCTAAGCAATAAAAAAACTAACAGTCTTGATCAGTAGCGTACCATGGGGAGTGCGAACCCCCCCGGGGCATCTGCCCCGGGGGGGATGCCAAATTTGAAAAACATCTTTTTTAGTTTAAGAAAAAATAATTTTTTTTCTACCGGGGGCGGCTACCATCTAGTTAGCCCCGGGCGCCAAGTAGCCTTGGTGCACCACTGGCCTCGATACCTTCTGGTATATCAATATTTAATTAAAACCAAAAGGATGAATTATAGCTTTCTTAAATGCCTTACTTTTTATGCAGGTAGTCAGGCAAATTAAGATAAAAAAATAATAAATATTTGAAAGTATATTTTTGAAAAAGAGATCCTCTAGAAAATACAACCGTGAAAATGAAACACAATATATTATTCTTCAAATTGGTTTAAAAAAATATGTTTCTGATCTTGTAAAGAAAGGTGTGTACGGCTTGTGAAGTGTCTATTCTAGAGTCATTATCTTATATCACAAAGAAAACCATCGAAGAAGAATCACATAAACTGCTCGTCTTTCTATGAGACTAAAATAATTTAAAATTTCTGAAGGGGAATTTAACATCCTGTAAAGAAAACATCTAGTTGAATGTTTAAAACAGTGGAATTGGCTGGATCTTCACATACAATGTGTTTGATAACATAAATGTTCACAAACTGTAATTAGAATTGAATTAATCCATTGTAAGAAAATTTGGCTAGCTCATATAAGCAAACTATTGATTGATAAGCTACCATTTTTTAAACTACCTTAATATGAAGAGGTTGGCCAATAGAAGAATTGAGTGGAGGGCTGCATCAAACCAATCCTAGGATTGTTGACCCTTGATGACCAATTTTTACCATTCTCAAAAATAGCCAATAAGTACCACTCCAAAGAAATTTCATAAAATTTGATTTTATGACAAAATTACGACAAGATTAACACCTTTCAATCACCATTAATGAGAAGCAGTATTTAACATTAAAACTAATCCAGAGCTCCTCCACCACTATTTTTTTAGAATTAAAAGAATAGAAACAAAAATAACTCTAAGGCAAAGTATTGATGAAACAATAAACGCCTGCACATTTGACACAATATGGAGTACATGAAGCTAAATAAGGTGCTTCAGGGAGTCAATATATATTGATTCACCTTCGCAAAGAGTTCTTGCTGCTGCCTCAATAATTCTTCTTCTGGAATTCCTAGATTTTCCAACCTTGTGGACTGCATCCGACGCTTAGCAGCAACAGCCTTGCAATCCTTCATAACTGCTTCTGCATCAGCACGATAATCCCCAAATCCTAATCGATCCAGGGCTAAATAAATAATAATGTGAAACAGAGTAACTGTAAATTAAACTTTAATGTAATGAAATCTACCAAACATAACAACAGCAGCATTGCATCACATGCAATTAAAATGCATCCAGCCCAGTGGTTCGTGGTTTGATTTGTTTTCGTCTACATCTCCATGATTCTCTACAAGTCACCAATAACACAGGGGAAGAATATATTAGTCAACATCAAACCACACAACTTTCAGCTCTATTTGAGGCCAGAATTTTTTTTTTCTCATTTGGGTATTTCAATAGTTTACCGCAAGTATTTGTGGCAAATGATTTTAAAAAATCATTATTATAGCATCAATACCCATTCATATGATTATGTGTGAAACTATATCGTTGACATTGTATTTAGGACAAAAATTAAAACTGCAATGAAAAAATTTGCAGTCGGTAGCATTCAAACCTACGTTCCCAGAAGGAATCTGATTTCTAGTCAGACAACCACTCAGCCATTACTGCCCATTGAAGTTCCTCCCTGCCAGGACCATTAGATTAAAAGTCCAATGTGCTATACACTCCACCACAAGGAGACATGAATGTCGTTTTCATATGTGGAGAACAATGTAACCAAAGGATAGGTACTAAGCATTGAGTTCATATAAAAGCTTCTTTAGGAATACTTTTAATTATTTTTGCATAAAGGAAACATTTTAAGGGCATTAATCTTATCTGGCCTGTCACTGTCAGCTTCAGTTCGAAAAGTTTTTCTATAGTCATTTCAGTTTAAAAAGTGAGTGAATTTCAACAGAAATCTGATAATTGAAGTTGGTAATTTTAAATCAGGTTGTTGTAATTTCCCAAAACATTCATTTCCAATGGTAGTTAATATCAATACTTTATCTGGTAGGTTAATTTTTTACTTCATATGGAATCGTTCCAGTAGTGTTATCAGTGGTTTAGCTAACAGGGGTGCTTCAACACCCCCCCTCTGGCCCACTTCATAATGATCGTATACAACAACATACTGATATTACACATAGAAAGTCAATCAGCACAGTCGGTTGCAATCAATTACCCTCATTGTATGGATCACACCCGTTGCTTCCATACTTGAAAATACAGCAGCAAGAAGTATTCCAAGGAATACGTACAAATCAGGGTTAATGAACACAATCATTTAAATTGTTTGAATTGCCAAATTTATTACTACCATTTTTTATGTCTTAGGGATAATTCAGCTTACTAAACAGACGCGCCAACCTTTGGTCTTTTTCCTCTTTCAAAAATAACTCTTTTTTTAAACAATATGCCTTTCTCGTTATGATTGTCCCAAAACTTTGCTCTATTTCCAGCTCATGATATTTCTGTTCATAGGGTATTGCTAACATTTTACCCTGATTTTATTCATGCTTGTTAGAGATAATACCTTATTTTTTGCTCATACGTACAAAAATATAAAAGTATCATTAAGATTTTATTGGTTAAAGACTAGAAATTATTTCATAATCTAAATATGAGATACAATGTTACAAATACCTTGAAGAACATGCTCAGCGTTAATTGTCTTCTTCGACTGCTGATTGCAGATATCATTTGCTTCAGATGATATTAAATGGATGAACTCCGTACAGCAGTTTAATATTAATTCACGCGATTCATTCGCTACGCGAATGTTAGGCAGAATTTCTTTGATCATTTTGTTTATCGAAGCACGAGGTAAAGTCAGCTCCTCATCATCCGCCATGATTTCCGTAAGCTACAATAGGTAAATGAATACTTACGAAAATGTTCACTGCTCTCTAATTATAACAGTACACTATTAACCTGGCAAAATATCACAAATCAGTTCGCAACAGAAGATACGCACACTCTAAACCCTTTCTTTACTTCGTTGTCACCATACGACGAACGGAAGAAATATTCCTCATCCTATTTCTTTTATGTTTATGGTCCAGTTCACAGTTAACCACTATGTAGTTGACACATAACGAACATGCTAATTAAATGTGTCATTTTTCTCGCCACACGAAATAAACACTTCCATGTTTTCGATAACATGAGACTCTCGTATTACGCACGTACGAGAGGTCATGACGCATTTGTTTTGTTTTCTAATGGCGGCAAAATAAAGAAAGCAAATTGATAAACCCGGTAATTTTATACTTTTATTACTACCAAGGAATAAGAGCCAAGGTCTTTCCTCCTTGTGAGGCACGTCACTCTTCATGGGGAGTGAAATACCTTTAGTATTTAGTGCATTAACATTTGGAAGTGGAATTTGTATATTTAGTAAGCAAATCACATTCCACATTGCAATTTTATTCCGATTCAATAAACATGACTGACCAAAGGAGGAGATCTCAAATGATCTCGACCAGGTGTTAGTGTAGCTTCGTACCAACGTTTCAAAAGCTGAGTCCGCCGTCATCTTAAGGATGGTTGTGGCCTTCTAGTGAAATATTGGTTTGAAACTTCACTGCGAGACGATAGGAAACGCGAGAACTTCCTGCAGTCAATACATCGAAAAAACCAAATATTCTTCATTTGATTATTGACCAATAATATTTGGTGATTTATAAAATCCAGTACAATTTCTCAAGGACAAAACATTTGACGTAGACAAATATTGCCTTTTCACGTGAAAAATTTTATTTATTTATGCGATCTTGGGGAATAAACTGTCATTGACAACTTCCATATACCTAAATAAAATTATTACCAGCAGTCCCCATTAGCATATTGATGAGTATATTTTCTCCCAAAAACATGGTGCTAGCCTTCATATACAATAATTACCTTTAAAAGCGAGGAGGAGATCTCATTTCTCAATAAAACATATTGCTATACATAGTATGACATAAGGGGAATACCTCTTGGTAACATCGCATTAACTCGTGTAAGCCACATCCTCGTGTATCCCGCACACCTTCATATGTTTCGCTAGATTCACATGGAAAAAAATATTTCCTTCAAAAAATATAATCTTTTGCCCTTGAACCTGCTACTGTTCGTTTTAACCTGAAATCAACTTCCTCTCTAAAAATCAAAGGTATTGGAATAGGTTAAAAACAACGACTAAGAACTGGGAAAAAATGCGCAATGCAAAAAAATAGGAATTTGAGAAAAAGTGCACGGTTTGCATGGAAATGTCACCAATGAATTTTGAAGGAGGATTGTTTGGGCGAAAGAGACCATAGTTTACATATTAAAAGAAAATGACGAGTTTTTGGATTAGGAATGGTAAGGAAGGACTGGTGAAGTCCGATACGGAGAGTGGAATTTTATGACGACTAAACGAGGAAATGAAACTGATGGTTTTGGGGATGTGGGTATGGAGAAGGACGGAGGAGATACTGTGGGTGACAAAAAAACGACACAGATAAAATATTGGAAATGGTATAAGCGGTGAGAAAGTTGGTCGAAGAAATTAGAAGACAGAGTGCCTGGATAAAATGAATAATATGAGGTGGTGTTTGAAGAAACAACGGGAGAGAGTCAAGAAACAGGGTTATGCTGAGCTGAATTATAAGAAAGAGAGGATGGTCTGCTTTATGGGAATATTAGTAAGTAATTATAAGATTGTTTCATATAAACGTCAACTTTTACCAGATGACAACTAAAAATAGCGGTAAAAATAATGTAATCAAATGTCACACAGAAAATATATTGATACCCTTAATTACTACATTGTTGCTCCATCATTGAAATAAAAGATACTTATAAACGAAGAGAGTTGAGTCATTGAAATCACTTGATAATCAACATATCAAAAAAGATTTTTCCGGAAAAACTATATAAAGCAACCCAGTATGTTCCCATTTCTTCAGTCACCACATTATGACCCCATTTTCGTTAAAAAAAATGAACCAAGAGAACAAATGCGACATTATCTGCGAAAGAAATCACTTGAATGTTGATACGGAAATGAAATGGACATGCAAAGAAGAGGCGGCAATTTTCGTTTTCTCATAATCTCTGCACCATTTTCCAAAACTTTTACCTACATGTCCACCTCCCTCTCCGAGCACTCACAAAACGGC
Organism: Platycnemis pennipes; assembly: GCA_933228895.1. Taxonomy (NCBI): domain Eukaryota; kingdom Metazoa; phylum Arthropoda; class Insecta; order Odonata; family Platycnemididae; genus Platycnemis; species Platycnemis pennipes. Next base: position 57,914,585 of record OW121848.1, read on the forward strand.
TGAGGATGTGAGGCCCTATCAGGAAACAGTGAAGTCATGGCGTAAGTCTCCAAGGTTTCTTCGCGAAGTGGGGGAAAGTAACCTTGCCCTCACATCGAGGCGAGGCGCGGCCAAAACGATGTCGCCGCGAATGCATCCCCGCTATTGCAGCTTTACGTTTTATAAAATTCACATCCGGAAAAAGTTTTACCTCCTTTACGTTAATTCCCTTGTGATATTTTCACAGTACTGCGGAAAATGTATATTGAGGCCTGGCAGATAACTCAACAGCTACATTCAACACTTTGCAGACGAAAAAAAAATTGATTTGTAATACTCTTCCATTCCACTCACATCATGATACCATTGAACATAACCCATCAGAGCAAATGCCAAAAGCGAAAAGAGCTTCAACAAACACCATAAAATTCACGATTATCCTTCGATACATCGTCGTAATGCATATACCTATATGCTCACTTGTGTGCAGTAAGATAGGCTCAAATTTTATATAAACTTTATTCGCTAGAATACTGGACGAAATTTAAGGAAAAGGTGAAGGCACTGAAGGAAAACCATCAATGCACATGAATATGCCGTGCATCAAGTCCTGCGAAAGCGAAGTAGAAAAAGAGTAGAATTGGAATATACGGAGCAGTGTTTACAAACTTGAATGATATATGGTGCAGCCATGTAATAAATCTTTGCCACAGCCCATCCCGCTGTTCAGCCTCTTTGATAACTATGTTTGTCTCCCGTGGCGAACCACGTATCTTGGTAAGGGACGAGCGCATCCTTTCTTCAAGAGAGTCAACTTGGGCCATCCCGATGCTTTCTACCTCGAGATAGCCATACGGACATCGTAAAAAGGTCTTTTTCGGTTCAATATTTTGGCAATATCTCGAAATATCCTTGATCTCGCGAAACCGAATCCAAACGCTGCAATATTTTCCTCGACTTCCAAAAAATATTTCCAATGAAAGGAGGTTCTTTTACAACATCAAATTTTTAGCTACGTGTGTCAGTGTGTGAAAGTTTGTTTTTCGTGGAAAAGTTGTAAGGAATCCCGAAGTACTTCAAGTCCTCCAAAAGCCAAGAATGGATTATTGCGACATCCCACCCGTCAAGGAGCTGTTTTATTTCTTCAACCTCGTGTTTGCGGTATGTAAATACAAGCTGAGCGAAAACTACACTATAGCTTTGCTTAATCAATTATTACAGCCTCAATTTTTTCAAGGCAAGAACTGCATTTTCCACTCTGAAATTCGCTGAAGGCCTTAAAATGACTAATACGAGAAATAAAATTGTAGATAATTATTTTGTCGTATGAAGGACATTTTAAAAATCAGCAGCGTTGAGATCAGCATAAGACATAACATGAACACTCTTTCACTGTACCTATGGAAACTTAAGCGTTAGTCTTCAATTACATTATAGAAAATATTTTAAAACAGCAAATCCTCAGAGGCACCACCGCTCGACATTAAAGCGAATAATAAGCAGCATAAACTTAAACTTTTCTCGATTCCATAAACTCAGAATGGTACAAATAACCCACTTCCTAATCTCTAAACTGCATTTTTTGTTAATTCCAACTTTTCCTGAAATTAGAAATATTATAACAGGGTACGTAGATAAAATCTTTTAGACATTGAGTTCACGTCTTTTCATTGCTAATAGTTTTCGATTGCTTCTTTTTTCAAAGATGAGGATTTTTTAACAGTAAAGATATTTTCCCGTGTATCTATCCAAATGAATGGTCATTTACCCATTTTCTACTTAACATAACTGCTTTATTAGCAAGCCTGTAACGCTTAGAATATGAATAGGCTGGCGAAACTGCAAAAAAAAACATTTACAGCCTTCCGTGCCATACCACGAGAAACAGTGAAAGCCGAATTCATCATTTCCTTTAAATCATGAACCACTTCTTACTTAGAAAGTGCCGAAGTTTTCTGTATTGGATTGTATGGAATTTGATTATCAATTTAAAAAGTTATTTTTTCTAAAATGCACATTTGAACCCTAAATTTGTAGCATAAATGGCTGAAATGATTTGAGTATATCTAGATTGCTCATTCATAGCCGTATGAACGACGAAGACAGGTTTCAAGACCGTTTTGCGCGAAGCAATTTTGCAGGACTTGTCGAAGCAGCGTTAAATCGTGAAAATTACATGTATGAATACGTGTAAATTGAACATAGGCTCTGTTCTGCACGGTGAATTGAACCTAGTGAAATGCGTTCATATGCAAGACAATGCATTCTCTCGACAAGGTGATTTGGGTAGAAATCCGGCTGCATTCAACAATGTTGCGAACCACTAGATGGGTCCAGGCAAATCAAGGTTGGACTCAAGTTTTCAAGCTATCTAAGGTACAAAGTGAAAAATAACATGGAAAGTATATGGCCTACATAAAATTATTGCCGCATAAACTATCCTATGAAATCAATATTGCCGCCGAGAGATAAATTTTTTTTACAATAAACCTAATCACTCATGGTACTACGCAGGTCTTTCGCTTGATCGAGGGACACGTCGCTTTTGTGAGCAATCTCAAACAAGAGCGTTAAAATGAATTTTCTCGAATATTGAGCATTTATTAACATTCTTAAATACAGGAGAAAATACTCGCTGAAAGGCTCAAGTGAACGTTCTATTTCTAATTCCATTAATCATCACAAAAATCACATCATTAAAATGACGCAACATACGTCGCATACGTCTGCGACGTCATGCGACGCATGACGCTTCGCCATCGATGAGTTGCGCGTCTTCCTCAGAGGATTCTTTGCCCAAAGAAATTATTCATTGTAACTTTTTTTCTCATATTTAAAGGTCCGTCAGCAGCTATATTATTTATTCAATGCTAATTTTCCAAATAATTTGATATTTGAAGATGCCATTGGCGCTCTAGTGGAACGGATAAACCACATACATGTTGGCAATTTGTGACTCCAATACGTTGTGGGCAATGTTCAACTAGTGAACATGGGATTTCTTAATTTTATGACAGGAATTAAATTCAGGCCTACATCGTGAGTTGACTTTAAATCCGGAAAGCTATTGATTTTTTTAAAAGCCACATTAAATTTAATGGTTTCGGCTGCGTGGGGCCGCCAAATTAGGTATTTCTATGTTATATTTCTATATTATATTCTACATATGATATCTGTCGTGGAGTGGTGATTAATTTATGAACCATTGAACATCACACTTTTTCGGTTATTACATTTAGCAGGTGATAAGCAGAGGAAAGGAAATCGAACAGAAGGAATAAGAACAATAAACGAAGAATAATCCCCAAAGGCACATTAGGGGAAACGGGCGTAGTGAAAGAGGATAAATGGGAGACTGGTAGTTTAGTAGCTTTTAAAGAGATATCAACAAAATTTATTTGACGCTGTGTCAAATGACAATGTTTGTCTCTATTAAACACTACACTTAGCACGAAAGCATCTTATGTCTTTTGCATAGGTGTCTCTAGAAGTGTCTTAAGGGAGGGGTCACCACCGAAGAGTATGGGGGGTATGAAATACCCCCCATGTAATCGGGGGGTCCGGCAATTTTTAAAACTATACATTCTTTTACCAATGGACAATACATTTTTTTACCAATTTACAAATGGGGGATTACAACCCCCAAAACCCCCCTGGATACGCCTATGGCCTTCTGGAGCTAAAATAGAATCAATAGAGGGGCGATCACTTAGTAGCCAATTGAACGGCAAATTTTCATCTGCCAGCAGATTTTGGAGCTTTCTGCGGTATCTTTAGTTTTCTCAAGTTGTTAGGCGACAGAAATCTTACAGTAGGTATGGGTAAATAGTTTTTGATAGTCAAATTTAACCTTTTAGAGATTAATTTGCTCTATTCCTTTCCATAGGGATGAGATGAAGGGAAGTGCCGATGCAATGGGAAAAGTCAGGGTTATATTTCCTCATATACAGATTGAATCTGTATTAGGGGTGCTCTCGCGCCAATGTTATATTCCCTGAGAAGCAAAATAATAATTTTTATGGAATCATAATTTTATAAAATGAAGACACGATTAAATTTCTGCAAGAAAATCAAAGCGTTAAACTCCCCATACCATTTGAATAACTTTCGTTTGATTGGTTAAGAATATTTCTCTACCCTATTGAAAAGCGAATGTATTTCACCACCTGCATATCTGTATGATCAATAATATTGGAGAATGTACCAGGGATACATCGATTTTATGTTCTTATTCGAGTTGGAACATAACCCCTCAATTTTTATCAAAATGTGTCCTCGCCGGCTCAAGTAAAGGCTATATATATGTATAACATTCCCTAAAATGTACTTTTAAGATCCAAATTACATTTTTTGTGCGTTAAGACATATTTTCAAGAAGACTAGCTATTTGATATATATTTCAGGCTTCGGGATCCATCTTGATTATCGCTGGCTCTGTGGTAACATCACGTCTATCGTCTTCGGCAGCCTCTTCATTTTTACCACTGGCTGTTTTGGCGCCACCCGCATTCATCATTGCACTAGGCGTCGTTTCCCTCTGCTGTGTGCTGTTGGCCCTGCCTTTGTGTAAGCAGAGCGAAGAGTCGAAACCACCGGGAAGTCAGAGATGGAGCAAAAACATCGAATTTACTCCGGGAAGAAGAGGGAGAGTGGCTGTGGTAAGAAATCTTCCCGCTATTATTTCTGTTCCATCCAAAGTTTGTCTGGTGAGAGTAGAGCTACCCAAGTTCAGAACACAACAGCAAGTGAAATGCACATATCTGGGTAGGCAGTCCTGATTATTTCCTTATACCTCCTGTGATTTCCCAGAATGAACTGGTACCATGAAAATCATTCATCTTGGTTTCTCCAAAGACGCCTCTCCTAGGTTTGAAGTCAAGGCCAGGAACCTGATTCAAACCCAGGAATTTCTTAGGGGTAGGTAAAAACAGAAATAAAAAATACGCGAAAAAAACTCGAAAGACTTCAAACAGATGTCTCAATATTTGTTCACGGAAGTTTTCAAGCCAACATTTACTGTTATCGTTTCTAGTTAATCGATTTATTTCAACTGCCAGCCGCATCCATTGTACTGCCGTCAATTGTAGTTTTTTTCCAAAATATGAATAATGATATTCAAGGATTCAAGGGGGAATCGGGTTTATACCGTAGCTAGAGTAATAGGTTCCTATCCCGAGAGCCGGGTTCGAATTACGGCCGTGTTAGATTTTTCTTGAACATACCGGTCCCTGCATGACTGCCGTGTGGATAGAACACAGATATAGGGGCAAAACTGCAACAACACTGATCCTAAAATGATGCAAATGACCTTCGCTATCAGTCACCGTCCTAGAATAGTCAAGCGCATTGGCTACGTACTTACCTAAGGAGAGACGATAGCACTAAAGTAAAGGGAAAAATTATTGATTCATATTCACACGTTACTCGGGTGCATATTGAAAATTCGTCGTTACTTTCGCGATCACACCCCACAATTTTGGCAGCGCATTTAATTTGTTCCTTCATTAGGGTGCAACCGATATGTGACCTCAAGAAGAAAGATGAGATTGTTACCAAAAACTCTTCCATCGTGTTGTGCATGAGCTGGGGTTCATGAGAAAGTCATGTGATTTTTTTTTTAGTGAGCGCAGTAAAAATCTACTCAGATCTGTCGCCTAATCCTTGAAATTGGTCTAATCCAACGATTGAATACATGTATGCGGTATTATGATTAGTAAACTCATCTAATTAACAATAATTCTGTAATTGAAAGTGCTCATTGCGAAATTAAACTAATGTTTCAAGATAATAGATTATTACTGCGAGGAGCGTAGCTGAGTGGATGCAAATAAAATTGAGCCACTGAGTAGGATTGAAGCCGAAAAAGGGCGGAACAAATATAAAGAAACTGAGACCAAACAAATATCCAGAGTTCGGAACCCTAACATATGGGCTAAGCTTTGTACTCGATGTAATCTCCACCGATATCACATAAGAGAACAATATTTCCTTGAAATTTCTTTCTCACTTAAATTTTGCGTCGAAAATTTTGAATGGGGTGACACGATAGCCCGCTTAGATGATAACACACCTACAAAGAGTATGTTGATTAGACGAAACCAGAGATAATTTCGTGTTTTCCAATCAATTACCAAGTATAAGAAAATACGTATGCAAGACCCTGAGAACACATGCACCAATGAGGACTACAACAATATTTGTTACAGCGGATACATTAACTGAATAAAAAGAATAAATGTCATAGTCCGCTACATGCCTTGGGATGTGCAGTTGAGTTATCAGAGAGAAAAAGGCCCATTTGTTTTTTCCACAGAGTAAGGAAGAGAAATCCTTAGAAGCGTCCGTTGGGACTCAAACGAAGCCTCCAAGGGTTTTCTTTACAAAATGAGTACATTTTTGTGTTCATGGAATCCTGTCGACGATATGAGATTTCAGGTGTTCTGACCTTGAGGTGAATCTTCTCACTCTGACTGTAAACAAAAGCCGAAAGTGACTTAACGAGGTAAGTCACAACTGCAGGGTTTGGAGTTAATTAATTTAGCATCCACTGAAAAGACATTCCAAAATATCACGTCAAAAAAAGGCAAGAAAGCCTTTACACAAGCTGCTAACCTTAAAAAAAACTGCTTTCAGACCTCTATGGTTATTTTATAAACGCGATTGTTGGATAATAATAATTCTTCCTTCAAACTGAATCCTTTGATTGGGCAATAATTTTACTATTTCTATTCATTCTAACCTAAAAGCTTAAGAATGCAGTAGTTGGTGCAGCTAAAGAAGAAATCTTAGCAAAATGAAACGGCAACTGCATCAATACTGTCACCGGAACATACTGACCACAAAATGGGACAGAAAAAAAACGCGAGTCGAAAGGTGACTACTCCAAACCCTCCTGGCGCATCTGCAACCCAAGTGACATTAACTGGGGATATGTTGGAAGGGGTTGATAAAATGCTTATTGGAAGGGGTTGCTTTAGTAAAACAGCTTACCTACTTCCTTGCTTGCAGACCCACCCATATCAGGTACTCTACGGAATTCCATCCTCTGGAAACAACAAACAAGTTTTCAGGTAAATTCGAAAATTATTATCGAAAGATAGGTAATCGCGAAATTCATCAACAGCAGCTACCAAGGACAGTGTGGCAGAGGAAAAGCACCACAGGAGTTGGCAACGATATTCTCTGAAATTTGAGAAACTCCTAAAAGGAGCGCAGGAAGTCCTGAGGGCGAACTAATCCGTCAATTTACATATTCCCATGAGACACATGATTTAGACTAAAATTCTAAGGTGACAAAAAAACTTAAATAAAAATCTGTGCAATTGCACAACATGCTATTTAAGGAGCTTGATGGTGTCACTCAATCAAAAATTGTACAAGTTTGATCCATTGTGATTACTGCGTCTGGAAAGAATAATTCACAAGTCTTTCAGAAGGTTTTCGTCATCAAGAACATCCTTTTTTCTCGTAAACATATTTACACTATTTAATGCTGATCAGATTTGATATGAATATTTATAAAAGGTATGCATTACTGCAGTCTAAATAAATAAACAAGACATGAGACACTGGCGCAAAGGGATGGTGAAGTAGACACTCCACTATGTTTGAATGTGGTTTGATCCACTCCCTATTTTTTAATTTCTGATGAATTTCTTGGAGATGTAAAAGTGATTTAAATTTGCCTCACATATATCACCTCATGAATCAAACTCGGGACTCACTTTACGAAAGGTTATAAATTAATGAAAATCATAACAAAATATGTGTCATAGCATGGTCATTCCATTTTAAATCGACAAATTTTTCATAATTATATATCATCCATCACCATCTCAGATTACCACGAAAATTAGTGTAAAGATAGTAATCTTTCCTAGACAAAAGCCATTCCCAATTTTATTATTATTAACACTCACTACATTACATAGGGCATTACGCCTGGTGGTATTGCAGAAAAAAAATCGTTTAAAGTGGTGGGTCATTCCATTTTAAATCAACAAATGGGCGTTATTCACTATTATATACTTAAACGAAAAGTTATGTTTAGATAGTGTCAATCTTTCGCAGCCAGAAGGCATTCCCGATTTTAGCAGGAAATAAGGTCGCCTCTGCAATATAGGCAAACAAGCATTCCGTGAACGCCTGAAAAACGTCTTTTCGCGCTGATTCTTTACAAGCTGCAGCAGACTGACCAGATGACAAAGATGTCGTTAACGTAGCGGCTGCAAAACAATTGTCGGTCGGAAGGTACAAGATGCCAGGGCATCTTCTTTGGAGGGCTCCAAAGTTGGCTTAACGGGTGAGAGTGGACTACCGTAACTTCAACCGTGACGATAGGCTTTAACTCTGCGCCGCATGGAAGAGAATCATTCGTCCGCCACCCGATGGAAAACCCCTCCAAAACAACCGGGAACCAGACGGAGTCATCACATTTTGACGCAAGTGGGGAAAACGGGGATACCAGAACAACTCCAGATAAGGCTGAGATCGGAAAGGGGGGGGGGGCATGTCTTCCCAATAAATAGCCAAGATGCAACATCCTCTTCGGTATTTTACCCTGATCATGCGGCCTGCAATTGACGCGAAAGCTCGGAAAACAAAGCTCCATACGCGGGGGGTCCCGAAAGAGACAACTGGAAACTCGAGTGGCCTTTTCTCAGTGAGGGATGCTCACATTCCATATTTCTTAACATATTCATATACTATGTAGTGCATATGAGTGTTGCAGTGAAAAGAACTGGCCCCATTTTTAAATTCTTCCATGGTGTAATTTTAGGCTAAACTTGTGAAAAAATTAATTTTGGAAGTTGCATTTACAGCGATAAAAAAATCATTTATTGTTGTGGAAAGTTCATTTAAAACTACTTTAATAGCAAGTGCACTTCATAAGCTTTCTAATTACACCTTTTATATGTGTATATCACCTCAAGCCAGTGTGCTGCAGCTTATAGAAAAATAGTGTGAAAACAAGTTTTCAGGCATTCACGCATTGCGTGTTTGCCTATATTGTAGAGGCGAATATTTCTTCTGCTAAAATCGGGAATGCCTTCTGGCTAAGAAAGATTGACACTATATAAACACCAATTTTTGTTTAAATCAATGATAGTGAACCTAGGTTTATTTGTTGATTTTAAAATGGAATGTCCCAGCAGTAAAACAAATGTTGCAGGCATACAAGAAAAAGAACAATGGATATTTATTCAGCAATATGAGTCGGTTTATGCTTATACAAACTAGTCTCTTGTAGGAACTATTTTTAGCTACCTAGCAAAAGATGATAATGCAAACGGAAAAAACAATATCCTTCACAAGGCACATGAGGTGGACTGCAATAAAGAAAATTTAATGTAGAGCACTAAATCTGAACAACATTAGCACTTTATGCTGATAATTGTACCTGCAATGAAGTGTAATAACTTCCATACGATAAAACAAATTTTTGAAAAATGAATATCATATATTAATCAATACTCTAGTTATGCCTCTATATTCTCTCAGGGGTAGATTTTAACCTTGGGCTGTACCCAGTCAATATGTCACACTGAAATGAATTCAATCAAATCAGAATATGGACTTATTTTCAAAAATTAACCATATTTGACACAATTTACATCTGCAACTGCTAGTACCCTGATGTGCCATCAAATTTAATACATAATTGCACACAATGCAATACAAGAGGGAATCAAACAATAACTATCACAGGTTACAAGTTCAATATGTTTGCTTCAGCCAAGAGGTCAATTAATTTCCTGATTGTGGGTTCAATTAGACCAGCTTTTCTTATTTTGATAATCATCTAGAATATTAGTCATATGGGTGATTGCATGAGGATTAGAGTGATTATAAAATTCAATTCAGACACATGTTTACAGTGATATGGGCAAAATATTTTTTTTTACTTACCATTTGTATTCCATCCACAGTATGCAGTCATCTTTTGTGCAGTAGCATTTACTGAGCTGGTCACAGGGTCAGTATCCTTGTCCACAAGAAAGCATTATAACAGATCACTCAGAGAAGCCATGGAAGACTCTTTATATCTCTACCCGGATGACAGTGATGCTAGGAAGGAGTGGGACAGGATGCAGCAAAAGGTTAGTTGAATATATATTTTCAGAACTATCTGTACCCAGCCACGTATTGCTGTGACTGGTTGTCTGTTTAAATGGAAAGAAAGAAGAGAGAAAGCACACATTTCTTATATGTTTCAGTTCACAATGCTTGAGGGCATAAAATATTTTTGTTGTTCCATTGTGTGCAAATATAGAGATTGACTGGTTTGCCGACTCTAGAACACGCAACATATAACTGCCCATGTGAGAAGCAATCCATGTCTAGATCTAAACCACACAATTTTAATGATTGGCCCTGAGCTTTGTTGATGGTGATCGCAAATTGCAGCCTCTTAAATTGAAATGGCATAACCATTGGAATCATAGGAATGAGGACATCTTCACCTATGTAAGGTCCTGTCAAGATTGTTGCTCATTATTTTTTTTACCGCAAGCCACAAGCAGTTGCAAATCTTTGGCTGGTTGATATTTCACTGCATGATAATTGTCAGGCTGATTTTTATGATTCATACCTACATTAAGATTTGAGATACTATATTGTTTTCCAATATTCTAGGTAACTTCTGAAAATCAAAGAGGCACAATAAAAAGTGAAATTTTATGCGTGACCCCAGATCATAAAAATTAAGGAAAAAAAGTCATAGCTAAGTTATCCAGGATTGGAATCCTGACAGCACATTATTTCTCCTATTCTCATTCCATGCAGTTGCAATGCTGTGGAGTTTTTAATCCTGGAGAATGGCTGGGGCACCCCCGAATGGCACATCTTCCACCATCATGCTGTGAAGTTGAACATTTCCCTTCAACACCATTGCCTCATGCACTGCCACCTACCAACTCATCATCAGCTGCCAAAAACACTCCTTCGTCACACTCCCTACAACCTGCCTGCTCTTTTCTCTGGGGCCATGATGTATTTCACTCTGGCTGCTTCCGAAAGATAAGAAAGGTTGTGGATTCTTCCACTGTCACCATTGGAGGAGTTTCAGTGGCCATGGCTGTTATCAAGGTAAATACAAAAGATGAACTGAGGTTTAAAAAACAGAAATTACTAGTTAATTCATCCAGATATAAAAATAATACATGCAACATGTTTTACAATATCCTTAAGTGAGAACAAGATGGAATGTTGCAGAAAGGGTCTCTGCCTTGGGAAACTTGCATGCTAAACAAGTACCATTTCAAACTGCACGATAGGCAATAATGAACCCCATTGTCTCCAAATATATATAATGTAACAGTACACTAGAATTTTACTACTGCAATCTTTAAATGTCATTAGATCTGACTTTGCATGCATTGAAAATGACTGCTTACTTTCCTGACCCAGTGGCATATGAACAGTGGCATTCTAAAGTATAGGTTTCTGAAAGTTATTGAACAAATTCACTGCAGAGAAAGTCACTACACTTCTTCAGAGAGGCTAACACATCTTCTGCATGTATGAGGTAAAAAATACTGACCCTAATAGTAGAATAAACACACATGCCAATCAGATAAATCAGCATTCATATACTGATATTGCAAAAGAAGTTTAAAATTCCTATTCGTTCTTAAATTATTCCCTCAAAGTGACTTTTATGTTCATTTAGCATGCATCAAGTTAAGTACCATACAGGCATGTAGCCAGGGGGGAGGGGCTTAAGCACCCCAGAAATTTTTTCCCAATAATTTTGTTGTTCAGATTTTAACTGGACATGAAAATCCAGATTACACTGCATATAATTCAAGTGGTACATGTCTTGAAACGTGATCACTAGTTTGATATGTGTGGTTAATAATTGTTCTTTTCAATCTACGTACGTAAATGTATGTGTTAAACTTCTGTTCTGGGGCCAGTCAAATTAACTGCTTCATAACAAGGTAAGCAGTGAACTTTATTAGTGAGAAGAGATAGGAATGGGCACTGTTAAAGTAAATACCAAGGACTGAAAATTAAGAGAAGAGATTTGTAACATGTCGGCATCGATGAGCAAAGCTGATTTGCTTCCAGTTACGCTACATTAGACTTAGCCCCCTCCCCCTGAAGCACATTTCTGGCTATGTGCCTGGTACCATACTATAATTGACTGGATTTAAGGCAGAAAATAATGACCTATTTTTCGGAAAGCAAACCTAGGGGAATTAACAGTAGGTTCAGAATAATTATCAAAGAGATCAAATTTATTCAACAAAGACATGTGTTTCAGGTACACAACACTACCAGGGAGGAGAGGATAATGAAAACAATTTTAGTATTAATCTTTCTTTTTTTCTAATTTCAGATTGGACTGGCATCACTTGGTCTACTAATGGCTCGTCTTGCTATTAGAAGGTACAGGAGAGTGTGATTACTGTATATATCTATATACTGCGTATGTCAAAGGAAAGCAAACAAAAATCAGAAATACCAGTGAAAATGAAAAATATTGTGGTTAACATAAAGAGGACATATTAGAATCAAAATCATCAGAATAAGTTAAAAATGATGTTTTGTAAGTGGCATTTAGATGGTAGAACACTGCTGAGTTATAATCCTTGTTGATTCGTCTATAAGCTGTAGTCTTGTTAAACAGTTACACAAGTTATATTACCACAGTGACATCTTTCAAAATTACAATGAGAGGAGAGGATAGTATGATTATTCTCCATGTGGTTTGTAAAACTGGTTTCCACATTGTGAAAATCCATGTTTATCTGAATAACACAACCAATGTAAATTTGTTTCACAGAGGTTTTTATTATTTGCCACCAGTTACAACACTCAGGAGTAGGCACCTGCTGATGATGCCCGAGGGTTGAAACTGATAACATGAAATAAAAATTCCTGCTAAAAATGTTTACATTGGTTACATTTTTCAGATAAACCATTTCCAAGTTCTTCAGTCATAATAATATATTATTTAAGAAAGTGAATTCTGCTTGTATTTGGTTACCAGCCAGGATTGTTTAAAACCAATATGTATTCCTGGTATGCCACCTCCATAACTTTACGACTACCCCCAAACAAGCATTTTTCATGTTGGAAGATAACTACCTAGGCAGAGAATCACTTGAGAAAATAGTACCACCCCTTCATCTGCTACTGAAATTTCAATTTTCTATTGTGTGCTTGGCTCAGAAAAAAATGTAAAGAAATTTCTGCAAATAATCAACCCTAAGTTCCAGTACTCAGAATTTGAAATGATGAAACCCTAGCCCTTTGAGCCATTCAACTTCTTCTGTCCTTTCCATACATTCTATTTTTCTCATTTATACTTATGAATAAAACCATCCAAAAAAAAGGTAATCATCAGAAGATAATTTAAGAGGATCCACAGCTGATTTTGACCTGATAACTACCCTTCATGGTCTCTTGAGGAAAAGCCGTAAATGCTTTAAGTGAAAGAGACATCCTCATCCTACTAAAGAGAAGATTTGGCCAACAGTATACTGCTCAAAGATTACTTGGAATGGAGTAGGATTTGATTTGGAGAAGTACTATAGGGCAGCCATCCCTAACCTTGTGGTTCACAGCTAATTTATTTATTTATGGGTTAACCCATTTACCATGATCTTACACAAAACTTCCACAGATAATAGAAAATAATAAACACATATAAAATAAGCCCATTAAAATTATTCTATACAGGATTACACGAATGATGTATAATACATGTAGGCACATACAATAAAGTAACATCTAAAACATGAACATGTTCTGGTAATACAGTTGAGTTCAACTTTGCCACAAGTAACTTTTAAATTTAGATAAAGACATAGAGAAATCAATACTTGGACCTAGTTTAGTAAAATTCCTCATCATTCTAGATAGGGGGGAGTTGAAGGCATAATTTGTTCTATGGTAATTAACAACAAATGGGTGAGAATTTCTAGAACTATGATGGGGTACATTACAATTCACTAATGAAAGGTGATAGGAACAATCTATGTAGGAATTAATAATCTTGTAGAGGAATAGGGCATTGTTGGAAGATCGTCTGTTGCATAAGGGTTTTAGGTTTACAAGGGATAGAAGATGTGAAGTGTTGTAATCAGACTGTGAAATTCCTAATTTGTAATTAATAAATTTGAGAAATTTATTTTGGACACGTTCAAGCCAGATTGAGTCAATATTATAATAAGGTGACCTGTTAACGACAAAGTATTCTAATTTGGAGTGTACTAGAGCTATATATATATAGTCCTTAAAGCATGAACATTGTTAAATTTTTGACAGATTCTCTTGATGAATCCTAGATTCTTTAAGGCATCACAGACAGTTCAGTCTAGGTGCACCTTAAATGAGAGCTGGCTCCCAAACCAAACTCCTAAATCACAAACTGCAGTCGGTCTAGCTAGTACAGTGGATTTAATGGTGTACTCATGAAAGTAGGAAGTGCATGAACGATGAAAAGTCATTACACTACATTTGGGAACATTGAATGATATATCATTTGCATCAGCCCATTGCACTAGTTGGCCAATTTTTTCTGTAACACAAGAGAATCCTGCAGAGAAGCAATATGCTTATAAATCTTTAAGTCATCAGCAAAAAGCAAGAAGTTGATATCATTGAATATATTATAAACATCATTTATAAAAAGACAGAATAATAAAGGACCAAGATGACTACCCTGAGGTACACCAGATAGGCAGGGAAACGGTTCAGAAAAATCATGATTAACACGGACAATCAGATATCTTGACTTTAGTTAGCTCTCAAACCAACTTAAAAGCTTGCCATGAATACCCAAGGAATTCAATTTTGATATAAGTAACTTGTGGTTGACTCGATCGAAGGCCTTACTGGTGTCAGTGTATATTACAACAGTTTGATAATTAGACTCCAAACCACTAATTATAAAATCTTGCAGCACCAAAAGATTAGTTGAGGTAGATCGACCACGCATAAATCCATGCTGCTGTGGGGCTACAATATGTTTATAATAAAGAGTAATTCGAGAAACCAGAATTTTCTCCATGATTTTAGGTACACAGGACTAGGCCAGGGTTACTACAGGCCGGTAATTATTAATCTCAGCTTTATCACCAGTCTTGAAAATTAATGTAATATAACTTAATTTCCAGTAAGAGGGGAAAAGCCCATTATCTAAGGAATGGTTGAAGAGCAAGGTGAGTGGGAATGTAAGTGATTGTGAACAATTCTTAAGATCTATTGGTGGAATGACATCTGGCCCTGATGATTTATTGACATCCAAATTTTTTAGCACATTCAAGACTTCTGAGGAAGTAATTTTAAGAGATCCCATATTAATTGATTGAGTGTGGCTAGGAACAGAGCTGATGTTACTGAGGGTAGTGTAGACTTTGGAAAAGTAGTCAGCGAAGATGACTTTGGGTCAGATGAGTAAATATCGCCATGGTGCATTTGTTTAGGTAATTGGTCTGAACCAGACAAGGTTTTGACATATTTCCAATAATACTTCATATTACAATTTATAGAGTCCTCAATCATAATATGTAATATGATCCTGATGGCACTTCGTAATAAGATTTTTACACTGAGATTGTAGACCAGAGTAATATAAATAGTCTATCCTAGAATGTGACAATTTGCAGATTTTATTGGCTTTCTTTTTAGCAATAATCTTTTCCCTCAGTTCTTTAGTAAACCAGGGTGGAAATCTATTTTTACTTTTTTTAATGCTAGTTAGAGGCACAAACTGATTAACTGCACTGTTTAAAATTGAGTAAAACTCCATCACAGCATTATCAACCGACATTGACAATAAAGGTAACCAGTTAACAGCAAAGAAATAGTCATTGAGGAGAACATAGTCGGCCTTCCTAAAGTTAAAGTATGAAATGTCACAAGAATCAGGTACAACGTTAGAATCAACAGTAAAAGTACATTGCAATGGTGGATGATGAGCATCAGCATTGATTAGTGGATCATCACATTCAATAGAAAAATCACTCATGTTAGAAAGACAAAGATCCAAAATGCATCCATTTACATTCATCACAGAATTGTGTTGAGATAAACCCAAAAAAATGAAGTGATTCATGCACAAATTTCCCAGTGGATGAATACCAATCTGGGAAGTTACCTGAATTATTTGAAGGTAAGATGTTGTCTGGGAGATTATAATCGCCGAATACAAATACAAAGGAATCTGGATATTGTTGTAAGTATCTATCTATTTACTCAAAATGTTCCTCATAGTTTACTAAAGGTGATGCCGGTGGGAAATAAACACAACCAAGAATAAGTTTTTTGTGCGATAGAGGTAACATCACAAAAATGTGTTCAATGTTGTCACTACTAGAAGGCAGGGTATAAGCAGGCAGTCCAAGTTTCACTGCAATCATAACACCACCCCCACGAGTTTGTCACAATTTGCAGAGGATCTATCTTTCCTAAATATATCATATTCTGCAAATCCTAACTCAAGAGTCATGGATATGAGGAACAAGCCAAGTTTCAGTTAAAAAGACCAGGTCCGTATTCAGAAGAGGAACATTCAGTCGCAAATCATCAAGTTTGGTCTGGAGACCTCTCACATTTTGATAGAAGGTGTGAAGGGTTTTATTGAAATTACTTCTTTGGTAGATTGTTTTTTGAAACAATTTGAGGGTAACCTTTTATATACTTGATCATAAGATCTAGTTCACCAGCTTCAGTTCTACGACTTAATTGGGATCGAAGATTTTCCAAGTACCTCCTTTCAGCTAAAGTACGATCACGGGTCATAGACACTTTGAAAAATATAGAACCATTGTTAAATACCGAATTGTTGTTTCTCTTCAACTCATAAATTGTAACAACCTTTCGACCTCCCTTTTTGAACCTAAAATTAGTTTCATAGGCCATGGTTTTCCTTGTTGCTTCCGACCAAGATGAAAACTTTTAGGAGAAGTTGAACCAGTTAACTCCGGAAATGGGGTGAGAAAGCTTTGGTTGCGAAGTTTTTATCAGAGTTGACACAATCCTGCTGAACAGCTTCATCACTTTCAGACACACCAAAAATGACGAGATTCTTGGCACACCTATTATGCTCATTGACCTCTTGCATCAGTTTCCAGGAACTCAGGATTTGCATGAAAAGATGTTTGAGGATCATTCTTCTTCAAAAGATCAATTTCAAGTTCTGCTATCAGAGACTTGAGTTCACCGATAACTACATTGCTGAAATCACAATCTGGATCACGTTTTTGGGATCGACTTGATCTACATAAATTGCAGAACCAATCTAAGTCTTTGTTGCTAACATATAATTTAAAAGTATTGTCTCTGAGCTTAGAACATTTTTTGTGCACGAATCCATCACAGTTGCTACAGATGATATGAAGATTATCAGTATTTACACGATTAGAGCACACAACACAACACTCGTCAGCCATCTTGATATATCGATCAATTTAGACCAATTGAAGAGTCAGCATTTGGGTTTTTTATACAGCTTGCATGCAGCCATTGCTTTTTAATAAAGAGGCCATAGGAACTTCATGAGATGTAATATGTTGTGGTTATGAAATAGCTGAGGGGGATTGTAATCCACATCCATCCCTTCTACTCAGGATAGTAACTTATGAGCTGAGGATGAGATGATTCTAGGATTGTCAGCACCAAAAAAAAGTTCAATGTTCAGGTCCTCTAAGATGATGGTCCAAGAAAAGCAAAGCTACTTCAATTTTATTCTTGCCTACCCTTTTACAGGTAGGATGGAGTAGCAGGAGGAGAGAGGGTATATCTTGCCTCTGCCACTATGTAAAGTGACTAACAAAGTGAGCATATAAATGTCACTGCCAAATGTATCTCCACAGTCAATGCATAATAATTAATGTTACTTATTCAATGAAGTTCTCATAGTATCCCCAAAACAGCAATTAATTCTAAAATTACCTTCAATAGGAATGGTGGGATTGAAGTTGAAGTGCATTTAAGTACAGGTAAGGAATTATTACATGATTTAAGGCATTCTCTCAAGAATCTCCCTTATCATAGCATGTAGTTCCTCATTACAATGAAAACATAATAATCAATGAAAGAATACCTATAGTTAAATGGTAAATTATGATAAGGTCCACAGTGTCTAAGGACAAATTCTATGGATTCAACCACATTATGATGAGTATTGAAAGGCAAATAGTGTACACCTTCTTCTAATTTAACCCTTTGTCACAGTCAATATTCCAGCTTAAAATGTTCCCTACTAAATTTAAACCCCTATAACATGAAACTGCAAAACTTTTGAATTGATGACAAATTAGAAATTTTGTTAGCTATGTACTAGTTATTTTACAAAGGAACATTATTTCAACAATTACTAAACAATTTTTGGTGTGGTAATTTAGTGTTTAGATGACAATGTCACAAGAAAGAGAAGGGCTGAAAAACATTGATGGCAGCCCTCTGAATATAACATATGTAAACTATGAAGATTATACATTCACACGTAAACCATGATGAGAATGATTCTTACCCTGAAAAATTAGCAAGTGAAACTGAAGATCTGAAAAAAATGAGAAGATTTGATGAGATAATAAATTGCAAAACAAGATGACATAAAGGGTAAAAATTTAATGGAATGAATTAGGACAAATCCAATTCTCATTTCACAATTTTCAGCATTTCATTATTACATGAATATACCTCTTAAAATTAGGTCAGAACCAAGAGCTTTTGTGCACTATGAAAGTAAGAGCTCACAAAGTCTGTGGCGCATTATCACTTGGGTACCATGTAGGCTAACATTCCTTGATAAGATGGTAATAAACCAAATGATGTCCTACACTTCCTAAAACTCTGAGATCAAATTATCCCATGCTCAATGCATTAACTAGTAATACTGTCACCTCACAATAATGATTCATTGAAACTCTATCAATGTAGAAAACAGTATATTGGCTTCTTGTACATGAAAAACCTCTAATGTACTACTTACATACCTCTTCACCAATAAAGACCTTGGTAATGAAATAACAGCATATGCTGAAAATTTTCATATAAATGATGTCTTTGTTGCACTTTGGTAGAAAAACATTGATACCAACTTTCAACACTACATGATTACTCCCATGAAATTGTGCTAACCAGTTAAATTAATTGTCATTTAAGAAACACATAGTGGTCATCCATTAATTATATAAGGGATAATATGCTAAGTTGAAAGAGAAGATAATTCATGAATTACTGTCTTTTAAGATAATAAAGGAAATACACATTAGAGTTAGTGAGTAAACAATAACAGTGTAAAATAAATATGACATTTCTAAAGAATGCCTGTTTTATCGATAACAAAAGAGTTCATTGGCAGTGTTATATAATTTAGGAAGGGGAAGCGGGGTCTTATAGGGTACATTAAGGAGGGAGGTTGAAAAAAGTAGAAAATCAGTAATGCATAATATATGGATGGCCCCATACCCCCTGTAGGTGAATAATGATAAAAAGTCACAGATAGTAAAATATGTATAAAATCAACCTTCTACAAGTAAAATTCATAATTTAAAGACTATTGCACCTTACACAAAATCTACAAAGAACTTGTTCTGCTGGAAAACACAATGCAAAGGACAATGATGTACATTCCTACATGGTACTTGATATAGCAAACCCTTCTTAAATTCACACAGAAATGAATTAATGGAGAAATGTCTGGACAGCATTAGGATTGAGGAATATCAACAAACTGGAATCAAAAGTAAGTACAGGAAAAAAGGCAAGGCTATGGATTGTTGTATCAAAATCTCATAACATAGGTACTTTGTACTGATTTGATAATGCTTCAGAGTGACACTAACTAAGGATGGTTTACCAGAAAAAAAACACCTCAAAACCTACACGTGCAAATAAATTTTCATCAAGTACCACCTTAAAACAATAGATAAACCACACTACCACATTCAATTAAATTGAATACCTGAATTATGGTTAAAATTTAATTCTATATAAATGCATATTTTTAAGTGGTACAGACCTAAATTTGAGACAAGAAAATTGAAAAGACAATTAAACTGAATCAAAGTGTAATATTAAACAGTGATATATTGCTTATTTTAAATAAAAGTCCTTTTTAGGACATAAACATATTATATTACAACAATTGACCATATGTTTGCTCTATTAAAATATGGGTAATACTTAAAAGGCAGGATTTAAACCAGCAATATGATATGATTGTTGGCCACATAAAAATCATTTAATAATGAAACATAGGAAAGGAAATAAGCAATTTAACCACTGGCATCCATAAGTGAAACAATGATTATATAAACTAACCCAAAAATCAATCATCCATTATTCTCAAAGAAAGAAATGTGTCCTCTGCAAGCTATGTCAAGATTTATTTTCAATCCAATACAGTCAGACCATTGATTTTCCGGAATGCTTGTTTCCTAGTCAATGACAGATTATTAATTTTTCCTGACGAGCAAAGGTTAGGGTAGTAATCTTACTATGGTGTCATTACCAGACATTGAAAGTAAATTATATTTCCCCTCATTAGAGCAAACATTTTTTTCCAAGTTATAAGAAATAATTAGAATTAATATTAAAGTATGTATGTACTCAGTTTCAAATAAAATGATTAATTCAATATTTGAGATGATTAAGCTACAAGAAAAGTTAAAACACCTCGAATATTGCACCACACACCATTGGGTGCCCATGTAGAAAGACAACAGTGTCAACAAATGGAATTCCTAGGAAATTAGTGTATTTTCAACAAAAATAAGATGCTGAAACTAGTCACCCTAAGTCATGATTCAAAATCGATGAAAGTTGGTAAACATAGTGATTAGTTGCCACTCGATACAAGCTTCACTCAAAAGTTACACAATATGCCTCTTCTTCTACATCATACTTTTGCAAATAGATAATGAATTTTACACAAGAGTTACTAAGAACTCATACTTCTACCCTGCCATACTAACATGAGCCATTGCTTGTAGAGACCCCTGACTTTGAGAAGCTAGGTATATCTTACAAAAGAGAAAACCAATTTTAATGCAGCAAAATGCATTTTACAGAATGTTCATTTCTATGTTTATTTATGCAAATTAAATTTTTTTGTCACCTTAGACACAGTCTAAACATACAGTCATCTCACTTCGGCACTTTTTGGAAACCCGTCATCTCCATTCTATGAAAGTAAAATGAATATTAAGCAGAGAAATTTTGAGAAACTCTGATACTATTTTCCATTGATATAAATGTATTTAATTTTTTGATCAGTTAAATACGTGTTCATATTGTGGAATAAAATTGATTAAAATGCAAGTTGACTGACACGTCACAATCTCTACAGCTGAGACCATGATGGCGTACGCAAGTCTGTGCATTCAAAGATCATTCCCAAAATATTAATGATTTAGGCAACAAAATTTTGAGTATTTTAGGCGGTTTTCCTTTTTATATTATATTCAACGTTTTATATATTCATTTATTTTATTCTTATTTTTTCTTAATGCCAACAGTAGCAAATGGTTTGCTTCTATCCTGGAGTTTCGACAACTCACTCTAAATAGTGCTCAATGATCATCGATGATACCAAAGTTCCTGTGCTCTGAGTCATCTGGTAGGTATATTGATTGAACTGGTAGAAATTTGTTGTGATTACAATTCTTTTGTTTGAAAAGTGCAGCTGCTTATTGATATCACTTTGTATTGTACTTTGTTGTTTATGTTCTGTCTGTTTCCAAATGTACTTTGTGTTAGCGTCTTAATATACGTTGGTTACAAAAGAAAGATGTAATATATTCCTTTTTATTATACTCTGCACCACAAGTAATTAGTTGAGAAGTAAGAATCAATTAAGCATTGCAACAGGCAGAAAATTATTTTATTATATATTTTAAAATCACAATTATTTTTTTTTTATTTAACTGAGTTGAAGCTGTTTATTCAACAGGCAACAAATAAATTATCAGAATGCAATTCTAATATTCGAGGTAATCAAATATTGAAGTTATGATTAATATTTGAATTCGATAAATCTTTTATTTATCCCATTTATAGAAAAATAATTTCCAAATTATATTGTGTAAAAATTTATAAGTATTAACAAAGTAAACAAACATAATGAGTGCTGAAATACTGCTAAACAGTGCCAACTATCAGCTGCCACAGGATCTAGTCTCATGGTCGTGAGAATTAAAAATGTATCATTGTAACTTTTTCTGTATTAAAAGAGGTTCTGGATCAATGATTTCCGGAAAATCAATGGTAAAATAGAATCCAACATCCAAGTTTTAAAATTTTAAATAATTCTATTCTCATTATACATATGCAACTCAAGACTATACAAAATGATTTATGATTACTGTTAATCATAAATGTGCTGTATTTATTTAGGATATAATGGGAAAATGGATAACTGTGAATAATTATGAAATATCCACATAGATTTTTTTTGAAGGCTGAGACAAATTTAATTTGTTTGATTCTGAAAGAATACAAAAAAATTAAGTGGTGAAAAAAATTATGATGAAGTCCCATATTTCACAATCAGGTTACTGATTTAAAACCCTCTTTTAAACCATATTTTTTAATGGATCATTTAATGTATTATACAAAACTCTTTCCATTATTTGTAAACTGAGTACCATGCACTGCCATGTATATTGACTATAGAGTTGGTAGCATGAAATGTAAGTTGATTACATGATTGATACTGGACTCAAAACTTAATGGCAATCCAAAGGAAAACCCTAGTGAAACAACAAAACAAGAAATAATAACGATGTTCATAAACTTAAAAATATTAAACTTAAACAATTATATCATTTTGCAAAAGACCTTGTTTGCAAACAATATATCTGCAGGATACAGACCCAAATGTATTGCTTAGAGATTATCATCAGTCACACACCAGAAGCTCTAAACAATATATCCCCTATGTTCAATGTGCCTCCCAATAGATTGCTACAGATATTCTAATTTGGGATTCTGATAAACTCCTAGCAGTAATTTACCTCAAGTCACTAAGTTCCCACAAAGTTCTACTGAATTTTCCAGCTCATCCAGAATTTTTAACAAAAAAAACACCTAGGATAAACACTGACCCAATTGGACAATGTATTTGAAGCACTACTGCTCTTGCAAGAAAGTTAAATTCAACTACATAGAGAACAAAAAATTGCACTGGATATTACAGAGGAAATCACACATATCACACAAGTTGAAACCAGAATCAAACGTATGTTTCTCAGGACATAGGTTAACCTGTGTGCGATTGAGGGATTTCATTTGAAGTTTTGAAAACAAACAGCCAAAATAAACGAAGGATACTGATAGCACATAGGCACAAACTACAGTTGATCAACAACTTGGCACACAAAAACATAAACAAAAGTTTCTGTGAAGGGTTTCATTGGATTCTCTCACATACATGTAAAATGAAAAATACTAAATAAACAGTTCTAACTTACTAAAATAAGTTTGAAATCTATTTTTTAAACAATTACACAAAAATTCACACAGACTCACATTATTAGAATTTGGCTTATTTGCAGATGAAACTATGTGACATGAGAAAACCCAGATAACTAACTATACAACCCTGATATAATATAGTTTGGTTAAAAAGTTAATAGTTGTGAACACCTGTTAATATGGTGGATCATTGTAAACAGAGACATATGGGTGTTCATTTATGATTTATTCCAAAATAATGGCCACTATCACAGGGTTGCACTACACATAAAGAAAGATCTTGAATTGAGTTTAAAATGAAGTATCTAAGAAAACCTTGTATGGAAATCATACTTCTAAATTCAAAAACTGTTCCATATAAATGTTAAACAAAACAATAAACTCTCTATAACAGGCTTGTAGCAAGCTGGAAGTACATTATTTATATACAAACTTACATAAACTGATTGGCTCTAGTGAAGGCCTTAACAGGAAAACAAAATAATTATTTATAAAAAAGAAGTTTTCAATCAGCCAGAAAACAAAAGGAAACTCATTTGGTTAATGTCTGCCTTTGTCTAGAGATACACATTCAATTCATCCACTGCATACATTCATCTACTCAGCATACAAATATGCATATTCACACATTAAAATATAGTTAAGACAAAGATAGTTCTTGCAGCTAAGAATAAAATTCATGATCACCTTTCAATGGCTCATATTCCCAACAAATTCAAATTAATTGTGAATTCATTCAGATACCCTTACCATCATGATAAATACTGATAAAGGAAATAAGTGACTTCCTCACTCATGGAAAAAAAATTACAGCCTGCCTTTTCCTGTTACACCAACTTGGCCAAGATATGGATGCAGACCACCACGAGATTTTCTGAGACCTTTGCTGTTTGTGTCATTGTGACAGGGAGCTGCATTTCCACGTGAAGTAGAACTGCTGCTTTTGGACCGCAGGTGTAATGGGATGGCTCCTTCTCTCACAGTCATCAATTGTGTGTCAGTCACCTCACAGTCAATCTGCATCATTGTAACATGTTCTGAAGAAGAACCTACAGTGCCTGTGGCAACAAATGGAAAAGAAAAAATAAATCTTCAATGATTTAAGTAAATCCTTGCATGCTAATATTGAAGGATATTCTTCATAATAACTTGAAATCTTCAGGAAAACTGGGAATGTTTCATCAGAAAAAAGGACTTAATCAACCAAATATACAAGCAGCAATAATTTAGGGCAGTTAACTCTAGAACCCACCCCTTCATTAGTTCACTTGTCGTGAACCCCAACATCTGATTGTACCATACACCCCCATACACAGACAGCTTGGTCCTGTCATACTCCACTGTAACCAAACTTCTGGTAAGATAGGCAAATAAGAACAAATGGGTTCAGGGTGGTGGTAAATTGCACAAAAAGGATAAAACATAAGGGTTTGTATAAGTGAGGGATCTGTGCCCAGAGGGAGATAAATATCCCAGCGCAGGTAACCAGCAGTTATGTAAATCATAATATGTACAGGCACTTCCAAAAAAAAGTTAACACTTCAGAGCCGAAATTTTTCTAAGTCTCGAGTTGACGGTGATTTGACAACGCTGCATCACGGCTTCCCTCTGGCGGAGCCTCGCGAAGTTCTAACCGAAAACAGACCCCCTTTCCTCCTCCCCCGTCCACACCTTTGCCTGTTTAGCAGAAAGGATTACTGCACGGTCGGTCTTGTTATCCCCTGAAGAAGGGGACTATTGTGGGCACTCCATTGTCGTTTCTTCCGACTTGCGCTGCGAGACTGAAGTCCTGAACACATCTCTACGCTCGCCACCATCGCGAAAAAAACTGGACTAATTTCCAAAATAGCTTTCTTTGAGACATAGACTTGAAACTTCACATAAATACTCAGAAAAGATTGCTAATTAAGGAATAATGCATCATTTGACATGATTCTTATCTGTTAGCCAGATATATGGGCTCAAACGTAACCAAATTTCCAAATAAACATCCGCATCATTTGCCTATTAACACAATCTATCTATGCCTTTAAATTGCCTGAGCTACAAATATTTTTTAATCACTTAATTGCTATTCCATTACTTAGAAAAACTAGAGTATATCTAGCTCACATGGGCCCTAGAAAGACTCCACTCTTTTCAAGGGCTGAAGGACGTGAATAAGAAGTATGTTCCCGGAGCGTACGCAAAGAAAAACAACTCGATTACGAGTAATCTTATCCCGTCGCACGGCTCAATATGCTCGCGATTTCATCAAATAAGAGTGATGGAGGTTACTGACAATGGGTACAGCTCAAAAACAACGAATTGGAAGCCTTAGGGTCCATGTCACTTCAGCAATGTAAGCGAGTCATGTCAATTCTAGCCCCCGACGCGTGGAGCCAAACCCCAAACGTGCGGCTGGAAAATCATGTGTATTTTTCGGTGTCGCAAACTTACTTTTAATTCCTCTTCACTTTCGTGTATATGAGTTTTCAGCGAATTCTCAGATATAAGTGACTTGACAAGTGTCTCCCTAAAACGTTAGATATTCTCTACTTTATGTAAAAGATTTGTCTGAGAACAGTGTCCACCATTATAAGTAATGGAATAGCAAATAAACGATTCAAAAAATATTTGCAGCTCAGGCAATTAAAATCAAAGCATAGTGTTAATAGATTATGCTATTTTTATTTGATCAAATTCCTCCCACAACGTCATCATCAACTTGTAAGATATTCGGATAAAGGTTTTTGTCCAGCTTTTTTTCGATTTCCAACCAATGTGGGTCGGTCCTGTGTCCTGAGATTGTCGTTTTCTTCGACTCGAGCTGCACAACGTCTGAAGTCCCGAACATATCTCTATGCTCGCCACCATCGTCACAGAAAAAACCGTCGTCACGCATTTGCATAACATTAAAAATCGACGTTTTACTTTGAAGAGGAACATTGGTTGATAACAACATTGGTTGTTATCACCCTCCAATTTGTATGTGTCCCTTAAATAATTAATTCCTTGGTTAATTGGTGTTGTTTCACGTTCGTGCCATTTCAGAGCGAGTTCATAGGCATATTTAATTCTCACATCGATGTGGTCAGAAGCTTTGAAAATATGCGATCCCAAATTTTAAGACTAGGGGCAGGCTGATAAGAACATTTTAACGTTTCCGCCGTATTGGCACAGTAAAATGCTCGATTTTCAGGATGAAGTATATAACGTTCCCAATTGTGGTGGCATTTCCACGAGTTAACCTTAGCATTTATAGTTTAGGAGTCCTAATTTGAATAATAATAATAATGCCCATGAGATTATTGTTTGTATAATACCAATACAAATCTGTTATTGATAAAGGTAGTTGTTTCAGGCTTGATTTCTTTCTCTGTTATTGATCACGCAGCCGTTTCCCTAAAATCTGGTCTAATGTCTAATCTAATGCTTTGGAATAAGGTGTTTAAAGAATTGGCTTTTTCTACACTGCTGGTGACCCTAATTCCTTTATCGTTTTAAGTGTGTGACCTATTTGCCCGAAGCTCTCTCACATATGACCAAAACGCTTTAGGATTACTATCTAAATATTCTCCTAACATCTTGCTCTTGAAATGTTATAACGCTTGCCGACATTATTTCCTTGCTAATGCTCTCGATTTTTTATAATTTTGAACTAATTCATTTTTTTCCTCTACCGATAGACCCCGTCCTGAATTTTTCATCCTAGCGTGGCATACCCTTTGTCACTTAAGTAATTTCCTAACCTCCGCATTATACCACCTTGGCTCTGTATTATCACTTATGAATTTACTTGGTATGTATTCATTAACTGCTTTACGGGTGTCCTCAAGAAATTCTCTCCACGAATCCTCTGTATCTAATCCTTTGCTTTGTTCGCTAAATATATTAAACGATTCCCTTAATTCCTCTTTCACACCGTCGTAATTAGCCTTGCCAAATAAGTATACCCTCTTCCTTGGTTTATAATGTCTTTCAGCGCCTACAATACATTTCGCATTTACTATTTTATAATCACTTAAGGTTACAGGTCGTAATACAGCTAATTGCGCGCGCATGACCACAACTAAATAATTATTCGTATGAGATTTAACTGATTGCAAGAGCTCCGTAAGCATGTGAAGACATTTCCGTTGGTCAAACTGTAACTAATGTTACGCTATAATTGGTTATTCAATGCCTTTTTCCGTTCTTCAAAGGATGAGGACTGTGACAACATACGAATATTCCCGAATACCCATTGTTTATAGGACACCTGCAGGTGGTCGCAAAATACCCCCAACTCTCGCCTTACCCTTCCTTATTCCCAACCGCGGCGTTGAGCCGCGTGTCCTCCTAACCCTGCCAAAGGATCGCCACCCACTATTCTCCTCCTACCGAAGGGGAGGGGCGGCGAGGAATCATGGCTAGCTGGGAATTTCCTCTCAGAAAGGGTTTGCACACGTGACGTGCTTGCACCCGGCTGCCATACGGTGATCTCCTCTCGAGAGGCCAATAGGGTAGTTTCCTATTATTTTTTTATTGTCTTGATCGAAAGTTTATAACCTCTGGAGTACGTGTTTTAAGCCGTTCGATTTTTAAAAGACGTTAAGTATTTTTCCTCATTAATTAAAAAGTGAAAAAAATCAATGGCACGAAAACGCGACGGCAAACTATTGCATGCCGGTTAATCCTACGTTTGACGTCAAACTGTTTCCTCTACCTACCACCAGGTGGTGCTGCGGACGCTTCCAAATAGACGCCGCACTCCGTTAAAGCTTATGAACAAGTATTGGAGGCATATTTATTCCGTTAATTAATTATAATTAACTTTTATTTATTTATTTAACACTATTTATGCAGTTGATTCATTTAAAATCAGTTACTATTCCTTTCACAAGCATATCATGTAGTTCGCCTATCGCCGCACGACCTTCACGCCATGCTTCGTCGTAGCAGAAGACACAGCGAGCAGGACGTCCTTGAGCCTATAAAATGACTAATAACACCATGTTTAACGGAGAATTCTTTTCCAACATTGATAGTTTTTACAGGTTAATACTAATAAATATTCACTAGAGCTGAGGGGCCCTGAGATACAACGGTAAGTTCAGGAGACGAATTTTCCTATGCTTCGCAACATAAACTACCTACCTGTTACGTCAGCATGAAGGCAGCGCACCCCGCCATTTCAGAGCCTTTTCAAATGGCCTTAAAATTAACATTTAATTCTCTAGTAAACTGGGATTTCTCAATACAAACTTTTTGCGTACATTAATTACATTTATGGCAGGGCACAAATCGCAATTAATGAAGTCTGTTTTCTTTGATGAAGGAAACTACCCTATTGCTCGGATTGCGAAGTGGGTGGACGGCAGTTAGTAAATTTCCTTAAGAACTTATATCGCAACTGAGAATAGTAATTGCTGTTCCTATATTTCCTTCTAATGGAAAGGTGCTCTACTATTCGACCATATTGCATGCTAAACAATACCGCCAAAAGCTTGGGATATATTTCTTTAATGGACGGAATTAATTCATTTTTGTCAATGAATTGTTACTTCCTTCACACCACATATGAAATTAATAAGAGACTATCAAACCTAAATCATAAAACCGTGTTGATAAACGTGTTCACTCGTGGGCATTTAAATGTTTTGAAATATTCGCATGGTAATGTGAGTAGAAACAAACTTAAAAGCACTCAGGTGGAAGAGTGGATGGGCAGTCGTCTGCAATATTTTACCTGCTTCCGGAACGCCCCTTATGCCTGTGCACTGGGCTGCAAGGCTACACTCAGGATGTTGACCTGAGGCATACCGCATGGAAGGGGTCGTGGGTGCAATAAAACATATGGAGTAAGGTTTTTGGGCAGTGGAAAATTATTCCTCGCGGAGACCGGTCCTCCCCATCCCCATTGTCTCAGTACAGGGACTGAACAGAGTGGTCAGAGGGAACATGCCGCCCCCCATTTGGCATTCAGATCTCCTTTGAGGAAAGGGAAAAGGTGGCAGGGAAAACGAAGACCAAGGCTCTGAAATCGTCGGTGCATCTTTTACCGCATGAATAAAAAGAAGGGGGCAAAAGTAATTCAAAAGAAAAACCATTGTATTTCTGAATCTTACATGGGCCCTAGAAAGACTACACTTTTTTCATGGGCGTGAATAAGAAGTATGTTCCCGGAGCGCACGCGAAGAAAAATAAAGTGATTCCGCGTAAACTTATCCGATTCAATATTCTCACGATTTCATCAACATAGATAGTGAAGTTTAGTGACAATGAGTGCCGCTGAAAAACGACCAAATGGAAGCCTTGGGTCCATGTCACTTGAGTAAAGTAAGCGAGTCACGGCACTCCCTAGCCGCGCGGAGCCATGCCCCGGACGCTCGATCGAAAAATCATATGTATTTTTCGGTGTCATAGACTTATTTTTAATTTCTCTTCAATTTCGTGTTTATGAGTCTTCAACGAGTGCTCTGATATAAGTCACGTGACAGGTCTCTCCCAAAAACGCTAGATATTCTCTATATTATGTAAACATTTTATCTGAGATCAGCGTCTGACATTTTTTAACGGAATTGCGCTAAAATGCTTCAAAAATATTTGAATCTTTGGTAATTTAAAGGCAAAGTCTTGTGTTAATAGATCATGCTATTCTATATTCAATCAAATTCCTCACATAACGTCACGATCAACTCAACTTGGAAGACATTCGGAGAAAAATTAGTTCAGATGTTTATTTGGAAATTTGGTCATGTTCGAGCTCCTGTATCTGACTAATAGATGAAAAGCATGTCAAATGATGTATTATTCCTTAATTAGCAGTCTTTTTTGAGTATTTGTGTGAAGTTTCAAGTTATACATCAAAGAAAGCTATTTTTGAATTTTGTCCAGCTTTTTCCGATTTCCGTCCACTATGCGACGGTGGCAAGCGTAGAGATATGTTCAGGACTTCAAATGTCGTTCAGCGCGAGCCGGAAAAAATGAACATAAAGTGCCCACCATAGCCCCCTTCTTTAGGATATGAGAAGACCGACCGTTCAGTAATCCCTTAGTCCCATCCAGTAAAAGGGTAAAGGAGGGGGGAGGAGGGAAAGGGGTTTGTTTTCGGTCAGAGCTTCTCGAGGCTCAGCCAGAGGGAAGCCGTGACGCAGCGTTGTCAAATCACCGTCAACTCGGGACTTAGAAAAATTTCGGCTCTGAAGTGTTAACTTTTTTTTGGAAGTGCCTGTACATAGGAAGTATTTACAGAATACAGAGAACTGTCATTAGGACATTCCTTGATAGCACGTTTTCCTTGTTTGCATGTTCATTTCCTCAGGTCTGAGTCACAGTGCATAAGAATAACTCTGGTTAGCATGTTTTGCTTACCTCTTTAGCACATTTGTAGGAGGCCCATACCAAATTTTCCCTGGTAAAATAACTACTGTGTATCTCTCAAGATGTTTCATTTTTGTAATAAAAAACATTGCTGTCAATTAAAAAATTATTTAAATAAGTATTTTAGACTAGAAATATGTTTATGAAGAAGTAAAGTGGCACCCACAAGCCCAGCACTTTATCATGATTTTCATTTGTTTTATAAGTGTAGATGGACATCAAACCTACATGAGCACCAATACCTTGTGACATTAAAAGTGAAACAAGTGCTTAGAGTTATCCTTGGAAAAGCCTGTGGTGAAAAGAAAATAATCGATTAAAAAACTCAACCTCCTCCGAGAAGTAGACGAAAATCCCTTATGAAACTGCAAGTTGAAATAGCTGCAAAAAGTAAAGTTTTGCCATCAATACTATCGAGTTCGGCTGACTCAGCACCTACATTGCTCGGTGTTCCTGCCTTCACTCTTACCTCATTTTCAAAAAATATAAAATTCAAATATAGCTTTATGGCATGCTAAGTGTGTATTGCTCCCCTGAACAGTATGCAACTTACAAATACAGCATTTACTTACCTGAGAAGGCCTAACCTGTTTAGTACCAGTGTCGAGGCATGATGATTTTGTGTGACTAGTCATCGCAGATGCAAAGGGTAGGTCAGCCGATGCGCGATATGGTTTCCAAAAACTCAGATACCATGCTTTTGTGATAGTCTTTTAAAATAAAGAGTATTTAAAAAAAAACCTACATTGCTTATTGTTTGCAGTTTATAAATATATATTATATGTTTAATAGTACAGGAATTTACTTCAAAGTAAACAATTGTAAGAATATTCTTCATCAAGAGATTGCAAATTTTACATCAAATACCAAGAGTAATAAAATGATTTATAAATATTTCCCCTTTAAAAAAAATATTATACTTTCTTTTTCGCATGATAATCCTGAATACAGAGTTCATTGTCAGCCTTTTTGCAACTATAATCCTCTTGCTTCAGTAAACCACTAAACCAACTCGACAGTTGTCATATGGAGCGTTAAAAGTGCATTCATAATATGCTGTGACATTCAATACAGTACCGTTCAATTGAGTTGTTTCCACGGAATATTATCCTTTCATTTTACCCCACCTACTCCACTATGCTGAGAATGTATTTTAAGGGCCCCTACCATACCCTGTGAAAATCCCGAGACAAACTGCTTCCCTTGCCCCCTCCCCACTCTCGGCTGCCCTGCCTAATGAGAGCTGCCGAAAGTAACTGACAGAAGTGGAATGAGCAGCGGTTGCGCTAGTTTCCGAAATGACTTGCCTAGCTAAATGCCTTAGCCATCTTCAAAGTAGGGGATGGGCGAGGGTAGGTGCAAGGAACATTTCGTGTATGGCAAATCATCTCTGAAACTGGTGCATCCGTCGCTCGTTCGGCTTCTGTCAGTCACGCTCGGAAACCCTCGTTAGGCAGTGCCATCCAGAGATGGGTGGGAAGGGAGGCACTTTTCCCTGAGCCCCCACTAAAAATACTGGTAGATGTGAGCTTAAGGGTAGTCAACTTCAAACACTTATCCCGCAAAAACGGTATTACTTAGCGCTTTCATTTCAACTGTGTTATGTAGAGGAAGGATGTACATTTATTATGACATTAATTACATTGCACTACTGCCATTATTTCATTATATATAACA
Organism: Platycnemis pennipes; assembly: GCA_933228895.1. Classification (NCBI taxonomy): domain Eukaryota; kingdom Metazoa; phylum Arthropoda; class Insecta; order Odonata; family Platycnemididae; genus Platycnemis; species Platycnemis pennipes. The sequence continues at coordinate 57,947,021 of OW121848.1, forward strand.
ATCCGAAAATGACCATTTTTCAGCTGAAAATCTATGTTTTTCATCGCCATCTTGGGGTTTTCCCAAGACCACCGCTAGAGGGGTTCGCAACCTTTCACCTCTTCCCTATGACCTGCGCAGAAGGCTATTGAGTGTCGATAGCCACCTGCGTTCACGCGCGATGTATAAATGACTCATCTATTTTCCCACGCTCTGATTTTTCCTGTCTGAACGTGCTTCTGATCTCCGTCATGCATCATCACTTCTCGCTCACACTCTGGACCATACGGACGCTATGGCTTCTTGCGGTACATGTTCTTTCGGAGTGCTTTCTGCCAGCACTGCTGGTTGTTCAGGCGTGTGATCATACCCAAAAGTGTGGTTTACGTGTTGGGTTTCTACGTTTGGGGCGGGGCATTCCTTAAATACCCTTTTTCGGTTTTTGAGGCGTGTGTTCATACCCAAAAGTGTGGTTTACGTGTTGGGTTTCTAGGTTTGGGGCGGGGCATTCCTTAAATACCCTTTTTCGGTTTTTGAGGCGTGTGATTATACCCAAAAGTGTGGTTTACGTGTTGGGTTTCTAGGTTTGGGACGGGGCATTCCTTAAATACCCTTTTTCGGTTTTTCAGGCGTGTGATTAGTATACCCAAAAGTGTGGTTTACGTGTTGGGTTTCTACGTTTGGGGCAGGACATTCCTTAAATACCCTTTTCCGGTTTTTGAGGCGTGTGATTATACCCAAAAGTGTGGTTTACATGTTGGGTTTCTAGGTTTGGGGCGGGGCATTCCTTAAATACCCTTTTTCGGTTTTTCAGGCGTGTGATTATACCCAAAAGTGTGGTTTACGTGTTGGGTTTCGTCGGGAGGAAGCGGGGGTATTCCTTAAATACCCTTTCTCGGTTGTTGAGACGTGTCATCATACCCAAAACTGCGGTTTCGGGCGTGCATATCGAAGTGTCATCTTTTTAGCGATATTCCGACGTTCCCCCGTTGGGGGAGGGGGTGCGATTGGTGAGAAGAAGCCTCTACCGCAGAAACGCCACTCAACATTTTACTCGCCACCTGGTGCCAACACGGGGAATTTCCAAGATGGCGGCGCTGCGAACACTCACCTCTTGGGTTTGAAATGCTGTAAAATCGTGAGTTTTTCACTTTTTTTATTTTTTTTGGCGCATGAAAACGGACATATTAGCAGGTTGTGTTCCGAAAATTTCATCGAAAAACGATGATTTCTAGGGGTAAAAAAAAATTTTTTTCCGTGACTACCCTTAAGCTCACATTTACCAAAATACTTTCTCATCATAGAGGAGTATTGACACCGAAACAGATTCTCTAATATGAGCGAATCTGTAGCTTGAATTTGGTCTTTTTACGTCATTTCTTCGACAAAAAAGGCTTCTTCTTTATATCTGGCTCTAATATATGAATGCTTTACCACATGATATAAAAACCACCAAAAGTTTATATTCTCTCAAAAATAAATATTTCAAATACCTCCTAAATGTTCAATATTAGTAATATTTTATATCATAGTCTGCCAGAAGTTTTCATATTTATTGGCATGTACTTCATTATTTATTGTTCCCCTATGATATATTCCTGTTTGAATTTATTTTCAATGAAATTAAATTTCAGTTGTTGTAAGTTTATATTGTATACTTATTGTACATCTAATTCCCATCATATATTGTGTAATTGGTAAATTTTGCTTTTTCTTAATCTTATGAACAAACTGCCCATACATTTAGTACTAAATAGAGCAGTAGCCGGTACCTTCTTTTTCACGCTCCAAGGGTGCTTCTCAAAGTAAATAAATCTTATATTATTGTCTAGTTGTATCTTTTGGTAGCAGCTGCATAACAGATATTGTCGTCCGAACTTTCATACTCGTTGCAGGGCACGTCATCAGGGAAATAATAATTAGTGAGAAGCAATGATGCTGGTATTTATAGAGGGGACAGCATCCCCCCTCCTCCTATCTCTAAGCCTTGGCTGGTTGTTGTTCTCTTCCACCGTCCCCCTGTTGCTGATGTCAGTAAGTGGTGATGGTCATTCTCCTCGGAAGAATTTCTTCCAAACTGTGTTGAGGCAAATGCCGTTGTCTCAGTTGAAGTTTCCTGGCCTCTTCTCAATTTTGACGGCCTCTCGAATTAATCGGGGAAAGTATGATTTTTCCCTCGAGATAACCTTCGTCTCCTCCGTCAAGATCCGGTGTCCTCTCCCGAAAGGGCATGGTCTGCAACCAGTGATTCTTTTCTATTGCTGCGCAGGATCGCTCTCTGATGTTCTTTTAATTGGCACACCACTGACCTTAAGCTTTGCCCTATGTAAACTTTATCGCACGCGCACATAATTTCGTATACTCCTTCTGTGTGAAGAGGGTGAAGCCAGTCCTTCACGGATGGTAGTATATCTTTGCTTTTCGTCATCGTGACGAACTGTGCCTCCATGCCTGCTTTCCCAAGTATCCGGAAAATGCGTTCGGATGATCCGGCGACGTAGGGAATAAAAGCATATCCTTTCGGTTTCAACGGTTGTTTTCGGACAATCTTGGCTCCATCTTCATGTGTCTCCTCACAAACGACTCCAAATACCCATTTCCGACGACAGCGGCAACCATATGTGACTCCTCATCTTTTAAAGCAGTGCTCTCACACACCACTCTGGCCCTGTGCATTAGGGTTTGAACTAATGCCGCTTTTTGCCTTGGATGGTGGTGGGAGGTCTTTTAGAGCAGTGCTCTCGCACACCACTCTAGCCCTGTGCATTAGGGTTTTAACTAATGCCACTTTTGCCTTCGATGGTGGTGGGAGGTTGCATGGAGTTACCAATAGGTGTGAGTTTTCTTTCTATAGACGGAATGCCGCAGAGATCCATCGTCTCCGTTCTTCACCAAGAAATTTAAGAATGGCAGGGTCCCATTCTCCCCCATCTCCATGGTGAACTGGATGGAAGGATGTATTCAGTTAATTTCCCTCTCAAAAACTTGTAATTTTTCCCTCCTGTGGGGCACAATAACGAACGTATTGTCGACGTAGTGTAGCCAGCACATTGATCGGAGGCTGCAGGATTCCAGAACGTCTTCTTCAAAATGCTCCATGAAGAGATTGGTCACAACCGGAGATCAAGGACTTCCCATGGGTGCTCCATCCTTTTGTTCATAGAACTGGCCCTCCCTGGGGTCATTCCAAATCAATTCAACCATAAAAATGAGATTTTGCCACCCACCGACTCGGATTTTGGTGAAACTTGGTATATATTATCCCTTCACCAATGTAAGAAAAAGCCGAATTTTTTTTTACCTAGCCTAAGTAGTTTTTCAGTTACAGCCTCTAAAACTTTAGGAGACTTCTGAATTTCTTCCATTCACGATACGCACTTCTCATGGTGCACTGTTTTACTCAAGAAATGCTATCTGACCCATTTCTGAATTATTTCCAATGAAATTTTTCAGCTATGACCACAGGGTTATGAGGACTTAGGAAAAAAATAATATGAGCTCTTGACTTTTCTGTTTAGCCTTAAAAAAATTCTTAAACATTGTCCTTGCAACATTTTTCGGTTAAAAACAGTTAAAATTAATGCCATTATCACAAAAAGGATCTTCATTAATCTTATAAATTTTAAATCATAATTATCCTTAAGATATTCTCAGAAATAAAAATAATGGCTTTTTCATTTCTTGAAGAAAAATTTATACCATTTTAGTGCAATTTTCTCAAAATGGCTGCCAGCACTCAGTTATTTTAACAATAATCTCCGATCGGAATTCAAATTTATACTGTCTCAAGATTTGATTTCAGTACGGAATGAAATGAAAGATCTGTGGATCATTAGATCTGACCCAACAATCCTAAATTTTTGAGTGATACATTCATAAATCTAATTTAAACGATCACTCAGTGATTCAACCCGAAGGTTGGTTTTGATAGGTGAGAGTAGAGTTCACCTCGTACTAAGCCAATGGCGAGTGAAATTCACACATTCAGGGTAGGGGGGCCAGTTCCTTTCCCTGGGCCACCTGCGGTTTCCTACGAAGTTCTGACATGCAGAAAATCGAATCGCGAGGATTTTAAATGGGGGTGTCCAGAAAGGCTCTTGCCCAGGATTTGAACCTGGGACCCTTTGGTCAGTAGCTCAGTGCTCTACCCACTAGGCCACATAAAAATGTGAGTATTCAGATGTAAGGGTTTAAAATTGAAGATGATAAAATTTTCGATGCAATGACTGCAATGACTCTGCAAAAATTAAACTGCAATAGGGATTGAACTTCGTGAATCTCTTGTTGTGCACCTGATGCCGTAAAATGTAGGCTACCCGCATGACATTATAAGTTTATTTTTTCCTTGCGATACCAGGGTAATGGGAAAAAATTCATATTTCTTACAAATAATTGAAATGGTGCGTAAATGAAACTACAAGACTTTATTAGTCATTGACAAAAACTCAAATTCGACGTCTTTCCATAGGTCAGTCACTGAAAAGTCCAATAAGTGAGGATTTGAAGGATTGGAATAAAGGACTGGAAAAAAATGGTTCATGATTGATTTCGTAGTATACATGAAAAGTTTCATAAGTGAGGTTGAAATATATGGGGTCTTATGGGGTTATTTACTGGACCAAAAAAAAAAGTTTATAAATGAGGTAGTCCTATAAAAGAGGGTCATATAACAAAAGGTTCTACTGTACTACTTTCTATGGAACTCAAAGTGGTGATAAGTGTTGGCAAGTTTAACACAAATTTTGGTTAACATGAAATATTTCATTTGGTCCCATTTATTTCCACTGTAGTTATTTTAACTCCACAATAGAAAAAGAACAGATACTCACCATTGGGCAAAACAGCTGGAAGGAGAAGAGTCATCTTTGGCCTCGGAGGCTGATGTGAAGAGTTTAGTAATGGTGCACTGGCTGGAAGAAGGAGATTATCCCCAGAAAATGAGACCACATAGAAGCGATCCTCCCTCCTACCAATTGCCTCCAGGAGTGCTGAATATTCATATTTAGTCCCCTGATGACTATCTCTATCCCCTCTTGGACCATATACAGCCACCTCCCGCCCCTGAACTAGGGATGAGTCACTTCCCATTGGCCACTGATGTAATCTAAAAAAATATTTAGACTAACATGAGTATTAAACCACTAAAATGAAAATAAACATCACTGAGACATTTCCTAAATTTTTACATCAGCTAAATACAGGGTGTCTACCAAAGTGGAGAACAAAAATTTCAGGTATTTGTCAAGATTTTCAAGGCCAATAACCAAATTTTCAAGGATAACATCTTCAACACATTCAAAAAAGTCTCATAGAAATATTCTTTTTGATGGAAACGTAAATTAAGAGATAAATAACATACAAAAAACAATGAAATTATCAAAAATCATTTGAATTCAATATAGAAATGTTCATATGATATCATATAGGATGAGACAAACTTGGTTGATATTTGGGTTTTGTAAAAAGAAAATAGCCATTTCAGATGAAACAATAATCTAGGAAATAATCCAGAGAAAGATGCCATTAATTAGTTAGCAGACCACTAAGGCATGCTACATATTTTTTGCAGCATCTGAGCAGTTCTGGGAACAAAGGCTTATTCTCTGTTTCCCTGAATAAAAAGTTGTATAATACTATCAATAACAGTACAATTATTATCATGAAACAGTTAATTTAACAAAAAATAATGTTGCAACTTAACAAATGAAAAATTCAAAATTTACTTGAAGCTGACTACATGAGTATTTTTCATTTCGCATAGGCATAATAACCAACTCTTCTTTATGGAATTGAGGCATGGAGGAGGAGAAGGGATGGAACACACTGCTTTGGGACTGCTACACCCCCATTGTACTTATCCTGAATTTCAGACATTGCTTTTCTCATAGGCATGCCATGGCTCCATTCCTTGAAAGCAAGTCACCTTAAGTGAACTAACTGATTCAAGGGATGGGGGAAATTCTAAATTCACACAAACCAAAATTCATGTTATCGTGAGATTTGTGTCGAATGAGTACGTGTTATCCAAGGATTACTGTATAAAGAACAAGTGGTGACAGATATGAAAGAGAAGAATTACATAAATATAAGAGGTTAGCTAATAGGAGAATGGAGTTAAGAGCTGCAACAAATCTATCTTTGGATTGTTGACTGATGATTGTGATGACAGTAAAGCCACTCAAAACCCAAAACATCTACTAGTCCACATAAACCGAACCAAGAACATTCATTATTTTATCAGGTATATTATTCAATGCATTTTCTGAAATTAACACAATAATTTACTATTTCTAGGGTTCATGAATTGTGTAATTCTTTTAACATTTATGGTTAGTAGACAAATAATAACAGGCAAATTTTTATATTTAAAAAAATCTAAAATTATTCTTGTGTGAGGAAGAATAATTCAGGAAATCCTTTAAAATTCAACGTTTGTACACAAAATTCCCAGTTTTTTAGGCCTAAATGAAATCACATATTTTTCTCCATTTTACAAGGTTGGTAGACATCCCATAAATAGCACAATGTATAATTCTGACTCTGCAACATTTGATCACTAACCGGCAGAAATATATAGAACTTTGTTAGGAGTGACTTAGGCAAAGCACTACATACTGGTGAAAGATAGCACAGTTAGTATGTTTCAATTTATTTACCATAGGCATAGAGCATATATTTTAATAGCATACCTACAATAAATATATAGAAATATTCCTATTTCTACTAACATGACTTACATCTGAAATAGAAAAATATATAATAAACATGACTTATATCAATAGTGAATGACAGAATTAAAATGACTCATGCCAATAAGTGAATGCACATGCAAGAAAATTATGGATTAGTATTTACTAGGGATGGGACATTTGAATGACAGACTCCTCGGATCCCTCAAATAATGCCTCTTATGTCGAATCTTTGAGTATCATCTCACATCTAACATAGATCTTTTACAGGATTCTGATGTGCAGAGCATTAACAGAACTTCCTTGTACAAGCTGGAACATACCAATAGCACCATACTTATCTTATTTCTTTCAATGTTTCATCGATCACATCAAAGCTGCAAAATTATCTATATTCCCGTGTTTGCCAAACTTTCTTTGAAAAACAACTTCTCTACCTCATAGTGAGGTACAGCAAAATTCCTTATTCTCCTGATAATACCTGAATCACATAAACAAACAGCCAGTGAATACTAAAAAGAGATTCAATGGTTTAACATTTCTGTTAGGGTTCAGTAAATCAAAAAATATTTCTCTTCAAAGGGTCTCCCAAGAGAATGAAGACAAGATAAATGCAAGATAAAAGGGATCATGAGAAATTATATTACAAAAAGATTCGAAGCCAGAGATGTAGCTTACTTTGACCCTTTTCTCTTCATTCTGTTGTTGACTAATGCCTCCATGGTAGGCAAACGAACAGGAAGACCACTTAAAGTAGATGGCACCTGGGAAGGCTTCTTTTGAGATGCAAGTGGTGAGGGATAGGTTGGAATTCCCCAAGAACGAGGTTTCCTCTCTTTAAGTAAGGATGAACTCTTCTCTGATGCAGAGATGTTTGCTCCCATCCAAGCCTCCACACCAAACCATCCCCGTAATTCACTGTCCAATCTAAAAACAGTAATCACGAATTTTCAGATTACAATCACAATGCATAAAATAGACAGCAAATGCTGATTGGCCAGCGTATAATAACATATTTAAATGCGTAGGGATTCTTTAAGGAACCTTCTATCCTGTAAGATGACCTAAAGGTAATAATGACAGATAATCCTAACAGAAATACTATGAGGAGACTATTAAAATCACTTTTATTTACTTTAATTAATAAAAACCTAGCTCCCTCTAGAAAATATTGGACTTGACTTTACGCTGAGGATTCAGGGAATAAGACAAACATATGAGGAGTGACAAATTTCATGGGCTGATGCACTGAAAATCATTTATTGAAAAATGTAATATAATTACACACTGCATCCTTCTCAGTATTCTCCATTAGCTGTAAAAAAAAAATTCTCCATTTGGCTTTTCCAGCCTATGAAGCGCTCCCAAACTGTTCATCTATTACACCCGACAGTACCTCTGACATGACTCTTACAAGGCATCCAGAGTCTATGTGTTTTCAATTAGTTCAAAAGCAATGGGTGAATAATAAACAAAAGTGACTTCAATTTGGCTAGGTACTTCCCATGTTTTCATTTTGATAGGGGACTTAAGGAGAGGAAAGTTTCCCAGATATTATAGCCAGCATCTCCTGCATAATAATCAAATATGTAACTATGCATAAAACTTTTATTCCCTTTCCACTCAATAGTTGATGCAAAACCTTTGGAAAGAAGTTGTAACATCATTTAACACTCTTAACCATAATAAATGCAATTAAATACATTATTTTCATCGAACTCAATCTGTAATTCGATTGATTTTTGATTTCTGTAAAGTAGGTAATGCTCAGTCAGTTGGCAAGCAGAGAATCGATGTACCTAACCAAATCTCTATTCCCCCTCTTATGAGCATGGGGGTTGTACAGAATTGCTATGAGAGATATAATCATCATCAGTAAATAATCCTCAAGACTATTTTGACACAGATCTCCACTCGATTCTCCTAAAAGATAATCTCTCAGTATTCTTCTGTAGCACCACATTTTGGATTCTTAGAGCCCTGACTTCTCTGCTGCTGAAATCATCTATACCTCACTTCCATAAAGAGGAGTGCTTCAGATGTACATTATGATGAATTGTTTCCTTACTTCCACACTTGTACTTTGAGCTTTAAGTAGATTCTTCTTTTGGTAGAATGACCTCTTTGTCTGGATAATGGGGTTGTTTACCATATTTTTTTGCTCTTTGATCTGTCAATTAGTTCTCCAGTTATAAGAGGCAAAAAACTGAAGCTTTTAACCCTTTTGGAAAAGTAGGCATGTGAAGGACTTGTATCTAATCCACTTCACCCAATCACACTGCGACTGTGAAGCTCCTTTGTCCAATCACAATGGGGGACACACAGCTGACTCCGCCAATGGAAGTGGTTGTTAGACTCCATGTGGATTATTTTGAAAGGCATTGCATATTCGACTACATCATAATTTGTTAAGAAGTAAATAAAATTCAGCATGCTTTTAATCATGCCAAAATGTATACAATAGGGATGGGTCGGTTCGGTTCTTCAGTTCTCGGTTCCACCGGTTCTTGAGCTTAGAACCGGAACCGAGGCCAAAAATAATCGGTACCGAAATAATTCGCACGAAAACCAGTTTGAAACCTACTCACACTCCGAAAGTGGAGGCTTCACATTAAAACCTGGTGAAATAGTGTTCTTAGATGCTTCAAAGTCGCGAATTATTCTAATTCAGTCTCTGAAAATGATTATTGATTACCATTGAGCGATGCAAAGTAAGTGGTAAATTAAGAACCGGAACCGAGAATCAGAACTGAGAACCGAAGTTAAGAACGGAACCGGAACCGAAAAAAGTGGAACCGACCCATCCCTAGTATACAACAATATTTTGTTGTTCAGTTGTTTTGGATTGTTTACTGGATGCAACAGGATCTGTGTCAGTAGACCTTCCGTCCCTACCTCGACTCTCCCTCACTTTCCCTCAAAACAGTAAAGGAGGGGAGGTGGATGGAGTAGATATTCTTAATGCAGCTTGTTTGGTGGGCGTCACCTTTTGCTTATTTAAATTTGTGATTGATGAGTGAATGGCTCTGTTTGGAAGATTAATTTTTTCACTAAAATTCATTTTTCACTTTAATGTTAGGATTTCGTGTACAAAATAGCGATATCGGTTCTGAGTAAACACCCCCATTCTACTGACTATTTCTTTCTTGCTTCAGGCACTGCTGGTTACTTGACTTCCCAGGTGACAATACACTTTCACTTCCTTAAGTTTTTGTTTTCCTAGTCATTGGCATTGGCTTCTACTCTCCTGATACATACCAATGTCTTAGTCGTCATCTAATTGATCCTCAGATAATATCTAGTCATTTCCCTTTCATGATTGCTAGTCTTCTTTAAATCCCTCTCTGTCTCTGCTATGTCATTGGTAGGGACATGACATTTTCGAGAAACGTTTTTTGCGACAGGATTCACGAAATAAGCGACTTTTTGGGTTTAATCGCGAAATAACCGTGTCTTCTTTGAAACGCGATTTTTTTAATGAAATTTGAGATATTTTGCAAATGCCGAATTTTTGTAGCATGAATATTTTCTTTAGTGATGACCGGATCGGATCTATTCATTTTTCTCGGTTCCGGATTCGGATCCAAAGACACGGAGTAAAATCGGATCCGGATCGTAGATTTTAAATTTTCGCGGTTTAGCGATCGAAGTGCCCCGTGAATGGAATGTAGGTGTGGTAGATATTGACAAGAAGAGGATGTGTAACTAAGGTCACGTAATTAGATGAAAACGTTCCCGTGCAACTAGAAGAAAAATAAAGGTATATGACTTTTTTCCCCCATTACCCCGGTATCGCGGGAAAAAAAATACGTAGGATGCCATGCGGGTAGCCTACATTCGCCGGGATCAGGCATATAACGAGAGCCATGAACGAGAGCTAGTGTACTGTGCGAAGTTCGATCCCAATCGCAGTTTAATTTTTTCTTTCAGTCACTGCATCGAAAATGTTATCATATTCAATTTCAAACCATTTCATCTGAATACTCACTTTATTAGACTTTGTTGTTTAAATTAGATTTACAAATGAACCACTCATAAATTAAGGATGGTCGGGTCGGATCTAAAGAACCACGGGTCTTTCATTTCATTCGCTACTGAAATCATATCCGAGGACAGTAAAAATTCAGATCCGGATCGGAGATTTTAACATCTCGCGGCCTCGTGATCGATGCGCCCCGCGAATGGAATGCACGTATGTTAGATACCAACAAGGGGAGTTAAGTAACTCGTGTCACGAAATGAGAAGAAGATTTTTTCCGTGCCACAAACGAGGAAAACAAAATAAAAAATACTCGTATTGACCTTTTTCTCCATAGGCTCGGATATGCGAGAAAAAAATTAAGCCGAATGTCATGCGGGTCGCCTACATTCGCCAGATTCCCGTGAACCTATGAGAGCGTAGTTGTTAAAAATGAGGGCTAGTGTACTGCCAGTCGCGAGTTCGATCCTTAACACTACCTAAGAATACAGCCGTGCTGTATTCCTAGGGTAATGCTAGTAGGCTGTTAAAAAAAGTAAGTTATCAGAAATTTCATGCCAAGTTACAAGTAAAAAAATAATTAAATTAGGCGAAAGAAAATGATTGGAAAAAATTTATATTACAGAATTAAATCGTGGAATCATTACGTTAACTTTACAGTGTATTTTTGAGTGACGCATTTGTAAATCTAGTTGAAGCGATAGAAGTACAAAATAGTCAGTATCCACACACAAAGGTTGGAAGTGAAGGATGATAAAGTTTTTATTCAATGGTTGAAAGAAAAATTTTAAACAGCATAAGAATCGAACTTCATTACCTGCAGTCCACTACTCCACTCTGTTTTTGTTATTACCATTATCTCATTAATTTGCCTTTAACTTAATTTTGCCTACTGTGTTTTTTATGTTACGTAGGGTAGCCATAACTTCTGTATTGGATCTCAAATGTATGTAATTAACTGTTTGTTCACATTGGTATGAAGTATTTATTAATAATATTAAAAAAACCTTCCTTTAAGACTCCTTTTTCCCAACATTAACCACAGCTTTCACCTTTTTAAAATGATTTTATTTACCGCATTTGTTATTTTAAACACCGCTTTTGATGATTTTTATTTACCATTTTTCGGTGTCCCTAGTCATTGGTGAAACCCTGCATGCTGATGTTTTCCCTGTGGATATTCACTCCAGACACCTTCTCTTTGATTTCATTGCATCTTTCTTGATGTAAACTTAAAAAAATTATGGGTAACAGTGTACAAACTTGTCTCACTTCTTTGTTTATTCTAACTTCTCCACAGCTGGGTCCAGATTTATTCGGAGACACTTAAGTTTTTACACACACAGTGGATAGATCTAGATTATAGCAGAACATTTAAATCACTATCAGAATTCCAAGCACTAAATCCCAATCCACAATGTCAAAAGCCTTCTCCAAATCCACAAATCAATGAACATTGGTAGTTTTGTTCTTGTCCATTCTATTCTCTATGAGCAGCCTACAGGTCAATATTACTTCTCTTGTACCCTTGTTTTCCTGAATCTGAATTTGTCTTCATCCAGGAATTCCTCTGCTTTTTATTCCACTCTCTTGTAGAAGACCTTTGTCATTATTTTTTAAGTATGTATCAACAGGCTTTTGTTTCCTTAACTTTTCACAGTTCTCTGCTCCCATCTTTTTGGGAATAGAAATGATGATGTTCTTCTTGAAGTCTGTGGGTATCTTTCCTCTTGAACACATGTCACAAATGGTTTTGTAAATATAGGTTAATGTTTTCCCTCCTGAATTTCAATTAGCTGGGCAGGAATATTGTTAACTCCAGAAGCCTTATTCATCTGCAGGTCCCTTACTGCTGTGTAAAATTCCGATCTAAAGACCGATGCTCCAATATCATCCTTTTTGACTTAATTTTCCTCTTAGATAACTTATGTAATAACATTGCTTCTGTTGTATAATTTTTTCAAATATTCTCCCATCTATCCACTTTATCTTCATTTTCAATCAAAAGCTCTTCATTCTTGTCCCTTATGTTGCATCTTGCTTTAAGTTGTTAAAATGTTCTTACAAGTGGTCCCTTACCAACCTATAAGAAGCATTTACATTTCCATGCAAAACTTTGTTTTGCACATCTTTGCATAGATCCTTAATCCAAATTTCACTAGCTGTCCTCACTTAGTAATTTATTTCATTCTTTATTCTTTGGTAGCAAATTTTACCTTCTTAAGTTTTCGCATTCTTGAATTTTTTTCTTTCTTCTATCAGGTCTAAGACTTCTGTGATCCATGGCTTCTTCTCGATTCATCTTCCAAGAACTTCTTTTGCAGCTTTCTCTAGTCCTCTTTTGATGTCTTATCATCTCCCTCCTGCTAATTTCGCAGTTAGGTCATCTCCTACCATGTTTTTTCACTGCTTCTTTGGTTGTTTTTTTAAATGTTATAAACAATTAAATGTGTTGTCAACCATTAACTTGTGTTGCATGCAGAATATTAGTAGTCTTTCTCCTCTCTTATTTCAGTTTCCCAATCCATACTTTCAAGCTATTCTTCCATCTTGACCTTCATCGACAATAGCATTTCAATCTCCTAAAATAATTAGATTTCCTTCTGCTTTCACCTGTTTTATTACGTCCATGACATCATCATAGACGTCTTACAATTCTTTATCTCCATAGTCCGTTGCTAAACCTGCAGCACTACTGTATCTACAGGTTTGGTCTCATTCTTCACCATTATCACCCTTTCATTATGCTGTAGGAATCTCTTTGCATGCATTCCCGCACTCTTGCTGAGCATTATCCCCACTCCAGCATTACAAATCCAGTGTGTATAATCCCATAGCTTCCACTCCATAAGTTTCCTTCTTTGGGTTACTTCATTTAGCTGATTCCTAGTACCTTGGCGTCCAATCTTTGCATTTACCCACCTTCAGGTTAACCAGTCTTCAGCAGGTCTGAGGCAATCTCACGTTCCATGTTTCTACCCTAAATTGTTTATCACACTTGACTCTTGGGTAGACCCTGTGTGGAGATCAAAATGGGGACTATTTTACCCTTGGAATATTTTACTTGAGAGGGTTCCATCACATTTTGATAAAAAGAAAAGTGAAGTAGCTGAGACTCCTCAGGATAATAATGTGGTGGCTTCCCTTTGCCTCCTACATCTCAGCAATACAGCCAATAAAGTAAATATTACCACACCTGTAGTAAAATGAGTGTCCTTTGCTGACCACAGTGGTCTCCACCTTCACTCATATGAAGAAGAGATCTTACGGGCAATGAAAATCATAATTGCTGGTGGCCTCTCAAGGGCAAGTCATGGTATCTTCAAAGGTTTCAGTATCAACTAAAGGTCTAACTTATGTAGGGAAAGACTTAGGTCTTAGGACTAAGCTTTTTCAACAAGTAAACTCACTTTTTTCCAAGCAAACCTCTATATCTAGACGATAATCTACCCACCATCCACAGCCTAGTCGATACACTTGGGAGGCTTTTAGGTCAGCCAAGTTGAGAGAGATATGTAATCATTAAGTTGCATTAATAAATACCAACGAATTGCATATTTTTATACCTGTTACAAGAAAAACAGTCAAGATACCTATCAATATAATATGTATAGGCACTATATACACACAACAACATTAACATAACAAAATTTCAATACACTCTCAGCATTATGAGATTTTAGATCTGATATTTCAACAATTTAATTCCATTCGAAATGAGTTGGCATGAGGGAAGGCGGGGCCAGATGGAAGGAGGTCATGTGGTTCTGAGGTACAAAAATAGGAGCACAGGAGGGGAAATTTCTTCTCCTGCGAGCTCAGTCTTACTCTGGTTTTCGTCATGTCAGATTACTAACTCAGGCTTCAGATATGCTCTCTGCTTGCTGTGCTGCCACATGTTCTGCATATTCAACATCTGTATTTAAAGTACAAACATGTGATTACTGAGAGCTTCTGTACATATTGTGTGATTGGTTATTCTCCCACAACTGGTACATATGTGGTGCTTACTGATGTATTAATGCCTTAAGTACTCTCGTGGTTCACTTTTGTCCCCAATCTCAACATGAGTGACATGTGCTGAGCAATGAGGGCAAATAAGAGGAAGATAATTTGAGGTGATGGAGAAAGATGAAGATGATTCCAAATTAGCTCAGCCGCTATAACGTGAAGTACTTATCACCTTGTGTGTAGGATTTTGATGAACGTGCATAATATTAAAATTTTAAGCTTGCTTGTTCTGCATTATGCACCACACAATGTCCTTCTGAGCATAGATATACTGCTACTTCCTATCATTTCCTTGTATCCAGTTACTGTTGGTTTTTCTAATGCAGACAGTCTTCTGATAAAGCTACTTCGTGTATTTATTGACACATTAACAGGATAAACCACATATAACAGTTTTATTGTCTTATACACTTTTCATGACAAGAACTTATCATGGCTACCCAGCACGACTCACAACAATGAGGTTGGCATGACAAACAAAACATACACAAAGATTCCTTGAAACATAAGCATCACAAAAAGCCAACCTTCACAATGCTTAATACTACGATATACTCAACAGTTACGCACCAAAGCGCTTGCGTAAACCCTTCACTCTCATGTATTGTGATACATATGGCAATGCCTACCTGGTTTCGCCCCTACCCTACATCACCCATTCCACATATTTTCGCCTCTTCTGCGAAAGTCAGCAGTTGCTGATGAGAACAGCCAAATTCTGTCCTGCTGGTCCCACCTTCCCACATGTCAACTCATTCGAAAAAGACTTTTAACAGGTTTCACTGGTGTATGATTAGACCCTCCTTTGTACAAAAATGTTGTCTAAAAAATCTTCCACCAAATACAAGTATATCAAAATAGAGTCACTCTTGCCTTGGAGAAAGATTATCACCCCTGATTCTATAAACACTGAATTTTCAATGTTATCACATACCTAATGGATTCTGTGACATTGATGGGCAGAGGGCATGTGAGATGAGGTGTAGATGAGTTTCCATTGCTGTATTCTGTGCTGGCCACATCTTCGTCTTCCTCTTCAGAGTCCATGGGAGGAATAGACGGATGACCTCTTCCCAATGACCATAACAGTGTGCGACCAGAGGAATATGGAGCAGATACAATACCAGCTCCTGGTGCAGGACGAGGGTGACCAACATTGATGGGGCTCATAGGAACATTACCACCACCACCACTACTTAAAGGATTCACCATGTGATTACTCTGAAGAAGGCCCCTGTGAAGTAAAGCAGGGTCAAAAACAGAAGTTATTAAAATTGGATCATGCTATTGAGGTAATTCTCCAGACCCTGTGATGATTACACTTTCCCCCCCACTCCAGCTCATCATAACTTCTTCCCACCAGACTCATCCCCACATTGAGCTTTAAGAAAGTAAATGACCTCGCCAAGCTACATTAAGAACATGCAATGAAATGTGTAAGGCATGAATGAACTTCCTCAATAGCCAAATGCATGGACAGGGTGGCTACTAATAACCAATTTTCAAATTCCCTGACTTTTCCCTGATTTTTCCCTGATGGCTTTACCAATTTCCCTGACCGTTTGCCAAAAGGTCTCCTATTATCGGAATATTTTATTTCTGCTGAAATTTTCGTCAAAACTCAGAAAATGTTAAATGCTGAAATCAATACATTAAAAGCTATAAGAATGAAAAAATATATTGAACCTCCACCCTAATGAAAAAATATATTGAACCTCCACCCTAATGAAAAAATATATTAAACCTTCACAAGTTAAGCCCTCACACAAATTGTACACACTTTCAATACATTTTTTGCGGCTGCGTATCCGTGGCCATGTATCGTATTTCCACTTCCATGTATGTTTCCTTCGGTAAAATTACAAATTAACAATGCCTAATTCTTCAAGGAAAAGGTGGCATGTCGTGGTAGTTCTGGGAAGTTGAAGATTACTGAAAAGGCATCGAAGGGAAAGTTAATGGCCAATTTACTGGGGGACTCTGGCACAGGTATCACTAAGCTGCACAAAATTACAAACCAAAGCCAAGTTCTTGGACTGGATCAAAATCGGATGGCTCGAGTTACTTTTAGAAACGAATAACAATTTGATTAACATAGTCTTAACCCCTTGATTGTAAGAGGAAACCAAAAATGTAAAAATATTTGTATAAACAAACAAAACGTAATCGTGCCACTGCGAGCGAAAACAGGAGGCAATTAGCAATGGCAGCGTCATATTTAGGAATATCATATTTGAGGTGGTTTGTGACCTGACTAAATTGCTTCGAGAGGGAGCTAAGGGGGCCATTTTTAGAACTGCTAGCACATATTTACTACAAGTTAGTGTGCTACAACTACCTCTCGACCTGAGTCTCGGAAGTTAAAAAAAATGCGAGGTAAAATCTTCTGAACAACTTAGCCTTGGATTCCTTGTGATGAGCAGAATACACGGTGATCATGAATTTTAACACTACTAGGCAAATATCGCATTAAGGATATACAAAAGGGATACATTGTACGACTGATTCACAACTGAATGTTCAACGAATTGACGGGGCTTATTCTATGCACTTCGGCGATGGACATAAGTTTAAGTTGGTGAAATGTTTTGGT
The DNA here is from genome assembly GCA_933228895.1 of Platycnemis pennipes. Taxonomy (NCBI): domain Eukaryota; kingdom Metazoa; phylum Arthropoda; class Insecta; order Odonata; family Platycnemididae; genus Platycnemis; species Platycnemis pennipes. The sequence goes on from OW121848.1 coordinate 57,964,272, forward strand.
GAAATAAAGGGCGGGAAAGACTGCCCGGTAAACATAATGGTAGAAAAGTAACGAGAATTTCCTATCCCAGTTTCTCCCTGACTGTTATGAGAATTCCCTGACTATTCCCTGACTTTTCCAGATTTCCACAATTCCCTGACAATTCCAGGTTTTCCTGGTTTTCCCTGATGATCACCACCCTGATGCAGGCTATTTTTTGACAAATTTACTTATTAATATACTCCAGGTTAAGACCATCAAATGTAGTTTTTGAATTACAGGACAATAAATAGAATGAAACTGATTTTACTTACCCGAAGGGCCCAATGTTGAGTGAAACAATGAAGAGCACAGCAAAAAAGGCAGTGATTTTCTTGGTGTTTGAGGACAAAAGCTGAGTTGATGGGCTAAAGGTACTTGATTTTGAATTAGGAGAAAGAGGAGGACTTGAATTCAGCCACAAACTGTTAGTCTCAGAAGGTACTGGACTAACACTGACCCCAAGCTCAGCCAAATGTTCTCTCAAGGCTTGGTTCTCCTGAAAAATATCACATACGAAGAAGTTAACACCTTCTACCACACTTGTATTGCACAATATCTTCATTACACTGTGCAAAGGTATAGATAACTAGTTACCCACCTTCACATAAGTTACAAAAAGACAATTCCAATTCCAGAATTAATTCGTTATTTAATCATATGAATTATATGCAGATTATTCTTGAATAGGTATCATAACCATCCACAAAGCACACTGAAAATTAGCACTATAAATACTACAGTGATAAAAATCAGTACAAATATGATTTATTCAAGGAAGAATCACTTCCACATAGGGGTGGACGGGTCAAAATTTTAAGGTTCGGGTCGGGTGTTTTTTTTTACTCTCGGGTCAGGTCGCATCCTATAATTAAACCCTAATTTTTTTCCAGAAGCTTACACAGAAATGTCGAAAAATATATTTATGAAGACCAATAAAAGGAAATAAAAGGAAAAGAAACAATCTAGACCTATATGGTGGACTAAAGATTAAGTGTATTAACTCAAAACAGAAATTCAAATTCCTAAAAAAGTTGAATTTAATAATAACACAAATAAATACTGTAGTAAGACAGAAAATGAATTAAGGGACAAAACAAACATCTTACTGTATTTCCTGTAGTAGGAAATACATCACTAAAACTATTCTTCCAGTTCACTCAATTTGAGATAGACTGCTATTAAACTGAATGGGCCATATTAGAAATTTTTAAAATCAAAAACAAATATACACAGGACATATTCTGTTAGTATATTCATCTTTAGTTACAAAAAGATTAGAGAAACCAAAACTGTCTTAAAAGAATGCAATGATAATTGGTGAAAGCTAGTAACAGTTATCATTATCCATTAATATTTGTCTTTTAAGGCATTATGCCTGTTTATTTAATATTAATTACACAATATATAAATTATTAGTAACTTTGTCAGAAGTGAAAATACTTCAACCTAATTTTTTTACACTTATAACACAGAGGATGAAAGTAACTTAACAAACAGTGTTACCAGAATTGTCCTAAGTGAAAAATGGAAATAAAACTGTGAGTTTTAACACTTAAAAATCAGCAACATTCCTGTCTCCTAAAATGTATTCAATATCCAAGATTTTTTAATTTTGGTGTAAAAACACTAATGTTCTGGAGAAAGCCAGTTTCTTCAGTTGGTGATGACATTGCCTGCTGAAGGTTTCAGATGCAGGGAGGGTGGGTGCAGGCTGTAAGTTTTATAGCAAAAAGGCAGAGCGGAACTCTCTCTGAGCACTTTCCTCCAACCTTCTAGTCCCCCTCCCCTTATCTCATCCGGAGAGATTTTTCCTTCCAAAACCTCGTTTACTCTTTCCTACTGCCTGTCCATTCCTCTACATCATCCACACCCTTAACTTACTCCTCTCCACCCCCTTGCATTTCCCATTCATTCCCTCTGTGTCAGTGCCTAGCTGCATTGTAGAAAAACATGCTCTCCAGACTAAGCTTCAGGCAAGACCAAGCCCCCTTACCTCCTCTCTTTCATCTACCATATTCTCACCCATCTCCCTAGTTCAGGTAACCTCTTAGGTGTATGATTCTATGCCCCCGCTAGGAACATTCTCCGGATGGTAAACGCAAGGCTCACCTTCCCAGCACCAGAAGTATATTTCCAACTGCTTAAGGGGGCTCCCCACCTGCAACCATTCTCAGAAGTAAAGTTTTTTTTGTTTAGTTCCACGATTCTCCGCATAAGTGGCAGTATAAAAAAGTGTAAATGGAAGGCCCTCTTCCCCTATACTCCCCCTCCTTTAGATGTAACCAAATGAGGAACATCTCCTGGGTCCCCTCCCAAGTGGTTTGTTTTGATGAGTAACCAGAAGTAGAGATATCTCCCCTGCAGTCACTCGAGATACCTACAACTGGACCTCTTATCTCTGGCCAAATAAAGGGGTCTCAAATCTTCCTGTATAATTTCTGGGCATTGTTTTCATTTTCTGTAATGGAAGAATGATTCTTACCAAATTTCATTTTAATGATATCTAACCTCCTCCCTTCCCCCGTAGCGATTGAATGTCCCTATTTAAAGGTTGTCATAATGCACAAGCTGTAGTGCTCCAAATCGGAAGAGCAGGAAAAGAGGAAGAGAGGTTTCACTGCAGAAAACAAAAAGCGAAATTTGATACTTTTGGTTAGCAGTCGGAGCTGATAAGCGACACGCAAGGATGATGGAGAGGCAGGTCCTCATTGTAAACAAGTCTTGGCGGAATTATCATTCTTTGGACTATGAGAACAGTGCAGTAAATTCAAAGACCTGCCTGTATTTTGAGAGTGCTGTCTCAAATAATTACCAAGAAAGCTTTAAAACTTTGTGAAAGACAATATTAGATAGACGTTAGATAGAAGATTAGATTAGAAAAAGATTAGATAGATTACAATATAAGTTAGAAGAAAGAAAAGTAAAATATTTTTCACAATGTATTAAATTCTCGCGATTTTTGACCCAACCCGATGATGACCCGAGATAATTTTGAAAAGGCCCGACCCTAAGTTCGGGTCAGGACGATGACACGACCCGACCTGAAAATTTTGGGCCCCGTCGACCCCTACTTCCACACCTAAAACAGCATCTCTCTTGTCTTTTCATTTATCATTTTCGAGAAGTTTACCTGTGATAATCAACTTCAAGTAAAACTTTACTGCAAATAAATATGACTGATAGAAAAGCATACACAGCAGTTGTAAAAATTTCAGATAAATTTTCCATAAAATACACTGATGCCTAAACAGTAAGCAGAGAACAGTGAGATTTATTTTACCAAATCTATCTGTTATTTTCCCCAATATGGTATTCTGAAAAACCTACAAATCCTAGTACCATATCACTAATGCTTGCTCCGGTGAAGAATGAGTATGCTCAAGAGCACTAAAAAGGATAGAACCATGTGTGATTAGAGGAGCTTTTGAAGCATTAACGTGATCCTGGAACTTGTTGTTTAGAGCATCCTTTTGACCAAAAGGTGAGAAAGAAAGATTATACAGCATATGTAAAAGTAAACTCAGTTGCTTAATGGCAATGCTGCTAGCTACTCACACCATAACAGGAAATCTACCAATTAATCGATGATTACCAAAATCTTATTAGCACTCATACAAATTACCCATCATGCAGGTCTTGTATCATAAACTATGATGCTTACAAACTTTCTTTGATTTTGAATGGTTACTAGTGGTGAACAGTTTCACAGCATTATTTATGATGAAGACACAAGTTTCACCAGAATTCCATTACTTAAGACTGTTGTCTTCTTTTGTTTTGCAGGCAGTCGAGAGCACACTCGCATGTCTGTGAGCTGAGAGCATTTCCAAGATTGACACTATGGCCCAAAAACGCAAAACACTTGATGTAATGTGATAAATGCGGTGCCAAAGGAGTAGCGCTCTTAGTATATTGACTTTAAATACATCTATATTCCTTTCTATGTTTTGCTGCCATTATTGAGCAATTATAAGCATTAATACTTAACACATTTGTTGGTATAGGAGGGCTCTTCATTAGATCTATTTTGTTCAGTCCTTTGTATCATACTACCATTGCATATGTACACCCGACAATATAACTGTATGTCGAGGGCCTAACGAAATCTCTAAAAAGAACTTATTGTGATACAACCGCTATTTCAATAAAATTGTTATACATGGTAAAGCAGATTGTTTTTCGATGTGGACATTACATCAGATGAAAGAAAACGCCCTCCAAGGCAGGATCCCTTCCACCACTTCCACGTTCCCTTTTCGTCTGCTGAAACAAATGCGATACATTATTCCAAATGGCTTCCGCAAAATGTCGCAAAGAACGTGAATATACTGATCATAAAAATTAAGACTAACCAAGGGAAAGCGTGAAGTCTAGTAATAAAGGCGATACAATTTTGATTTATGTTATGGTTTAAATTTTTGGTGAAACCAATCTAAATTATGGAATGAACATTAGGAAATGGAACAAGCATTAGAAAAGAGTTGCTTGGTCAGTTGAGCATTTGGGAAAATGGTCAGCAATTCGAGGCTTTTTGCATTTTTAGGAGCAGGTACGGTGCTTTTTGATCAAATGGTTAGGTGGTAAATTACATAGGGATATGAATTACTGCAAAAACTTTCCCCTTCCTTAGGGAATTGTGCTCAGACTGTCCGGATGGAAATACTTCCGCCACCACACCAACCGGATTCCTAGAAAATTGTTGACAATAGGTTTCATGGCGATTATTTACACCAACCTCGGTAAGATGATACTTCACTGTAGTGAGGGTTTTCTTGGGTACTACGAGGTCTCATTTTAAAGAGTTGTACATAAACCAAACATATCATTTACTTTCTTGTTTTTTCATTAAAGTCTTTTAATAATTAGGCCATCTCCGCCGCCATCTCACCAAATCTCACCAAAATCTCACCACCAATGCATAATAATAAATCAAATAGGTATATGTAAGAATAAAACTTACAGCTCTTAAGTGATCATTCTCTATTTTAAGAGATGACAACTGCTCCTCAAGAGTTGAAACATATTCTTTTTTCTTTTTCCGTGAAAGACAAGCTGACTCACGGTTTTTAATCATTCTCTGTTGCCTCTTCATGGCTTTTATGTGCTAAAAGAAGGAAAAGTTAATATTTTTATAATTAAAAAAATATTATACATAAAAAAATAACAAAGTGCTAAATGTAATATAGACCTTCAATGTACTCACAAATATTCAATTAACTTAATAATTTTCAAATTAGTCTATAAATCAATGAACTTTGACCATTTAAATTTGACTTCAATGGGCAGTGACTGAAAAATATGACAAAATATGTGTATCTTACTGATACTCATTTGGGTTGTACTACTCATGAACTATATCATATTTATTCTTAAAGCCATCATTTAAGTTACATATCCTATAGCTTCCATTATGTTTTAATTCTTAATTCAATACACTTCAAAACCCTCATTTGCATTAGTTGATAGGCACCTACAACCACAATTGGAAATGACTAATGAAGTAAATTATGAAAGCGAAGGTCTGAGAATACTAAACAACAAGATAGAGAGAGCAATTTACATAATTAGGTTAACTCGTCCAATATGGATGACATTCTTGAATATCATTCACTCCTGGCTATACCCATATGCATATAAACCATGAATTTCATAGCCTTGAGCCTGCCTACCCACGGGGTAAAAAGGAAATATACTTTATTTTTTCAGAGCACATCTCAGTTGGTTTATAACTACTGTTTTGTGTCATTCACTTCTGACAAACAAGTTTTCTTTTTTCTGCAGTATGCCATTTTCCTGCACACTGTGAGCAATTGGAAATGTAATCTCTCTTGACATTACAGTAAAAACCACTGTAGCAAGAATGGCTTATAAAGAGAACATCATCATAGCAAGAGATTTACTCTTTGTTGGTTCACGGTGAAGAGCATACAAAGCTTCGTCAAATATAACATACATTTTCGTCGTCACCTTGCTCATCTTGTATTGTAATGCCTCAAGAGACTACTACTAGGAATGAGGTTACACATCAAGCTAATATGGGGGGAACAATTCAATGATGAAACTAAAATGGAGATGGTGCTAGGCGGACATCACTTACCGATCCTGTGCTCTTTTACTGGTGATAACGACATTTTTCCAGTAGTGAATATTTTTACATGAGATGATGGAGCAAGTTGTTAAGGATGAGTAAAAAATTGAATCATGCAAATATGAAAAGGTTAGCTGTTATGAGAACTGAATGGTGAGCTGCATCAAATCAATCATAGGATCATTAACTTATAATGTGACAATCATCAACTTTGTTCACCATTTTAAAGAAAAAGGATCAAATTAGGATTTGCTTTACATTAAATTTAAAGGATTCATTCAAAATATTCATGGGACATGCTCTAATTCGTCCACGCTATTTCTGGTAATCAAAGCACCAATGCTTTCTTGGGGTATGCTGATGTCAGTTAAAAAGGCTAGGCCTTGGAAGAATCCCTCCTTGTTGCTGGGAAAGCTGTGTGACGTTGCCGCATTAAGTTCCTTGGTGGTAGAGATGACATATTTGCTTGTTTGGGATTGTAAACCATTACAGTTATAAAGTACAGTGAGTCATAGGAGCTATAAACAGGGTGAGTAGGTGAGAAACAGGGGGAGGCAAAATAGTTAAAACACAGTGCAGCATGGTGTTTAGAGCAAACATGACAACATCACATGGCTTTCCCAGTAACTAATAACCACTCACCCTTCTCATTCTATTCATAAAAAATATAAACTAGTATAAAAAGTTGATTAAATTACATTATTAATGATGATATATCATAGAATTTGGATACCTAAGGATTACAGTACAATTAAGATATCATTTGTTCAACCACCATTAGCACCCAGTGCCAATTTGCGACAGTGATTCGGGGACTCCAACCCAGATGTTATTTGTGGGTTCTTGCCCTTGGTGTCAGGAATCAATGACTTGCCAGCAGCTATATTTTTTATATAAAATGTAGAAAGGTATTTACTAGACTTGTACCGATACCACTTTTTCCGATACCGAACCGATACCTCGATACCAGTGGCTGATACCGATAGTATTATTTGCCAATAACTCACTTATTTCTAAAATAATTTGATAAGTGCTTTCCTTCTCGTGAAGTCAACTAAGTAATCAAAAGTGTTATAAAATAGCACCTAATTATTGGGAGAAATGACACTGTGACAACTCTTTTATTTTGCTACTCTTACAATTATCACTGGAATTAGATTTCAGACTCTAAGCCCTCTTGCATATGAAGTACTGAAAATTCTTTTTAAGAAATAAGAGCTGCTGAACATGCTCAGCAGTTAGAGACCACTGCACTAGTTTCTGAAAACATTTGCTCAGGAAACTCTAACCTGCAGGTACACCCAAATGCAGTGGACTCTCATTAGCATGTTTTCATAGGGGCCCCAAATCCTGAACATGGTAACGAGGAAAACTTGCCGAACAGGTTAGGCCTTCTCGATTTATGATGAAGACGTATGTGTGAGTTGCATAACTTCCAGGGGAACATCATGCTTGCCATATAGTTAGTTCATTACTGACATTAATTTATTGTAATAAAGTTTCATTTGCAATTATTATGCATCCCAAAAAAATATCTACGATACCTTGCGTTGATGCGCACTCATTAATTAATGATGACTATATGACCAAATAGCACAACTTATGTATACTATAAAATCAAAAAGTACCTACTTCAAAATCAACGCAAAGACTTTGAGGTTTGATATCTGAAAAAAGGAATAAGCCAAATTCATAGAGAGCATATCAGCATGTAGATGATTTAGCCTTTCGTTTAATGCAGGTACCAGAGTTTTTTCAATAGTAATTACTTTTGAGGCATGTTTGATGCATGAGCTAAGTAAACAAATACGCGACACATAGGTAAGTCAATTGAAGAAGGTGGGATTTTAAAATTATGTATATGCTTTTAGATGATTTTCACTTATTGAATACTTTTGAATAAAAGTATCTGAAAAAAACGTATATACTCGAAAGTATCGCAGGATAGGGAAAATGGCCGATACCAATACTTGCTCTCGGTATCGCCCCAAGTCTAGTATTTATCTTCGGTATTGGTGTCTCTCTCGATGTTCGGAAGTGGATGTTAAAGGAAGCTTGACCCATGGGAATATAAGTTTGGAGAGTTACTTAAAATCGCTGCTTAAAGTATTTATATTAGTAATGTATTAGCCTGAAGGGCAAACTAACGTAAGGCATAAATTATGAACGGGCGAAGCGTACAGAGAATATCACAACTGACTCCACAGTCAAAGTTTACAAGCCTACGCTTGCTCTGCAAACCAGCAGAGTAACAAGGTGAACACAGACTCCCCATTTATGTGTTTTGGATAGGTTTATAAAGGTCCAGTATTGCCCTCTATGTCCCCTTCCAACTTGTGAGAAGTGTATGCGGACACTTACTAAATTTAAAATGGAAAATACCAGATATAGACGAGAAACAAAAACAGCACTTTCAAGTGGTGGACTTCACTAGAATGCTTTTGGAAAATATGTCTTTCCTGTTTAGGGTCATCAAGCTTCCATTCGCACATATCCACATCTACTAATATCAACATCCCTTCCTATCCTTATACCTTTCCTCCTGGTCTGAAGCACCTATTAGTGCGGAAACAGACTTGAAAACACCCATACTACCATATGTATGAGCACTACAATAAGGCAAACTTGTTATAACCAATGAGAATTTTTAGGCATCCTAATAGCAAATAGTTAAGGTGAAGATGACTGAGTATCTGCGAAAATCCCTCGGAAAATATTTAAAATCATACAATTCATCCTCAGTGACCGACTCTGCTCTGCCAACCAGCAAAGTAACGAGGGGAACACGGACTCCCCATTTACGTATTTTGGGTAGGTTTATAAAGGTCCAGTGTGGCCAATTCATAAAGGAATTAAAATTTTTGTCATGATGCAATATCCTAAGCCAGTCTGCGAGTTAACCCAGTAACGCCTGGAAAAAAATTTTTCTTAGAATTCAGTGATAAACTAATATTTCAATGTAAATCATTTCCTGATATATAACGTGTAACTTTTATTCCTAAAACATTGGTAGTTATGGAGATACAGCCTAATACTAAATGGTACCGCTAGGCGCTATTGGGTATAAAATGTAACCGATTAGGAGAATCTCCTGAAATTAAACTGTAGCTGTCGAAAATCCGTCCTATTTTATATTTTATCACCCAAATATGACTTTTTTAAATTAAATGTCCTTGAAATACCAATAAATATGCAAAAAATTTATTGCCATCATAATAATAACTTTGAAAAATAAATCTGCCCAAGGTAAAAAAATGTATTTCAATGCTTAAATAAATCACTGCCGTGCATGGAATGGCGCAAAGCAAACAATACATAATCCTACGTTACATTTCAAGCATTCTGTTCGTGTCCTACTGGTGCAACTTTCATGGGCACACCTTCGCTGCGTGGGAGTGGATTTCACAAGGTCGTTGTACCCAAGGTACCTTACTTCATCGGAGACAATGAAAAGAAAATCGACAGATAGCAATGAAATGCAATCAATTGAAAATAATATAGTATCTGATGATAAGTTTTCTAATATCATTCCAGTTTCTCTACCTCTGGATGCAGATGCACATCCCACGGATTTTTGGGGATACTTGAATCTTTCCAGGTATGTCTGCGCAGCTGCCCGACGGAACTCTAGCTGGGTTATACCTCTTCCTGACTTCCTCATCAAAAACCATGCATTGTGCATTATTGCATCTAGTACCCACGTAAAAATGAGCCACCACAATTTCTTTCCTCTAATACCTACACGATAAAGGGATATATTCCAGTCCATTTAATCGGTACCCCCCATAAATGCATTCATCATCATCAAGGGTCAACAATCCTAGGATTGGTTTGACACAGCCCACTCGATTCTTCTATCGGCCAACCTCTTCATATTAACGTAGTTCCTTTCTTTCAGGTCCTTTATGACCTCTTATGTAACCTCGTGAAGGTTACATAAGAGGTTACATTACGTTCCTTTTCCATTCTTCCCATTCACTTTTCCTTCGACGATTGTCTTCATCAGGCCACCGTGTCTTAAGATGTGGCCGATCAAGTTGTCCCGTCTTCTTTTTAGTTTTCAACAGACTTCTCTTTTCTCCCACTCTTCTTAGGACTTCTTCATTTGTCACTCGTCGATCCATTTTATATGCAACATTCTTTGATAGCACCATATTTCAAATGTTTCAACCCTTTTCTTCTCCACTGCTGTCATCATCCATGCCTCACTGCTGTAAAGAAACATGCTCCAGATATACATTTTGATGAATTGCTTCCTTACTTCCAAGCTTGTATTTCCAGCTGTAAGTAGATTCTTCTTTTGATAGAATGCCCACTTTGCCTGGGCTATTCTACTCACTATTTCTTTCTTGCTTCGTCCATTGTTGGTTACTCTGCTTCCCAGGTAACAGAACTCTTTCCAGTTTCTGTTTTCCTAGTACAACGTTGGTTTTGGCCTCTTTTTTTCTTGCTGCACACCAATATCTTAGACTTCTTCTTATTGATCTTCAGCTGATATCTGGCCATTGTCATTTCCATCGTTGTTAGCATCTTATTGAGATCCTTCTCTTCTCTGTCTATGAGAGCTATGTCATCAGCGAATCGTAGCATACTAATTGCTTCTCCATGGATGTTCACTCCAGAATGCTTCTCCTTGACTTTATTGATCACTCTCTCGATGTAAACATTAAAAATTACTGAAGACAGTGCACAGCCTTGTCTCACTCCTTTCCTAATTCTTGCTTCTTTACAGCTGGGTCCATATTTTATCACCGCTACGTGGTTTTTATACAAACTGTGGATAATTCTTCGGTCATTGTACCACACTCCAATTCCTTTCAGAATTCCAAGCATTAAATTCCAACCCACGTTGTCAAAAGCCTTCTCTAAATCCACAAATGCAATGAAGGTCGGTTTGTTCTTCTCCATTCTCTTCTCTATAAGCAGCCTAAGGGCCAATATTGCTTCTCTTGTACCCTTACTTTTCCTGAATCCGAATTGATCTTCATCTAGGAACTCCACTGCTTTTCGTTCTATTCTTCTGTAGATGATCCTGGTCAGTATCTTCGATGCATGTGTCGTCAAGCTTATAGTCCTAAAATTTTCACATTTCTCCGCTCTCTTCTTTTTGGGTATAGGAATTATGATTATTTTTCTCCAAGTCCCTGGGTGTTTCTCCTGTTGAGTACATATCGCAGATTTTCTTGTAGAGATAGGCCAATGTCCTCTCTCCCACATTCCTAATCAGTTCTGTGGGGATATCATCAATTCCAGGAGCCTTATTCATCTGAAGGTCCCTTACTGCTGCGTTGAATTCCGATCTCAATATTGATGCTCCCATATCATCCTTCTCGAATTCGTTTTCCTCTTCAACAACTTTTGCGCTGAGATGGTTCCTATTGTATAACTCTTCCAGATATTCTTTCCATCTGTTCACTTTGTCATCATTCTCAATCAAAATTTTTCCATTCTTGTCTCTTATAGCATTGCATCTTGCGCTCCATTCCCTGAAATGGTTCCTAATTATCCTATAGGCAGCTTCCACCTTTCCAAGGGAAAGATTGTTTTAGACTTTTCATCCACATTTCTCTAGCTTTCCTGGATTTGCCACTTTACTTCGCTCCTTATTCTTTTGTAGCAAAGCTGCCCTTCTTCAGTTTTCACATTCTTGTACTTTCATCTTTCTTCAATCAAATCTAAGACTTCTTCCGTGATCCATGGTTTCTTCTTAACAGCTTTTCTTCTTCCAAGAACTTCTTTTGCTGCTTTCTGTAGTCCACCTTTAATGTTTTCCCAATGCTCTTCTACTGGTTTCTCAGTCAGGTCCTCTCCTATGTTGTTTTCTACTGCTTTCTGAAATTCCAGCTGATGTTGAATCTCCTTTAGTTTTTCTACTTGCCAAAAGTTCTTTACTGTTTTCTTCAATCTCTTGAATTTGAGATGGCATTTCATCATTACTAAATTATGGTCGCTGTCGATGTCTGCACCCGGGTAGCTTTTGCAGTCCTTCACCTGATTCCTGAACCTCTGCTTCACTAAAATGTAGTCTATTTGAAATCTTCCTCTATCTCTTGGCATCTTCCACGCGTATTTTCTTCGGTTGTGATTTGTAAACAATGTAAATAAACAATATCGATTCAGGCGAGATGTGGTGGAAACGTTCCATATTAAAGGAAAGATAATGCAATTTTCCACAAGTAAACAATTTTTATTCCGACTAGTTTCGGTGTACTACACCATTTTCAAGTGAAGCTTTCTTTTACAAACAAGTGTATATATGAGCAGAGGGGGGGGGGAGTGGAGGGGGGGGGGGGGAGGTGTCGGTTGGTGACGATGGGGGAAGATGGGAGAGGGAACAGAAGGAGAAAAACGCCTTGGGTCGCCGTTGTCGTCTTAGGATCCCTCGTTGATTTAATGGCTCTTGCGGCAGGGTTCGGCAATTGGAGACCAGTGGGTGATGTCCCGTGGTGTTGCTTTTCGGCGATGCTTGAGGAGTCCTCCGGAGGTTGGGGGGGGGGGGAGGGGGGGGGGGGCGGAGAGGGACCGCAGGGTAGGGGATGTCCAGAACATCGGCTCGGAGTGGTGGAGGAAGTAGTGTGGTGTTACCAAAGGGAGGGGGAAAGGTGGATGGCTAGGGGGTAGTAGGGGTGGCAGTGGACTAACGAAGTGCTATGGACAGTAACGGGGAATGGGATGGAAAGGTGTTATCATTTAAAATTGGGACATTTTTAATTTTGTGTTGAATTATTTCCAATTGTTCCAAAGCATCAAGTTTCTTCCCTTTCTTTTCCACATGTAAAATATTTGGGACAAAACTGCACTGATGACCTGTGTCCATAAGATGCTTGGCGACGGTGGACGTGTCCTGTCCTTTCACAAGGCACTTGCGATGCTCCCTGATTCTCGTGTGGAAGTTTCTGCCTGTTTGACCCACATATATTCCTTTGCAGGAATCACATTCCAGTGCGTAAACTCCACATCTGTCTAGTATGTCCACTTTATCTTTGGGTCTGCTGATTAGTTTAGAAAGGTTCATGGGGGTATAAAAGGATACTCTGTATTTCTCCCTAGGGAGATGGTTTGCAATTTTGTTAGATAAATGGCCGACATATGGAATTCTGCACCACCGTTGTGTGATTGGAGAAGATAGTTCATATCAGAAAATAAGTGCATCATTCTCCCCAAGAACCCTACACCTTCATTCAACCTACGGGTTATGGTATCTGTAGGCTTAGTTTCAATTTTAACCATTATAATCCTTTCACTGTACTGCTGGAAGCTCTTCACACGCAGTCCTGCACTCTTCCTGAGTATTATGCCTACTCCAGCGTTACCATTCAGTGATCTGGTGTGAATAATTCTATAACTTCCACTCCAAAAGTCTCCTTCTTCGGACCATCTCATTTCATTGATTCCTAATACATCGAGGTTCATTCTCCGCATTTCCACCTTCAGGTTCTCCAGTCTTCTGCAGGTCCGAAGTGATCGCACGTTCCACATTCCTACCCTAAAATGACTATCACACGACGTACTCTCTCAGGTAGTCCCCGCCCGGAGATCTGAATGGGGGACTATTTTACCTCCGGAATATTTTACTCCAAAGGGTGCCATCATGTCTTGATAGTAAAGGAAAGAGTGGAGTAGCTGCAACTCCTCGGGATAATAATGTGGTGGTTTCCCCTTGCCTTCCACATCACTTCCACACAGTACTACAGCCGTTAAAGTAAATGTTACCAAGCCTGTCGTGAAATGAGTGTCGCTGTACTGACCACTGTGTTCTTCACCTTCACTCATGTGAAGAAGAGCTGCTGCCCTCTCCTCCAGATGATGGGAAGTGTAATTGTTGGCGGCCTCCATCGCCAAGTCATGGCATCTTCACAGGTTCTGTATTATTTAAAGGCCTACCTTACCAATACCCCCTCGGAATGCAGTCGCTTTTTTTCCACAGCTGCTTATTTGACGAGAATACTTGCTTATCTCGCAGCTAACCTCTATATGTAGAAGTCGACCAACCGTCTGCAAGCTGGTGGACGCACTTGGTGGCTTTAAGCTCAGCAGTGAGCATAAATGCATTACATTTCCCAAATATATCGGGTCGTGGCACAAGGATTCTCTTTTTCCCACTTTTAGAGAATTTTCCCTCACCAGATAACGGATAAATATCGTTGGGTGATGATATAGCTGATATAACTGCATTGTCCACCCACTTCACTATGGCAATGTTGTCTTTCACGCATCTTCTAGCTTCAAAATATCCTCGTTTAATCTTAGCCAAGTCTATATTGGATTTCAGAGGGCAGTCTTTAGGGATTCTGTTTTCCCTCACTGTGCCAGTTGCACCGTATTTCCTTCTGCGGAGATATTTCCCCAAGCCGTTACTTCTATAATAATCATCAAAATAGAACAGGTAAGGTGGTTCTTTCTTAGGAAAAGTTAGTAAATTAGAAATAGAAAGTGAGGAAAAAGTTAAACAATAAATAAGTAAAGAGTACAATTGTGATAGAACTGAAAAACATAGAACCAAAACCTGAACATTAAGGTGAAAAAAATGAAGATGAGTTGGTATGGTACCAAAGAGAAATTTGACAGGTTTAAGGAGAGAATTTATAATAAGGTGACAAAGTAAGTAAATGGAGTAAATAATGATACAGGGGAAATAGTATTGGGACAGCAGCTATAAAGGAAATTAGCCAGTAAAATGGGGAAAAGGTAGGAACAGGATAGGCTTCCAGGATGGGATGGAGAGAGATAGGTAGTAGGATGAACTAAGGAAGGACATAGTATGAGATATTTGATGTGCGTTAAAGTCTATTTTCACCTCTGAAAACTTGAATAGGAATCATAAAAACTCACTTCTAAATCCACCCGACTGGTCCCCAGTTGACAGGCTATTGTGGGTGTACCAGGTGTCACAACTGATGTAGGCTTCTCAAGGACAGGTTGTGAACCAACATGGGTGACTAATGTGACTGGGGCTCTATTACCATTATTCCTGTTCTTCTTTATTTGGCTAGTCAGAGCTTCAAATTCTTTAGCACTCAATAAAATAGCTTGAGGAGAAGCTTTGGACTCATGATCTGGAATTGAAAAAAATGGGAATCACTCTAGTGAAAAATGTAAATAAAAAAAAGTCCAGCTACATTCATTCTTAGCAAGACAACGCTGGCACAATGAATACTTCATTCTCCACTAAGAAGCTACTAAACTGCTTACAACATAGAGGAATGGAATATGTTTTGTTGTTGGGCAAAAGTGCTGCATTTCATCAAATAAAACTAACCTTCACTATCAACTGATGCACTAGTAACTTGCATTGGAGAGCAGGATGGCTTGGGTCTAATGACTTTGACACCTTTGTTTGCCCGAGGAATGACAGCTTGAGGAACAATAACAGACTGGGATGCAGAGATGATAGTTGTTGGTAAAAGTGCTCCTACATTTGTCCCCATAATGGTACATGATGAAATATTTGAGGTTGATGACCTATTAACCCCATCATTTGGTGGCGACAATGGGGGACTCTCCAAAATAACCTGAAAAAAATCAATTGATAAAAAAGGCGAGAGGATAAATGAACTTGGTAAGACACCAAGGATTCATAAGTGGAATTAATGATTACGAATAATTAGACAGGAAGCATGATGCTTTACATTTTTAAGCTGATAATAACTGTTACTTACGTGATTTTTAGTATAAATAGTACCTACAATACACCCTAATCTGTGGAATTCAAACATGGATAATTATTCAAGCATTAGTCATCCACAATAAACCTCCCTACAGAGAGAACATTGGCCTGAATTTGCAGAAACAGAAGTTATGTTTAATTTTCATTTTAATATCTACTGATTACATTTATGCCTGCTTCACCAGAGTTGTTTTCCTATTCAACACCAGAAGGTACCCATAAACATGTGATACTGAGTCACCAACCACTGTTAACTGGAAAATCAACTTCAAATATTAGCAAAACATTATCATCTATATAACTAAAATAATAACACCTTTCTATTTGTTATGATTTTTGAGCACTTTTCAATGAAAACCTGGTTGACAGATTTCAATGAAACTTTTTTCCTTGTTATCTGTTCACTGTAAGAATGTTTTTAGCATTCTAAAAAAATACACAGCTGCTCCCGACAATGACTGATGCAGAAATTGGTATATACAGTGGAATCTTGGTTATACAACCCTCGGTTATGCGACGACCTCATTTATACACAGTTTTTTTGGGTCCTGTAAATAACCCATCAAGACCCCATGTATTTCCAACCTTGCTAAAATGAAACTTTTCATTTATACGACAAACTCAGTTACAAAAATTTTTTTTCCAGTCCCTTGGTAAGGAAGTCCTCACATATAAGACTTTTTGGTGACTGACTGATGGAAAGACATCTATTGCATTGCGAGAAGGTGAAGTAGCTTCGTGGGCTCAGTTGTGATTGGACAAAGTTGATGACGTCACAGGTTACACCACACCCACTTTTCCAAAAGGGTTAAAAACATCAGTTTTTCGCCGCTTATAACTCAAGAAATAATTGACGAATCAAATAACAGAAAAATACTGGTCTTTTTATTTACAAACTCTATCAATTTCGACAATAAAAAAATATGGTAAACGACCCCATTCTTAAGACCAAAGTTCAAGTCGCTATTTTCATTTCCATGACTTTATCAGTTGAGTATCACAGCAATTTAACATAATATAAATACTTTGACAATGACACTAGAGTCGAAACATATCAATGAGAATTTAAAAATATGATTTTTTACCTTAAAGTCAACTTTTGCTTCATTGATATCATGGGAGTTCCCCACTTCTGAAAGTGATGAGACTGATGAAATGGAGGAAGGTGGTGAGGGTGGCTCTGTTTTGATTTCATCCTTGATGACATATTCTGGAAGGGAATAATGCCAAGTAAAATGAAATTAGTCAATTTAAGCTTAATTAAAAACATTATACAAGCTCAAGAATTATAAAATATGTGCAAATACAAAAATGCTAAGTACAATTTCTACTCCTTTTCAATAAATTTCTAAACTAATAGTTAGTACTCACTTAGGCTCTATCATTTACTAATTATAAACTATTATTATTTACTACTACATACCGACAACTCCTTAATGCATCAAATATTTATGCCTCCACACATTTAAAAGAATATACACATTTAAGTGGCATACAAGGTAATTTAGCAACTGGGTCAATCAGCAATACATACAGAAAAGGTGGTAATTTTATATTTTTTTCATTTTATGACATGCCAAAGTAATGCATGTTTTCTACACAATTCATAAATTCACTGGTTCTCGTACATCAGAATTGTAACAGAGTGAAGGTAGAATACATTTTCACGTTTAACTTTGACATATCATAAACAAAAAATATATAAATGCCTTTTCTCATTTTTTGTTTGTTAGTAGTACAATATTATTTTAGAAATTGTGAAATTTTCACGGAAATCAGATTCAGCCTTTTTCGCTCTAAATTATTACATTATTGTTATTGTTACTGTTAAAATAAATTCCATTTGTTTTATTGAACTCAACTGCTCAAAAGTGGGGCCAAAGGATGCAGAAAAAATATAATTTTAATAAGACCAAAATCGCTGCTCGAAGTGCCAATCATATTTCTGCCAAGCAAAATGATTTAATCTTTGAAAAAATATGCATAAATATACACTACACACTGGAATAAGGACCAGAGCACAAACACATAAAACTGCTGGGGAAATTTTGCTGGTAGTATTACTAGTAGTAGTAGTATCCTAGTAGCACAAAAGATGCTGAGCACATGCTCATGGCATTTCCATTATGCTCAAGGAAACATTTTCGAATCATATTGTGAGCATATGCTGAAAATGTTTTCATGTCATTTTAGGAGCCACTCATTTTATAGCATGCAGTCCACATATTTCTAGCATATGTTCTAAGAATATGTCTCAAATATTTTGATGACCAACAAACAATGATAGCTCATTGTTTATTGATAGACAGGTTTATTTATACATTTCCATAACTGTTAAGTCTACAACTTTGAGTTTTGGGTTGAGTTTACCAAAGTCCACTATCATGCTCAGTCATGCTATGATAACTGATCATACCAATATCCATCATCGTCCCGCTCAATTTCGTCTTTATGTCCATGGTTTTTTAATAGTTTTCTACTAATTAGACAAATTAATGTATATGATAATAAATAACTATGTTGTATGTTCATAATTGTGCTGATGGTGTCCATTTAGCTCAACATTCATCTCATATTTCGTGGCGTTTGGAGAGGGTATACCAAAGAGTGGTATCACCATCATCGCAAAGCAGAGAGGTGGTGAATTATATTGAGAAACGAATGTGGGAGTTAGCCAGGGTTAGCCAACTTACATTTAAACTGTTGGTGTTCACAACAGCTTAATTTGATAATGGGATGATCATCCTATCATCTATGATCATGTTTGAGCATTCAGGTGATTCAGGTATGGCGAGTAAATTTACGTAATTGAAGATAGATTTTGTTGAAGAAAAGTCATCAATTTGTCATTGTTTTTAATAACCCTCCCAATGGTTTTCATTGGATTCCTGCCACAAGTAGTAATGACAATTCTTTTTCTTCTTTCAGATATGTTATATTATTACCGTGCTTGGTATTTTGGAATGAGCCTAACAAGGATTGAGATCATAATTCAACTTATAGTTCATATATGAACATGAAAACATCAGAATTGGTGATTAATCTTAGTGTTGAAACAATTTAAAAGAACTTCCTCTCGGGAAAATGTATAGTTACATTACTGAGACGAGAGTGGATTAAAAATACCCTTGGTTATTAAATATGCAAGTCAAATAAAATTAAATTTGTGTTGCTGGTGTTGTGCAAAAGCAAGAGTGATCTCGATTGTATATATTTCTCGTGCCGTGTGCTGTCATACTGGTTTTCTTTGAGATCACACATGGTATGTTGAAATGTATATTTGATGTGGTACTGATCATCAAGTGAATGAAATAATTAAATTTAGAAGGAATACTAATAAATATTTGAATCTACAGCTGCTTCTTTTTAAAATCATTTCCCGAAAGTCGTAATAATTAAGGGTGAATACATGTGTTTAGGAAGTCAGTGCAGTTGCAATTGTGGCCACTTCACTCATCACCCATTGAAAGGAGGAGCAGAAGTATAACATTACGAATAGTTGTATTTTGCATCTAACTTTAAGATGAAATACAATCGGAGTGGTACGGTCCGGTACCGTCAAAGATTGACTTGTGCTGAAGATATTTTATTCGGATGAAGAAAAGTCTGGAATGCTAGTTGAATGGAAGAAAATCAAACTTCGATATTTCAGTTAAAAACTCACCACAGTTATTGGTACATTTTTGATTGAAATACTGGTATTGAAGTTCAAATTTCTTCCATTTAATTTGCTTTTCGGACTTTTTTATCAAAACCACGTTCGCAACACATTGCCAACGTTGGGCCAACATTTCCCGCATTACGTCTTTAAAATTATGTTTATATATTATATCTATCACTGATCTCTCTGAATTTAGACTTGTAAGGAAACTCTTCGTGTAATCAGATCAATATCTACATTTTAGCGATCATAATATGCCCTGATCTTGAGGCTGTTTACCTATAAAATTTTTAAAAAAAAGGCCATGAAATCCCTGCTTTCCATTTTATCTCCATTCCTCAAAAATACATCATGGTTATTATCCACTTACACCCACTCTCACTTAAGCCCGTTTCATACGACACTTGATCAAGCACAAGACCTAGTGTGCTAGCCGCTACTTGATATTGAGGACGGAAACTAGTATGATTGAAACCATCCTAGGAGGTTTCACACAATCATTGACCTTGTGCTTTCTATGAAACGGTTATTCCATATGATTCCATACTAATTAAAAAAGAGAAGTTCGCACAGCGTCTGTAACATGACTTGATTGGTCGATGGCTACTGGGCTACTGGGTCCTACCATAAATCTAGTACCGCATCAAGTATGAAATCCAGTAGCTCAGCTAGTATACTAGCAAGCATGCATGCTAGCCAGCATACTGGTTTTATTCACACTATACAGGAAAGCTAGTACACTGGACCTTGTGCTGGATCAAGTACCATGTGAAACAGGCTTTATGATTCCTACAACACTTTATTAATCTCACAATCTAGTACTTTTGAATTCCCAACCAACAAAACTATATTCTATGCTTGAATACATCTAATTACGATCCCAATATATAAATATTATTTGCATGTAAGGGAGAAAGTAAATAAATAAAGGCTTTGAGTCATGAGTGCATATTATTCTTCTAGGAGGAAATTTTGTAAAAACAGCTCTATAAACATGAGCTTAAACTCAAAAAGGTCATAAAAAATAACTACGTGAATTTTTAAGAAATACTAATATTACCACCATGTAAAAAATAAGATCCTTGAGTGTTTAAGGTAACAATATAAATAAATAGGTAGTAATTTACTAATAATAATAATTGTACATAATTACCAATGCCATGGTGGACGCTTTCGATGCTTGGGTATACTTGCGATTCCCATTTACTTAACTCTATATCTTCTAGCACTCCCAATCCGAGATTATGATTTCCACTGGAAAGAGTACGCTCATCATTACTTTCATGGTCCTCCAGGTCTCTGTCACAAGTCCCTTCATCTAGGAGCAATGGTATCTACGAATGGAGATCACAAAAGTAATGTCCTCCGCACAAGTTTTAGGAATAAAACCAAGGTAAACAATAGCTTAACAAATATTTTAAAGGATGTTCCCCACTTATTAGGCAAGGCCACAACTGCAATGTGTGGGGAATTCCGAATGGGATACCATCGAAGAACACACAAGGGAAAAAGCCTTACAAAACGCATGCAAATATTGACTGACATCTAAATAAGCTAGTAAAAAAAACTGTAGGGCTATCCATGATAAATGATCGCTCATGAAAGCGGTGTTCGGCCAAATGCCTACAACGCGAGGGACGCATAAATTTTGAATATACAGAAAGAATGCTGTAAGGTAATACCTCTAAGTCATTTGAGAGCTGCTGAAGGAAATCATCTTGAGGAAATTCGGTGTCAGCATCTGAAATCCATATTAAAAAAGTTACTCGGGTAGAACCGAAAAAATTCAAATTAGAGGGCAATAAACTCTATGGGGTCAATGGTCAAGGTTGGTTTACCTCAGGCCATTACAATACCTGAGATGTACATTACATTCTAGCGATATTTAAAAAGTGATGTCATTATTCTCTTTCTTAAGATTGAGTCAATCATAATAGCTCACTCACTGTACATGCAAATGCGACATGAGCTGCCGCAACAGCGGAATACGTAAAATTCTACGAGCAAAACAAATAATCAACATAAATTATTAGCTGCGCAACGACTCCACTATTTGAAGAACAGTCGCAAGTGATACACATAATACATACCCAAAGAAAAAGAAATATCGCCGGAAGGGTTGAGACTTGGTGATCCGTACTCGCCGAAGTCAATCACATCCATGGGCAAGCCGGAATCATCTTCAGTGTGCTCAGTGATGAGCATGACATCAAAAATCACTATCCACTCCGACAAATGCGGATCCAATAATTGTTCACAAAGATACACAAGTTATATGACACGTCAATTCCTTATAAGCAGAGGCGACATGACTTGTTTACACGATCTATCGAATACATCGATGCAGTATACATGCAGTTTTCCAGCGTTGCCAACATGTCTATTATTTTTCCGCAGCTGCATCGCTGAATTGACTTCATTTGGTAAACACGTCGCTAAAACAAATTGGTTAAAATGGACATTGGTGAAGAGGAATTTGTGGTCTCAAATATACGACGCAAAAGGATCCATTGATATTTTCCGGTATTCGTTTTCCTTCGCTAATTTGTGTTTTACTGTTTATCCCCACCCGGCATAGGTGTTGTCAAGAGAGGAAAGGAGTGAGACAAAGTTGTGCACTATCTCCTGAATTTTTTTATTTTTCCATCGAGAAAGCCATCAATGGAATCAGAGAGAAGGCTCGGGAGTGATATGGGAAATAAATTAACATGCTTTGATTCACCGATGACATATCAGAGACAAAGAGGTATTTGAAGAAGACTCTAATAATGATGGAAAGGCAATGACCAGATATCAACGCACAGGATGTTAGCCCACGCCTTTATATTGGTTTGTAGCGGGAGAGAAGAGGCCAACGTTTAACCAGGAAAACAAACACTTCAGGAGGTGAAAGAGTATTGTTATCTGGCAGTACTCTATGGAGTAACCAGCTATGGCTGAAGCAAGAAAGAAATAGTGAATAGAATTACGCACACACGCACTATTTGGTCGCTAGTTGGTCACTATTTCACCAAGGAAAAGGCACTATTATATTGGTCACAGACTGGTAGCAGCCCTGCTCATGGGGTAAATAGAACATTTTGGACCTGGACTAGTTTGAAAATACTTTTTTCCATTCACAACTACAGTGATATACATTGAATCTGATATTCTGCATTAAAATATACTCTTATTAATGCAGAAAAAATATTTTTAAATCATGCATCTAGTGTGCTAGTTATACCCTGACAAAATAAAGATGCTTTTATCTTGTTACCCCGTCCTCCCCTAAATTCCTTAATGGCAGTGAGGCATGGACGTTAACAGCAGCCGATAAGTCAAGGGTGGAAGCATTTGAACTGTGGTGCTGCAGAAGAATGATGAAGATTTAAGTAGACTGACCAAGTGAGTAATGAGGAAATCCTTAGATAGTGAGCTAAATCTTTTTATCACAAGCCTAAGAAGAAGACGGGACATCTTAATTGGCCATATCATGAGATATGATTGCTTGATGAAGACAATCATCAAAGGACAAGTGAACATGGAGTGCAGCAAAGGAAGGCCTTATATGAGATATTTAGAACAATTAATGAAGGATGAGAAAGAGATGAAATAGGTATGTAAATATGAAGAGATTGGCTGATGGTATTATTAATAATAATACATTTTTATTGTTCAGTTGGTCTAAAAATAGGACATAGAACATGGTCAAATGGAAAATAGTACCTACAAAGAGAAAAACAAATCAATTATAAATTATCACACATAAATTCGTCCAGGTGGTAATAGGCTTTAGCTAGTAGCAGCCTCCTTAATTCACGTTTGAAAGTATCAATACTGGACTGAGTCTTTTTATTCAAAGGTAATTTATTAAAAATAAGGGAGGCTGAGTGATGCGTTCCCTTTCTAGATAAGGCACAACAGGCACAAGATTGCCTCCTCAAATGAACATCATTTCTGCGCCGAGTGAAATAATCATGTATGGTAGAACTCTGACTAAACAAATCAGGATACATTTTTACAAATAGTGCACAATAAAAAATAAATAGACATGGTAGTGTCATTATTTTAAATTTGAGAAACAGTGGCTTTCCTGGAGATCAAATAGAAACAGCAGCCATGGCTTTCAAAGATCTCTTTTGCATGGAGAAGGTCCTTGTAGCAGCACTGGTGTTGCCCCAAAATATCACACTGTAAGACAGGTGGGAGTGGATTGTAGCGAAGTAAACTAGCTTTAAGATCTCTACAGAGGTGGTAGGGGCAAGTTTACGAATCATAAAGATACCAGATGCAATTTTTTTGTTCATATTATCAATGTGACATTGCCAGTCAAGATTTTCATTCAGAGTTAAACCCAAAAATTTAGTAGATTTGGACTGCTTGATTGAATTATTACTGATATTAAATGACAGACTAGTATTATATTTTATGAATTAATAAAAAATATACCTACTACTAAGAGTATTATTACTGTGCAGGGATTAAAACCATTAGAATGTATATTAGCTCAGAATTGGATATAATTCAAGTTTTATGGGTAGTGAGCCACATGGGAGCATAAGTGAGTGTGCATTAGAATCTCAGTTAATAGACAAAACAGGCAGCAGATGTCTAATTCATTAATCTAACACAAGAACGTCAATTACAGAACTCGGCCAATAATGCTACATCAAATTACAAGGGAATTGTCTGTAAAAGGGTTACAAATCCAATAGTTTATGCAAAAAATGAGTCATATGCTGATAGAATGGTGGGCTGGCACTTTGAGTTCATGTATCTATATTTTTTTCATTGCCGTCTGGTTAAATACCAGCCTTGTCATGTGTATAGTTGTTCAACAAATTTTCTGGACAAATAAATTTACTAACGATATCTCTTCCCTCTAACCCCAAATTTAAATGTGTTTATGCACTACTTATAATGTTTTGCTCCTGTGGTAATCTGTACTGTAGCTTCTTTTCATATTCTTGTGAAATTATGCACTTACTGTCTGAAATATATAATGCATTTCAGCTCAGCATCTTTAGAAACGTAAAAATGGGGTTAGAAACATGGTTAATTGTTCAGAACTACTGCAATTTCTTTTACATTTTTGGTTTATGGTAATTTTGTGGTAAGTCAATCTAAATCTTTTTCTCCTGAATGGGAAAACTCCAATGGGTTGTGGGGCTTGCACTATGACTGTCATAATTTTCATGCAATATATGGCTACAGCCAAAGAGTACATTTATTCTACACAACTGAGGAAATGAAAATCTTGTCAAAAGATTACTTTGACATTGAAATAGTGCTCATTTCTCAGGAAATATTTAATATAGATAAATAATTGGCCACAACAGGACATTGTTAAAAGGGAATTTATAGTGGTGATGAGTAAAAGCAATTGTTGGTATAGCCATGGTAAATTTATGGTCTATTCACTCTTTGTATAGAGGAGGATGAGCACCACCAGACCTTGCCTCCGCCTTCCTCGTGCCACCCTAGCCAAATTAGGAGGGTTAGTCTATTCTAAGCAAGTTAAAGAACAAGTGAAAAGTCTGAAAATTTACTGAATCCGTGTTTGTTCAATCTCTTTCATTTATGTTTTCTCTCTACCATTGCGAGAGGCCAGCCTGGTGGAGAAGGTGGGGGCATTCCTGCCCAATCAGCATAAGAATTCATCCATGTCTTTCCGGAGATACGTCATGGGGACCACAAGGATATTCCTTTCTAATGCCATCCCCGACATCCCGGCTAGTGTCCTCCACATCCACCTCTCTCAATACGGATGGGTGGTGGGGGCAATCACCCATACGAAGGTGGTCTACCAGAATCCAATTTGCAAACATAAAGAACTTCCAGAGGCTGGCTAATGTTGTGGTGGAGAACCTTGGTACCCTCGAGGTCGCCATTCCAGTAAGACACGGGGGAATCACCCATAAGATTTTCCTTAACCTTGATGACCGCACCTGCTTGAACTGTGGGAGGACCAGACACCACCCGGCCCGGTACAAGGTAGGTAGCGACACCCAAAGGAACCGAGCCAAAAGGAGGAGATGGGACTTCCTCAGACTCTCCACCCACAAAGGCCACCTCCGAATCTGCCATTACCCCTGCTGAGAATCCCTTGCCTCATACACCTCTTACCCCTGGCAACACCAAAGTGTCTACTGTAATCACGGAGGTTACACCCCTACAGCCGAACTGAGCACCCACTGAAGAGTCTGCCATGGGGGAATCCTCGATGGAGGTCGAGGAGTCTGTTACACATCCCCCCAGGCGGGGCCTGGGTTCACCATCCCATGAACCGGCTAAATGACCGGCTCTTGTCAGACCAATGCCTTCGACAGCAAGGGGGAAGATAAAGCCTCCCAAACATCAGAGGATTCCGATCCTGGGGATTGCTCCCCATCCGCTCTGGCCTCTCACATGCCATCATCTATCTCTGTGTCGATGTTTGCTCAGGCAATGCGGGAACTACCACAAAAAAAGGAAACCATTCCTTACATAAAAAAGCTCGGCCTCAACATCGAGGCCTTCCGAGCATGGGAGGGCACCTATGAGGGGATGAGTAAGGGTGATACACATAAGAAAAGGGGGAAGCGCTACCTCATAATAGCCAGGGCACTGAGGGAGGAGCAAGACACTTGAAGGCAGTGGGTTCATGAAGAAAGTCACTCCTCCTAACCTTCCTTACTGGGGCCCATACCAATACTGAGTCATTGTGACCTCTCATGCATTAGTTGTCAGTAAAAATTTCCCTATAATCTTTTCTTATTCCAATTTTAACTATTTATTTATGTTTTTATTTTGTTTTATTTGTCCTTCACCCACACGTAATTACTCATATGCATCCAATGTTTTACAAACTACTACTTTTCAGTAATATTTGCTTAAACTATGTTTTTGATGGACCTTTACAAATTTATATTCAATTGATTTATGCTATGCTGTAAAAGGACTAGTTTTTGAAAACTTGATTCTATGCAGGACTTTTGTACCTTTTTTGTGATGAGATGTTTTACACTATTATTTGCTATAAGATTTTATGATGTGACATTTCTAATACTTTACTATGTGTAACACCATCTTTATTAAGCCATATGCTAAATGTTTTTAATAACACTGGACATAAACATGTAATTAACCTGTATGTACTTGAAATATCCCTAGGCAGGGGGTGGAGAGGATGGTAATGTCCTATCCCGTCCAGGTAAAATAAACAACAAGTCAAGACTACCAATTTCCATATCAAATTAGATATTAATTTCCTCATATATTATGTAAATGCGCCATATACAAAGGCAAGAACTAATATGCTGAGAATAAAAGAGTACAGGACTTTGATGGTAAGAGTAAAACTCACCTGATTCTTTTCTTATTTGACTTTCTTGTGGAAATTGTTGGAACATGTTTGAGAATTGTAATATGGGGTTGAAAGAGTTTAATGAGAATAAATTGAATTTAAGAATTGAAATATGTATTTTCATCAGTTACCAAGACTGCCTTCCAGATTCAATTTTCATATCCTTTTGATGCTTGCAGGTCATCATATCATTGCTTCTATAGCCTTGATGAGGGATTCTGGTGGCTGCAGCTGCTGATTAATATCATAGTTCCACTTCTTTCATTTCATTATCACTAGGGCAATTCACAGCCAAACAGCATCAGATTAACACAAAGCCTGACATTCTTCTTTATACAAGGATAATAAATGTTTGCTGGAAAACAAAATTAACTCTTTAAAGTCTACTGTAAGTTGATCCATGTGATTTTAATAGGTAATATCAACATGTTATTTCTCATTGATTCAGAATGAAAGCAATTTTGAAAAAAATAAAAATGATGAGGAATGTCTAAATTAATGAGAAAAATGAGTCAATGGCTTTAGTTGGCCTTTATGGAATAGCATGGAATATTAAACTTAGGCAAACTTAATGAAAAACCTATAGCCTACCTAACTCCTATGTCATATACAGCTGTGACTGATCTGGATGACTGAAGACATCAAAATCCACTAATTGTAAGCTAAATTTCAAGGTAAATCTTTTCTCCTCAAGGAGGGCTGGATCCAGTCAGTGATCCTAATTTAATGCTAGTAATTATGTTACAATTTCTTAAACACTTAGTAAAATCCTGGCAAACTGAGATTATTACTCACCTGAAATATAAAAACGCATTGAAAATGCAGTGAATGAGTTTTAATCTAAAACATGCACATGTTTTATCATTAGACTAATATAGAAACATTTCTCGACTCCCACCTGAGGAATGAAGTGGATAATCCTATCCAATGCATAATAATAATTTTGTATGAATGATAAAAATTAGAACAATTGTTATCATCATTAACTTCTGAAGCTTTGAGGTTACAAAATTTCTATGATGCAATATTGTAATCATGATGATAACAATTGCAGTCATTTTGACTTGGCAGCATAATTATGACACTTTGTAAAATTCATATTTTATTGTATTTAATGTGTCTTAATTGTGGAAATATATACTGTTTGGAAGGCAATATGTATCTAAATAGGACTGTGAATTTTAAGCCTTAATTCCAAAAGTTCTTTCATTTTTAATAGCAGAATTTCTTTCATGTTTAAGGAATAACATTGATTTTATTTCATAAGACTGAGGTAGCAAAATATCTTTATTGTTCATTGTTTAATGATCAGAGCTTTGTAATCAGCAAATGAGACTAATGTTTCACTGTAAATCAATTATAGCCAACTTCATACAAGAGTTCCCACCAAAATGAACCTTACCTGTGTAATGTCTTTTTTGGCCAAGCAAGCGGCTAATGACATCTTTCTTCTCTTCATTAATAATAAAGTCTTTTACATAATAAGAGGCAATTCACATTGAATTTATCTATTAACCAATATTTAACATCTTTAGACATGTCTTATAAACAACACATATAAATTCTTGGCACATTTGGAAAACAAGTATCTTATTTGTAGATTGCTCTTGCAAAAACCGTGTAACAGTATATAATTTTAATATGTACACACTCTTTACACATGCAACTGGTTGTTACTAGTTGCTCAAAGTTTCACATGACCATTGTTTCAGAAGACAGCTTAAACAGAGATAAGTAGGAGAAAGATACGAAGGCAGGGTAAGAGATGTTTTTATTTTGCTGGGAAATATTTTCTCATCATTGACAGTTAACAATTGATTAAGTCTATTTTTGATAAAAATTTGTAACAAAGGCATCTTCGTAAGTCACTGAATTGCTAAAATTCCTCGCTACTTAAAATAGATAGCTTATAGAAATAGCAATTCATTTCCATTCTTAGAACTGGTTTTATTGGTGTAACACAAAGTAGTAGGTAGAGGATCTATCTGTGACCGATATCTGTTTCTTCAAATATTTTTCACAGTTTTTTAATATACCCTACTACACAGTTGTGTAGTTGTGGGACATTAATATTACAATACACAATAGTTTAAAAAGTATATTGGTACATAGCAGCAAGAGTTTCCCCAAGCCAGCATGGGGTTCCCATTCTGACTTTGTTGTTTTTACTGCTAATAATATCATAGTAAAGGCCTGGGTGCATCACAAAAATCACATAAGTATTAAAAATTAAACTTACATGCCTTTCCACTAAATTCTTTTTCTCTGAACATTAATTACTATTGTTAAAGAGTTTTTTTTACGAATTTGAGCTTCAATTGATTAGCTCATTTACAACCTATAATATTTCTCTTTTTCTGAAAGTAGGGAAGTTATGTCAAGAGTTATAAAAATGCTTTGAGTACAAGTTAATTGAAATAGAACAAGTGGTGAATAAGAAGTGAAAGTAACTGAACTCAAAATTCTTAAGAGAATCGTGCTTGGAAAGTTCAAGTAAATGGCTATTTCAATAATATTTTTGAGCTTTTTGTTTTGTTTTTGTATCATCATTTTTATCATCTGTATTTCTATCACAAGTTACAATTGCAAATCCTCCTAATTGAAGGAGACTGTATAGTGCCACAGGGCAAGTAAAAGCTGGAAACGCAGTGTCTCATCATCCTGTTTTTATCATAGACTGTTGCCTATACTTATTTACAGGATAGATAATTTTGGAGTCATTTTAGTGGCATACTTGCAATTCCCATGATCTTAAGAATAGGAATTGGTTCATTATTGGTATGCACTGCAGCAATTTACCTGCCAATGAATTTTTACCAGCATCCACAATGGTTAACAGGTATAGACAAAACTCCTTCTCTCATGCTGCAAAGATTCATTCAGATTCATGTATTAATCCTAATCTTTGATCTGATTAATTGATCTTTGATTCCCACTTTGTGCTCTGTCACACAAAAACTTAATTGATAGTGCATTAGGCTTGCCTTTTGTATGATGAAATTATTTGTTCAGACCAGGCATTTCAATACATTTGTCTCAGAATGATCTTCCCCAACCATGTATGCTATTACTCTGAGTCTCATCCTTTATCATAAGTAACTGTTCTTTAAACACTGCAAATCCTTTGACTGTCCATTTGCATATGCTCCTGTGCAATATCAGGATTTAAAGCATGCTAAATTACTGCTTGTTGCAGTCATTTCTTTAATAGACGCAAAAAATATAGATGAATTCTTTTAGAATCGAGCTTAATTTTTTGTTTCACAGAGTTCTTCCACTCAAAACCAATTACTTCGGGCTTTCATCAAGTGTGTTACAAAATATGCAAAATTTTCATGCAAGATTATCTAAACAAACTGAACAAGATCAAAGATTTACAAATCCTATATCATTTTTCTTGATTATTCATAGAATACATCTTGGGAATTAGTATTTGTATTGCCTATGATAGGAAGGTCAAAAAAAACAGTGGAAATGCACTGAAGCAAAACTTCTCTGAAAATTATTTACAGTTTGCATCAGATGATGCATTACTTTTATGGGTTTCTAATGCTTTGTTCTTAAATCTTCAACTGCAAATATTTTTGAGCGCTGCTCAGACTAATGCCTTATAACAAAGTATTATTACTATTATTTTCAACGGTAATGTGGTAACAATGGATAAAAGCACCGGCCCACCATTCAGGTATGTCAGCAATGAAAATTCAAACAAAGGTTCTCACCTTCATTCCATTTCTCTAAGGGCTAACCCAATTTCTGCAATGGACCATTCATTGAAACATTTGCAGTCTTCAGCAAAGGGAACATTGAAGCCCTTTAAGGAGTTTCCACCTGATGAGGGTGCTCTCCTTCTAGTGCCCGCTGTGGACGCTCCCTCGCACCCCTCAAGCCCTCTTCCTCCTCCTCTTCCTCCTCGTCTGTCACTCCCACATCTACTCTCTTGAGTCTCCCTCCTTCATCTCCCTCCCAGCATGGCTCTTCAGCTCCCTCTGGAAGGATCACGCATAAGAAAGGCCGACCCGTTAATCCATCTCTCGGATGTATTGCTACCGGCGCGAACGCGGCGCCGTCTTCCACGTAAGATCTCAACTTCCGGTGCACGTCCGGGAACTGCTTCCTGAGGGACACGCCCCTCCTCTTCAGGTGCTTTTGCACGTTACCGTAGGCCCCTTCCCTCTTGAGGAGCCCACATCCCTCCGATGGCAGCGCCCTGAGGACTAGCGTCTCCGGGTATTCCATCTCGCGAGTGATGGGGCTCCTAGGCCGCAGTTCCTCACCCCCCAGCCCGCCTCCGATACTCTCCCTCAGAGCGTTGGAGGAGAGAGGGGAAGTCAAAGGATGGTGCCTCCGGGGAGGTGGGGGAGGCGGGGGATCGCTGGGTCTCGGATGGTGATACTGAGGCTCGGGGGCTAGCCGAAACGGCCCAAGCTTCGCGCTCATGCATCGCGACACCACCTTGCGAGACCATTTTCCGGCACCAGGCGTCTCCGCGGAAGACACACACACGCAAACCAGCAGCACCAACTTCGAGTCCGGATCGTAAGTCCTACACAGCTGGACGAGGTCCCGGTAGCACTTCTCGCCGCAACCACTAGTGGGGAGCGGGAGGTCCGCCCACCCCGCGTATACCGGCTCCCCGAGCTCGCTGAGAGCGGTGGCGGCCGCAGATCCGGGCTCTCCCGCCACCGGGCTGCGAACACCCGCAAGGGCGGCGCTCACGGCGGCCGCCGCAAATGCCTCTGCCCTCTCCGGTCCCGGGAAAAATACCTTGACGCAACCGCGGCCACGGGCAAGGAAACCCTGCCGTGCGACCCGGGAGAGGACGGGGAGGGCGGGCGAGGAAGGAGCCGTGGCCGCGGCGGCGACCCTTCGGCACGAGGCCGCCGCCCTGCTCCTCTTGCGGGCACAGTGGCGTCGGCGCCGGGCGTCAGCCTCGGAGTCGTCCGACAGTTGTCGTATTTCGAAGGAGACCCTCCGGCGCGGCGCTTCGTCCTCCTTAGAAGGCCGGAGCAGCGGGTCATCGCCTGCGGTGTTGTACTGGGGGGGCTGGAGGTCGCCGTCACCTTCCGTCGTGGCGGCGACGTTGGGAGCACTGCGATCCTCCGAAACGTTGGGGGCGGGGAAGCCTCCAGCTACCTCCTCATCCTCCTCACTTGGAGAAGCTGAGAGAAGTGGGAAAAGGGGGACGAGGAAAGGAAGGGACAAGGATGGGAGATAGGCCCAAGGAGGGGACCGTGAGATGGAGGTGTTGAAGTGAAAGGCATTAGGATCAGTTCAGGAGAAAGGAAAAGAGGATCAATGCAGATTGAGGGGAAGGAGGAGTGAAATTTTTGGTTGCAATAGGAAAGTTTTTGTAGGGGAGGGAGGAGAAGATTGAATGGACAGCAGAAAATGGTAATGATGGCAGGTAGAGTTAAGAAAAATAGAGGAATTTATGGTATAAAGTGGTGTACAAGGAGAGGATGTTGGAAGGGGGAAGGTGGAATGGATGGGATTATTGCTTAGAAAAGTGGTCTTGGTACGACTGATTGGATCAAGTGTTGCAGCAAGATTAAGTTGAAGCATGCAGAGCTATTGGGTGTTGGACGGAAGGTTTATGAAAGGTAATCATTTCAACTGAATCTGATTTCATTGATTTATATGTGCAAGCGGGGCATTCAATATGTTGGATCCTGTCTGGTGAAGGCACTGACACACATCATCACACTATTGAATGAGTCTTTTTTTGCATCAGCTTAAGGCCTCATTCTAGTTCTTCTCATGTATTACTCACTCAAATAAGCTTTGAGATATGGCAATTGATTATGTGGAGGGTGACAAAACCTTTTTCATGCTACCTCCACTCTTTTACTTTCATATTAATTTTTCCAGCATTTACTGCTGAAATTTTTCTGCATGGCAGCTTTAGGAAAAAGTCATTTGGCATGCCCATTATTAAGGTAGCAGGTGAATACATTCAAAGATCACATCAGCCATGGCAGTTGCAATAACAACAGCACTACACTGGAGTAAGACTGAAGTAATTATACAAAGAAAGTGAGATGAAGGAAGAGAAAAGCACGAAAAATAGCAATAGATACAAGGGGAGAGACAAGAAGAGATTGTAAGTAGCTAATTTTGGGAGATGGAGAGATAGGGAGTGAGAGAGAGAAAGAAAAAAAGACCAAAAAGAGAGAAAGAAAGACAGTGAATTAGTGGGAACTGAGGGGGGATTAGACGCTTGAAAAGGATGACACAGTTTTACAGCATTATACAAGTGAATGTATACCTGCATATGTGTTAAAATGAATAGTAACAAAAGTAGCTGTGCTTGAAAAGTTAGCAGAAAAACTAATAAGCTGTTGGGATTGACACAAAGAAGAATGTTGGAAAACAGAGATTGCCAAGTTTCAGAAGATATGAGAAATATAGATGATGAATGGGGATTAATATACAACAAAACAACGATTATGAGCATGACTGTGAGAAATGGTATCTATGGCAAGGTTTCTATAACATTGACTTTTTTTTGCTATTTTAGTGTTAAAAAGCATATAATTGTGATTCAAGTGAAAGTCAAATAATGGCTTTTAATTATTCCTAAGCAGTTTGTTAGTAATAAATCATGTGATGAGAATAATCTACCAAAATAAAATTGCATTACCATTATCTCAGCAGTGCTTGTTTTAGATGTTTGCCTCAAATGGAGATAGCAAAATGGATATTTTTTGTAAATTTAGTTTTGAATAAGATGTTCTGAAAGTGCATTCATCAGTCTTCCAAGGATATTGCCTTGATTGTTTGAATTAGGATTGATGGAATTCATGTATTCTTTCTTAGAGGTGAGAACTGTGACTATATTTGAGATAAGCATTATAGATCATCATGATCATTGTATCAGCAGTAAAATGAATGATGAGAAGCAAGGTCCAAGGGTTATGCTAAAGCCCGAATCACACGATCATTTTTCTCGTCCCTTTAAAGGGATCATTTAAGCTATAGCTTTCAGGGACCGCAAAAATGATAGCTCAAGCTATCATTTCGCCGCTCACACGATCATTTTTGCCGTCCCTTCTCGTATCATTTCTGTACGGTAAACAACTTCGTAACTATGGATTATTTACACCGTCGTTGACAGCTTTTGGCTGCAGCTAGACGTTTCTTTCAGAACGTGCGCTGTGATTGGCTAAATGACAGGCCGAGGGACGGAAAAAAGGACGTGCTCAAATGACGAAAAAAGGGATAGCGATCCCTATCATTGCCGCTATCCGTGAAGTGATCAAGTCAGACGATCATTTTTAAGCTATCATTTGAGCTATCATTTAAGCTATCCCTGAAAAGGGACGAAAAAAATGATCGTGTGATTCAGGCTTTAGGGATGATAATGATCCAATTTATGGTGATCGATGCATATGAATGCTTAAAATTTGGAATTCATATCCTGTAGTCTTTCATTTTCTACAATTTTCAAGTCTTTTGGGGGAAGATTGCAAATCCAATTACAAACTGAATGAAATAAGTATCTATTAATGCATGTAAAAATTCAAATAAGGGCTCCTGCATGCTTCCCTGGAACTGAAATAAATATACAGGGTACACACAGTATCTATTGAGCCAACAGGTTAAACAGCAAAAGCTTGGACATTTTAAAACTGTTATATATTCACTAAAATAACATCAGCACAGACACATAATTTCAATTTAAACATATCAAGGGTACTTTTACTTCTTAGTCATTTTCATTGTCATAACAGTTACACATACTACAGATACAAAAATCAATTACTTCAGGCAAGGCATTACCTAATCATTGATTGGCTAAATGGACACAAATATGTATATACATACATATTTAAAAAAAGAAAAACTGCAATTTACACTAACTCTGTTTTTGATCAGCAATCGTGCACATTTCGACTCCTCCAAAAGAAGCTCGCCGAAATTGATTTTTAATACCTTCTTAGTTATTGAGGAATATTGGTCAAGAGATTTTCCTAAATGTTGTTCAAATTTCTTTTCCCATATGCTCACCCTATTGGAGTACATTCCAAATGTTTGGTTCTTTGACAATTGTAACGCTGCAGCAATATATAATGAAATATATACTTATAATAAAATTAGATGGAGTTTATTTTATTACGTTGATCCTAATCTTTTAAGAGGTGATTTGTTCCACTGAATACTCAGGTATCTACCTACTTTCTGTGGGAGGAACTATGTAGCTAGAATTTTTCATGCATTTTCTGAAATGGGTCAACAGGATTGAGAAAGACTGGGAAAATCACAAGATGGGAATGAACTATATAAGTTTTGATCTATTGCTCTTGCTGAAAGCCATAAAATAATAATTTAAAACATCATTTTAAAGATGATGCAGAAATGGATAAAAATAGTTGTTTAAGATAATGATGAAGGAGTAAATAATGTATTACTTCAGATTATAAAAAAAGCTGTGAATAAGCCCTCTTAACATATTCAGGAACTCATAAATATTCAACAAAGGTCAATAAATGTACAAAAAAAGTGCTGACCCTCTTCCCAAGATACCGGATATATTGGCAAAGAAAATTAGAGAAGTACCTATTCTAGTATGTAGTACTTTTATTCTGGATGCTTAAGATAATTTGGCTATCATAAAGGCCAATTGCTTGAAGTAGCAAGTGGCCTTTTAACCTGCGGTAAGCATGAACTATGTGCTACTACTTAAAAGCATTTCTTTATAAGTTAATCTATGATGGTAAAAAAATCTCTATCACCCAAAGAACATAAACGCAACCACCATGCCTACAGTTTAGTCCTTTCCTCAGCATGGTTTACAGCAATTGTCATGTTATCATTCAACATTTAAATGTAATGTAATAAGTACCTATTATAAGAAAATGAACCTCATATGAATATGTGACACTATAAGGGATGCCAAATGAGAATAGATTTCAAATTGTGAAAGATGGGCATGAACAGTTTTCATTACACTACTATTTAATAAGTTAAAAATAGAAAATCTATGCATGATTAGATACTCTGGGCATGTATATCAAATTAACTACCATAATAAAAATAAATAAAGTGAGAGATTTTTTAATTAAGTCCAACCTACAATGATTTACTTCCAATTACTTTTACATCATCAATTAATGCAGAAAAGACTAATTTCAAAGTATAAAATTGCAATTCCATTCTTCATTAAGAACTGACACTGTCAGACAGCTCCAAATCACAGACATGTTGTGCTGTGATAACTACGTGGAATGAAGCTATGAGACTAAATGCCTACTACTTAAATTAAATTTACTCCAAGGAAATGATGGAGAGCAGAGATCAACAAAAATGTCTATCAAGCATTAATACTGGACCCAAATTTTGTAATTTACAGTTTAACACATGCCAAAAGTCTTAATTTTCATGGAAAATTAATTGTGAGGGAAAATTGTTTTACAAATTTCTCTCATTTGAAAAAGGCAAAGTAATTCATTATTTCTGCTTCCCAACGAAGCAAAGTGCATTATTCACACATTTAAGTACCTAACAGTATCATTACCTCTCGCCAGAAAGTACACATTAGAAGGACAAAAGGTTCTATAGATGCCTTTTAGAGTTCTGTATAGAAAACATACCTTTTACCAAAACTTATTCTTTTAAAGTTAATTTCAGACAAATATTGGCATCTTAAGCATGGTGAGGTATATGAGTGAGAGAGGGCAATGAACTGCAGATTTGAACAGAGATAATTGTGAAATAATAACCTGGTGTAAAAATAAAAAATGAAATCAACAACTTAAAATTTTATTTTAATCTCATTGTATTGGAGGCTATGAAGAGTGATATTAAAATTTTTCCTGGTTGGGATCATAAATGTACATACTCTCAAAATGGTAGCTGGTATGCCAGTTAAAATGATTAACTTGAAGTATAGCAAAATAGGATTGTGAAACTAATTAATGACCCTAAGAACTCAAAGAAAGTTATGCATACAACAAAAACCAAAATTTAATGAAATGACAAATTATGTTAATCTATGTAAGCTTTACATTCTATCATTCACAAAGTTTCATTCCTTATGGAAATCAATTACAATTATCAAAGCAAATGAGTAATGACATGACACTATTAAAAACAAATTAGACAGCCATAAAATCACCTTATTAACCAGAATGAATTTCATCTACCAGAAAAATATTACTAAAATAATTTTGCAAGCAGTTTATCAAGTTAAAACTTGAAGTAGCCAACTGTTTCTACTGCAGATTAGCGATACTCTAAATAGAGATTTACTTCTGACTGCTACTCAATGCATATCCACATCTTATTCTGCAGTGCATTGTATAAAATGAAACCTGTCGCAAGTGGAGAGTTAGGCGCCCTCTCTCTCTCTGTCTCTCATCCAAATTGAACCTTCCTGGCGGAAACTTACGCGCTCTTCCTACCTGCCAGCTCCTCATCCTCCTCCTCTCCTCCTCCTGCTCCTTTCGCTGAGATGGCCAAATCCTCCACAGCAGTTTCGCTCTCCATCTGTTTTGGTGGATTTGGGACACTCTGCGCCTTGGTATTCTCTCCTTGGGAAGCAATAGTGCTCCATGAAAGATGATGCTGTGATGAAGGCGATGTGGGGGAAATGGCCCGAGACTGGTTCCTGGCTCTTCGCTGGTGAGAGGGATTCCTTCGACGAGCTTCTCCAGTGATAGCCCTTATGACTGGCTGTGGATGGAATGATTTAGAAATGAGACCACAGTTCTTCCAAATGCACTTCAACTTCTTGGAGTCCAACCTTACCATTTGTATAGAGGAAAGAAATATATAGGGATGTTTATAAGCTGATCCTATTTTATGATCAAAACATGCTCCTATGAATAAAATTTTTCATGAACTAAATATAAGTGGGAGAAATTGATATTTTATACTTGACTTGATGTGATAAGCCTATACAATATCAACCTCTCTGGATAATCAACCTCCATGGGCTAAGGAGCTTAATGGCCATGGTTAGTCATAGGAAAACGCAGTAAGGGGGATGAGAGGGATACAGAAATACATTCATCAAAACGTTTTTTCGGGAACATAAGTGATCCAAGTGTGTTAGTGATGCTAACTGCTCCAATGTGGTGGCTTCCTTTCTTTTTACCGTGTAGTATTCTAGGAGTGAGGCACTGTTGTGGCCAAAATTGCACAGGTATGGCAAAGAGGGATGTGGAAATGTTGTTTACAAAGCATGCCTGGTGTTAAACCAGACTCACAATCTCTGAGTCTTCTTGTCAGTCTCTGAGTAAAGAAGAAAGTGGGGAGCCTATTCAAAAAAAATCTTTTTTTAAGAGAAATGATGGGCGAGTGCTAACAGACACAATCCTCTATCTACTTGTATTTAGTTCTCATTCCTCAGATATCAGTGTAGGCGTGGCACCTGTTGCCTGCAGAAGTTATATTATGAAGAGTCTAGTTTACACCACAGAGGATTTTAAGGGAATCAAAAATTCTTAAGTAACCATTCTTTACAAAATAGTATGAAGACCTAGAAAGCTATAAAAATAGGTTTCAGTGAAGTGATAGGATGAAAAGAAAACAACAGGTATACAGGCTCGACGTTTTCCTCCTTGCTTCATGCCTTGAGTCCTCCTAAAGCTAGAGGTCTTTCTTCCTCAATCTTTGCACCTGTCTCCTGGACTTTTAAGGATGCCTCTTGCATGAAAAGGTGAGCAATAAACCAACACTTTCTCCATCTTTCCACTTCACCTTATCAAATCCCACACTACACACCAGTACTTCCTGTGGATGTATAAGTTGTGCCAACCACAATAGTAGGTACCTCATTAAGGGGGCCACTATGCCACCACATGATTTTGTATCCAAATTTTATTCCATTATATTGAGAGCACTGATATTTAATTTACACAAAAGTGCCATGTATCCATGAGGTTAACATTGGTTATTAATTTAGATAATTTTTAAAATTTCTAAAATTCATGTATTCTTGGACAAAATGTTCAATCGAGACTAATTTTCCTTACTACTCATTATCTTCTGCTGCAATATTCGAGACCTACTCGTTTTTTAATTATAATGAAAAGTGGAGGGAATTTTTTTTCCTCATCCTCAAATAGTTCTTGCGTATGGAATGTTTCATTCCATGCTTTAATTGTGTATTGTATTTTTCCATATGTCTTTAACTGTTTTAGCGTTTGAATACTCTTGCGATTTGAGAGGAAAGAACGGCTTACCGGTGGCTTCTGTGGCAGTGGCGGAGGTGTCGCCGACGGAGGCTCCTGAGGCAACAACTGGCGGTGCTCTGCTGCGTTGATTGCTGGAATTTGCGGCGGTGGAGGAGGAGGCAACGGCGGTGGTGGCGGCGGTGGTGGTGACGCCGGCGGCGGTGGCGGCGGCATGACCGGCGGCGCCGTCCTCATCATCAGCATCTGCGGGTGCTTGAGCGGGGAGGCAGGAGATGCCGGAGATGCGGGCGACCGTGACGTCGAGGCGGGGTGCAGACCCAGGAGGGAATCCAGGACGTCCTCCAGGGTCGCGTCCGGGTTGGGAGGCGCCGACCTGCACGTCTCCAGCTCCAGCCTGACAGCTGCCTTCCTCGCGGCCGCCTCCAGCAGAGCCCCTGATGGCATTACGGGGCTGGGTTCCGACCCCCGAACTGGTCCTGTTCATGTGAGGTGAGTGAGAAGGAGATGACGCGGATGCATTAGTACTCGTGTACAACATCGTGTGCACATTTCCATACAGTGTGCAATCGTTAGATTGGATAATTGCCGAGCGAAACTTGTCATCTGTAAGGGCATTCTATCGTCTAGCGATAAATATTTCGGAATAAATATTTTTATCACCAAGCACTCGGGAAAGAATGCACGAATTCAGCGTAACTGAGAGAATAATATCGTCATTACGAATGTGGTATCTTTTATTGCCCGAAATTGATAGGAAGTGAAAAGACTTTGTGGAACTAAAGAGGTGCAGAAACATTTCAATTTCCTTAAGAGACTTACCACTCCTTGAATATTCATCCCTCCTGAAAAATGACAGGTATGTGTTGAAATCGGTCAAGACTGTGAATAAATAATGGGGAATGTTGCAAAGTTCCCTACAGCCGATCTGGTGGATATTGGGATCTTCTTCCTGGAAAACTTTAGGGTATTGTATAAGCATGTCTTTATTCATACACAGAATTAAGGGTTATAGAGTCATTTCTTACAATTAGCTATAAAAATAAGCTACACAAGTCTTCATGCCCCAGAAAGCGAAAATCCTCCCCGGGCAGGGTGGTTGTGCTTGAAACCGTCGGGATTATCTCGAATGGGTAACCAAGGAGTAACGTGGTATAAACAAAAATGGTTTTCAAATTTTAGTGTGCTAAAACTGCTGATTAAAACCTCATTCATTGTTTACGCTTTTGTTTTATATCATATTGGGGCTCTATAGTCGAGACAGATGGGAAAAACTGAAGTGAAAACAATTAATGATATTGCAACGAGCGAATAATATTCACCAAATTTGAAAACTATTCGTGTTTGTACCACGTGAATCCTTGTTTACCTATTCGAGATAATCCCGACGGTTTCAAACACAACCCACCAGGACTCGAACCCTCGACCTTGAGTTTGACAGATGAGAGATATACCCCGCAGCCACCGAGGCCAGCGGCATGCAGATAACTCAGGAATACGTCGTTATTCATTACGTAGTCATAAGAATAATGTATACTTATAATGTAAAATATTTTTTTTAATTCAAAGTGTAATACCGTTTAATTCAAGGTGTAACCGACAGCTTAGATCATTTGCGATAACTTGCATGGGTGGGTAATTGAAAATGGGCAGAAATCTTTCAAGGATCGGAGTAAGAGAGGAGTGAAATCCGAAGTTGGCATTAGCCAGTTCATAAAGGCGCTTTGGGTTTCACGGTTCAACGTCCCATCCGTCGGATCCGACGGAGTAGGTACTGAAATCCCCTGAACATAGGCCCCTCGAAATTATTTAATTCTGAATTTCTATAGCCATCGAGATTACTCGGGAAAATCAAACGGAAATTGCGTTATTCTCTCCATTACGGAAAGGTGGGTGATTGGTTATGAGTAGAAATTTTCCATGGAATAGAGAAAAGGTGGAGAGAGAGAGCCGGCATCGGTATTTGTTTGCTCAAAGGCGCTACGGGGTCCACATTTTAACGTGCCATCCGACGGATGGAGCAATGTACTTGAATCGCCCACCGCTCAAGCAGGGACCGGTATACCAATGAAAAATTTCTGCCTCCACTGGGTCCCCAACCCGGTACCATGGGGTGAGGAAACCGGTACTCCAACCACCACACCAACCCGATTCTTTTGGCCTCCGAACGCCCCAAAAACACTATATACGCAATTTTCACCGAGATAAATAGTGTTCATGGTTTCTAGTTTCTTTTGCTCTCAATGGCCTCTCTATATCTCATGCCAAGATGGTAAAAGGGGAACTAGATGGGCTCGTACCAATGGCTTTAGTCATCTCCAGCAGTCCAGCCAATACTGTTTACGTAACACCCACACCTGAGACGGTGGTTGAACTCTCGACTTCTGGGGTAACAAAGAGAGTGATAAGCAAAAATCGGCAAACGGGTTGTTGCGTTTAGTGCTTTCAAATGCTCTCGAGGGAGGTTGTGAAAGATTCTCACCAGACCTCCCACTCTCATTCGGACGTGAACGTGTTTACAAAGTCTCTTCTGCGCAAAAAATCGGGAAACTAACAAGAAGCGAAGATTTAAGGCGCATTGACACAATCATGAAGGTATGTTCATGGACAATATTCTGATGTGAATACCATTCTACTTCAATATCTCTCTTCATCTCCAATGTCCCATAGATAACACCTGTGACTCATTTTTTGGGAGTTTCCTTAATTGTAAAATTTTTCCGTTGACTTCGATGAACTGGCATCCCATAAATAATGAGATTCAACAAAATTCAGGCATGGACGATTTTCTCAATGATATTCTAATAGGGTGTAAAAATCTAGATAGTGACAGAAAGTTGGAATTGGAGTAGTGTTCAGAATTAGTGTTCGTAGTGACTAGCTAAAAAATATCACATTTCTTCGAGAATGACGCCAGAAATTTTAATGGCCAGAGTCTGCCCACTTTTCAGACTTAGGTACGTTGTTTCTTCCCTAACTTCATAGCAATCCATGTTTCCTGAATGAAATCCATTTTATTTCTTCTACCTGCTTTCATGCATTCCAGGACACATACCTACTCTTTTCCTCCTCCCACGCTCAGGAAATATTCTGCTCTCTACTTTCCTCCTCAATATTCCATTAAGTACGCCTCCAAACGACCTCTATTCACTCTTGCTGCCGTCGTCAAATTTTTCCGACGAGCCTCATTTCCGATTTCGCCCCTTCGTTATGTCTTCTCTTCACCCAGCTATCACTATATTTTTCTCCACACCCAAATCTCAAAATCTTATGATTTATCCTCATATCTCATCCACAAAAATCAAGTTTCACAACCAAACAACGCCACGCTCCATATTTAGGATTTCCATTCATTTTTTCTTTTGTGCCTCTCATAGAAGACGCTCATAGAGGGATAACGCGTCATCAATTATATCCTCTTAGGCAACTGTCCATTGGATAGCGCAATTCTTCACCTGATACTGGTCTTACTGAACCCATTTTCATTTATTTATGCCTTGCTTCATAACCAATCCACTTTTCGCGGATTTAAAATACTCTAAAAATATAATTATATAATAAAGAACTGTCCCTCCTCCCATTTCCGATAACTTTCTTACGTAATTTTTCGAGTCCATCATCATTGTAAACATTCAATTCTCGTTCCTTTAAGAACAAAGAGAAAGAGTAAATGTAATTTACAATTAGGTAAAAGTAGGTGCCACCTGATAATTTATCGTGACGCAATATCTGGTACTCTCTACTTATACGCATAGCATTCTGAGACCACATAGTGATCTTATTTTATTATCATCGCTTCGAGTCTTACATTTGTGGGGTGAACGTACTTTCAGGTATTTCTTTTTCCTAACTTTATAAGCAAATGTCTCCATTATCCCAAAAGCATTCTTGAGAGAATAATGCGCGTGTGCAATGATAATGTCGCAATAACTAAGGCGTTAATAGAACCATTCGTTTATTATGATCAAAGTGTTGGAAGGATTTTGTCACTGTCACTGGGAATGTTGCTTAATGAATATTGTTTAATGCAGTTTGCAAACTAACTATCAAAAAAGGGCTGTCGTCAGAGTGGATTTACTCATAATCAACGCCGTTATATCGCTTTTAAGAAATTAAAATGTGTTGTAATACTTTCGGTACTTCACTTTCTGAACATTTCTGCATCTCTTTAGCTCAGAATCCGTAGTCAACACCAATAATTTATCTTTTGATGGACCTAAGCTGGCACCAAGTGTTTGCCATTGGCCCGGATTTAAATGATCCTTTATCAATTAAAAATGGATGAGAATTTTATTTTATCCATTTCTCAAGGTCTTCTTTTGCAATTTTCCTAATTTATTTATCTGTTGACGTCTGTATTTCTAAGACCACTGAGTTTTAATATGTGCCGGGTAGGTTTACCCCTTACACTTTTCAAAGTTACCCTGGGATTTCTCAACTCACCTATTTTAAAGAATTTCGCTTAGTTAGCCATCCAGCGTCGTGATACTCGTCACAATAATCCTTCCGTAAAACCCCCAGAACCCCATGATTTCAGGGGTTCCAGGTTCTTTACCTCTAGAGCTACTAGGCGTCCTCTTTCCCAGTGTAAAGTTAGA
Source organism: Platycnemis pennipes (assembly GCA_933228895.1). Lineage (NCBI taxonomy): Eukaryota > Metazoa > Arthropoda > Insecta > Odonata > Platycnemididae > Platycnemis > Platycnemis pennipes. Next base: position 58,007,768 of record OW121848.1, read on the forward strand.
GGCTTTAATGTAACAAGATGTCGCAAGACTTGAAGACTAATGGAATTATAATATTCCTGAAAATATAATTAAACATGCAGCAAAGAAGACGCAGTTGTAAAAAACCATCTGCAACGAGTATCATCTGCAGAAAAATTGAACGAAAAACAGAGGAGGTTCTAGCGGAGGGAAATGCAAGGCACAAGAAAAGAATCTCAAGATACACTTGGAAGTAAGAAAGCACTTCTTTAGAACTTACATCTGGAGCGTGTTTCTTTATGGTAGTAGGGTATCGACAGCAATAGTAAGGGCAGTTGAAATGTGCATTAGATTATGATGATAAAATGGATAGGCTAGGTAACTAACGAAGAAGTTCTAACAGTGGGAAAAAAGGGCGAAGAAAACTAAAAAAAAACGGAACGACTCATTGGACACATTTTGTAACAATTAGGTTTTAAGCGTTTTTTACTGTAGGAAAATCGAGTGGAGAGAAAATCAAAAACCTCGGTCGGATGAGATACGCGGAGCAAGAAAAAATTGGTAAAGTAAAAGAATTAAGTTAGCATGCATAGGTTAGTCGAGCGAAGAATTCAAGGAATAGCTGCTCTAAACCTTTCTTAATTGGTGACCATTGATGACTTATGGTGATGAAATTTGAGTTATTCATTCTTTGTTGTATATCCATTCCAGATTTTGGGCACAAAAAGCAAAGATGTTCATTCGTGAAGTTATTCAAAGTTTTTATCCATCACAGATCCTGAGTTAGATATTGAAATTGGACCTAAAAGAAGATGAACGCAAAAAGTAGTGTACATGCTTCAAGCGCTAATTATTTAATATTTAAAACACAAAGAAAAGTTTAAGTGTCTTGTGAATGAAAAATGCTATTTTAATATTATAAAATGATTAAAATAAAGTTGCGGCTTTATGAGGAGAATATGATATAACTGAACGTTTCCTCAAGCCGGATTCCTCAAATAACTGCCAGGGCTGAATGATTTAATTCTATGCTTCCTGCCAGTTTTTCTCTGCAATATTTGTTGCAATATTTGTCGTTACAAGAAATTGGAACAGAATAAATGAAGTCTTGTCTCCTTCAATTTGAGAGCCCCAGTAGAAAGGAAAATATAACTTGACAGGAAATTTTACTGTCGAGTGAATGATTTTTAGGAAAATTACCTAAATGTGTTAAATGGTGTGTACATTGTGAGTGGATAAGGCGGAGTGAGAAAATTGAGCATTTTTCCACTCATCTATTTCCATTTCATTCCTCACAATTTCACACAAATTGCAAGAGGCATTCTCAACAGAGAAGGAACTGTGAGAAAAGGAAAGAGAGAGCTGATGCATTGGACAAGTCTCGAGGCATGAAGCGAGAATAAAAAAGGTCAAGCCTGTCATTTCTGTTTCCTTTTCATCCAGTCATTCCGCTGAAACATTGTTTTTCTAGCTTCCTGTATAATCATAACGTTAGATAGGAATTAAATTTGGGGTTCACATACTCAACTCTTCCCGGTAAAGAAGACTGACGACATGAATTTTTCAGGCATCACGTTCCGCCGACATTCTAGGAGTAAAGACTAGATACAAGACATACGAAGGGTTGTTTTGATGACCATTCATCCATTATCAGCGGTATGGAAAATAGATTTATCTTTCTGCTATTTACTTAATTATTTACACTTCCTTGATTTATCCAGCACCTCCTCCCTACTTTAATCGCCTCCTTTTTATTTGCATTTGAACAAGCATAAGAGGCTCTTTTTCTTCAAGGAGAATAAACGGGAGTGAAAAAGGTTTGGTCCGATGAAGAGGGTGCCCAGTCTCTGAGTGAAACCCAAGGCATGACTCGAGAATCTGGTTCATTAGTGGTTAAAAAGTATCATATATCTTATGCCACTATCTTAGAATTTGCTTACATCTTATATTAATAACCTAGTGTTGGCTAAAGGGATAACTAGGTAGTGTTATCCTACCTAATATCCTAAGAGTATAGTCAACGACGGATAAAGAACTTATTCAGAGATTTACTTATCTCTGATGGATATTTTATTAATTTCCAGGCTGTATTTTTATTTTCTAGAGGGACATTTTTATTATATTAAAGGAGGGATTCCATCAGAATATAGGCTTTAAGCCAAGAACGAAACGATGAAAATCTGAAAATTTCTATGACCGATTAAAGTCTATTGCTATATCGTTAAAGATACATGCTGTTAGAACAATTAGATTTTCAGTGACTAAATATTTGGCTGAAATAGATCGAGCCCTCATGATGGTGGTTTGGTGAGAAACTGCATTTCCAGTGCTGACGTTTCAGTTTATATGTCAGGGATAGTAGGTATCTAGTAAATCAAACAAAACTCATGATGCGTAAACTCTGGCTGACATGATTTGCACTATAAAAGGATAGCATTCATTTCAAAAGTGAATTATATGAATTTTAACGCAAATGCTCCGTGGAGTTGTTCTCGTGAAATTTTTGTTTTTCCGGTGTGCGTTCCACCATTGTTCATTTTTGTGACACAATATTTCACCGGCGCGCGAGCTAGCATCTTCAGGCCGGCTGAACGGTCAGTGTTTCGTATTCGTCCACCATTTCACCAAGAATATCATGGAAGAGGATCTTAGAGGAAAGAAACCGGAGGAAGATATACATGGACAGAGGAATGTCGGAGGAGGAAGAGAGGAATACATGGACAGGGAAAATGGAGGAGGATAATTGGCGAGGCCAAAGACCGACTGCGGTTTGCGTGGTAAACCTGGTATAACTAATATTTAGATAATTTGGCTAACTCAATTGTCGCCAGATTTTTCAGTTTAAAAATTCGTAGTGTCGGTTATTTGGGGAGGCAACCGACAACAGAGTTTATTCGGCCATTTGGGAGTATTGGAAGGATTGGGGCCATGAGTAGGTTATGGGATAGAGGCGGGATTTTTCTGGGTACGAAGGAAGGGCAAAGAGAATCCCGGCGTCCGCATTAGCCTGCAGCTAACGAAAGACGTCATAAGATCCACGGATTAACATCACATCCGAAGGACAGAGTACTGGACTCAAAGTCCTATCCACAAGACACTTAAGTAGGGACCAACATTCCGATGAAAAATCTGCCACTGCTGGGATTCGAACCAAGGCGGTGCCAGTACTCCAGCCACCGAACGAACCATCTCCTTTGAAATTCCGTTTCCAGTTTTTGGAGAGCGTATAGCGGTCTCTACACGGATGATGTTTCCAGGTATTTTACTATCTATATATGTTCTCTCATTGGGGAATAGCGAGGCTCTTTTAAAATTAATGTCACTTCATCCAAGTTGATGTTTTGCGTATAAACGGTCCTGTAGTGTTGTTCTGCTATGACATTTTGGAATTAACAGGCGATATTTTTGATTTTCAATGGCTCTCCGATGTTCCTAGAGGTGCATTTTTAAAGCTCTTCAGGTCTGGCCAATGTAGAAGTGACCACAGTGGCACATACCTCATGCACATAACGTTTTTTTAGAAATGGGTATCCTTGGAATAAGGAGAATGTCCGTTATCTTGGTGAATCATGTTTTTATAGCCTCGACTTTACACTTGGAGGGAATTTTAGCCATTTTTTCTATAGTGCCATACATTTAAGGAAGGATTGCACATGCTTTTGGTTTCTTTCTATTTTTTGTAGGATCCACAGAATTTTATTTTGGTCCATTAGAGGTCCTTCTATCTTCTATTTGTGACGTTCTTTGTATGTAGTCACAGCGGAAACTATTACCTTGTGTGGATTGTAGGAGACGCTCATTCTCTATGGGTCTCGCTCTAAGGGTGATGAAATCGACATCATAAATCAAAAAGGCTAGATGATAAAACATCTTAATAAAATTGATGGTTTCTGGCGTCACTTTATGGAATTTACTTGTATTCATTATGAATGACGAAATAAACTTTGTATTTCCACATTTATTTATTTCACACTACGACCATGGTTTCGACGATTAATGACCTGATGATGGCATTAATCGTCGAAACCATGGTCGTAGTGTGAGATAAATAAATGTGGAAATACAAAGTTTAATTTGTCATTCGTAATGGAAACATCCTAATGACTGAAACCCTCTGTTGAGGATGGTGGTGGGACTTTGCAGGCAGATATCGATCCGTGCAAATACTTTTTCGGTACATGGAGTGTACCAATATACTCCCTTCCTTCTTCTGAACAAGGAAGTCCAAGAATTGAAGGCTGTTTTTCTTTTCCAATTTCAATTCACTTATTTTCAAAATTAATTTTTTGGAGGTTTTGCCCGTTAAGGTTCCGAAGGAATTTTTCCAGCTCTTCTTTTCCTGGGGGCTACATAGCGAAGGTTACGACACGATGTATCTCACGAAGTTTGTTTTTCGTCGTGAGGCAAACGCTTTTTGTCCCAATTTCTCCAAAAATAAGTTCGTAATCACGAAATATGGGGATATAAGGTCTGAATTAATTGCGGCTTCAAACGGTTTTTGTAGAGCTTCTTATTCCACTGGAAATAGTTTTCTTTGACAAAACTCCACCATTTTCGTCTTGTCTTCGTTGGTTGCGACTTGGTAATTTCTATCTCCTCATCGGTCAGGATGTCGTTGAAGGAACATCGCATCAAAACTCGCAAGAATATCATTTTTGTTTCCCTTTCCCTTTTAATGAGCTCAAATTAGATGAATGGAAAGACCAATAAGCAAGTTAAGGCATAACAGGTGCTCTCTAATTTCTTCATTGACTATTCTGCGCATGTTAATACTGATACAATGAATGATATATACACAGAAATAACAAAGAGCATGTAATATCGCACACCTTCTCGAAACGGAGCAACAGTTCAAAATGTGACTTCATTAATATACAAGCCCTCTGGGGATTATATAAGCAAAGACATTGAACAGTGCTGCATAATTGAGATGGTCGATCATACGAGGTTGAGAAGTTTTTCTCAATTATGCATAAAATATAGGTCATTATACTAAGTTCAAGGCGTTAATTCTAACATCGAGAGTGAAGAAGCACAGCTTGTCACATTTAAACATTAAAGTCCCCACTGTTCCTACTATTCCAAATACACGGCGGTGGACTTTTTTTGGGTATATACTTAAATTTTATCATGAATTATCTGAGGATATTCTAATTTTACTGCAGTTGGGCAGCGAATAAGGCTTTGAGTAGGAAAGTTTTTTCATTACTTTAGTACTTATTGCTTCATCAAGTTTTGAATCAAAGAAAAGATTGATAAAAAATGAAAACTCCTGGATGCAAAATTGAATTCACAATGAGAGCTTTGTTAAAACCCCAACGGAATACTTTATGCTGGTACGGCTTTGACATATGGCAAAGAATAATTTTAGCTATTGATTATTTCACAAAAATTATGCTGAAAACGAGATTTGAAATGCTTTTACAGTGAAGACCCAAGTAATACTAACTTGAGAGGATTGCGGAGAACACAAACTTTCCCCTCGCTTTACACTGACTATCAAACAAATTGAGTATCCTCCAAGGCTTTGGATTAAATATTTTAGAAGACGTAACCAGTCATTATAATAGACAGGCGGACAACTATACCATGAGCAATCAAGAATATAGCTTAAATCTTGGTGGACTCAATAACAAATATTGATAAGTGGGGAATTTCATGATAATCACATACTATGTGTATATGGATGTAAGAGGGAGGCAATTAAGATTAGACCGTTGGATTAATGGCCGGAAGTCAAGGATTTGAATCTGTGGAGGTCTCTGGATAGATCCACTAAACCCAATCTGTAGGATTTTATGAATACCAGATCTTTTTGAGAAATCACAGGCAACACAGGGAAGAAATTGATTCCCTATCCTAATGTGTGAATTTCTTACGCGAAAGCGCTAGTACTCGGCGTGCTCTAAATTCACTAACCCGGCCAACACTTTGCTCAGTGGTCCATTCCCAATTGTAGGTACATTTTATTCTACCAGCTATGAATCAGTTCAAGAACTGCAACAAATTAGAGAGATTAGACTCTTTAAATTAGTTACGAAAAGGGGGAGACCACAGGGTTAGCCAATTCCAACTCCCCCTCCCCACATCGAAAACGAAAATTAGGTACTAAATACGCAGCGGCACAGTTTCAGCATTACCGTAACTTTAATTCTTGGCTCCGTGGATATACCCCGCCCACAACACATATGACACGTACGGGTGGTATCATATCACTTGCAGGCGCTACATGCTAGAAAATCTTGGGATATTTTTCATATTTAAAACGAAATTAAACCCTACGAATTCACCTACCTAAGGTACCTACTTCAGTAGTTTTAACAAGATATATATTCGTTTTGGTACTATTTTGCCGGCATTCCAATCGAAACTTGAAAATAACCGTAATCAGTAGGGCAAACAACATTTCAAAGGTCGCATTTCCAAATATACTACAAAACTCTTAGATCCAGACTTTTAAAAGCGGAAAGTATGCATTTGGGAGCGGGGATATTCAAAGTGGAAGAGCTAAATTTGATACCTTAGCGTAGGCTACATGCAAAAGGCGGTATCATTTAATATAGTGAATTCTTTTGAAGCAATATTATATGCAATAAAATAAATTAAGACAGGGTTTTATCAATACGCTGTAGTTTATCAACTTTCTAAAAAATTCAAACATATACGTTCCATTGGAGACAAAAAATAAGAATATTATCAGCATGGTATAAATTAACATATCTGTATAAAATTAAAAAAACAGTTAACTATGAAATATAATACACTAATTTTCTATATTTCCTAACTTAATATGATAGTATAATACCTAAAAAAAATTCAATGACAGTTTTAAAAACCATCATTCTAAATAGTGTGAAATAAAAAAATTCCGGTAAAGGCCAGTTGATATAAATCCAAAAACTATAAATGCATGCAGTCTGTTTATTGAAGTAGTTGATATTCTGAGTAGCGGAGTTGACATAAGAGCTGCTAAGAGCTATTTTGAAAGCTCTGTTTATCATTAGTGAAATATGGATTTCATAACGTAGAATCCAAACAAATCCAAATGCGTAACATAACCAATCAACTGAAGGACCATGACGATACAACTATTCGTGAAAAACTGTGTACGCAAGTTCCTAATACCACCGTGAATGCATGCATGTGAGTAATCTATTTGCTACTTCATTATTTAAGCATTTCTTTCTTATAATCAGTACATTTTATTAATTAAGAATTTCAATTACATGTGCAAAAATATTATTAAAAGCTCATGTTCCCATCCATCTTCTCCACAGAATACAAATGTGTCAATGTACAACAGGTGCCGGGGTTTGGTTAATGGTAAGTTAGTACAGGAATCAAATATTTGCGATATTAATACACACCGATAGGAAGGTATGCGATAACCGTTAAAGAACGATCGAAGGTCAAAAAATGTCTATTACTACGCTAATATTTAATGAGCACAACTTAGTAACCAGAGAAATATTTATTACAATGTATCGAAAATAGTAGAGTTTCCCTTTAAAATCTCTATTTAGGTATTAAGTTCCCAGAGAAGTAAAACAATTGCCCACTTATAGTATGCGACTTTTCCCGAGGGCATGGTATGGCATTGAATTATTCGTAAGTGGAGGGGTCTAGTAGATTCTGCCCCGTGAACGGACACAAGTTGACAAATGAATCACTTCCCTTGCCTTAGGTGAGCAAATTTTTAATTTTCTTCCCTTTGCTACGACGCTATCTAGAAATCTATTCTACTCGATCCAAAATATCCACGCGAATTACGGGTTTGAATGATAGTCTGATATTCTTCGAAGCATTGTATCTATCATTAACTTTCAAACTCAAAGCATCCACAAAAGAAAACTGAGTACTAGAAAGCAAAAATCAAGTTACGCATAAAATACAGATATTTTTAAAGCGTGGTCCCGAAGGAGAAGCATAACAATAAGCAATACCAGAGAGTATAAAAATTGAGGTGGATACCGTTCGCCGTCAAGGATATCCTGGGTGGAGGCGCGTAGGCCCCGGACCATACAACCCGGCCGTCCACCAGCATGCCGTCCATCTTTTTCCGCACTTGCCGAAGTTCTGCACGGAATGAACAGATGGACAAAAGTTTTTATAACATCTCGGATCACAAATGAGGATATGAGAATAAACGTGAGTTATGGCATATGATCCGAATCAGTTTAAATATGATGCAAAATATCGTATTATTTACATTCGCTGACGAAAATGGGGCCTTTACTTTCGGTATTGTCGCTATTTTGACAATTCTCAACTCTATTTTCCGACCACAAACTGATTTCCGCTATGAAAGATTGGTCCAAGTTTTCCAGGAATCCATTTTATACTTATAACGGACAAATACCCTGCATGAAAATTATAGTTTTCATTATTATTTGAGAAGATCAATTCGGCCAAAGTTTTTCAAGAGGATACACAGTACTTTGTATCCTAAAAACATAATGATCTAATGGATAACATCATAAGTTAGCTGTGAGAACAGGAAGTCCGATTACTGGAGGATATTCAAACTTAAAAGCACGCATCGGGAATTATTAAGAGAAAACTAGCTATTTATTTGCATTTGAAGCAGATTCATCAATAGATCAAAAGAGTAGAAAAATAAGTAAATGAAACATCAGAAAGCCGACTTTTGGAAATCCCTCATCGGTAAATTTCAGTTTTTTTCACCAAATGTAGGGTGGAGATCCCGTACCCTAGAGGGAAAGTCGCTCCATCTCCTTAAGCGTCACTTCGATATCATTCTCGGTAGTCTTCCCGAGCCTACAGAGTTCGATTATGAGCTCAAACTTGCGTACATCACTTGCCATAGGATATGATAAAAACGCATGGAATGAGGCCTAAAGGAATCCAGAAATATTACGATCAGAATTTTGACAACCGATTTTGCGAATAGAATCGACCGAATCGGCGCGTAAACCCAGAGAGGCGCGACTGCGCAGGCATTAGTCTTGTGTCCGTCGACCTCGGTGAAGACATCGCCTTTAATATGGAGGGCGCCGTGACTCAGTATCACCACCAATCTCTTCCAGCGGCTGTTGAAAGCATTTTATTTCGAGCGAAAAACAGTTGAGCACGTTTGCGGTTTTGTCACCATCACGCCTTTCTCTTCGGTCAGGATGTTGCCTTCTTTAACCTCCCTCCACCCCTCTGGTGCGGCACCTGCCACCCATACGAACTCTTTCCATCCCTCAAGACGAAAAAGACTCCGGAGCTCATTTCCACAGGTTGCACCGTTCCATTTGCTTCATAAATACAAGTGCATTTTTTGTGAATTACTGCTAGCCAGCTTAAAAAGCTTTTTATAAAATCTTTTTAAAATGTCGCGTATATTGTATTTTATTGCTAATGCTCCCATCGCATTTATTCCAAGCTATGACCCTCAATCAATGTTTGTGACCAATTATTTCTCGGGGATTACATTTTCTATTCGTTGTGGAAGCAATCAATCGATCCCCATATCCATTTTACTCTAGATTGTATCTTACAAAGTACACATATTTACAAAGCTTAAAATTTTCCCCTGGATATTTTTACGTCATTTCCCCAATCCCAGATATATTAGACAATTATTGAAGCACAGTTTTAATCAACACTCTGTAATACGAGTAAAATATATCAACTGATGCAGAACTGCAACATTCTCCAATAATCTTGAGAAACTTGACTGTGACGTCTTTTTGGAATCAACGTCTTTAAAACATGTCGATATAGGGGAAATATTCAATCATTCGAGATTCAGTATCCGCATCTCACGGTTGGAGAGCTTAGTTATATCTCGTACAGTGGGTACAGTTCAACTGTGAATGTGAATAGCAGAGGGGGGAGGAGGTACCAGTTAGAAGGCGGTAGAATTACGCGTAGAAGCTTCGGCAACATTTCTGCTCAGTGGTCTATCATTTTCTCGTCGTCTCCTCCAAAGTATTATCGACTGTTTCGTAATTTTCAAAAATTGTGCTTCATGGGTGGGCAGGATTCATAAGGAAATCATCAGAAGAGTGAAAACACACTACGCACTGTTTTTAATTTACTCGGTGCTTTCCAGAGAAGCGAAGTCACATTTGAAAATTTGAAAACCTGTGCAAATTTCTGCCGCTCATAACAAAAGTGTGGCTGTTATTTGAAACAAAGCGAAGGTGACGCAATTGAAACGATTGTCGCTATATTTTATAGCTAATAAAATATTAAAGGCACTCTATTAAAAAATCAGTCCTGTGATTTTATCTATTTCCCAACTTTATCTTTAAACATAATGTTTCCTTCTTGTGATTTCTTCCATTTCTTAAATATTGCAATACAAAACGAATTAAAAATCAAAGGCATTATGGAATTTATTAGAGACACTGCCAAAAAGGTGATGCAACCTTAAAATTTATATTAGTTCTTCGCAAAACGATTTAGACCTTGAAAACAAATGAACCATACATATACATGCCATCGTTGTCATAAATAAATTAGCATTATTAACTAATTAAAATATAAAGAAAACAGTAACAATCTCATAGACTTAGTATAAATATTAACCATAGGTAAATTAAATAAGAATAATTTTAATAAAATTTTATTGGTGCTAAAATGCGTGGTACCTAATTCACACTTGCCATTTCAACACCGTCAGAAATTCTTATTATTCACATTAAAATAAACTACTATTACTTAACTTAAATAAGATAAAAATAGGATTAGTAAAATAAGAAAAAGTTTAAAACACTTTGCATGAGCCTCTGCAAAATCTAAAATCAACATGATAAATCATTACCAAAGTCTTACTTACAGTTAAAGGCATAAAAATATTCTTAAATAAAATTAGTTTTTGGATTTAAAAGCAAGTTGTTATTCCATATTGAGTAGTCATTGGCAGTCTAACTCAGGGTTTGATAGTAAGAAAATGTAATGTATATTCTAAAAATTCACTCCTTTTTGCCATTAAGTAGTGAATAATGACAGTGTTGATGACTCATGAATGACAACAATAAAAAAAACACAATGATAACAGATTGTGGCTCTATGAAAGAGCAAAGAAAGAGCTCTCTATGAAAAATTAAACAATTAAAATATTATCATCTGCCAAAATAGGGGTAAATTCATCATGTATGTTTCCATGCATGAGGATAATGGTAAAAATGAGAGGACAGAAATATTTATCCAGAAAATTTTCCCTAAAGTTACCTAATTTCACCTAAGCCAAAGTGTTATCAAAGTATGACAGTAGAAGCAGATTGTAGAGGACGACTCTTATGAATTCTATGTTAAATGGTAAAAATGCCTATTTAATCTGAACATTATTCCTCTATAAGAGAGCTATTGTGATGGATCCTACAGCCCTGAGATGCTACGGTATGCCTTAGATCCACAAATCCTTTATTCCCACCCCCCCTGTAGCATCAAACATCTCTTCACCAACAAACGAAATTTCATGGACTGTCAAGTGTACATTTTGGGAACACTCCAAATTTCAAGCTACCAATATTGTCAAGAACTCCACTGAGTTAGCCAACACACTAAGTGAAGTGAGCCCATCCAAGAAAGGCATATTGGTGTCACTTAATATTGTGAGCTTGTTCACAATAATTAACGAAGAGGGTACAATACGTCTTGCAGGAGAGGTTCTACACAATGCCAACATACCCTCCCTTGCTACAGCAAAATTGATTTCCCTTTTGAAAGTGTGTGTTAGCCAACATTATTTTAAATTTAATGGTAAATTTTACAGCAAATCAGGACTAGCTATGGACTCATCAATATCACCACTATTATCCAAATTTTTTCTAAATAATTCAGTACTTCAGTTAACAGTTCAACAGTGATCATCCCCTCCTAATGAATATATATTATGGGTACCTAGATGAATGATATTCTGTTTATGGACTGAAATGAAGAGTTAGCTAGAGATTTTTTTAAATTCCATTAAATCCCTGAGTCATATTAATTTCACAATGTAAATCCAATGATAAAAGGAAATTTAATTTTCTGGACTCAACTATTTCCATAGTAAATGGACAGCATAAATTTTCAATTTTCCACAAACCTATATTTACTGACTGTGATCCAAGCCTCCTGTGAGCATGCACCTAGTCAGAAGAAGCAGTTTTCACAGCCTGCTACATCAATTCCTTAAAAGCCCTTTCCCTAATGATGATTTCATGAGAGAAGTGAGCATCATTAAAAAATAGCAATTGTTAATGATTAGACTGAAGCATTAATCGACCACTTTTAGCCAAAAAGGAGAAGAAACTAGCCCTAACAAATATCTATAATCCATCATCCAAAGAAAAACAGTGCTGGCGATATATCAGATATATTGACGAGCCCCCAATTAGATTAGCTAAATTCCTATAAGACCTTGGACTTTGAACTGCCTTTTACAGCAGTGGTGACCTTAGGAGCCTACTCCCTAAAGTTTAGCAACCTATTGACCTAATAAAACCCGAGCATATTATACAGACTCAATGGTGCAGACATATATGGGGGTCAATGGAGCCTTCATGCCCAGGTATCAGAACACCAACAGGTCAAAGGTAATGGGAGTTCACCATTCCTAGCCCACCTTATCAACAAAGGCCACCACACAGACTTCCTCTCATTGATGACCCATTAAGAAAAGAAGGGGACCAATACAGACATTTTAGAGAAGGTAGCCATCATTTCTTGTGTGTGAATTAAAGACATCGTCACTGATGACCATTTGTTCCTCTTCCACTACCCCCTCCTAGATATCCCATGGTGGTACTCTGACACTGCTCACAGAGAAATACCCCTTTCACCCAGTTCCTGTGGCAACTAAATCTCTCTTACCCTGCCTCACTCCTGCCTTCCAGTCTCCTGCTACCTCCTTCCCCACCTCCCCCCTTCTCTCCCTCTTCCCATTGATTTGGGTGTATATATTGTGGAATGAATTTCCTAAGCTTGTCCTTGTACCTGAGGATGCTACAGAGTAGCAAAACATGTTGCCATTCAAAAGTTTCACCCATGGAACACTAAAGTTGTACATTTCAGTTTTTTCCCAAGATCATGAAAGTATTATAAAATTTATCACATTGGTCACTGACGCAATATTTACCAATATTATTTGAATATAACTGATAACATTAATATTCTAACGTGTCCTCATATAATAATACTTGGTATTACTGGTGTCTTATGAGTAAAGTACATGAAAATATGTATGAATAATCAATCCAATTTTTGCAATAAATACAAAAAGTCTCTACAATTAGGGTTAAATTGTAGCATAGAGGAAGCTCTATGCTACAAGTAGCTCTGTGATTGAAGGCATTAAGATATGGAAATTTTATTCATGCTTTCATTTGTTTTCAAGTCAAGTTCACACAATAATTTCAAGAATGAATTAGCAAAAACTACCCTCAGCTAAAGAGATTCCAAAGATCTTACAAAAGAATATTATTATACCTGTGCTCAAAAACAAAGCAGAAGAAATGTGAAAACTTCTGGACCAAAAGCCTGATGACATCTTCCTCAGAAATACTAAGATTTTCTATAAAGTACTAGAATAAAAAGCAGATGATTGATTTCCTAGATGAAGATCAATTTGTACTCAACAAAAGTAAGGGACACAATTTTGAGTTTAAAGCTAAGTACTGATTGAGAAAGGAATGGTTAAGAAAAATGTTAGTTGACTGCATTTGTGAACTTGCAAAAGTCCTAATGAATTACAAAAGGAAATAATTTCATATACATAGTACAGTTTATACCATTCAACCAATTCATAAGAAAACCCCAGAGAAGGTTCAAAAGTGAAAATCCGTGACGAAAAAATAGCATGCCGCAATGGCTGCTGTAGAAAAGCTCTTTTTAACCTAGAAATATGGTGACAACGTAAACCTGTTATTAAAACAAACAAATATAATGGTATACAGCAGAAGAGCACAGGCTAAGGCCAATGCTACTCAGGGAAAACAAAAATTTGAAGAGGAGAAAGAATATTTCTTCCTAAGAATCCAAATAACCAGCTATGGACAGAGCAGGAAGGAAATAGTGAGCAGGTTAGCCCAGGTAAAGAGAGCAGTCTACCAAAATAAATCTACTTTCAGCTAGAAATACAAACTCGCATTATAAAATGAATTGACCAAGAGACAAACAAAAGAATTTCAAGGAAGAGTAAGAGAAAATAGAGTCCGAAAAAAACTTAAAAAAGACGATGGGATTACTTTAATTTGACCCATTCTGAGACTTGATGGTTTGTTTAATAAGCAAAGAGTGAATACGAAGGACAACAATAACCTCAGATTATGCAAATACCAAGAGGTTACCCAAAAGAATAATGAAGTGGAGCGCTGCATCAAACCAATTTTATCCTTTTTCTGTGGATACACTGCACTATCTGGCACAAGATTAATCCTGTTACAAAGACGAAATTCATACCTGAGGCAGAAGTAAACCCACAACCTTTGGTATGCTAGGACAGTACATTATCTGTGGCTATTACAGTTTTTAAGCATTATTATTATCACAATTATAGTTTAATTGCAGAATTTCCAGAGAGAGAAAAAAAATCATTCACCTTGACTAGAAGTTGAACCCGAAACACCCTGATTTCCGACTAGGTGTTTCAAACAGTTAAGCTGACAAGACATCCATTTTTCAGTAGAATATCTGCTTTTGTGAATATGAGAGGGTAACTTCATAAAGAATTACTTGGCCAGTTCACAATTTTTGAATTTGCAATTATAGTTGATAATTGATTTTTAGTCTATGAATTAGTCAAAATATTGGTACCTGGCACCTAAACCAGAAGACCAAAAGCAAATTTCGGGCATAACTTCCTTGAGCCAATACTAAACTTGTTCAAAAGTTAATAACCAATTTTATGAATGATAGCAAGCTACTCCATGTATGGTTAAGTAAATAACAGAAAAAACTTACAGAAGGTATTTGAGAACTTTTTCAACCAGTAGGGAGAACCTTTGAACAGCTCTACTTAGTGATCCAAAATTTCATCTTCCTTTCCCTGAACTCCATTAGTTCCTGAACTTTTTTTCTCATATAGTTTCTTCTATCATGCTAACTACAAGAAAAGTAATTTTTTATAAGAAATATGTACTTGATAGGACTCATAAATAGAGATGGTGATGAAATCAACATGCCTACCTGCTGACCCAAATTTAATGGGGGTAACTCCTGGGCAAGGATTGTCCCACCATTATTTCATGTTAAATTATTTATTTGTAAGAAAGGAGCAACATAAATTAAAGTTGGTGGAAAAATAAAGATATTATTACCAAACCATGGAAAATCCATTAAATTGCGACAATTCAACCAATTATTTTAATTAAAACTACAGGGAAAAATGTTTGTCCACATTTGATTTTGATGAGATATCCCATTTGATTTTAATGAGATAACCCTATATGGGCCATGTACAGGTTTCTGAGGAGTAACTAACAATTCCTTACATTTCACTCCAAAATTCACAGTGACCATCAGCTTTCTTAGGTTCTCTATCAAATGCTCTCTAGGCGTCAACAAAACACACAAATCCATGTAACTTATGCAGAAGGTTTGGAAGGCTATTAAGGTTCATAAAAATGAATTGCAATCATCAGTATAGGTACAAAATCCACAAAGTGTGTCCATGATCTATTAACATGTGACCATTCTCACTTTTTTGGGAAAAACCCTGCAGTTTAAGGTGCCAGTTTCATAGGTTGAAAGTGGTGAATTTAGACCTGCTATCCAGAATAAATTCTAGATTAATCTAATAAATCTGAGAAAAAAGGGAGAACTCGAGGTAAATGTTACAAAAGAAATTGTATTCTCAAGTTTTAACCAACATAATTTCAGCAAAGAAGTTTGTTAATTTCACAGCAATAGTTGTTGGAGTTTAGAATGGTCCCTAAAAAAAGAAACACACCATTGAATTTTGAGTGAGCAAGAAACAAAATATATGTATCTCATTAACTCAGCAATAAAAATTTTTAATTATATTTCTTCCCAAATAATGTGCAGTCATGAACTACACAAAAATTGCAATTACAAAAATTGGTTCACTGTACCAAGAAAAGACAAAGTGATTAGGGGAGGTCAATATATAAATTTCTAGTGAAGTCCCAGTTAAATTTATTGCATAAAAACAGCCAAGCAAAACTACAAAATGAAAACATGAAAGCTATACTGCTTACATTTACTTTCTTGACAGCAAAACATTTTTTTCTTTCAAAACTTTTCTCTTCGCATACTTCTCTCAATTCAGCATCTTACTTCAATAATATTTCATGAAACAATATTACATAAATAGGCAAGATTAGTTACACAGTCCACAGCTAGAGCTCATGTCTTAAGGCCGTTGTACACGGTACAATTTCTTGTACAAGAACTTGTACAATAAATTGAACGGCGAGATTGGACCAAGATATTGTACAAGAAGTTGGTTCACGGTCGTACACGATCAAAGATTTTCATGCAATTTGTGCGCCAATAACATGCGCAGATATCGTTTTCCGTCCAACAGCTGAATCGCGATATCCGATGACGATAGTATTTCGAAAATACTGCCATAGTTACTGGGTTAAAATGATTTGCTACCATTAATCCTAGCATTAATAAAATGAAATTTTACGATTGCTTACTTGCACTCTTTCATCAGCTCATGAAACCCATCATTTATCATCCAAACATCATCTTTCGCTCGTTGCATACGTTTAATTTTGGTTCAATAACGTCATCTTTAATTTCATTGAGGTTTAATGTTTGCCAGTGTGTCCAACTCATCTTTTGAGAAATAGAACACTTCCGACGCGACAGACGATTATCACAATATGCAAGCAACGAAGAATATCATAATATGGAAGCAACAAAGAATATCACGATATGTACAACAAAAATGGAAGTTTTTCCACGTTTACAGGAATAAAAGTGATCGCAAACAGAACACCAACCTTAGGAATACTAAAAGAACGCATCACTACCGTCACATGTCATGCGCAAAAGCTACGGAGTGGATCTTGGACGGTTTCATCCAATAATATAGAGCATGATCTAATTTCTTGTACAAGAAATTGTACTGTGTACAACGGCCTTTAGACAGAAAAACAAGGAAATAATGTGCTTATCTAAAATTGGGTCAGCAAAATCTAGGAATTGAGAATACCATCAGTATGAAAGCAATTTGCCAATAACTGAAAAAAATTAAATCACTATGCAGAAGTACACAAATGAATGCTATTCATTAAATGGATTATGGATCAGCCGAACAAAGCAAACAATAAAAAACTTTATTTCATCCTGTATAAGCAAAAAAATTATGGCTATTCACACAGTGGTGTTGAAAAACAATGTATGGTTGAAAATTAGAAGATACTGAGACAATGGAAAACTATAAGCATAATGAGTATGTCAACAAGAATTTTTGCAAAGAATGGATGTATCTTATTGATCAAGATCAGATAAGAGTGCATATTTAGAGCCACAGAGTGCATTCAATTTTCATGGGGGGGAAGCTAATTAAAGATAACCATGAGGAGGAAAATTAAAGGCATCCTGACATTGATGAATACCTGTAAGATGTAATGAATCACATACCTCAGTAAAAGATAATGGCAGACCTAATGGGGACTTAATACATAGCATCAACTGCGCTATGAATGTTCTTGTCTGCTATATAAGTGGAAATTATCTCTGGCACAAATCCTTGCCCATAACCCGAAACTAAAACAGTCATGTTCCAGAAGGAACCTAAAGGGAGCAACAGAGGAACCCATATGCTATACAGAGAATCTGTGTGTTCCTAGGAGAAGCTCTATGTTACAGGAGGAATATTAATATTTTATGGGAAACCTCATTGGAATAGTCTCCTCCATGGAATGATTTCCCTCCTATATTCCCAGGGGGAACCTTCCAACTGGGAAGGAATGAACTAGGAAAGAAACTGGGCAGAAATTCCAAGCATTATTCCTACATAAAACTAAGGCGCAACAGTAATATAAAGTGTGTATTCTATAACAAAGTCAATCATCAAAACTGAGCTCAGCATTTGATAGCAACAATTCAGAAGTGTGGAAATTATGTAAAATGTTGAATGATTTGCACACACACTTTGAAAAATATGCCATGTTCTTAGCAAACAAGGAGCAATGTGATAAGTACAGCTTTTACATCCATAAGAATTGCCAAAATGTGCATTAAATGCCGAAATATAAGGTAAATTATTATTTCCTCATCTTGACTCGAGCTCCAAAAATACTGTATTGAGGACTTCCTAGAGATTGACAACATTGTATACACTCTGATAACTTGAATGTTAATTAATAATGAAGCACCATTTTTATCACTAGTACATAAGAGAGAAACAAAGTAAACTATATTTCAAAACATCTATGACATACCTACATGATCGTTTTGTAACTATAACTAATTATCATGTGAAACTTAGACTGCTAATACTGTAAAGGTAAAATGATACAACTGATACAATGATTTTTAATGGACTGCATGAAGCAAAAAAAGACTGCCAGCATACTTAAGCCATTGAAACATTTATAATTATTGAATTCTAGCCTTAGAAGAGCTAATTGTTGCCTTACCTTGGGGAGCTTTCATGCTAACTGTAGTTTCCTGAAATTCAACTTACCTTTATCCAAGCATACAATTATCAACAGCTGTTGTTGTAACATAATTCACTATACTCCATCTAATCAAGCAAAGCACTGAAGCAGTGAATTTAAGTAAAGTAGGTAGGAAATGGTTAAGGAAATTACCAATGAAAAAATTAGCTCTTCTCTTACCTTCCACACACGAGGAATCTCAATATGACCAAAAATAAATTATAATATATGTTTAATACTAGTAGAATGAAACAACTCAAACCCTTTCAGTACCACATAATTTTTTCATGATAAAGTAATATGTAAGTGATCTGGCAATACACCTATAATCATATGTTGGTAATATTTTTTTAAGGGTTACGTTGATGCCATTATGGTCATTAGCACCATAATTAGGTTATAATTAATAAAATTAAGCCTCATGGCACTGAGCCTCAACTGGAAAAAATAAAGAAAACTTTGCGATTCCTCTTTATATAAGAGTTACTTATTGCACACGTTAAGTGCAATTGCAAAGTTTTCTTTGTTGGTATTATAATGGAATCCCATAAAGTATTGGCCTTTACCATAACTCATAAGGCTCTACTTATAAAATTTGGACTTATGATGAAAACAAATTGACTCAGAATGTGAATTTCCAACCAACTGCTCTAAAATGAACCAGCTCACTGGATCACCCAGAAGTGCATTTATATATATAATTTCCAATAAGGGTATGATACAAGTAAAAGTTGATGCAAGAACAAGGCAATCTAATTGTCATCATAACATTGGTACATTTCTGTTCTCAGTTTTAAAAAGTACATTTGCTATTTCCAATTGAAAGCAAAATAACATCAGCTTCTTGGTTTGCTCAAAATATTGCAAGCCTAACTACGAAACCTTATCTGAGAATAATTCTATAGAATTTTGTCTGCCAACAACTGGATGTATGTAACCAGTGTATGTAGCTTAAGTTATATTTCATCCTGGCTGAAGTAGTCCTACAGCTTCCCAGCCCTTCTTAATGAAAAATACTACACTATGTACATCAAGTATACCAGGGCAAAAAGTTTAATTGAAAGGTTAATTATATCATTAAAAGTACAACTTTGTTGGGCACATAACACAATTCTAATACTCTGAAAAATGAGAAAACCAATAATAGCTATGAAATAAAAGTGATGTCCTGAGCAAATCACCAGTCAGGGCATGCCTCACCTATGTATGCGACACATTAAATCCCTTCCAGCACATGAAAACATAAAACAAGACCACAAATGCTGATTGTATGAAGTGGGTTGAGAAAACCAATTTTAGAACTTGGCTGGGAAACAGAAGTTAAATTAGGGGCTAAACATAAATATATAAACATAATAAAATGTCTGGCCTCAAAATCTAACCAAGTCGCAAGTCTCCTAAAAGAATGGTGTTATCAAAACTCTCTCCTACTCAATGTGGAGAAATCTAATTTTATTTATTTTCATAATAAGAACAAGCATCAATCTTTCATCTCTGTTAATATTGATAGTAATCCTATTCCACTGAATAATAGTTCGTCTTTCTTGGGTGTCACCTCAGACAGTCAAATCTCTTGGGAGGGTCATATTCAGAAACTCCATGGTAAACTGAGTTCTGTTTTTTAATTCGGTCTATTAGAAGAACTATAAATGTTGATGTACTGCTGTCAATTTATTATGGTGAGTTATTTTCCCTGATTATGTACAGCATCCTCTTCTGGGGCCCTACACCCAATTCTATAATAATATTTAAAATTGAAAAGATCTGCGGCTGATAGGTAAAGCACCTCTTAATGCCCCTTGTCGCCCTCTTTTTCAGAAATCTTGTATTTTACCTCTTCCCTGTGTGTACATGTTTGCTGCCATTTTTTGTGCTAAAAAGAATATTTCTAATTATGTAACCAATAACGAATATCATTGTTATTTTACTAGGAGCTCTACCAACATCCATCAAACATTTGTAAGAACTAAAAACTCTAGTTATACCCCTAGGTATATGGGCCTTTTGCTCTTTAATAAGCTTCCTTCAGAAGTTAAGAGGGCAAAGACTATGGCCCTTTTCAAATGTAAGCTCCATGAATTTCTATTGAGAACTTTATTTTATTCTGTTGATGAATTTCTTCATTTTTAACTATTGCATTTCACTGTTTTATGTATTTGCCTTGCCGTGTCCTATATTTGTAGCAACAAATATCCGGGCAAATAAAAATTATTATAATATGTCATTGAGTCAGTGTGTCCACTATCTTTGGGGTAAATATAATTTTTAAATCAGTTAATGCACAGGAGGTGAATGATGGCCTAATTGGGAGGGCATTTCGTTTATAACCACAGTTCCCCACTCACATGCCATAAAGCATGGTGAACGGATAATCACCATGCTCACATCATTGCCTATGCAACCAACCTTCAAATTGAACATGGAGTGAGAGGTAAAATTAAAATAATTTATTGATGAAAAAGGAAATAAAAGAATGAGTCTTTAATTGGTAAAATAGAAGCTAAGAAATGGTTTGTGAGGATATATATGCATCCCTCTCTGAAAACACTCATTCATTTAACATATGTTATGATGGGGATGCCAGTTGTCTAGCAACATGCTGTTTGGAGTGTAATATGTGTATCCACCACTATTCCTTAACATGAAACTAAGATAACATCGCCACCTTATAAAAAAAGTATAGCTTCATTTAGAGTCAGTATACTATGTGCATTACAATTATTTTAACTCTTTTACTGACAATTTAAATGCTTTCGCATCAGGGCGCATTAGCCAAAAGTAGAAAACCAAAATAATGAGTACCTACTTTACAAGACTTGACGGAAATGGATCCATGTTCTCCAGGGGACCCATGCATAGAGTTTTGCTAAAGAGCGTTTCATGTTACTACATCATACAATACACCATGTTTAATTAGCAGAAGCTGAAACTAAAAAACCAAAGGTGGGCTTTTATTGGAATAGACAACGCAAATCAATTATGCAAATTATGAAAAAATACTACTTGTTAAGTAAAAGTTCAAAAGGAATGTAATAAAGCTTGCAATTCTTTAACGACGGGAAATATAACTTAATTGGATATTGATCCAGGAAAACTATGTCCAGTGTTGTAATATGTGACTAAAATACATTGAAGTTGGCATTATGATTGATGCATTTGGGTTGGCAATGTTTTTCATTTCTTGGTGGTGATGCCAGTACCTTCATGGGTTTTGTGATCTGTACTCTGTTTGCACAAGCCTGTGAATAAAGCTATCACAAGATGAGATGTTCCTTTTGTTAAGTGCAACTCTCGTTCAATTTCCCCTATTAAGTATATTGATATAAATTAAGATAAATCAATATGTCTACACATTCTTCATGGTATAGGGAAGACGCTTAAAGGAAGGAGTGAGTTTTTTTTTATCAAATGAAATTAGTTTTCAAATATCTTTGAGATTTGCATAAAAAGGAAAAATTAGAGGATGGGATGTGGCAAGATGTAGGCAGACCTCTTTGGGTTTAACACACACGATATAATCAGTCACAGCACCCTTTGATATCTTTTTGTAGAATAAATGCAGACCATCTTTCACAATGATCATCTATATCACACAAAAATATTTTATAGCAATAGCAGACTGTTGTGAAAAGACCATGAATTTGTGCCATAAAGGCCATATAATCAACAAAGGAAATTAACTCTTTTCATTGGCAGGAACAAGAGTTTAAAATACTTATAATTTTTCACATAAACTTTAAGTATTAAGACATCACTCATAAACACAAATTATGTAGCACTAAAAGGGTAGTTGTTCACATGAAGTGGACAGATAATGTAAGGCATTAAGCATTAGTATTAATTGTGCTCAAAGCTAACACTGAAAATGAAAACTAAAATGGACATCAATATAGCTTAATAAAACTCATAAAAGGCTTAATTTAGCTGACCAAGATTTGTTGCAAATACAGAAAGTCCTCAAGCTTTCGAAGGTACAAGCATACATGTTTGAATAAGTAATTCAAATGTGAGCAGGAGTTTCAAATTTGGTGGTGCACTGAAAGGTGCTTCATATTGGGAGGAAAGGTATAAGAATGGCAGTGAAAGGGTAAAAAGTGCACGGTATACTTATTGGTGGAAATTAATGTAAGGTGCTGTATACTGTAGATTAACTGTCTGGTCTAATGCTTTTCAACCTACAAAAAAATTCATATTGAAAAGAAGTTTTCAGAACACAGCTTGTTTGTGTGGTGAGGACTTACTGTATATCAGCCAAAACTGTATAAAAATTATATTTACACTTAAAAAAAAACATGTTCACTCACATTACTATCATCAAACTAGTGTTCTTATATCTTCTTTTTTAATTGGGATGGGCAAGCTGAGTGTAAATTATTATCAAACTATGAGTAATTAAGGTATGGAATGATTCAACAGTCATGATGAAATAAAATTAACCCCTGAGAGATTAGTTAAGGTTTTTCAAAATAGGTTTCTTGATAACTTAATTTTATAATTCATAGTTGACTCTATAAAATTAAGTTAATGATTTTCTGATTCTCAGATAGGATTTAATTTAATTTACTTAAGATTTTTCTAAAAATACCCCAAGGCATTCAGTCCATACACTTATATACATAACTATTAAAGACCCCTTCCATGAAAGCTCAACTCAGTTTAGAAAACCAATTGATGTCTGAGGGGATAAAGAATTGAACATTAATATATCAAAACACTTTAGCTGACATAAAAACATTAGGTATTATGCATGAAGAAAATTTGAAGAATCACAGGTTTCTGTTAAAAATTGTTAAGTTTAAGAGAAATTAATGCTCCTATAGGAGCGACTATAGTCGCTATTTAGCCTTTGAATTTGGCATCCATCATACATTTCATGCCAACTTCTTACAATTCTCCAGATTTCATCAATCATAAGCATTCTAACAGTAAGAACTTAATTCATCAAAATACTAACTAACAGGAATGATATAAGTCAATCACAAAAAGCTGTGGATATAACACATTGCAATATTATCTTGTTTAAACAATATATTACTGAAAATAAAAGATATAGGCACAGTTATGCTCTACAGTGATTTCATTGATTGAATGACAAAAATTTATAACTCAAACAAAATGTTTTTGGCAAGGAAAGGAGAATATATAACATAATAAAAATAACCAACTCAAAAGAAAAATGTCAAATACAATTCAATTTATTTACAAAGGAAATAAATTTAGGAGAATGTAATGTCAACATTAACATGATCATACATAGATGATATATCAATCTTCAACAATGTTTCCATTTTCACGTTTACACTATTTGAGGAATTATTCTGCCTTGAATTCATAAAATATATGATGTGATGAAAGAGTAAACACAAAATACTGCAAGGAAATCCAGACATGAAAATACATACAACTTGTTTCCTAAAGCAATGAAAGTGTATGATGATGATTGCTGATTGTATATTAAAGTGTGCAACTGTTTATACTTTGTACTTTTTAACAAGGAGTGAATAACAAAGGTTAGCACAACCCACATTTAGAGGGAAATTTTGTGTTGAATTTAAATAAGTGCAAGAGTAAAACGATATGGGTCAACATGCTTCAGTAAGTGCACCAAAATTGTTCCTCAATTTTCTTGGCTGTTAATCTACTTGCATACCTTCCGTGCCCATCAAGAGTAATATGAATCATCAAGAAATACATCACTACAATATACACTATAACTTATTCTACTCCATATTAATTTACATCAGTTCAGTAATAAATGTGGCAAAAGAAATAGGAGATAAATTAGCATAAAAGTAACAGATGAATATACTGCCAGTATTAATTTTACTGACATAAAAAAAAATATTCACATCCATTGAAGGCAAAAATATACTTGAATTCATTCACTCAGCTATACACTGACTTCAATTACGAAGACTTTCATAATTTGCTCATATGCTATTCATTTTTGCCTTCAAAAACAGCAATATATTGGTAGATTTCACTTCAATGTCAGCAAATAAGTCCTCGCAGCTTACCTTGCCACAAAATGACAGAATTATTACTACCAAAAAGTATTAACACCTTTGGTGATAGATCTAATATTGATGCACAATGACACAACTAAGATGGTGGTTCAACTTTTATTTCACTAACACACACAACACAAAAAATACTTCATTTTATTACCTCCTAGATGCTAATTGAAGCCATGATTTTTGCTGATAATTTATTTCTTTTTCAATTATTCCTTCCTTAAAAGGACATATCGCCTCCCAAATGTGGCATAAAGTAAGTTTCATGCAGCAAATATAAATGGATTTCAGTATAGCAATAAAGTCAAAAACAGATTAAATGGAACCTAGGAGTTTTCACATTACTGCTTTGGATTTTCTTCATTCCAGTTCCAATATAATTAAATGTACAAATGTTACATTCTGTCGTACATTCTAATTTATTCTGTATCATAAACACTCCCTCTCTTTCAACACGAGTGAGTATTAAGTTTTGTTTTCAGTTCTTTTGAGACTCCAAAGTCCAATTAACTGCATACAACATGAATTGATTAGCAAGATCAATGAAAACATTCATGATACTTCCATTTGGTACAAGCTGAAAAACATTTTCTTCTTTCTATTATTAAGGAAAATAAACTGGGAAGGATTACCAGCAGGAAATTAATCTAAATTGATTTCTATTAAACTATAATGACTCATATTAAATGTTAAGAATAATTATGTCCCCTGTGGAGATGCCTTTTCAAATAAAAGTTTCTAACTGTTAATTTATGATACATATTTCACAGTAAAATACTTAAAAAGTAACAACTAGGTAGTACATTATAAGCAAGAACAATTTTTCATATCTTTCTTTCTGAGGAATGCTGGAGAAAGGCCCTTAATTTTTGACACAAACTCCATCCACCACTAATTTGACCTTTTTTCTTGGCTAATATACTCAGAATCTTGTAAAAATAAGTGTAATAACCCATTTCAATTCATTTTATTACATCATGAAAGTCAATTAATTATTTCTCATTATCCTCCAAAGGGAATTGTGCTCATTAGATTTCATTTATTTTAACCCTTCTCATTATCCAGGCAGAACTAAAGAACAGTCCGTGTCTAAATAGGAACACATGATTTAATAAATATTATCCTGACATTTTGTTGGCAGTGTATAACTTTCTCTCAAATTCATTTGGGAAAAGTAAAATTTTTTGTAGGTAATTTTAGCCAGAATAAACAGCATATTGAACTGCATCTCTGAACTCACCTAAAATTTTTTAAAAGTATTAACAAACTTGACCAAACACATGTCTCTCTCTCAAAATTACATGGTTTCATGAACTGAGATGTTTTAAAAAAATATGACAAATTACCTTGAAATAGATCAGCTTTTGAAAACAACAATAGGCTTCACAGAGAACATTATATACATACTGTATATTTCATATGTATATGAGCAAGGTTTCGTCTTCTGAGGGGAAAGTGGGATCACTCATTTCACTGGCAAATGTCCTGCTGATCAGTATTCTTACTAAATTAAACATGTGCTGGAGTATACCTATCAAACATTCAAATTAAATGCCAATGACAGCTAATTTGCCTAAATAATATCCAATATAGGTATCTCAAGTGTAATGGATACAGCCAAAATTGAAGTACCACTTCAAAACAACCTTCTAATCATCCACAAATCATGTACTCATTCTCCCACATCCCCTACATGTCCATCTATCTCCAGCTGCAGCTCATTACTCATTCACTGAGAGCTTCCTGGAGCTCAAGAGTTGAGATTCAATACCATGGCCATGAAAATGTGAATTTGATATAGCCATTCATCCTACTAACTTGCAGCTCCCAATCCTTTAATAACAAAATTAGCAGGAACATGACTAGAAACCTTCTATGCAAGCAATCTTGAAAATAGAGATTGTTACTCACATTATCCCTTTCACAAAATCGAAGTGATTTTGCAAATATTTTCACACTTTTAGATATTTATATTGTCGCACGGAAACCCTCTTAATATTACTCTGCATCGGTAACAGTAAATTTCATAAATATTAGTCAGCTTAAAGTCACATCACTCCCAAATATTATTGCAAAAGTGGAATGAACAGATAAACCTGATGATTTTCATCATTTTACTAGAAACAAGCAATTTCAATTATGAAGCTTACTCAATGAGAATTTTCCATGGCCTATCAAAAATGAAGCAGATGCTTTAAGTTTTGTTAACTGTATCTGATTGTCATTAGCAGCATTTATTGATGGCTACTCCTCTTCCTGTCACTTGGAACATATCCAGGTGCAGAAGTGTAACTAATGCAGGGGATGGTATGAACTATATTACACATTTCAACACTCATCTCACTCAATAAACAGTGCACCATCCACTTTTATGCTTTTTCCTAGACTCATCATCATGTTTTTTACTTGATGATTTTACTTACTTTTTAGCAATACTTGCATGTTTTTATTCCAAAAGATCCTATTGTATCTTTGGAATACAGTTTCTGTCGTTTAGTTTTTTTATTCCAAAACTGTATGTCTTATTGGTTCATTATACACAGAATGTACCAAATGTTTATCATAAAAATCATGCATTCCTTGAAACTCGGTTAAGAAAAGAGGGAAGAGTAATAGAATAATTAGCGCATTTTAAATCCTACTTCATTTTTTGGGAATTTTTAAGTATGTTACCATAAAAATTTTCAGTCAGAAATATTATATACTAAATGGAAGATCCACAGAATATTTTGTTTTCACTTGTCATCATTCACAAACCAGATCTATATTTAAAGATCTCTTATGCTCAATGGAGCTAACAATCTACCATAATATTTACTCATTCACCTTGCATTTCCAGTCAAAGACATTTTGGTGTTCTCATATAGTTTTTAAGTTATTGCTAACATGTGCCTACAGTCTAAACAATATCCAGAAATAACTGAATTAAAATATTAAGTTACCAGTGTAGCACCATATAGTTTGAATGTACTGAGCCTTGCAGAACAAAGGTAGGCATTCATTCTCAATTCCAATAGGGCAGCCACTTGATTTCGATAAAAGAATAAATATTGAATTTGACAGTAACTGTACATGCTATCATATTCAATAGCTCTGGTAATATATCAAATTTTAGTTAGTGAAATGCTTATATAACACTTAAACATGGTCTCATTCACATTCTTCACTTTGGTGTAATAATGTATCACATTCAAATTAAATGCCAAGGGTTACAGAACAGCTTATGATAAACTAATATATTAGTATGGTGTCACATACTCTGAGCTATACCTAAATAGGTCCCTAAAATCACATAAAGCACATTTGAATACAGCTATGCATAGGGCTAGGGATTTTGTCATATATCATACATAAATTATTGTCAATGAAATCTCACAGCTCTGAAACAAGCACAAAAAAACAAAAAGGAGAGATTTTAAAATAAAATAAGTTGGCCAAGGCAAAAACTCTATCATCATTTGAAATATATTTCAATTAAGTTATCTGTTTTGAATTTAACATGTATAATGCACTTGAAAATGCGATTTTATCACAGTAAACCCATAAGCATGTAGAGTAATAGGTACTTAACTTCAATTGCAACCAATGAATGTCCTTTTTAGCATAACTCTAAAGAGATATGGTAGAGGATTATTATGATATCATAAATGTTTTTCTATAATAATGCATGTAATGGAAGCTCTTCAGCAGGTATTTATCAATTCAATTATCTTCTATACTAGCAGGTTTTCATTTACAAAACAGCTGGGGCTGGCTCTGTAAAATTATCACTGAGGATCACTCAGGAATAACACCAATGATGGCCGAGAACAAAATTACTAACAAAAACCTAACCTCAGATTGCTTTTGCACCAAATTTTGGCTCAAATTTGTACATTTCCTACTGGAAGAGTTTTGATTTTAAGACCGACTACTAAGAGGATGGCCACGAATAAGCTAGACATATTTAAACCATGTAGCTACATTGCTTTTTATAGAATTTTTCTGACTATTCATTGATAGTGAATCCAGAAGACTATGGATGAAACATGGCTTTCATGAGTTTGTAACGTAGTAAATATAGAGTTGTGGTTTTATGAAAGATATGTAAATCCCACACAACAATAACAAAGTGGAAACACTTGTGAAAAACAGGGCAAAAGTCTTATTAGTAAGTCATCCAGAATAAAAATACTTCAATCAGGACTATTCTAAATCCAACAGGGACCAGTTTGAACAAATTGATCAACAGTTGTTTCTTTTGCATTACCTTATATCAAGTAATATTCTTGCATTACTGAAGTATGCAAGGAGAGTGAAGTGATGTTTTCACTCACTTGTTCAACAGCTTCAATAAAAGACATTTAATTTACAAAGTGAAAACAATCACACAAGCACATACATTCCCTCCCTCCCACTCCCTACTTCTCCCGAGTCTCTAATAGGCACTGATGGTGAGAACAAACAGCCAGCATTAAATTTGAAATGAGGCCACCCAGGCCATTTGTGCCCAGAGTTTTGTCAAGTCACAAAATAAAGAAAAACAATATCTATGGCTGAAGTCGGTGACATTAAGTAATCAACAGCACCATGATAAATCCATAAAATGTACAATTTAATTTGACAATAATAATGGGGTGGATATTTAACAAGCAGTGGCTGAGGAGTGATTGACAAAAACTACTATACAAATATTTCAGATTTAACTCTCAGATTAGTAAATTTAGGACTCCATGCTAGTATAGGTATGAAATGCACATTATTTCACAACTCTCAGTCAGTTAGTGCAATAAACATCCAACTTTATCTACCCAAATCTAACAGTCATAATTTTACAAATCTAAATATCTATGTCATCAAAAAACAAGTATATATATCATTTAACAGTTTATATTTTAAAGGTAAGCATGACAATTCCTTCATACCACAAACTAATAATAGCTGATTACACTCAGCTTTTAAAATGCCTCTGATATAACTAATATCATATACCTAGTTAATACCATATTTTTCAAACAATAACAACTAGCAGTATACTAGCTAATTACGAAAGTGAATTAGTTCAATTGTTAACAGGTATAACAGAATATTTTTGTGGTGTTCAGTCATTTAAGTTTAGATATGTGATAATTAAATGTAAACAAGAATAACTTCACATACTTCCTTAGAACTTTTCACAAAGACTTAAGGTGTAAGCCAATCAGGAGCGATAAGTGTATTGATTTTGTCAACAGGGCAACAAATTATAAAAAAACATAAGTGAGAAGCATAAGAATGAAGATAACAGCAGTGTAAGAACTATTTAACATGCCTTTTGTAAACTCGTGGAAGTGTCTGTCCTATTCTCCTCAGCTAAGCTGTTTTCCCTTTTGCCTAAGCAAATTTCCCCTATGCACCTTCAAGTGAGTAAGTACTCACCGTTTGGGGTGCACGATGCCACTGCTGCTTCGCTGGGCAAACCCCTACCAGTTTCTCCACTTGACAGCACGGATGAGCACCTCCTGGATCCATCAACCAAGTCAGGAGGTGTCTGCGGAGAGTCTATGGGCCTGCTGCCAACAAAAGAGCTCTCAACCCAGCACAGCTGCCTAGGGGAGCATGGCCTGCCCACCGAAATTGGGCTTCGCCTATCACTCCCTGCTTGTTCTGGCACTCTCTCTGATACATAGTGCACAATGGCACTTGTCACTTCCGTAATAGAAGATCGCACTTCTGAAAGTTCAGGGGTTTTCCCGGAAGGTGGATACACCTCCACAGCTGGTGGCTTAACTGGTACAGATGTGGGCGTCACAGCCTCTGTGGGAGCAGGTGTTGGCTTGGAGGTGGCGGCAGCAGCTGCAGCAGCCCTTCTTGTGGCCAGTAGGTCTGCAGCTAGCCTCTCCGAGGGTGATCGATAGTGTGAGGGATCAGAGAGCAGGAGCCGCTCCTGGGAGCGCCATCCAAGATATGGAGCTCTTGGAGTGGAGAATGATGACCGAGGGGAAGTGGGTGCAGATGGTGCGAGGGAAAGGGTAGTGCGCTGGTGCAAGCGACTGGTGCTCCATCTGGAGAAGGAAGCCCTGGGTGTAACAGCACCAAAGGAAGAATAACTCCCTGGCTCATCAGGAGATGGCCCACCAGAAGAAAGTCCTGCTGGGCTAAGGAGCCTGCGGGAGGAAGGCGTTGATGGTGCTACGGTAGTTCCACCAATGGCACAGCGTGTAGGGGTAGGACTACGTCGAGTCTGTAAGAAGCAATAAAATAGAGGATGGATTAGGAGGGACCAGTTCTGTAATAACAATCAGCAGATACATACAGCAGAAGTACAAGTTAATAACATTGACACTAGTTCATTTTGTTCCCAAAAGGGGAACAGTGGTACTCATAAATAATAGCACTATTAGTTGATGAATCTCACAGTAAAAAAAAATTCATGATCAGAATAGAGGCCAATTTCCTTTCTTACACTGTATGTAATTTCACAGAAAGCTATTTCTAAGTTCCTTGTCATGGATGTATTTAGTAGACTGTTAAATGCCTTCTAACACATTTAGACCTGAGACACCTCTTTATGAGTTGGATTTTGAACCTAATCGACAGCTACAAAATCAAAATTTGAAAATAATAAAATTCTCCTTAATTTATTATTTATTTTTAGTTTATTATTTATAGCTTAGTTTATTATGTGCTATGTTTCACAAAAATATTCTGATTCTTCAAAGGCTCTTTAATAAACTACCTCACTGCAAATATGGCTGGGCATACTTTTCTTATTCCTCATAATTACTTAAAAATGAGTTAAAAAAGAATGATCAAGATTTAAGATATTATTATTAGTGCTCCACCAGTTATGGTAGGTTTAGATGGGCTTACAACTCTTTTCATTTCCCTATTTTTTGTATAATGTCCTCCTGTAGTTTCACATATAAACTACCTCTCAAAATTCTGTCCAAGCTATCTGTTCTTCTCCTCCATCTAACCCTCTACCGCATCCTTCAAAATACTCTCATCCCATATTACCAGTTGCATCCACACCCTTTGCCTCCCCCTAATTTCTAAAATCAACATCCTTTCCTCCCCTAGCACTTCCTCATTTGCTTTCTTTTCAAATTACCTTGCCTTCATCACACTCATGTCTCAAAATACAAGTTTATTTTCATCCTCTTTCCTCAGAGTCCATTTTTGGTACCATATAGTACCATGTTCATTTTATACCTTTTAAAAGTCTATTTAAAAACTACTCAACTACTCATTAGTGCTCTTCTACCGGTAAATGTCTCATTGGCCAACATGATTCTCCTTCTAATGTATCTTTTTCTATTCCCCTTTTCCTCCAACATACAAACCAGGAAGCTAAATTGCTCCACTTTCTCTAGTTTATAACCTACTTTTAAATTTAAAGTGGCCCTTTGTGTTTCGGAAAACTACTGGCATAATTTTTCCTATGGTACAACTCCATTCCATATATTTTACACTACTTTTGCTATGCATCTAGAATTTTCTGTAAGCCCTTGGCTGACTAACACTTGATCATCCAATAACATTATGTACCAAATTTATTAACTTTCCCTTTACCTTACTCCTGCATTGCATATATCCCATGGTTCACTCGTCATTTGTTCTAAATATATGCTGAAAAGCACTGGTGTTAACAACCCCTGTCTAATGTCCTGCTCCAATACTGGCCAATCTGATTCTCTATCCACTACTCTCACTTGGCCCTTCTGAGCTATGCATAAATTCTGGTTCAGAGGTCCTGTCTCTCTGAAATACTTCTATCTTACACAGTACATTTTGGCAATGCCATTAAAATTAAAATATACTGAAGAATACATTATCTGTCTATACCATTTATGGATCAAATAGGTTGGCAATATATACATATTTTTATGACTAATTTTCACATTCCATCTGTACATGGGTACCCATTTTTCTCTGATTTAGTACAATAGAGTCATTTGTTGACTCACAACAAATCCCCAGGGCCAGTGCTGGTCACAGTAGTCGGATTGTAAGTAAATTTGTTTAAGATTGTAAATTTAAGTTGGATATTCATAGTTTTTAGTTGATTTCACTATACTTATATACCATTGACATTGTTGTTTTTTGTCCCACAGTTCTGAGTTTGTCACAGTTCACAATGCTGTCAAACTCTCCATAGTAAGTCAAACTGTAGTAAGTTGAATAGGTCATAATTCAACAACAGTCTGTACTGTTCTATTTATATAAAGGCCATATCATCCATGGTATTAAGGCCATTGTATAAGGTACAATTTCTTGTACAAGAACTAGTATGATGTGCAAATTGTATCGTGCACGAGGTGTTCGTACAATTTCTTGTACAAGAAATTAGATCATTCTCTAAATTATTGGATGAAACTGTCATAGATCTACTCCATCGCTTCTGCTCATGACATATGATGGTAGTGATGCATTCGTTTAGTATTCGTAAGGTTGGTGTTCTGTGTTTGCGATAACTTTTATTCCTATTAACGTGGCAAAACTTCCATTTTTGTGGTACATATCATGACATTCTTTATTGCTTCCATATTATGATATTCTTTGTTGCTTTCACATTGTGATATTCGTCGGTCGTGTTGGAAGTGTTCTATTTCTCAAAAGATGAGTTGGACACACTGACAAACATTAAACCTCAATGAAATTAAGATGACATTATCGAACAAAAAAGGAAATATTGGCAACAAGCATAAACATGATGTTTGGAGGATAAATGATGGGTTTTAATGAGCCGATGAAAGAGTGCAAGTGACCAATTTATAATTTCATTTTATTAATGCTAGTATTAATGGTAGAAAATCATTGTAACCCAGTTACTGTGGCAGTATTTTCACAATACTATGGTCATCGGATATCGCAATTCAGCTGTTTGACAGAAAACAATATCTGCACATGTTATTGGTGCACAAATAGCATGAAAATCTTTGATCATGTACGACCGTCAACCAACTTCTTGTACAATTTCTTGGTCAAATCTCGCCGTTCAATTTATGGTGCAAGATCTTGTACAAGAAATTGTACAATGTACAGCGGCGTTTATGAATATAAAAATTTCCTTGAAATTTTTGATTGCTTCTGCATAAAGATTCCCTTTTTGCCTGTTTTTGGGAATAAAAAAAAAGTCTTGTTCCTGAATCCCACAAAAACTAGATTTTAAAAACAGGAAGACCCCAGTAATATCCCAATGGTAAATGATCATATTACTAAAGATATATCTTTAAGACATTTTTCTTTAGGTTATGCCTTAAGTTACAATGCACCAAAAATTACATGCCACCTGAAATACATGACCAGCTTATTTCAGTCCTGATAAATTGACCAAATTTGATTGTAGAGAAGAGAAAATACTGTTTACATACACTCAGAAAAATATTTATTTGCACAAACAAGGATTTGACAAAAAAAGTCATCTTCTGGTGTTCGTATATAAAATGAATATACTATCCACGAATTTGACACTCATTCCCCCACTCAGGGACAGGCATGACTACTGTTGACCATTTCTGCCAAAACTTAAAAATTTCAATTCATCAAACAACAACACTTTGAACCATTACTTAACCATCCAATCTTTGTGTTTCTAGCCTATTTAACCTTTTGACTTTCTTATATTTGCATAGCAAAGGTTTTTTTTTGGCAGCAATACAACCTTTCAATCTATAATTGAGGATGTGACACTGCACAGTCTTAACTGATACATACATATTACTTTTTCCTGTGTAGAATTGGATTAGTGGCATATTACCAGAGTAATTCCAGTTCATTTTCATTTACTCTGCACGAAAATTAATTTGTCCCCACTATTTGACATTAAATAATGCCTTCCAGAGAAATGAGGACTGGTAATTCCAGTCTCAAGAACTTAGTCTCTTACTTCTGCTTTTATGCATTCATTATTGTGGTTTGAGAAACTTCTCTTTTAAGCAATTTTTCACAACAAATAGCCTTCATAGTGTCAGGATGAATAGTACATATCACAATAACAGCTTGAGTTTTCCACTGAAAACTCAAGCTGTTTTTGAGCTCAACTGAGCTTTCCTACTCATTTTACGATAACTACTATGTAAAATTTGAAACACAATTCCTTATCTAGATCTAAACATTATATCGATTTAGATACCCAAAATCAAATTATAATATTAATAAATCACCTCACAGCAACTGAAAAAATAAATCAATTTACTTCATAACATGAAAAGGTTAACAAAATTCTATTTTGAAAGTTTTAAGATGCTGTAGGTGAGTTTATTGTGGATCTCTTGCAAATTCACTGTTGTCATATTGCAACAAGTGATGAATAAAAGTAATAGGTCAAATTATAAATTCATTGACTGAGTTTATTAATGTTTTGGTAGTCATGAAAACCACCAAACATCAAAAAACTTATTTTTTCCCATTTTAAAATTGAAATTTTGAAGGGGAACCTAAACTTTTGACGGATAATGTATGCTAAGTACAACACCAGGGATCTGCTACTTTGTCATCTCGAACCACTATTTCAACAAATTGATGCTTTACAACTATGATATTTAACATGAAAACATATAATAAATTAGGACTACAGTGGAAACCCCATATAATGAGTATGAAATATAACAAGAAACTCCAAATAGCAAGGGATACCCTAGGGACCATTTATTTCCCTATGATTTTCACATAAAATAAATCGGCAATAACCAGATCAACAAATTGTTTTCACAGAGGTTAATTGATATTACGAGTAATATGCAATTGATATTACGAGTAATATGCACCTCAATGCGCATGAGAAAACTTGTGTCCACATTTGCAATAAAATGAAACAAATGCTTTTGCAGAATTTTCCACCCAATAGTCAAGCATATATTTGCAACATTCCGTGTGTGCACTTATGAATTTCTTGATAGTTTGTGTGCTTTTTGTTACTTTTTGTTATTTTCCTACTCCTGCTACCAGTTCACTCTAGTCTAATGCCTGGGAAACATTAGTCATTAGATGTGAAAGCAAAACTTCATTTGATTAAAGAATATGAAAGTGGCGAGACAGAAGGGCATTGTTATCAAAAAGGTTATGCAGCTGGTGCTCGAAGTCATTATGACAGAAGATATTACACGTAAAGTGATGAAATTTAATTCAGAACTTACAACTGTTTGTGTGCGTATACCTGTAAATGCTGATAATATGCGACTCTATGATTACAACTATATATATGCCTCTAGTAGTAGCATAATTCCAACAAATTTAAGTTAGCTATTTTTTTAGGTGAATTTATAGCAATTGAAAGGGAGCCTCTTTCATTTCTGCCCTTATCTTGGAAAAAGCTACCTGCCCAGTGCTTGTATGGGACTAAATCCTGCAGGGAAATATCTGGGGCATACCACTAATTAGTATTATTGCAAATTATAATAAATAGAACTTTTTTTGACTCATTAATTTTTTTACAGGTTTTGGAGAGATCGTGAGAGAGGTAATTTTTCTGTTTTCCGAAGATTTTGCCATCAATAGCCCATCATATTGCTATATTACTTACTGCTGCAATGTATTCGGAACTCAAGAAAGTACTGTTAAGTGTGGGGTCCAAGTGTCAAATGTCAACAATATATATTCGAAGTAATAACATTTTACATGAAATTCAACCCATTTATGACAAATGGGTCGTTTTAACCCATTCAGAAAAAAAATAAGTCTTTCAAAATATATTACAATGCAACAATTTAGGCGCATGGACAATGTTTCATAAAGATGTTTTAAGGGATTAGTATGCTTAGATCGCATTCATTTCAACTACTGTCTCTGCTGTGGACATTCATATTCGTTATGGAAAAGTAGCAGTGTTCTTGCCGCATTAAATCATAAGAAGCCTAAAATGTAAAAGTTTTACATGCGACTTTTTAAATATCTAAGAGTTGCAAATTTATGGATCCTTGCTCCTCCCTATACCTTTCACATTGGCTCTGCTGCCCCTTATTGTCCGCTTAGTTCATGCCTTTGGTCGTTGGTGCCACTAGTGCATTCGTCTATCATCAATACATTCATGAAATTTAATGGTATTGTTTTGATTCATGGAAGAATTACTGCTTTTGATACAAATAGTGGGGTTGGTAACGACCCTTTCGGAACAAATACGCAATGTGTAACTTTTCCTGTTTTTAACGCTGGATACCCCAAACGGACCAATAATATATATGAATATGCTTTCTATGATATTTTTTCATTACATCTATATATCGATGCAATTTTAGACTCAAGTTACATTTTTAACATTTACTCCTATCGTTTTCTTTTATTTTCAATTCTATCTAAAGCCTCGTTTATGTGTTATATGTTAGATCTATTCTGAATTAGTATCTGAAATTAATATCATAATCACGGGACAGTTTATAAGACAGTTTCCGAGATAATAGAGGCATTGGAACTGGACGACACCCAAATTCCTCTTTCTGGTGCAAATGTTTCGATTTGTTCTTCAAACGACAATGGCGAGGTAACTGATGAAGACTCTGTGGATAAAGAATTCAATAACCGTAACAATTTCAATCGATGCCAACTCCAGGCACAAGCGGAGCTGGTTATATTGAATGATGGTGTTAGCTGTAAAGGAAATGAAGAGGATACCAATGAAATCAGTGAGCCTGAACCAGGCCCCGGCTCCTCCCTATACCTTTCACATTGGCTCTGTTGCCCCTTATTGTCCGCTTAGTTCATGCCTTTGGTCGTTGGTGCCACTAGTGCATTCGTCTATCATTAACCTTGTGCCAGCACACAAAGTAAGCATCCTATGGTGATTCACTGAGGCAAACCACGTTTTTGTGTTGTTCCTGCGAAAAAGATCTGGTTTTCTTTTCTCAAAATTATGATAAAGCGTTTTAGAGTTGGAAAACCAGACTGTATTGGTAGAAGACTATGGTCGGAAGGAGATACATCGCATCAGGTTGAGCCTCTGTGTATAATATGAATACC
The DNA here is from genome assembly GCA_933228895.1 of Platycnemis pennipes. Taxonomy (NCBI): domain Eukaryota; kingdom Metazoa; phylum Arthropoda; class Insecta; order Odonata; family Platycnemididae; genus Platycnemis; species Platycnemis pennipes. The sequence goes on from OW121848.1 coordinate 58,045,230, forward strand.
TAAAAGGTGCATTGCTTTGTGGTCCCGAGGGAAAAAAGCCGTCGTGCTGAGTGGCAGAAGTGCATTCCTCGCAATAGTTTCTTAGTGAAGCATCCGCAACTTGTATGTGAGAAGCACTTTTTTGAGACAGATATACTTCACAAGAAGATACTCAACGACAATGAAGAAAACGTCTTAGGCATGGTAAGATTTACTACTTTTTATAGCATTTGTAGTTATTATTTTTCTTAATTTACTGATGAATTGTAAGCCCTTGGTGGACAATTATCTTCTCTTTCACTGTAAATGATATTTCAATTTCATAGACCAATTCAACCCACATGTGAGCCATGCGTCTGTGCAATTACATTCTTAGTATCATTTGTGGTCATCGCTCCTATTAATGCTGCTCCTATTTATTGTTGTATATCGGTCTCCACTCGGGGGCTCGAGCCTTCCAACATAAAATTGTGGGTTCTTGCCCTCGGTGTCGGGAACAATTGAATTGTTACTCAAATCCTCCGCTGTCTTTGCACTGCTAGTTGGATGCTGTTTGAAAAGAAACTCTTCATTTTAGGAATTCTTCTTGGAGTACATTTTAGCCAATGCAGGATTTTTGTTAACTTTGTGATTTGTTTGCCAGTTTGTGACCATATAGCTCAAATTAGGGTACAGTAGCTGCAATTCATAGGTTTCTAAAATATAAGCTTTCTGTTAGGGAATGGGATTTGGCAAATTCAAGATAGGTGTCGCCCCTGTGATTGGATGGTGATATTGTGAATGTATAATTTTACCTAAGGTGTAATTTCTGGGATTCCATGGTAGCATTAATATGTCGCTGAAAATTACATCATGCCAGGAGAGCTGCAAAAGTTGCATTAGGTGGCCACATTTACATTTAAAAGAGACAATCAATTAGTAGGATATTGAGGAATATCCTTGGAAAGGTTTTGGTGCCTCATTCCATGGTGTTCTGTTAAAATATGTTAGCTAATCCCCAATAAGTACGTGATTTCAGCAGCCTTTACAGGTTTTGTTTTTTCATGAAGCAATATTTCTCCTTGGTGGGAAAAAAAAGCCCTCAGAGACAAATTTACCATCTTAAACGCCATTCTATTGAAAAACAAATTGCATTGTATGCACTAACATAGCTGTTTTAAGGTCTCTTTACTCGTTGTTTTCACCCGCGCATGCTCAAACGAACCAAATTGAAACTCTATTATCTGGCCATGCATTTGTGCAATTTTTCGTGCCTACATGATGCAATTTTAATGAGTAATGGTTAAAGTATCTACTCACGTGAGTAATGTATGGTGTAAACACATCTTTTGACATTAACATCACTTAATGGAAGGGCTAAGATGTTCACCGCCACCTTATTCCGGGTTAAAAGTCCGTGAAAGCTGGGCAAATGTACTGCTAGTACTCGACAGCCGGCAAGGGAACTAATTTTTCAGTAAGGGGACTTGCAATGAGCCCATGTTGCCGGGGGCTGGCCTGAACCGATGACGAGATGCAGTACAAAATCCAAAACAACAGTTAGGAAATGGGAATCTGGTGACCTGCCCTATCATACTTGTCTAAATGCTCATATTTATCACGAAAATACTGCCACTATCTCAAATAGTGTTCATCCGCCTGATTTCCTCCAACTTTTTCTCTACAAAAATGTTATAGATACAATCGTTCAATTTACCATCATTTACACTGCACATAGGAAAAATGAGTCACTAAAGTGAGGCATGTGTGCTTGCGCAGTGACAAGGCTACTGTCTTCACGCCGATTTATATCAGTATCACTGATGCAAGGGGAATTCTGAGGGGCCTGTTGGTATAGGTCTCAGTGACTCAGAGGTTTACCAGCTTTCAGTTGCATTACAGAAAAATTTCTTCGGGATATCCTTTTCTTTCTTTTATGATAATTTCTTTGCGAGCGCTAAGCTCATGTCAGAAATGCGACGGAGAGGCATGAAAACAACAGGAACAGTCTGGGTAAATAGATTGAATAATTATCCATTGCCAGGTAAAACTACCATGACTAAAAAATCGAGGGGTTTCTTCGAATTTGTAGTTGTTTAAGTGGATAACTTGATCGCAGTTGCATGGAAGGACAATAACGTCGTCTACATGCTGTTGAATGACCTAGATGTTTTCCCTCTTCAACAAGCTCAGCATTATTCTGTTTTGTGAAAATCAAAATAAAAATTGACCAGCCATTGGTTACTTTTTGCACTATAATAAGAATATGGGAGGTGTTGATCTGATGAATAGCAATGTAGGTATCTAATGACAGAATTAGGATCGGGGGGACTGTGGGAAAAAGTGGTATATGCCAATAAAAATGTGGATACTAGAGTTTCCATGAGTAATACTTGAATTTTAAACAGGGAGAAAAGGCTTACACTGTTCTCTCTTGAATTCCGCCAAGCAATAGTACAAGCTCTCTTACAGAAATACAGCGTGGCACCTAAAACCCATGGCCCTCTGAATTTCTCCTCCCAAATTCAAAACCCAGCATGGGCAGGTCATCATGGGCATCTAATTGTGACTGGTCAAGCAAGAAGACAGTGTATAGAGTGAATAAGACAGTAAAAGCATGTCTAAAGTGTAGGGTTCCTCTTCATAATACATGTTTTTCACTGTGTCACCAAAAATAAATTCCATGCAAAATGTCTCATCCTAATTCAATTATCTCAATTTAAGTATTTATCTTGAATAAAGAATAATAATTTAATATTTTTATTCTAATTTTGTCAATATTTGTGTCTTATAATAATGTCATGGCTGAATAAAAATTTTCCTTACGTAAATTCCATTTTTTCTTGAAGGCATTTTCTCAACCCTGAAATGTGCTTTGCTAAAAGGGTCATTAATGACCCACCCTATTTTCTAAAGTAAAGGGCATAGAATTTTAAAGTATTTTTTCGATGTCCAGGATAAGGTAATAATAAAGAAACTGCCAGAAATAGCACTGTTTTGAAAAATAAGTTCTCGGCATAAATGGGTTAATGTTGTTGGCAATAAGTATAACTACAGGTCATTAAGTGTGCGAAAATATTTTTAATAACTGTAATTTTTTACCATTCAAGTAAGTATTTTTGTAGGAGCATCCCTGTATTACAGCAACCCTAATCAAACAGTGCATAATAATAATGAGTCTACTAAATAAATAACTATATAATGTCCATGATTCTTCTCATAATTACTATTTTCTTCCTTCCTATTTGTCAGGGTGCATTCAAAAACCTGAAGACAAAATGTGTAATGTCTCTGTCATGGGATATGATTTTATACATAAACACTTCTTCGTAAATGAAACTGAAATAAAATAAATTTGAAATTTCTCACTACTTCAGAAGGTACATTAAGGTTTTATCCTAATTTGTTTTACACAGCTAAAAAAATTTGATCACGGGTCAAAGGAGACAGATAGAAAACTATCTTCCCTATGGAATATGGAGATATAGTGCGATAAAATAGGGGATATGGTGCGATAAAATAGGGGATATGGTGCGATGCAACAGACAGTCAACTAACATCAACAAATCATTTCAAGATCGATGTGGTGGACTTAAGCATCATGAAAGAAAAAGAATCCTTTGCATTTTCCATTTTTTGACTTTATTAGTAATTTCATGACCAGTTTCGATGCTTTATATCATAAGTGTAACTGTTTTTGGTCTCAGCAAGGTACACATGTACATCAGTGTTAGCTTTCTTTCATCAACCCAGCCAAATCCCTAACCTGACCCAGAGGAACCGCCATAACTTCCTCAACCCCCACCCTCGAACTCTGACACTCAGTGCTTCTTACAAATCGCCCAAAGACAAGTGACCGCAAGAGGACCTCTAGGCCATCACCAACCTCCACACAGCCCCTCCCATTCCCACCCAATGGGGACAATCGATGAAGAGGATACCAAGCACCACAAGTGGCACATGTTGGAAAGATGAAGCTTCATGAGAGCAGTTTCAATGGCAAAAATGTTTAAAAATCTTTCAGGCAGTTTCTCCCCATCCTTGATCCCTAACTGTACAACAGCAAAGCCAATAAAACCATGAACTCTCCCCTTCCTCTTCACGCTCTTCCCCTCGATTCTCCCCCAACACCGATATACCTAGCTGAGAACAAAAAGAGTCGCCCTTGATATTGATGTAAAGCATCTAAACCAGTCGTGAAATAAGTACTAATAAAGTAAAAAGGCAGAAAAACATAAAGGATTATTTTTCTTTCATCAAGTAAGTAACATCTTAAAGTAAAAGTAGATGGCCTAGTAAGGAGGCCAAAACTCAAGAGGTTTTAAATACACAATAGATTAATTACAATTCTGTCCAAATCAAAAGTCTCCTAAACTGCAACATAGAGCCCACTTTTGCCAAATTTTCTTGCCATGAATTACATTTCAATGAAGTGTATGCATATGAGTTTTTGATATCAGTCCAAAAAGCCTTCAGAAATGTGAAGACTATCAGAGGCCTTCTCTTGCCCTCCTAATCACTGTTGCTAGTTCAACTCTGCCAACAGAGTGTTTTAATCAGAATGATTATAAGTGATCAGAGAAACCATACACTCACCTGTAAGCTAGACAGTGATGTAGTCTTGGAGGCAAGACCTGGCCACCCCCCTCCTGGCCTCCTTCCAGAACTGTGTCTTCTTTCGAGCAAAGACAATGGGGAGGAAGCACCAGACTCTGGATGTGTCCGGTGGGATCCACCTGCAGTGCTCCTCAGGTACCACTCTGGAACATTGAGCTTCTGTAGTGACCGCTGCACCCGTAGCTGATGCTCGCTCAAGTGTAAGGGTGCACCCACTCCCCCAACACCTAGGGCACCCACTCCAACCTTTTGAAGTTCATTCTCAGGAGGCTGTGGATGGTCAACAAAAGGGAATATTTTTAATTTTCTGACTGTACGGAAGTATTTAGGGTTCAACTTACATCTACCACACTATAAAATTTGAAAACCAGAATGAGCAACCTGAGCGAATCGCAGAGGTATTCAAAAAGCATATGATTGTATGCAAATTGATCACACCATTGCAGGCAAGACAAGATAGGTGGTTATAACAAAATCATTATTACTCTAAGGCTTTTAACATTTTGTATCTATCATAATATTCACACAATGAGGAATATAGACTCTGCAGTAATTTATTAAATATTTGATGGTTTAAGTAATCACAATATTTTACAGCAATATAATTTCACAGGTCACAGAATAACAAAAAATAACAGAGCCTTACAGCTAAATGAAATGCTTATATCATCAGGTCATTAAGGGATTTTTTTGTTTGATAGCTAAAAGCTTAACAAAGGGTGTGGTGATCATTAGAGAGTTAAAAATTAGCCATTATAAGAAAATGTATAAGAGGTGGACGAGTATATAGAAACATATCATAGAATGATGAATGCATTACACAATATAGCCATAATACAATAGGTTAACACCCAAATAGAATGGATTTAAAACACAGAGGAGGAGGTGAGAAGCAGGTGTATAGTAGGGTGACCCTTATTTTTCAGAATTTAGAAAAGTTATGTTTTACTACTCTCAAAATGAAGTTTATATTCACGTGCTTAAATTTGGTTACTTTTAATTATTGGGAACCTGTGTCCCAAGGGCCCTAAGTACTTCAGACCTAAATATGGATTTATTGGGGCTGCAAAAGCACTATTTAAATAAAAAACACAAAAGAGAAGCCCTTCAGGGCCGAATTTTTGTTTGTTTTCATCTATCTCTAAGTGTTTCTGAGATATGGTCCCTCACAATGCGATCCACTGCCCAGGATACTACCCCACATCGCAGTGCTGCCGAGGTAAGGCCCGCACCATTCCCTTCCGCAGTCAGAGACTTCCCCTCCATCCCCTCCCCGCTCCCACTTAGAGTCAATGGTCTCAGTTGAAAGATTCTGCAGCATTTTGCCATGTGTTTCTTTGGTATCATGGTTAACAACGGTAAATACAACAATGCATTCAACAATGTCATCATTATCCATGTCAAATATTACGATGAGCTTCTATAGGATTGTGTTTACTTTCAAAAGGTGTACATAGACATGACCAATTTGCCAGTGAAAAATTGTCAATTTATTTCCTTACATGTCACAAACATAAGTATTAACTATAAACTCATATTTAATGTTTACTTTTTTATCTTCCACTGACAATCCATATTTGGCACTTAAAGTGTCTTTGTACATGTTAGGGGTTGTCCTCTGATGAAAATTAAAACTTAGTAATAAATTTTGATAGCTCTCTTCCTTCTCCGTAACTTCATTAAAATCATGAAATAGTTTCACTTCTCTCCTTGTGCTGTCATTCACCGCTTGAAGACTGTTAATAATTTGAAAGCTGTTCTGGTAGTCTAAATGTTCATCCCATTCTTTTGTGGGTACATCAAAGAATCCCATTGGTATTTCCAATACATTAAACTGCTTTCTCGAATTAGTTGTTGCAAAATCTGACAAAGATGACTTAGGAAGGTCTTGCAGTTTGGGAGAAACCTATTGCCTCAGGTGGATCAGGTCTTCCCTCACATGTCCTTATACGGTGTATAAGGTTTTCTTTTTCATGCCCAGAAAGGGATTTGTCAAATAATGAGACTCCTACTGTAAGGGGACTGCTAGATTCTCCTTTATGCATTCAAGCGCAATACCTCTGACTTTGAAGGAGTTGCATTTTAAAACTAAATAATAATTGAATAAGTTACCTGAGCTTCAACAAGATTTCAAGACCTCCACTCTTTTTTCATTCAGTTTTTCTTCCTGCTTTAGCTTGTTTCACAGTCTCTGAGCAATTCTTTTTTCTTTTCTTATCATGTTAAAATCTTTCCAAACAATACGTACATTTCGAGGACCTCTTTGATTGAGTAAGAGTTTGAGTTATTCAGCCCAAGCACATTTTTCCGGAAGATTTACCGCACTCTCCCCCTCATGCGTTGGCGTGAGGAGGCATGGCAAGGCTCTTTGGCACCACTCTTTGCAATGTTGAAGGAATCATCGACTTTTGACACAAAAGCTTCCTTTTTCTTTATCTCCACGGCACTTCCTTCTCTATCTTTATGCCGTCTTACGTTCCTCCATTCCTTTTGTACTGTCTCCAGTTTTTCAATTGCCTTTATTTCCGTAGTAGTCGGATTTCTGGTTTTGTTCTAAAAGTGATACATATTCCTTACGGTTTTCCTCGCACTAAATCTAACATCCTTTGATCTCCTTAAATTATGGAAAAAAACATAGAACTTCTCTCACTGTTGGTAGCTCAGAGCCAAGTATTTCTTTACTTTCATTTCCCATCAGTTCAATACCTAAGTACCTGAATTTACTCTCAATTGTATGCTTTGCACTGGTGGCCTATTTTGAACCTGAATGGCGGGTTTATCCATGATAAACTAATTATTTTACAATTTTGGTTCTTTAATCCACAAAACCTCAGCACTTCCTTTCATTTGCACACTAATCACAAGAGATGGAAGAGGAGGTGAACTAACGTGGAGTTCCAATAAAAGATTGAACCGCTAAAGAAAGGATAACAATATAAACGTAAGCATTGACAAATATGGAAGCATCAAAAACATCATTAAAATGATAGTCTCAAAGGTAACATTGTAGAATTTACCGTTGTTAACCATGATACCAAAGAAACACATGGTAAAATGCTGCAGTTTAAATTCGGATCTTTCAACCAAGACCATTGTCTAAGTGGGAGTGGGGAGGGGATGGAGGGGAAGTCTCTGACTGCAGGAGGGAATGGTGCAGGGTTCTGGTGTTACCTCGGCGGTGCCGTGGTGCGGGGTAGTACCCTGGGCAGTGGATTGCATTGTGAGGGACCATATCTCAGAAACGCTTAAAGATAGGTCAAAACAAACAAAAATTCGGCCCTGAAGGACTTTACTTTTGCATTTTTCATTTAAATAGTGCTTTTGCAGCCCAAAAAAATGCATATTTAGCTCTAAAGTGCATGGAGCCCTTGGGGCATGGGTTCCCGTTAATTAAAAGTAACCAAATTTTAGCACGTGAATATAAACTTCATTTTGATCATTTTGAAAGTAGGAAAACATAACTTTTCTAAATTCTGAAAAATAAGGGTCACCCTAGAGTACAGGAGTGGGGAAGGAGGAGAGGGCATACTGGCTTAGCCAAACCTCATTTTATTTCTTTCACCGTGGAGATTTTCTCACCTACTTAATATTATACAGAAAATTAATGTAAATTTTAGTACTTTTCTCAAGTTTCATTTGATGAAAATTGTAGCTTAAATTAATAGGAACCTCCTCCAAAATGTACTAAAAACTGTACCGAATCATATCTTCCATTCATGGTTTATGCTTCTGACAACTCACCTCACCTCATGATTTGTTATGATGTCATCAACAGATATATTAAAGAAAATACAGTGAAAAATCAAAAGATCACTGACAGTACTGGTATTATGAAAATATGTATAGCCCAAAACAAGCCATATATATAAGGAGATTATAGTCATTCATATTGACTCACCAATAATGATGTTGCTTTTAAGGTTTGCTATATGCAGAGCAAAAAAATACTCCACATGCATCACACCTCTCTAGTAATCTTAGGAAGACATTGCAAGAACTAATATTCTTGCTCTGCTTAACAAATAAGTTGATTAAAGAAAATACCCACAGCAAAGCCAATTAACATTTGAATATAAAACATACACATACAAATTAATATTTCTAGAAGAGTAACTTGCCACAATCATTTAGCCTGATTGGAGTCAAAATTAGACTCTAAAAATAAAAACACAAAAAGCATAGAATTATCAATTAAAGAAGTTTCTTAGTAGCAGATCCCAGTGCCCTGGTGCATTAAAACATTTTGGACATTGAAGTGCAGTACAGAAGCCACTACAATGAACATCAAATGAATATGAAAAAAACATTTATATCACATATCAACGGAGGTAAGAGAGGTCTTATTCCTCCATCTCACCAAGTTAAGATGTTAAATTCTATAGTTGTACAATTTAACTAGCTCGCTAATTTTACTGAGGTTGAGATTAAATCATAAGTCAACACATGAAAGTGTTTTTCAAACTTAGTCAACTAATAAACACAATATGATTCAATATGGCTCTTTCATCCTAAGAAAAATACATTTCAATATGTTTTTTACAGAATAGGATTTTTCAAATTTAAACCATTAAACACTATGTCAGATGAGTCATTAACTGCTCAAGAATTTTAAAAGTAAATACATTCATTTAAGTAATTGGAGATACTATTACAAAAAATACTTCAGTTATGTCTTAAATGCATCATAAAAAACAACACATTAAAATAATTTGAGATGAGGAAACGCTATAGACATATGAACTTCAGTAATGAGTAGCCATATCACACTACCTATTAACAAGCTAAAAATTACTATTTTGACAGCTGACTGATAAGCCTCAATAATCCCTAGCAGTAACTGACATGGGCATGAATTTTTCAAATAACAAAAATCCTTTTTCCATTTTTCAGGCCTCTCTGCACACAGGTATTCTTCAACAAAATGAAACTGCGATTGTAAAAGGGTACCTTTTAACTGCTAGAATAAAGTAATGGTTAATTACCTTAAGGGTGTTTTATGCACTGTACCAAGAAGAAAATATCTTCAGAAATAATCTACGTACTTAAAAGATTGGGGTACCATTTATTTTGCGCTGCATCACACACTTAATAATTCACATGCTAAGATGAATAAGCACAACACAACGAATATGAGTAACTGATGTGCTAAACAGTTTAGTGTCACCTGAAAATATTTTTGCAGTGAAGCATTGTATTTTATTTGAATTTGAAAAATACACAGATGAAAATAAAATTTTATTAACTTGGTAGAGATTCCAATACAATTGAAATACGGTACTCCCCTTCAACTATTTAAACTCAATTCTAAAGTACTATAAGCGACAACTTATAGTCCCATATCAAGATACATTTTAAAACCTGAAATAAAAGCTTTAAAAATTATTTTACGGTCTGAGGTTCATCAATGTAGACAATGATAAAAATTAAAAAGAGAGGTTCATTCTTTAACGTAATGTTTGCAATATTTTACAGCATGATCCATCATAAAGAGAATGTGCAACACCTCAGAATGCATCATTATCTAAATTTAACAAATATGGAGTAACGTTTACAGTAGTAACTTCAAGTATATTATTGAAAAATATAAGTATCTAAAATTCAAATGTGCTATACCATGGTAAAAGGTCATGCTTATTTTACTGAAAAGGGGATATTTCAACCCCTACTATGGAAAATTTGCAATATATTGCCTTTTCTTTAATTATCAACAACACTCCAAAAAGTCAAGCCACATGTGAGAGAGTAAAAATCCCAATAGTGCAAAGAAACATTAAGTAGCTAAATCTAATTCAAACTCTATAACTTAATAATGCATACAGTGCATGACAAATAAAAGGCAGGATCAATGGAAAAAGTAAGTGAGAAAACCAAGACAACAAATATAGTAAAAAAAACATTGCAGAGCTATGATAAACTTGGTTCTAGAGGGTGAACACTGTATAAGAAGACATTTGGTGGATGGGAAATTTAAGGATGAACAACTTTCAGGGGAGAAATGTGCAAGTGAAAATAGCACAATATTCATGAAAAAAGCACAATTTCAAGAGGAATTTCCTTTAAAAAGCCACCTGGACTGGAAATTAGTACACTAAGTTCCAAGTAAAAGATGGCTATCACTTAACACATTGGATTCTGAGGCAATATAAACCCTGAGGCAATATTAAATCACTCAGTTCAAAAGGCATGATAGCCAGAGGTACTCTGTGATTGCCTACTTATCTCAACGTCACGTCCAGGAGCCTTTTCCCTGGGGAACTTCATGGTGAAAAACTACCAAGGAGCATTAGTGTGACCATGAGAAGAGGAAGGACAAGTGGGAAGTATGCAAATGGAATGGAACAAGCATCATGAATAAAGATAATAGAAGAAACTGGATGTATCTGCATTAAGGTGCTTGGATCCTGTAATAGGTGGCATGCGTTGCTACAATCAAATCTCTGGATGGATTCAATGGGACCCAAGCATTGGGGTGAGATACTGGTGAATTTTATTCCAAATACTTGAAAAATGAATGCTACTGAATTCTATAAAAAGACAAAAAATTTGTAATTTAAAAAAATAATTACACGAGCTTCAGCTGATACCAATCTTTTAGTCCTCAAATGGATGGCTACATCTTGAACACGTTCCCTGACTGAGATTCCTTCCTAACCACTTCAAAGCCATGCAAATTATCTCATATAATAACGATAAGAAAGAAGACATTGTGTGCAAGTGAAGAAGTGACCACCAAAAAGCATAATTAAGAGCATGATTTTGTGATGCATAACTCTTTATTTTTTACAACCTATGCTAAGGACTACAAAGATCGAGGACCAAAAAAATGCATTCCATTTTCGGAAAGAGGAAAACACAGTTCAGTATTAACCTTAGCGCTCATTAGTAAAGTTTTTAATGATGGTTTAAGACTGCTCTCGTCCCATTGAACCCACCATAAGTTTACCAACACTCATAAAACAAGCAGGCTAAGATTTCTGAAGATGTACAAATGAAGAGAAACTTGGACAGTGAGATACTAAGAGAGTGAGAGATTAAGAACGACAACCATTAAGAAATAATGAAACAGGGACGGCAAAATTGTACCTTAATTCGTACGGTGGGTACCGCCTTGCCCTCCAATACGCATGCGCAGGGAAAAAGAGAAAAAAGACAAAAACAGATTCCATATTCATTTATTTTAATGCACACAATTAGGGGAGGGAAGTCAAAGAGTTGGGACACAAGGTCAGGCTGATTACAATTCTTTGTTCTAAGGTATCCTGAACAGAAACAAAATTCATTATGGAATTTCTAATAATTAATGAGGTCTAACAGATGTTAGAGAGCCACAAGTAATATCCAAAGATTTTCCCTCAAAAGGACATAGGAAGTTATATTGGATAGCGTCAAAGTCAAGTTTGTATTCAACAGTAAAAATACTTATTACTCTCTACCAAAAAGCCATCCCAAATGAAATACTCTGTCCAAAACACAGATCTATGATGAAGATACAGATAGCATTGCTTCACTTGACATCCACACTGAAATATTTTTGCTTCATTACTAGCAGTTAAGACAACAGACAACTAAAAGAACTACAACTATGATGTTTCATTAGTTCTAAATTACTTACTACTGAAATATTTTAGCTACAATACACATTAATCAGTACTCGAATGGAAGGTTACAAGTAAAGACTACATAGTTCAATTACTTTGTATACCTACATATCAAAACCAGATGAATCACTCAAACGGGTTGATATAAATGGAAAATCCACACATAGATACTTCAATTTTTCATTTTCATAATTGCTGTTAATGATAACTCTTAAATCAATAGAGCTTTTCAATGTCAATTTTAAGTATCAATAGATAAAGGTAACTGAGAGAATAGTTCTACCCCTGCATAATACAAGGGCCTTACTGAGAGATCTGCATAGGGAGAGCAGTACCAACTATTAAAGTAGAGGCTTCATTAAGGTGCCTACTGACTCACGTGACTCCTGGAGTGACCTTCATTGTTTTAAGTTGTTTAAGGAGGCCCTCCTTACACAAGGCAGCTCGCTGAGGCTCTATAACCAAGAAGCATCTGAATGTTCTAAATTTGCATTCACCAAAGTTAAAAATTCCTGAAAATAGCAGTTGGAGGTAACCTCCCAATTCAGAACTCTGAATCTGGAGAGGAAGATGTAAGCAACCCAAGAGAAAAGGCTGATGAAGAAAGGATGGAGTGAAAGAAATTTGAAAGAAGAAAGAAAAAAGGGGATGGGAAACCACTGGGGTGAAAACAAAAGTGATGATGCGACTGATATTCCACAAATGGGAAGGGGGATTGAACCACAACTAGCACATTTTGAGCTTCCAATTACTAATTTCACTGGCTGCTTGGACCAATATGATGACAGAATTATAATTAACTAATAGCTAAGGAAAAAATTAACAGAACACTCCTCAAAATTCTCTGAAATAACTAAAAATAAGCACTTAAAGAAGAAAATCATAACCATTAAAAATTAAATATGTAATCAGTATTCAGGCATTAATTGCCATTTTCATTCGCTTTTATCAAAAATGAGAATATCCTTATGATTATGCATCAATGTTGATAATCATTCACACATTTAATATTTCATTTTCATTCAGCGGCACTTCATCATTCACGAAAGGAAACATTTGCCACTGTATATGGTAGACAAATTCATTGAAAACAAATTCATTCTCCATGTAAAAACTTTTATACATGCAGTGCTCTTTAAGCCACTAATGCTAGATATAATTAGCCTCATAATGCAGTATTTAAATACAATGCTGATTCATTCATTACTTATGAGAATATAGGAAAAGGTAATTCTGTAGCAGATTAAAGCATAATGCTTGAGTATACAATGGAAAAAAAACTTCACAAAACCAATGCAAAGATAATGCCATAGCTATTTCATTAAACTTGAAATCACCCAGCATATGAAAATTGATGAATTAGAAATATGGGTGCAAATGAATAAAAAATAATTCCATAAGGCTAATTCTGGCAGTAGCTCAACATGCTTCTCAATATTTTCAATAAAATATGTCCGGGAAGAGAAATCAGATGAAGTTTGAAAAAAATAATAAGGTTTGCCAGAAGCAAATACCTTTGTATATACATATAAGTTTATATGCAATATGACCCATCAAAATAAGATGGAATGGTGGCTCAGGAATGTACTTGCTTCTGTGCACTGTGAGGGAATACTTTAATAAGATGCTTATTGCCTCAATATTCAATCTTCTTAGCAATAAAACATCATGTTTCTGGATCATTATTTTAAAAAGTAAAATATTTTCGGCTAAACAAAAATGGCTAGGAGATTAATGCATTTCTCAAAACATGAAGAATAGAATGTTTGGGATACCCTAATAGTAGCTAAAAATTTATCCAAAGCTAAAAATTACTTTATATCAGTTAGAAGTGTATTTTGACCTACAGGTGGCATAAACAGAAGGCAGTTCTTCCACCCACATCACAGTCAAAATATTTTCAGCAAATAAGGCTTGAAATGTTGTTAATGAGAAAAATTAAGGATTCCAGAATGATTTGACATTATTTTTACTATAAAATCATACATGCCATAGATTATCATCCAACCAGGTTATACCCTGATATTTCCTTCATAGTCATAGTAGCAGTTATTCTGGAGATATGACTGACAGTTAAGATCATTGGTACCATAAAAAATCATCAAACTGTGTGGAGGAGTGGAGGAAGGGTAGAGAGTCTGGCATTGGCATTAGCCTGCTATTTATACTAAAAATGATTGATACACAGCTCAGAGAGTTGAAACTCCTTGTGCAACAAGTTATTATGAAATCCAACAAGTACCTATGTACTAATCATCATCTCATTGAACAGCTTTTAAATGACTTCAATATTTATCTTAGGTCCTATAAAATGATTGGGGCATGGCAGCCCATTGTGCTGCTAATCGCAGGCCCTGGGGGAAGCCTTTGGTTCAAATTCCAGGAGAGGTCTTTGGATGTGTTCCAGAAAAACCTGAGTGGGGTTATTTTTTGGAAACCAAATCTTTCTAGGAAACCACAGGTGGCGTAGGGAGAGGAACTGACTCCCCTACCCTAATACGTGAATTTTCTTTGCCATTGAGCATAGTCAACATTTGGTGAGATCTACCCTCACCGACCAGATCAACCTGTGAGTTGAACACAACTTTACTATTATCCTACAGAAATAGACATAGATCTCATTAAGTCAACAAGATACATAAGGTACATGCTGAAAGAGAAAATGACTACATTTTAGAGCTGTCTGTCGGAAAGAATGTTAAGCTATGGTCCCCTCCATCAAGAGCAGACTAATATTGACAATATATTTTCTCCACCCTCCCTACCCTTCCATTCCCGTCACTGTACTTCTCTTCCTAGTCAGAAGCACTTTTAAGTGCGAGGAAGACTTGAAAACTGAAGGTGATTGCATTGAAGTATCAGAATATGTACCAAAGGATGAGAATGTGAGGATGAAGTGATAGATTACAGGGAGCACCAATATCATCCCAAGTATGCAAAACTATCCTGTGGTATCCAAATTCATATTATGTAAGTAATTTCCAGAAATTTGATCAAAACTGTTAAGATGGTATAAAAGGAACACTTTTACAGAAAAATTAATCACTGCTGCTCGTGTTTTTTTTTTGGCTGTGTGAGTTCCAATACGTTCATTGCCAAAACAAAAATTGAAATGATATTGTTCTACCTATCCCACCTAAGAGCTTCATTTTTTAAACCCTGAGTAGGGCATAAGGAAACATTATCACACCTGCAAATATTACACCTCCCTGACGGTATACAACAACCATATGGGAACAAGTACATGGGATTAGAGGGTTATTGAGAAATTTATATTTCAACAATTTAGGTGACTTTTGAAAAATCCAAAGTCAAAAGTCAGTCACAATGCAGCTAAATTGTGATGATGTCACCTCAATAATATGACTATACAATGGTTTCTTCATTGCCCTCTGGATCACAGAGAAATTTCCGCTAACAAAGGTATAGGTACCTACCTATATTATACATTCCCACTGATGCCGTATTTCCCTTTCATTGCAATTTGAGATGAAAGTACAAACGATACTACTTAATGTGCATTTGCAATTTTTACACGCACAAGTCCATTTTCAATTATGCTACATTTGCAGTGCAAGAAACTTCTTATTCACTACCTTAAACTGTCTTAAAAACTGATTAGCACAAGAATGCTAATGTAATTTTTTTTCAAGCTACTATTTCTGGCACGTCTTTGCTGTTTTCTTCTTGAACCCTTCATGACTCAAAGGGTGGGGGAATGGATTCATGGGCGGGTAAAAATGGATTCGCTTTGTACGAGGCATTTTAAGAACGTAACCCTCTCGCGAGGAACTCCAGTCGACTCAATCGAATGCATCTGCCAACGGAATGTTGCTCTGACCGATTCAATGGGGATGAGAATGGAAAGAAAGGTTCACAACCTGAGAGAAACAAGAAGGGGTACCCCTGCAGATAGATAATACTAGTTTTAAAGGTGCTCCAAGACATTAGCGCGCTAATGTTACATCGCACGGTCTAACCTAACTCTAAGGACTACATCCATACCCAAGGTGGGCTTCGAATACGCGTCCATTCGCGTCCTTTGTGTTGCCAAGCCAACGCATCAACAACCTGATTACAGTGGTCGGCTCAATCCTCTGCATTTTAAGGCTCTGCGATAAAGCATCAAATGAATTGATCATGAGCGTTTCTCAAAGTGTTTGGTATTACGATAGACTCATTTACGCGATTAAAATAATTAATTCACTCATTTATCAACTACTGCTGAGGTATCGTAGGGTTCGAACGAGAAATCTCACGAAGCAGACTGTCGGGACCCCAAAGCGACGAACGAAGCCGCGAATGGTCCGACGAACGCCGAGTCACGAAGTGATTACAATAACGGAGACTTCGTTCCTCTAGGCAAGCGAAACAAAATTCACCGATTCCGACTTTGCTTTCGTGAGGCGTAAGGAAGGCCTTGGCTCTCTATCCAGTTTCCACTCCCTACCCCAAAGGATATCACCGGTCCCCTCCCGCAGCCAACCCCGATATCGCCATGGCAGATCGCGATCGTATGCTATTCGACGCCGCCGGCGGAGCGGCCGTATCGGAGAATGGATTCCACCGCGGTTGGTCTTTTTTTTTAAAGACAGTTGACTCCCCCTTAGACGAGGGTTTGTTGAGACACATGGAGGCTATTAATAGGGGCACCTAACGCCTGCTTCGAGGCTGCGTGTTTCCATTTTCACTTCTCCCACGCACATTTAGCCGACGTGCCAAAATATCCAGGCCCGTTCTCGCGGGAGCAGTAGTTGAAGTGGGTACATAGTAAAACGTCGTCGGTGGGCAATCCGAGGGATTGAAGGGGGGTGGATCCCTAACTCTTAACTCTCCTACGCACACACTCTCATGGTAACAGAGGCTTAATATCAATCTTGACAGTCTTGGCGAGGCAGTATTGTTTACTCTGGGGTAAACTTTCCGTGTTAGAGGATGCAAAAAAATGGGTATTTTTCGTACCTAAGATCAATTTCGAAATAATGACGGTCAGCACAAGTACATGCGAGACTGTAGTGAACACAAAAAAATCTTCCACCTTCCAACATAATACCCAGAAAGGATCCACAGATTCAAGTATCCTATCCAAATCCTCAAATAGGCAATTGAACACACCAAAAGGTTCTTGCGTCGCAGAGAGATAACAGAGATGCATAAAGTTTAACGATACGTCTCACAAAAAGGAATGGGCAATGTATCGTCTAAAAACGTGATTTAGCTCATGCTATTTAACGTAGAAATCCAGGGGGCTAAGGTTTGTAAACTGACTTCGGATTCATGGCTCAACACTCAAGATTGCTAATACGCTTAGTTTTCTAGATAATATGGTAGAGTAAGTAAATTATGGAGAGATTACTGCGAATGAAGTTTACGTGGAGGAAATATTTTCAGAGACAGCTCATACATCAATACGCGGGGTTGGGTTGATATATGAGCTGTAAGTTGATGATTTCTACGGAATTAGTTACCAAGTTATTCAAATATATCATATAAATGAAGCATAATAAAAATATGGTGATTAGAAATACACTGATTTATGTAAATGAATTTTGTCATCTCTATCGCAAAGCCTTTTGGCATTAATGTGCCTCCACCGTAGTCGAAAACGCTGAATTCACGGTGATATTTTAGAGCGGAAAGTTGAAGTAGGTAGCTTGGTATATGTTTACTGATAACTCACCCTCTGCCTCACCTATGTCACACACACTCGAGGTGGCATGCAGAGTAGTCGGCAGATAAGTAATGTGCCCCACATTTAATTATTTCGGTCACTGTTTTCCATGTGTACGGGAAGTCACTCATGAACTCCTGCTTTAAACGGGCAAATTGATCCGAAACTTTGGTCAGAATTCCACAGCTACCGATTGGAACTTTCTTATTTTTTTACAGGAAACAAGAAACTTTCGTGCGGGACACGCACTCTTCGGTAGTAATTTGAGTACGGAGTTGATGTTGACACCTGAGTAAATAGGTAATTAAGGACACGCCAATGTTATAAATTAGTGCACGACACAAATAGATTGAATGATAAAATTCAAACAGGATAAGTTATTTCCTCTCGTGTTTGCAATCATCGCATCATTAAGTGGCTTTGATAAAATTATTGTAGCCTTAAGAATGCGACTCCTGGTGACGTGGCAATTCTACTGCGCCAAAGCACAATAACGCTCGAAAAACCACGAAAAACTCATTAACCATTTTGGGAGTTATGTTTCAGATTGCGCAAACAACTGATGTACAATGTATATTATCGTCTTAAAGATAAACATAAGATTATACATTACCTCTCTCATCCATTTAGTGTCGCAATGATACTCTCAACGAGATATCGCGAAAAATACAGCGCTTAATAGGTTAGCGGGAACAATCGTGGAGACACACATCGACACTTGGGATTGAATAAATTTCATTTAAATGATATAAGTAGTACCAAAAGAGAACTAAAGAACGATTTCAAGATCCAGATTAACGTGATTGTGAAATGACGGGTGTATCAGTCTCCTGTGACGCTCATGGAAGCATTTACATATAATTCTAACTGGCTTTGCGCTGTTACGACACATTTTAATACATAAACCACTTAAACTGCCTAAATTGATGTTAAAGATAAAATCATAAAGACAAAAATATAATGTCACTACGTAGGGATAGAAAATCTAAGAGTAAGGAATATTTACTTATAGAAAAAATATGTGGAGAAATACATTACATCCTAACACAAACAAAAATTGTATCTAGACGAAGAGATAAGAATCAAAGGGAGAGATATTCATTTATCTAGCGTGCAAAAAAAATCACTTCGGGTAATTTGGTAAGTAATGCCCAACAAAACGTTATTCCTTCGCTACAAGTGTATTTCCTCGCTATATACAGCACGCTCCATCTCTAACATCAATCACAATCATAATTATGATCATATTATTACAATTATTACTTTTTTCGTGTGCATCCGGAGTGAAATGTCTCCTTCCGCCTAGGCAAAAATTGGTCACTGGCATCCTATTCCGTTTCCTTTGTGTGCACTACGTGCATTTCAGGTGCTAAATAGTAGGATGCGTCTGTCCTCCACGAAATGACGAAATCTAGTAATGCTCATGCGAAAAGCCTTGAGACGTTATGAGGAGACACAGCTGCTTAGCTCGCTGCCAGTGTAGCCCTTCACATGAGCATGGAAATTGGAAGACGAGTTTTTATTTCATTTACAAGTGCAAAATTTCCCTCTGTTAGGTACGGCTGATTGATGCTAAGTACGAAGAGCGATCGCGCGCACCTTGAAAGTCAAAGATATTTTAAACATGATGCCACAATTTACATCTACATATACATAATACCCTGCAAGCCACCATAAAGGTGTGTGGCAGGGGGTGAACTCTCACCAACCATACACTACATATCATGCATAAAAAAGGATTAGTAGACTACGTTGACAAGAGGTTGAATTCGAAAGAAATGAAATAACTATCCTTCG
The DNA here is from genome assembly GCA_933228895.1 of Platycnemis pennipes. Classification (NCBI taxonomy): domain Eukaryota; kingdom Metazoa; phylum Arthropoda; class Insecta; order Odonata; family Platycnemididae; genus Platycnemis; species Platycnemis pennipes. The sequence goes on from OW121848.1 coordinate 58,064,871, forward strand.
GTCCACTTACCAATGACATTATGAACTTGTCTCACCGCCTTGAAGTAATTGTTTGATTCTTTTTACGTGAAAGTAAAAGATATCTGATGATGAAACAGGAGCGTAAACACACGCTCTAAAACTGAAATAAGCGAGCAGAACTTAAGAACTTTCATCAAGCTCTTCCATTAATCTGGCCTGATACGAATAATCTCAGAGGCAACGGGTTGGTGTTTGCTACAATATCGGCGTCTCATTCCGTATCTCGAGTTCGAATCCTGGCAGCGGCATAGATATTTATAGAGAATCCCACCCCTCATTTGAAAGCTGTGCCGAAAGCACTAAAAGCGAAGTAATCAATCCGTCTGCTGGGATGCCAAGCTGTGGACCCGTGAGCGCCTCTCGAGGAGGCTGGGTAAGTGCCGACGCCGGGTTTCCTTCCACCCTTATTTCACTCCTAATAACAACGCTATCCACAAACAAATAATCCACTCTTATCCATAATGATGTGGATGACCTAAGCTCTTGGCTCACATCCCCTAAGAGTAATAGCAACGAATCATTTTACGGGTAAGATCGGAAAAGCTAATTATGAGATATGAGGGGTGAATTGAATTAACGGAAAGTACGGAAATAAGGGATCCGATCACGACTAGTAGTGACACAGTCGCTCGCGCTGCCATTCATTTGTAATTGAGCACAAGAGATCGAAAACGTGATCAGGATTCTTCCACTTATGTCTGGTACATCAATTTACCAACCTCTACTACTAGTAGAAGTGAATCGTTCGTTTAATGTGGGAAGTACACTTCTAGGGGGGGGGGGGCGCGTTTTTGGTAACGATAATAACAAGACGTGAGAAGGATCCGTGAATCCGTCCCAGAGTTCGCACCAAACGTATGTTGTGTGAATTGCTTACAGAAAACCGACGTTTAGACAACGTTTACATATACAGATATTGAATTCGAATATTTCTCCCTGTTAGTATTACTATTTGCGTAACAACGAGCCTAATTTATTGCATGACCTCTGGAATAACAGTTTCTCTATTTACACTGCGCGAGCAACATCACAGCAAGGGGCCACGGCTGAGTTTCCATAACAGCACTAATGCATGGACAACGCGTGGCTAAGAGAAACGATTTTCAAGCAACGACAGAAACCGCTTCCAACGTACATGAAACTAAATTAGTAACCTTTAGCCAAAGCGGAATGGGGTTAATATAAAGTATCATTAGGAGCACAAAACGAAGGCCAAAAAAGATTTTGAATGGCAGGCTGATTCAATAAATTTTGGAGCAAAAAAAAAACGGACGAGGACTCCATAATCGGATCCTTTCAACACACCACGATATCTTCAGATGCACGTGACTCTGCGGACTTTTTCCTCTTTTATGAGAGATCGGGATAAGATCTCACCCTAGAGACCCTGCTGACATCACCTCATAGTCGTCTCTGTTAAGAGTCGTCGGAATTGAAAGGAGAGGAGTGAAAAGCAAAAGCCGATCTCATGCTCCCTTGTCGGCAGAAGTTGGAGAAAATCCTGCAACTAAAACCAAAACTAAAGAGACAGCGTTTTTGCGATACCATGGGGAAGACTCTTGAGCTCTTATCTACGTCTCAATTATCTCACTCATCGGGACGAGAACTGAATTAAAACAAGGATAAGAGGAAAACAGATCAAAATAAGCTAAAAAATACCTAATTCTTGCGTAGGAAGGAGTTGAAGCGATATTATATACCATATTCCTGAAATATAACAAATACATAATTAAACTTGAGCTTTGCCATATATGTACAACAAACAGAATAAATTTAGTTATTATCCGTTCCATAAAAATGGAAACTAAATTAGCCCCTCGCTTATTAACTGGATGGCAGGCATTATGGGAAACGTGACTGAAAAAAAATTTAAAGAGCTCACGCGTTGAGTGGGATTCTCTGATTTCCCAACCAGCAAATTCATATAGAAATGCTCCAGAGCAGAGATTCGTGCGTAAAAAGATGGCCTCCTATGAGTTTCTTTAGACATTGCATTGAGGAGGAGATGGACCATAAGTGGGAGAAATTATCAAAATAAAAAAAATATTTTGAGAAACCGTTTCAAGGGAAGTATTTATTGTTTCCTCCAACATTCGATCGGACCACCTTTTTCCAAACATTTGCACTGAGTTGATAAAATAATGCATATTGACTATCCTAATCGCAAATATAAATTACAAAATTGCCTTCGTTTCGAGTACAACATACTTTCACACAAAATGAGAATCAGCAAGTAAATTAAAACGTCCCCGACATGACGGAAGAGTGTAAGTCACAATTTTTGCAGCCACAGAATCATGAACAAAGTTGCATCGCGGAAAGAGTACACAGAAAGTAAAAATGCATACTATCCAATACCATAGCGACGTTTGTTCCCTCTGAAATGTGAGCCGAATCACAAGTCCACCGACAAAAAATGTTTTTCGATACTTACTTCATTGAATCTAAAATGAATTGCACAACATCCATAAAGGTTGACTTTTTTAAAGCATAATAAACACCACTGACTTAAAAAAACATTAAAAAGAGAAGAAATGTAAGTGTTTAAGATTTGACAAAAATATTTTGAAAACAAGGCCAAGAGAATTATCTCACAGGTTCCGTGTCTATATCTAAACGATGATACTAACGCTGCAATGGGAGATTACGGCAATCGACATGAAATTAAAGATAAAGAGCGGCATCAATTCAATGTAGAATGACAAATTTCAGCCACAGTAACTGCTAAGGATGCACACGCTTAAAAGCATCGGTTAACAACCAAAAATATCACATTCAAAACCAATGGACCAGATGAAAATATAGGTAATAAGGCTAAAGAGGAGCTAAGTAAACTCCCAACATTACTGTGGTTAAGAACATTAAATATTTTAAAATTATTACTGCAAGTGTCAGCAGAATTACCATACAGGGAAAAAATTCACAGGAGAGAGAAGTAAAATCAAGTTGCGATGCCAAATCAAAAAAATAAGGCAAAAATATTTGGCTGCACTTGCATGCCTTTTAAAGATTCACACTTTGTCACAAATTCCTGAGGTGACTTGCAGGCCTATCTGTGTACATGTAGGATGGAGGCTTATAAGAACGCTATTAGTAAGACCTTTCCAGTACAAAACAGGAGGGAAATATGTCAGTGAAGAAGGAAACAACGATTTATTTTCATTTAAACCTCATAGAATCGACGATTTCTAGCCTGTTAAATCCAATAACCACAAATTAAAAGGTACTAATGGCTTTTGCTACGATATTGCGAAACACTCAATAAAAATCAACCCAGCGACGAAAAATTAAATTACGGATTGGTCGGGGAGCTCCTCTTTATTAAAATGTGGCGCCACCATGATATTCAAGAGTCCCATCTCTCAATAAGGAACGATTCAAAGCGAGGGAGGGGGTTGATACCTGTAGGATCATAGGGGGTCGGGAGCAGGATGGTTGGGGGAGGAGGCGAGGAAGGGTCTACAAATCGGGCGGAGAGGAGGGGAATACGATCACCGACCAATAAGGGAGATGATATCAGAAAAAAGGGAATCGATAGACTAAACGAGAATAAGACCAAGGTCAGAGGGTAGTTGCAGCTGAGTGAGGACATAGGTGTCATCTGCAAAAGGCGCGCAACAGGGAGGGTTGTATGTGCCATTTGGTTGAAGAGGCTAACTGGAGTGGGGTGAACTGTGATGGTAGAATGGGCATGAATACGACCACCAGCTGAGTGGCCTGGTGGTTTAAAGCGATGGGTGTTGAGTACTGACAACGTGACACTCGAATTGGGACGGAAGTTATGATGCAAATCAATATTTTGGCAAAGTGGTGATGTTAAACCACGATGGGGGGAGGGGGTGCAGTATCTATGCAGGTTACTTACTCCTAAAACGGTTCCGGATTCAATTTCAGATGGGGCCGCCGGTGTGCATACATTCCTACCACCGTCACTCCCATCCTTTTACCCCTCTTCCTAGTCTGATGAGCCAAGTTGAAAGGACTTTGAAACAACCCCACAAAAAAAACTCCCCAAACACCACGTCCTAGAGTGAGAAAAGCCAACGCACCAGCAACCACGACAATCCGATACGCGCCAAGGTCAGGTCCGATTTTTTTCTCTCCGTGACGGAAATATTTTCAAACTGCCCCCCCCCCCCCCCCCACTCCCCCCCTCTATAGTTTGACCCCTTTGACTTCCGGGCTCGTCAATCTGGGTAAGAGATCGCTTCTGACGAACAGCGGTTTGAAATCCGAGAACGCATCATAAAGAGTTCCAAGAATCCGCACACTTGACAATATCCCAGATATTTTCGCCTGAATAGTTGATACGGTGATCGGACGGATGTGGCTGCGCACACCAGTAATCGGTTCCTTTAAAGGGTTTCAGTCAGTATAAAAATCTGGGAGAAAGACTGAGGAGAAAAACAGTGAAAAAGGGGGATCTAAAAAGATCAGACATACAAAAAACGTTTTCATGATAATTTGATAGTAGAGCCCAAAATAATTTACTCAGAGATTGACCGCATTTGAATCAGAGGCACTTCCTGCCCCACTATTCACTTCAACCCTGACACTATGGTGAAACTCACGATAAAACGTAACGAGTTAGGTTGCACTTTTTCAAGCCTAGTTTATAGTATCCAGTCGACTATTTTCCTGATATTAGAACTGATATAGATAAACTTCCGTCATTGACTTTCACATCTAGTAACCATCAGTTCACGGAGTTCACAAAATTCCAACTGACGTTAAATACCGTCTATTCTTAATTTCCACATTTCTACTAACAGTTTTAACATAAAATTATAACATCGGGCCAAAGATAAAACAGATCATTACCAAATGTATTAGAAAAGCTTAACTGGAGACAAAATATTTACCTTAAAAGATTTATCTTGACAAATTACTGGATTACCAAAAGATTACCGGACAGCACTCAAATGGAAAAATTGGCACTAAACTTCCATATGTCATATGAGAGCGTATCGGCATTCACTTTGTGGAAACGGTTGATATCCATAATAAATAAAAAGATCACCTACCTGGTACCTAGAAAAAGATCAACCTGATGATGGCATAATGTGCCGAAACCATGGTCGGAGGTGTGGAAGGAATTAAAGTGTGGAAATTGTAACAGTGATCTTTTTAATTATTATGGATGCCATATGTCATTTAGAGCATTGTATTCTTTGGTATTCGGAAATACTGTAACAATAGCTTATACGATCATTAGACCTCTAGACATCTAAAAAAATGAAAGCGCTAACTCGGAATGTGTAAAATCAGGAATATTTTGAAAAAACGCCCGAGAAAGAGGAAGACATTACTTTAGAGAAGGTTATCATCATTAGTTAGAAATAATCTCACATCCGCAAGTTGTTTTTCCCGGAAAACTTTTTTACGTTTGACAGCTCATTTATTCTCATGCCACTTCATATTAGGGGTCATTCATATATTACGTAACGCTTATTTTCCAATTTTTCTACCCCTCCTTCCCCACGTATAACGCTCAATAATATTCTCTAAAAACCCCCCTAAATATGTAAAGCTGGCACATAACCCAGAATAGTTTGTGAAAGTTAAAACAGCATTTTTAATGTGTTGTATTTCTCGATATTATAATTTATTCACTAATCAATATTTGTATCACCATTATTTGAACTAGAAGTGAACTTATAATACATCCTTTTCCCAATGTAGCGGAAGGCTGCACTACCCCTCTCCCTGCCGATAGTGAATTGAGTATCGAACACCTCCCCTCTTAGCGTTACGCAAAATCTGGACAACCCCTTAGTTTTGATAGAAATGAAAAATAGTCAAAGCTAGGAGTACAAATAAGATGTGTAAGAGACGGAAAAAAATGAAAGAGGGTAATTTGCGAGGACATCTCTAGGCCAACGGTTTTAAGTGTTCATTATCCAAAGGTCATGAAATTCAGGCGGTACTCACGAGAAAGGCTTCAAAGTGGCATTAATTATAAGAGAAGCTCGGAGAAACTAATTTAGCTCCATGCCCCGAGGACATTTGTCCCTTATGCAAAGGAGTATAGCACGAAGATGTAATAATGCCGGGCAAACTATGCATTTAGATAAAGAGACAAATTAAATATTTTTCGAATCAAATAAAAACATATATACAACGCGGATAAGCTCGCATAAAAAAACTGACAATCCAAGAGAGTAAACTTAATTTAAAACGGAAATTTCACCAGCATGGCCCTCCTAAACTTTTACTGCATATTTTTGGCAAAATAATGCAGATTCCAAGATTATTTCCCACCAATTCCATTTTTAGTCTCAAATTAAACCTTCATTTATAATTCTAAAAATGATTTTCCCATTTATACAAATTTATATTATTAAACATAATCACTTTCATTATCTCAAAGCCGGGGAGCAGAAGAATACGCACGAGAAAGATATTTTCGCGTCAAAAACTTTGATCGGCTACAGTCACTTGTGACTCAATGCTAGGGACAACGAAGATGACCTCTCCTTTTATCCTCAGCACAGAATCCGCTGCATCCGCCCCCATGCCACAAGACAGCGTAACCTCGATAACCTTTGTGGTGGCATCACGAACGGCAAAAATGGGGAGCACCACTACTGTAACCCAACTCTCCTCCTCCTCCACTAAGTGGCTCGAGCGATGGTGATGAATCATTCCATCACGTATTCCCCTTGCGCACGATTAAAACGTCCTTAGCCACTCCTCGAAGTCTCCTTCGTCCGTTTGAGCCGCACATTTCCGACGGAAAGACTTTTCTTAAATTGAGTGGGGATGACTCAATGGCACAGCTGCGAAAACCAGAAAAGAAACTTTCACCAGTATACCAACTTCGAGAATTTCTTCCACTGTAATGTCCAACTAGTTACCGAAAAAAATCAACACAAGTAGATTTTTAATCCACTGTTTCGTCGTGTAACGATCAATCAATCTTTTGGTATTTTTTCTAAGAATTTAAATTACAGGAGATTTTTCCCTGTATGGCGTGCCCTTGAAACTTCATCCGTAGGCCATATGAGCGAAAGGCGTGTACATAACACATGAAAGAATTAAACAATACAAGTTTACACTTCTGAAGTGGCTGGAAAAATGTGGGGAGCCGAAACGAAATGAAAATACGAATCCTAAATACTCACCGTCGTTAATGTTGATACGCTGGCTGGTTACTAAAGTCACCTAATACGTGGCCCATCAGAACAACTATATAATATATAATAAACATCAGCATCAGTACTGAGTAATATTAAGCAGCCGGAACCAAACAACCCTTTATTTGATCGTAGATCTTCAAAGTTTTGAAACCACTACACCACTATGTTTTGTCGACAACAGTAAAAATATTATTAATGTCTTTGTAGCTTTAACAATCAAAACAGAAGCAGACCCCTACAGCACGCATTTGGATATACATATGAAAAAGTCATGTACTTTCCATGTATATTTACATATGTAAAAATTCAATGGAATACATATGGAAATCTAATGTACTTTTGTCTGGAATGCATCTGAATTTTCGATTTAAATGAGAAATTCGATGTTTATAACGAAATTATCCCGTTAAAAAGTAATCTGGACGCATTTGCATGGCCTACGAATGCAGCTGTTTTCTTATGAAGACATTAATGTCGTTTAAATTAAAGTAGGCTGTCAATTACGAATTTAAGTGAGCGAATCGTGACTATGGCGGTCATTTAAATTTCTTCTAAAATATATCTAATTTCCATATGTAAAATTGATTTAGGCATGCATCAGAAATACATATGGAAATTTGAAGTATTTTTTTTGCTGGAATACATCTGTATTTTCTATGTAAATCAGAAATTCGATGTTTTCTACGAAATTATCCTGTTACAAAGTAATTTGGACGCATTTGCATAGTCTACGAATGTTGCTGTATTCTTATGAAGACATTAATATCGTTTCAGGCAGCCAATTAAGAACTGAAGAGAGCGTAAGACGAATACATATGTGTTATATATTTTTTTAAATATGTATTTTTGAGTACCCCTACAGCAATTATAAAAATTGAGTTCCAGTACATTCAATTGACAGAAGTGTTAGGTTCTCATCACCTCCAGTTTTCGTCGGTAAATGGTTTAGCTTCATATAAATGCCCATTTGCAATTCATGCCGAAAATTATGCGTAAGTTATAAAGGTATGTACGAAACTTCGTGGCGCTATTCGCGTATGTTTTTTTTTTAAATAAACAGAGACTGATTGTATTATCTCGGAAACTCCATGGAACGTTTTACTGGATTTGAAATTCATTGCGTTGAAAATATACGATCATAACAGCAGACCTATGAAAACATGACATTGGTAATGTACGTCATTCATTAAAATTAGTCGCCGAGTCGATTTCATGTGTAGCAGTACCGTTTCAATCACTCTACACCCTGTACGCTGTCAATAGGTTCTAAGTGATAGCTACTGAAGGAATAAAAGTCTAATTTATCTCGCCTAGCATGAAAAGACTTATCAATCATGCATATGTATATTGGCCGTACTTATTTTTACCCGTGAAACGGATATCGGGGAAACGTTACAAGGGCAGAAATCACCACGGTATTAGTCTTTTAAAGTTGAGTAAAATGATGCCAACGAAGAGTCCTAAATAAGCAGCCATCTTACGATGACGACATCAGTAAGGAGGCGTCATTCAGTAGACACACAAACGTAGACCGGACTTACGATAGTAGCGTTACCTGAGTAGGCGAAGTGATGAAGGCTGAAAATTTGGATGATGTTAACTTGATAATAATCTCAATCACAATACTTATATAAGCTAAACTATCTGTTCGTTTTTTTAAACTACCGACATAAATACCTTTTAGCACCACCAGGAAATTAATGGAACGAAGCGCTGAACTAAGAGTCAGAGGAGAGCTGCACTAAAACAGCATGGTGTACAGCACATGGACCAAACGAAAACGTTGTCGTGAGCCATTAATTAACGTTTTTAAAATAATTAACGAGTCTAAACACAGCACACGTTAAAAACAGCAAAAGCGCATTTTAATCACTTTTGTGGAGTCTCGATTTCGTTTTTAAGCCTTCAACTGTCAATATGTAAATTTAATGTATATATACATAAAATTTCCATCATGGAATACATCTGTAACACAGATGTATGTGAGGACTTTTAAACCAAATATACAGAAAATATGAAGATGGAATACAGCTGTATTCCATATGGTTCAATGATGTATTTTCTCTGTATTACAGATGAATTACTGATGTAAAACATCTTCTGTGTTATATGGAAGAATCAATCTTGAAACGTCACTATAATCGGAGTCAGATTTGAGAGAAAATTAAAATACCTAATGCCTACGTATTCCAAAGGAGTAAAAAAAGCACCTCACAAAAATTATACGCTCATGACATTAAAACATTCCTAAGAGATCGAAAAACAAATGCTTCGAGAAAGCGCTGAACTAAGAGGAGTCAGAGGAGAGCTGCACTAAAACAGCATGGTGTACAGCACATGGACCCATCAAATCGCCTAAAGGGCCAGAGCACCTTCAAACGACTGGATGCCACATTGCAAGTCAGACAGCGCGATAAAAAACAGACATCTGGGACCCATAAGACGCATTGCGAAATGACTCACCGAATGCCGAGATCTGATTGTGAGCAACGTATGGATGCGATGGTTGCCCGAATATTTGACTTCCCTGGGAAGGCAAAATCTAGCGTGCAACTTAACAAAATACGAGCAATTTTATTTTACTCACGCTAGTATGACTGGCTTTCAGAAGATTCGAGGGATTTGAAGTTTCTACGTATACCGAAGTTGGCTAAGTACAGCAGTCACATTAGGGGACGTGACTAAATTCTCACAATTGACTTCTGCTAAGGTTTACAGATTTCTACTCGAAGAAGGATTGCAGAATAGTTGCATAAATAAAGATGTCCAACATGAATTATAGTTTTTTTTTACCCTCCACGAGAAGAGGAGCAAAGAGTGTTACCGTGGCATTACGACAAAGAAGCACTGAACATTAGGGAAACGAACCGAGCTAAAAATGCATGAATCATTATTTATCATGAATCATTATTTATTAATGATCATTCATTTTCTGATTGTATCATTGTTTCCATGACAAAACCACAAATAAACAGTGAAACCGCCATCTCATTTTATTGCAAGTGGCCACAAAGAGCTATTCAGTCCAAGAATAACAGAATAAGGTAGATCACACTGACGAACAGACGATAAAAATGAGGTAATTAATTCCAGGGTATGGCTCCTGATCAAGTGATTGTGAAGCAAGGAATACAGTGGAAAATCGAGAGGAAAATTGGACGATTCCCGTAAATCGTATTTTTTCGAGGTAAGGTTAGCTACCTTCGTAAGAGTTGAAACGCGGATTGATTACTAGTCACTTCATCCCCTGCATGAGTATCTGAGCACTCGATTAAAATAAAATATGCTTAAGAATAATACAAAGAGTTGAATTATATATTTATGGATTCAGCTCCCTCAGTTTATCCTTATCAGGGCCTGTTCCGTTCCCATTAAATTCTTCCATAAATTTCCTCATACAGTTAAAATCCTAGATAAAACTATATTACAATAGTATTAAATATTTATCCTTCGATGGGACACAATAAATGTTACTCAATTTTAGCAAAGAGGCAATGGCAAGAGTGTGAACAGAAGTTTACATTTCCTGTGCAGCGAAAGCACAATTTTTTTTAAATAGTACTTATGTTGCGACACCATATTGGCTGCATGACCTTCGGAGGTTACTACGCCCTGCCATGCACTACATGGGTATCTTGCAAGGTATTCCGTAGATAGATGGAATGGCATGAAGTGTTAATTAGGAATCTCATTGTATTGAAAAGATGCAAATACTAATCCTTCGATGAAAAACACAACGCGCAATGTATTAACAATTCACATGAATCCAAAGACCATTATGAATGTCATCAGTCAAAAAATTCGCAGAAAAAGTAAGGGGGAGAATTAGTATCATTGTGAAAAAGACAAGAGTCCTTATTCACAAGTTTGGTGAATGCTCCAACTGGGCTGAAACAGAGCCATGATTCCTCGAGACACCTGTTGAAACAAGAGAGACGAGGATATCCGAATGAATCTAACTTGTAATTCGTTAAGATAGAGACGACCTCCCAGCTAAAATATACAGGGAACACAGGTAAAATTAGAAATAGCACATCAATCTCCGCAGACTAGTGCACCCAAATACCTACATAAATATCTGCATCCACACCAACAATAAAATTTAAGGCGGAATCTCAGCATCTGATCGTTGCAGGTTGAATATCGGACTGACCTTCTTCACATGTTCCTCTTAAGTAGAAGCATTGTACCTCTCAGTTTCTCGTAGGTAGTGCATGCACGGTCTAGTATTTTTGATGGTAAGCGTAAATGTAGTCCGATTTTGATTTAAAATGCATGCTTGGTGAAGGTTCACCCCCTACCACACACCCAGGAGGTGGCTTGCAGGGTATTACGTGACCTGAAACGTTAACAGGGACCAAAGGAAGCGAAAATACAAGGGATGGACGAGTAGATCTACTGGACATTTCATCCATCGCCCTGGGGTCCCGTCTCAAATCGACGTAATGAGAGACAACCCGGAGGGGTTATGCTCACCGGAGCGACTTGTCCCGCCTTTTCCCTTCCACGAACGGGTAATCGAATCAACAAAGCGCCCGACAAATTCTAACCCGGAAAATCGAAACGGAGACGTCGAAGCTCTGGGAAACGACGGGTAATCTCCCCCACTCCTGCCCGGCCAGGGAAGCGCCCTAGCTCCCTTGAACGTACCCTGACGCCACTCCGCAAAAACCTCTGGGAAAGGGAGAGGAAGGGGGTGGGGTTCCTGCCCCAACGAAATGACCTCTTTCCAACCAACCCCCTTGGCTTCGAGGACGCTCGAGTCACATGCGAGGCAGCCGAGGCCGAGGTTCAGGACGGGCGTACAAGGCAATCAACAGTGAACGAAAGGGAGGGAAGAAAAGTGTACGCTTATGTACACGGGTTGAGGGGATGCGGGGGAGGAGTGGGAAATGGGCGGATACGAGGAGAAAGGGGATGTGGCAACGCCGCCGCGCGCTGGACGCATGCGCCCCCTCCCCCTCTCCTCCTCCAGCATCCTGCTTGGCAAAGGACACACACAGGCACCCTCTCTCTGCTGCAGATGAGAGATGAGGATGATCCCCTTCCTCTCCCCCTTCCTTCCCTCTTCCGCCCTTCCCGTCCCCTCAAGCTCCGCACCCCGCCTACCGCCACAGCTCCCCGAGTGATGCACCACCGACGCCGCCGCATCCACTCCACACTACTCCCTCCGAAAGGGCACTCGCCACCTTCCAGGGTCGCCGTCTGTACCGTCGCCGGGATTTGGGATGTGACATCCGGTACCTGAGGACGACGTCGACGCCTTGATCGCATTCACGAGCTGGTGCACTGATTTGCGGGGGAGGGAAACGCTAATGGCCCGCTCCGTCGTTTTTTTTCCTGCGAGCGTCCGGGACGATGCCGTCGCAAGGTCCAAACGTACTATGGACGAACTCATTGTGATACTTACACGTGGGACACATAAGACCATACCATGACTCGCGAATTGAATGAAAAACCATCGAATAACATCAGTGCTCTAATTTCCAAATGCTGAGATATTATTATACTGAGCTATTAGAATGAAAAACGGTAACTTTGAATTCCAAAAAAATTATTTACAAACGACCCGGGTTTCGACGTTCAACGTCTAAATCCGGGTCGCTTCTAAATAAAATTTGTTGAATCACAAAATTCAGTTTTTCATTCTAATATGAATCGATTCCCTAAAGTAATGCCTGGGACCACCAATTATAGCTGTGATAAACAATTAACCACTTAATAAGAGCCGAATAAAAAACAATGAAAGAAAGGGAAACAGCTTCATTCCCATTCTCATATAATTTCTTCACTTATATTTCGACGAAAATATTTTCGTTAGCGAATTACCATTCGATTGGACTGTTTCTTTTATTCGAATGAAGTTCAACATTAAAAACGTTCACGAAATTGCTACATCAAATCATCGATGAGAACGCGATTTTTCTAGAGATTCAGCTCACTTATTTCAGTCCACAGCTTTTTAATGGCAAAAGGTGAACTTAAGAATATAAGCACTACAAGGCTACGCACATTTAAAAAGTTATAATTTAAAGTTTACCGACCAAGGAATATTTATTTCCTTAAGCATATGATCCCTCTGCCAAAACTGTCTCCTACAGGTGATTTTTAATGACCCTCCAATCGAAGCGAGCAAATCAGCTACGCGAAAAAAATCAGCGAATATCCTCATAATTTTCTAGAGGGAGCAAAATGCCGAAACTTTGGCAAAAACTTCACGGGTTACGCCACCTTGGACGAAGATAGATCCACGGCAGGAGGTCGTTGAAAATCTCATCCAGATCTTGGGAAGATTTTTTTTTCGTCCTTTGATGAATAGAAAGACCTCATCAAAGAACGAGAGTCTCACGCGCGATCGAAGTAAAAACAAACATCGAAGATGTACAAAACAGATCCCGGAAGTGTGGAAATGGATCTCAACGGTAAGCTGAAATGGCTTCTGATCACTTCAGATAACATTCACTAGGTGATTTTTATTGGCCGTTTACAGCCTGTTAAGTAGCCCGTGATTCTGAAAAGTGACGACCTGCAATGCACAAACCACATGCCATTAGGTCAGTGAAGATTGCACACCATGGCTTTAAACGGGTGGAATCCGGAATGCTTTAACGCCTGGATTTATGGCTAATTTCGACAATTTATGACTCTGTTTCTTCTCATTTTTCCTTGAAAAGAGGACTCAGGCCCTTCATATCGCTGAAGGAAATGGGGCAATTTTTCTGTTTTAGCACGTTTGCATAATTAAATCACGTGAATACTTATGCACGGGAGGTGAAAAAAATGCACGCGGGCGCCCAGCCAACAGCCAGTGCCTCCATTTTTTTTTTCAAAGATGAGCGGATGAGCTGGGAATACCCAAAAATTGACAATTAAAATGTACAAAATTTGCAGACGACGGATAATGACATATCATACGCGTATTCTCACCAATAGGATAATAATTTTTAAAACACATACCTGAGTCTTCCTTACAGAGAGTTTGTGTGACAGTTCAATAACATTGACCATTCACTGACGCATAAACAGTCTATGATTAATTTTTCTCCATGTCTTTTCCTCCCATCAAAAAGAACACGAAGGGAAGTTTGGTGTCAGAAACGACGATAATGCCAGGGTGCCAATTTCATTCCACGTCAAAAGAAGTGTTTTCGAAATCAAGCTTTCAAATAGAATAAAATATACTGAGGCGTTTTATCGTACCTGTGGCGAGAAATTATGAGAATCGTGCAACAAAACAAATATGTCAACAAAGAGATACCAATTCATTTGCTGACACATATCATTGGTCGTAAATTTGTATCCGGCAACCAATTCAAATATCACATAATCGAAAACTGATACGTACGATTCTAATTACACTTTGCACATAACTGTCTAAGTAACGCCAAAATATAACCGGACGCGGGAAAAATCGTGTGGCACCTGATTTCGAGGATGTGAAAAACGGACTCAATACATCTTGTTAACACTGTTTTCTTTCATTGAGACGCCATTAAGTCCCGCACCCTGCCTTCCGCGCTCTGGAATTGAAGTTGAATTGTGCCTATTCGTCTAATTACGAAGCCTGGCAGCCGCTGCTGCGCAGGGAACACTTGGCAGCGTTTTCAGAGCTCGCCGGCATGTGCACCTTAAGCACCCGACGATCTTCTATTCATCGATACTCCGGCCCGATAAAAGCTCAATATAACGACTACATTCAGGATCCACGAAAACATTTTAAAAGGAAGTGCACCACTTATTTTTAACCGTTCAATTGGAGGGATCACAAAATTTAGACTGAGCTTTCCCTAAAGATGAAAAATAGGTGAAGTCTTGATTATTAGTTAAAGAACCAGGATGCAAGACTCTCCAACTCCCTCGACTAAACTGAGCCGTCTACTTAATACTAAGAGAAACACTATATCCATACTGAAGTCGAGATTCGCGAATTTATGTTGCCAAGGAGGCGCGTTAGAGATGACATAATTATGGCATAACGTACTGATAACATGGTCGGATGCAAATGGATCCGTGGATATTTATGAATTGTTTCTCTCCTGTGATGGAAGGTAATAGCAACAAGGATGACAAAAATTACTCAACGGCTAATGGAGGACAATTTTTCTTTCTTTTCGGTAGCTATTTCCTTTTATTGATAATACGCGCACGACACTTTTGTTCATGACCGAGAGGAACCCTTTGGCTGCAAGGACAAAAGAACAAAAGACAAAAGAGCGATGCTGTGCTACATTTGACCAGACAAATAAGAATAGAGAGATGTGTGAGATGCAGTGTAGGCTATAGAGACGCTGATGCAGTACCGATAAATTTAAAATGCAATTTTTTCCACGCACCATTAGAGAACATAGGTAATAGGCAGCATAGCAAAGGGATAGGTAGGTGAAATATTGTTAGAGTAGTCTGTAGTGTATGATATAATTTTAACATTACTAACCCTCACGGTGGCTTGCAGTGTTTTGCGTAGATGTAGATGAAGGACACGATGCAAGATACGCCAAGCTATCACCTCCTCATTGGCGAGCATTTAAAGAAATTCAATTTGTTGTCTGCAAGTCACGATGGACAGTTATCCAAGTAAAACAGAGTAACCAACCAATGGAGTAACTTTACCAATGGCGAAAAAAAACAAATTAGGATATAACTTACACACGAGCAAGAGACATTGTACACAGGTTTGTTTGAGAAGTAGGCGAAGCCTCGATTTAAGAAGAAGTTGAAGGAACTAGGGTGGGAATCCGTGGAAAGCGTAAGAAGATTATCGAGACTGGTGGGGCTTGATCGAGTTTATGTAGTATATGTACGACTTCATTCCAGGCGCACCGGGAGCGGTGAATGCAAGAATACTGAGGGTGAGAGCGTAGGAAATTCAATCTAAACAGAGGAAACAATTCGGTATGAACGGAAGTTAACATTTCAGCGATGTTTCATGAGGATAAAGCTAAAGCAATCCCAAAAAACAGACCTAGTTCCTTTAAACGCTACAACAAAACTAAAACGTAAATCTAGTACAATTTAAAATTTGTACAGTTTACAGAGTTTTTTTATTGACCAACCTCGATTTTTATTACAAGAATTCTAATATCTAGGGAAAAGTGGTAAACAGTGGCAGAATTACTGATTGGATTGGGAAGAGAGAAGGGGTCATATATCACCATATTTAGTAAAAATAGTTGGGAGAGACAGAAAAAGGAATTCTTGCAGCTATATATTTGATCATCTTCCCTATTGATTACGCGAAAGTCGAAGCCTAGGTTACTAAATAAAACACGTGTGTGACAATAGTTTTACAAGTGACTGGTTGAAGAGAGCTACCGACAATATGATGGTTTGCGTGACCGTAGTGCAGACGTCATAAGGAGTCAACCCCCGCCAAACACCCTTGCTGTGCCTGCTACTCAATAACGTGATAGCATAAAATTTACTGCGAAATTGTGTTGAAATAGTAGCTACAACAGCATGTAAAAAAACATCTTAGAATGTGCTCCAGGAAAAGAAGCAATCGAAGTAGATGCTAGAGAGTTATCATTGCTGCTAAATGTATTAAATTAATGAATGGAACTTTTGAAGGGATCCAGAAAACTATTAAACAACACTATGGACAAAAATTGAAGAACTAAACATATTTTTATGCAAAACAACATTAGTATTATTTAATTTCTCTAGAATTTTTTTTCCTTTAAAAGGGCAGTTTTTAACTTGTGGTATTAATTGTTGCTTTTCACTCAAACACATTGCTCAACATGAAAATAAAATCACCATATCACAACAATGGTGACATTTTAAGCAAGCGGCCCAATTAAGCGTGTGATTGACTTCATGCTGCTATAAAATCACACCACCTCGGCTGTTATCTGAAAAAGGAATGCCTGGAGTGAAAAATGCACCTCTAATGTCTGTTGTGAGCCATGAAATCTCTTCGAAACGATTCATTCGAAAAGTTTTAAACCAAATGCTGCTATCTTAATTACTTAGAAGAGGAAATGTTCCATACAATAAAATATACCTCTCACCTCTTTTGGTCATGCGCAGGCAAAAAGCCACGATCTATTTAGAGGAAGAGGTTAGAGCTATGCAATACAGGAATATGAAATAAAATGCCTCTCACATAGGCCTTACGACTCACAATCAGTATTCGACGATCGCTGTAGAGGGAAGTTATGGCTTCGAGCTCTGATTAAAACATTTAAATGCACCGAACTCCAAACCATCCCCATGAAACTCTACACTCCTTCGTCCACCCTCCCGAAAGTCACGAACATGAATTCTTTTATCGATTTCATCACAGCGCTCAAAGTGAAATTGGAGGAATGCGACGACCGTCGGGGGCGGAGCTCAAATACGACCGCGAACATCGGGGCTGCAATTCCCAGGGTGCGTGGATGGGGGTTAGAGGGCGTCAAACCCGCTGCCCTCTTCGCCCATATGCATTCCGGCAAGAGCGAGAGCCTCCACCGTACCGTTTCCTCATTAATATTCATGGAGCAAAATTGCTTGAGCCATGGTTTCGTGACATTGAGACGGAGACATTTTTTCCGACGCTGTCCGAAAGTGCATTCCCGTTTACGAAACAAAGGCCGATGAGACCATGATGAGTCACCCACAACATCTCTCTTTCTCTCTCTCTTTCCTCGAGCAAGAGTATATCGGAAGCCACGCTTCTACAACTACATAATACCCTGCAAGCCACCATAAAGGTGTGTGGCATGGGGTGAATTCTCACCAAACATGCACTACATATCATGCATAAAATAATTAATATATTAGTCTAAACTTCAGTATTTAAAAAGATAAAAATAGCAAAGTAAGCATACAAAAACATGCTGTTAGTTGGGTTACCTTCAAGTCCTTACACCAACATGCAACTACCTATGCTATGGATTGATTCACTCGTATTGGACATATTTAGCGCTATTCATATCCCTAACTGTACGAGGAAAAAGGTCATTTTGAATCTGTCAGTTCGGCAATCAATTTCTCTAATTTTGTAATCATGGTCCAGTCTATCATAGTAAGTTGGGGTATGCAAAATATTTTTAACGCCATCACTGAAAATATTATCTTGGAATTTATTTAGGAGATTAAGTCTAAATTTCAACCTGCGATCTGACAATGATTCCCATTTTAATTCATTTAATAGACTGGTTACGCTAATATAATTATCGTATCGTCCCTTTACAAATCGTGCCGATCTTCGCTGCACACGTTCAAGTTCATCATTTAGACCGATTTCGTAGGGATCCCATATACTGGCAGCATATTCCAAATGAGGCCCAACAAGGGAAAACTCTGATTTCTCGTACATGATCGTAGCATTTACCCAATAATCTTGTGATGAATCCCAGTTTACGATTAGATTGCCCCATTAGTTCACGTGTTTTTACCCCAGGAAAGATCATGTGTCAGTCTTATTCCAAGATATTTAATGGATTCCACGTTTGTTAATTCATAATTACTTATTTTGTACGTGCTAGGAGGAGAACAATTCTTTTTCCAAAAATTCATTACCACAAATTTTTTTAAATCAAATTTGAACTGCCATGCATCACACCATTTTTCAATTGCTTGTAGGTCGTCATTTAAATATTCTTAATCATTTGGATCATCATAGAATTTCCCTGTACACTACAGCGTCATCGGCAAATAGACGAAGCTTACTTTTGACCACCCTATTGATATCATTTATGTACAGAAGGAACAGGAGTGGACCTATCACACTACCTTGTGGGGCACCTGAAGTGACTTCAATTGCCGGGGAGGTAACACCGTCCAAAACAACCCTTTGCACCCGATCATGTACGAAATCATTAATCCATGATATAATATTACTGTCTAGTCCATAAGATTTTAATTTCAAAATTAGTTTGCTATGAGACACCTTGTCAAAAGCTTTCTTGAAATCGATAAATATTGCATCCACTGGAATATTATTTTCGACAGAAACTAAAATATCGTGGGAAAAGGGAGCAAGTTGAGTTTCACATGATCTACTCTTCCGGAAGCCATACTGAACATTGGGCAATTAATTCTGGCTATCTAGGTGCCCCATGACTGAACTGACAATTATATGTTCCAAAACTTTGCATGAAATGGATGTGAGGGATATAGGTCGGTAGTTAGATGGCTGCTCCCTATCACCACTTTTAAAAATGGGTGTTACATCGGCTGCTTTCCAGTCCATCGGTACGACGTGTTTGGTCAGGGATTTATGAAATACTATTTCTAGGTAGGGTGGGATTTCGGAAGCTAACTCTCTATATACGCGGGAGGGAATTTGATCAGGGCCAGGAGATTTGTTGGGGCTTATATCTTTAAGTAACTTTTCAATACCATCACAGGAAATTTCAATTGGTTGCATCAGCCACTGAATGAGGTCAGGTAACGCGACAGTTGAACGCTTCGAAGAAAGGTGGAAGGAGCATTCCGCAAAAAAAGAGACACGGAATCCGTCAGGATCAATCAACATCGATTTCACGGAAATCAAAATAAAATCGATAGGGTTTCGGTCTTTGTTGCCTAATACTATCATTCAGCCTAGCTGCGTGGGAATCGTCGAATGTCGCGGCGCTGCCAGCGTGATCGACCTTGAAGGTTGGAGTCACTCGAGGAAGCATGGAAGGAAACTACTTAAAGCCTTCTCTATGCTAATAATATAAACACCGTGATAAACTTTACCTTTTTGCCAATGACTCGTATTGGATTCGCAACCAAACAATATGCTATAATAACGGTGAATCCTTGAATACGGTCCGAAACCCGATGACGTTATAAAGATTTATAACAGCATACTACGGTAGTTTTAATCACGAAATAAGGGGTCGACCCAAGGAATGCACATAGAAATAATTTGCTGTTTACACTCTATATCACAGTTCAGTAATACATCTATTGGTACATGTTTGGTGATGATTCATCACTGTCATACACCCTCGGGGTGGCCTACAGGGTATTCTGTGGATGTAAAATTGTCATATTAGCTAGTGCAAATTTCTCGCTTCCGTGAAACTAGCTTGCTTATGTATTCCATAATTTAAGTTCATCCATTTCGCTTTTGATCTAGTACAATATGCGCAAGAATTGTTTACTTTAAATATGTTTTATCTGGAACGAAGTTTAATAATATTAATAAGATACTTTATTAATAAATTATTGAATATTTAAGCAGAAACTATTCTTGTATGTCTCCACCATACATTTTTTTAAATTCCGAATATTTCTGGGGCATTCAATGTCCCAGTTCACTATTGTGTAGTAATATATCATTCATTTTATCATATCTCCTCAACCCAGGTCATACCGTGAAGTATTACACCTCCGTAGAATATAGCGGAAGAGCATTGATTTGTCCTTTCCGCTCGTGAGTAATCGTCCTGATCTGAGCTAGCCAAGATCTATCATTGCCGGGCGATTTGTGACGAGCTTTGCTCGCAAATAAATGCGGCACTTCCCATTTTTCAAGCAAAGAGAAAAAAAAACTTTGGATATGTTTATAATTTTTGTCGGCTCCACTCCGCTCTTTTCGTTTCATCTTTATAAATGGAAAGAGTGGACACTTAAGAGGCATAAATCCCTAAGGCAAATCTCGATTAATATTTTCCCGCGGCACCATCTTATGCTCTAAATTAAACCCTGAAATTTCATTCCACACTTAATTAAAGGCTCAAGCGACCTTAAATGCTAATGCCACAGTAAACACTCGGGAGGAAGCGTGGGATGACAAAGGGAAATGAGAGTAAGAGAGGAAGGGAAGGGTAGAGAGGTCAGAAGTGGTTGAAGAGGGAGCTCCCTCCACCGCTTCTACCGCGACATCCTCCCCCAACCGCGTCTCTCCTCCCTTCCCCTTGAATGACCCACCCTTCCAGACCACACCCTTCAGTATCAACCCCTCACCCCGACGGCCAACGTCCACGACCCAGGAAGGCAGCACTCGAATCAAGAGCGAGGCGGCTGACCGAGTTTTGCCGTCCCCCGCGCTTTCGATGCTCACCCACATTCGTGTCTCCATAAGGCGCTACTCGGACCGGCGCAGTTGCAATTCCAGTCGCACCCTAACCCAGCCAGCTCGATTCGCCTCTCTTCGTCCATCGGGAATGAAACGCGGCACCACGTCTCCATGCATTTCGCATGCAACCCCATGTGCGTTGAAAACATTACCCCTCTTACTACTTCAGTACAAAGTCTGTCGCATATGAGTGGAATTACGACATCAAGATCGTCTTTATAAGTGAAGCTGCTCGGTTTCCCAGGTTACATTAACTAACTAACCAGTGAAACCAGAAATATATACAGTGATACCTCGGTATGCTTCCTTAATCCGTTCCAGATCCTTGGACTTGCACCAAAGAGGACGTATACCAAATGAATTTTTCACAGCGCGGGTTGTTAACTGAATGGTAGCAACCGACGAATGTATTGACGCTTGTGGGAAGTCGTGGATTTATCAAGAGGTAAAGAAGGGTAGCAAGATGTGTCGTGGCTCATTTCGACCACTACAAACACGTAAGTCAAGTTATAAACAAAGGTCACATACCAAGCAAAATTTTTCGCGCCCTAACAGGACATAAACCAAGTTGGAATCATTCCGAAGTGGACGTATACCGAGTTTTACTGTATATGATTTTATACTTGGCGGTAGTGCATGCCGGAAGTGGCGTTACCTCCAGTTATATACCCTGGGGGTGGCTTGTACGGTAGCATGTACTTAGTTGTAGATTCTTTATCAACAACTCACGGTGCATCTGTTCAGCTGGATCGAGGGTGTGGCAGTTGGCAGCTCAACCCCAGGCATGCCCTAGTTACATGCAACTTAAGGATTGGTAAATAAATGGGAATACACCAAATTATTCGTGTTAATGAGCGTGACCCGTTAAATAAACGTGTACTACCATAAGTGCGTACGAGTGTACTTAGTGTCTGTTCTTATCAAGGAAATAATTTCTTCCGCTAACAACCGCGCATCGATTGATTGTGATTGCGTACGATTGCGTGACAGACTCTTTTTGGAAATTGAACTTGAGTGTGCGTTTATGTTTCCCCACTCATTTTTCCTTCCTCGCTAGGTCTGGTGCGCAAACTTTCACGGCCATTTGAATTTTTGTATTCATTTATTCATGTCGTGCTTTAAAGGCTAAAGGTTTATTTACATATTTCATTTAAGGGTTAAAACCCACCAACAAAACGGCTTAAACAGCATGGCATTTGAAATTTGGTGCCCATTTTCAAATACAATTTCAGTTCACTGAGCTAGTATTTGAAACGTGTGATTTCACTCACCCTTAGAATGTGACAGAAGTTATGGTCATTTACTTCACGTAAAGCCATATCTGTGAATTTACTCTGCATCCAACTGTAAATCACAATAACCAATTTCCAATCATTTCTGAGGATACTAGAAAAATAAACTACTATGCTCCAGGCTTTCATTATAATGAATTTCTCAGATCGAAATTTGATGAAGCCGCTTAGGTTTTTCATTTCCATTATTGTCAACCCTTCAGACTTTAAAACTAACAGAATATATCTCAAGAGGGAAATGCCTTGTCTACAAGAATCTATCATTGTTAGAATTAAAAAGGATTCCCTAGAATAAATCCCGTCTAGGCCAGAGTGACTCGAGTGAAGGGAGTGAGGCACCATGCCCAATGGAGGATGTCGCTTTGCCAGCTGAGAGCAGGCGGTGTGATTTTTCTGGGACCAGATTTTTATTATGAATTCCATGGACAGCGGCAGGTGGTAAGCATCTGTTTCTAGCTCACCCTAAATGCGCTATTTCGCGCGCAGGAAAGACTGGTGAGGGACGAGCTCCAAGCGTTCATTTCCTGTGTACATGACCCTGCCACATTTTGAAGCAAGTTTATATAATAACTCAAGTATGAATGTGCTCCTTGGCCAGCACAAATAAGATGATCAAAGAGCTCTCCTGATTATATAACCTTACTGTTGATTGACGTTTTAGGATGCGCATTCAGTGAAGAATAAGATACGACTAGAAATGCCGGAAAAGGCAGTAGTAATAAAGCCAGAAGAATATTTTGAGTGCTTTTCCATCACATGTAGACAATTCTGCAGGCCATACAGAATCAATATATGCAGATAAAACAGATACGATAAGCATTCATATACGGTTATACAGTATTAAATTATTATTGTAATCAAATATACGATTGTCTCACATCTATTTGAGCTTACAGAAGGAAATATAAATCTTACATCACGCCATAGAAGAAGTGCAGAGGAGATCAAAGATAAGAAATTTCCATTTGTTACATCCAAATCTAACAAATCTCTAACTTCTTTTAAAGTAAACAAAATATCTCAGTATTAATCAATTTGCCCCACCGCAGTAGAGCTTTAGGCTACTGACCGGAGGCCTAGTGGTCAATTCCGGGAGAGGTGTTTGTAAAAGTCCACTGCATAACTTTCTAGGAACCAAATTTTTCTAGGAAACCACAGGCAGCACTGGAATAAGAACTAGCCCTCCAACACGGAAGAGCGAGTTTCACACACCGTTAGGCCTATAAAGTAGTAGTACCGTGGTATTTGATGAGCTCTATCCTCACCAATCAGACCTCCCATCGGTTTGAAAGCAGTGGTAATTGTAACTGCAATATCCTTGGCCCCCTCTAATGGCTCGCAAGGTACTACGCAGATGATGACAAAGAATGCTCACATAATAGCAAAAATATTAGTGAAGAATCTATAGTACACAATGGGAAATTACATCAAACTGCTACGATTATTTCACACTTCAAAACTAACTTAGCCCTAAGACACATTTGTGCTCGAAGTTTTATCAGAGCCGTGACCTTCAGGTCAGTAGGACGGTCTGACAACTTTGTGGCTATGTTTGCACTTGAAATTGTTATTTCGGAATAAAAAAACAGTATGATTTTGTCGGAGTACATTTACCAAATATATTCTCCAGTACATAGCAGTTCCCTTTGAGCATAGAAACATATAGGCCCTACCCACAACCCATGTTTGAGACAACGTACTTCAACCTTTCGAATTTTCGGCTAAAGTAAGACTACCCCGCCTGCCTTCTGTAAAAGCAGCTTGGAATGCCAACACTTCTGCTTAGTGCCGTTTATTTAACGGTAGGGACTATTCTGCGAGCGCAACGACTGAGAGGATGGCCAAAACTCTCGCCCCTCTCCCCTTCTTTCTCCTTATAATTCTCCCTCGCATCCCTGCACTTTCCCTCTCGCTCCCGCTCTCCCGTCCCTCCCCAAACCCTCATCCATTCTTACAAGCCTCATTCCCGATCCTCCTCTTGACGTCGAACTCCCACCACCCTACCCTCCCCTGTTCAACCCCTACACTTGTCGCACCCTCTCACTCATTCCTATGCGATGCTGTCAGCCGAGGCAGTCAAGTTGGCACCTTGGCCGCGCGAGTGAATTTGAAATTCTAATTATAGTGGGGGAGGGAATGGCGCATGCGTCAGCTGGACCGCTTCAAGGCCGGGGAAGGAATGGGGACCTGCTCGCAGTGGAGAGGGGGGTTGGAACCGTTTTCGACACACTGCAGTCCCCCGCCGAGGGCAGGGGGTCGGCAACCTGCGCCTTCTTCGCGAGAACCCCCTTCTCCCTACATCTCCTTCCGCTTTATCATTTAAAAATGAATCCGCAGAGATAAGGGTGAGATACATGGCGGTGAGAGGTAACATTGTCCCCGCGATCACAAACGGAAACAAAGAAGAGCTGGTAGAAACAATTTCCTGCAGACATTTACAACGGATAGGTGTACTGAATATGTTCGATGTATATTAAAAACCCCTGCGTATTATTCTAGATTTGGCCAGATAAATAAGATTTAGAGATAAATTGTCATGCCGATAGATTTAGAATGTCATTTTTCCGGCGTACCATAAGAGAACATAATAGTCAGCATAGCAAAGGGATAGCTGGGTGAACTATTATTAGACTACCACGACAGAAGCTCTAAGTTGAACTACAAGAATTACCACTACAGTAGCTCTTAGTTGCACGGCTGGTTGGATGTTTAGCATTGCATGGTAGCTATTAGTTGCATGGTAGCTATTAGTTGCATGGTTGCATGTCAGTTGCATCAGCTATGTCTTCGTAGTTCTTAGTTACACGTGAATGGTACATGTTTGGTGATGTTCACCCCCTACCCCACATTCTCACGGTGGCTCACAGGGTATTGAGTACAGGTAGATGAATGATTGGCATTACGATTAGAGACGGCGTTCGTAATTTCACCGAAGAAGAAATATAAAATTCTCGTAGACGAAAATCTGAGCAACGGGGCGCGGATTGGTCCTCGGAAACCAACGCATTATTTCCATCGTTTTCACAAATACCTAACCTTTCCTGTATAGATGTAAGACTTTCGGGTCCATGCCGTTCAAACTCTTACACGTATACTTTACAGTTTAACCTAAAGCAAAAACGACATTCGGCCCCAAGATGGGATATGAACCTGCGACACTTGGATTGCAAGGCGGGCTGGTTATGGAACTGACAGCCGTGGCCGACTGTTTATGTAACGTATTCTTCAAATGCTTCTGAATTCTTTGCTTAGTTTAGTAAGTACATACATTTATATAATATTATATTTATGGTGAGATAAATTGAACTCTGCCGGATTCGACAGTAAACAACTCGGGCAAAAATCTAAATGGAAGGAAAAATGTTAGTGACCTTAAATATGCATATAGCATGCATTGAAGATCTAAATATACCATGCGTAAGTATAAGGAAAGGTTACTCAAAAAAATTTCTTAAAATCTTCCCCTTAACTAACATGGGAACAGGCGTAACAAACGCTAAATGGGGAGCACGCTGTTCGTGGAAGACGGATATGAGATAACCCTAAGCAGAGAGATTTAAAACCACATGCGTATTAATGGAGGCGTGATCTTTCACTCGATCCCACCTTCGTTTAATTTTTCAAAACAACTACCAAAAATAATAAGTCTCCTACAGCTAAAACTTAGTGAATTAGTATGTATTGATTTTTTAACGTGTACATGTTTTAGCGTAACTAACTCATGAATACTCTACAGAATATAAGGTAATAATTTAATTTATCTGTAGAAATGACTGCCAAATCAATAAATATTACACTATTTTGTATAAACTAACAATTTAGTGCCAATTGTTACTAATATTTAACATGCCACGCAAATGCATGTCTAATATTTTCCTCGGAGTGGTAGGAATTTCGGCTCACAGTTACATCTAAGTAGTGTTTGCACGGAGTAGTATGTTTTGCATGCCTGAATGAAAATATGTGTAAACTTATTCTCTCTTATTTGCAAGTGCATGACTGGTGATGGTTCACCCTCAGCTACACACCATCGCGGTGGCTTTCAGGGTGTTTTTAGGTTGTAGAAGAAAAACTGCTTCGAAGCAGTTCTATCAACTCTAACGTCGTCAGTGAGGTATTAAAAACATGCTTGTCCTTTTTTCACGAACTATGTTCTTTAACTGCAATCTTTCAGTGTAGCATTGGAAAGAATCATGAGATTCCATCAGTATACACCCCTAAAACAGGTATCCCTAAGTCTTACAATGGAGAAAGTCGGTCGCCTTTGGAAGACCAATCTGACGCCCTTGAGATGCGGCATTTCATAATTCATGTTTCCAGCCTCACTTAAAAAGGTAACCCAATAAACAACAGCGACACCGGTTTTGGAGGTCTCCAATCGTTCCTCGACTCCCTTAGCCACTTCGCACTCTCTCCTCATCGCAACTAACTCGAGGTTAAACCTTGTTCCTCAGCAACATAGTAACGCTATACT
Organism: Platycnemis pennipes; assembly: GCA_933228895.1. Classification (NCBI taxonomy): domain Eukaryota; kingdom Metazoa; phylum Arthropoda; class Insecta; order Odonata; family Platycnemididae; genus Platycnemis; species Platycnemis pennipes. The sequence continues at coordinate 58,091,796 of OW121848.1, forward strand.
CACGTAACCGCCACGACGCAAATTCCGCGTCCAATTAAATGCACGAGTAAGCTGACGAGCTTAGCGCTGTCACTCACGACTCCGAAGGGTCTCACAAGAGTCATCTCGGATTAAATTCCTTTTTAACCATCAGTTCACCCCCAATTAGATTAGTGCACATCGATGACTCCTAGGATTGCGAAAAACTCTCCATAGACTTACGCAAACTACTTTCATCATGTTTAAAGTTTGATTTATGGGCAACGAAATTAGTGAGAACAGCATAAAACGAATATGAAACACTTAACGCATTGTTATGTCCGTATCGACATACCATACAAACACATTTGCGATGGCTTGCAGGGTACTCTGGAGATATATATTTATCGCAATCAATTTCCCTAATCTAGTTTTCGTGATCAAATGGACTTCTCAAAATAATTTGGGATTGCGTCTTCGTACTACTGATCGGCTTCCAATGAACTTAAAAAAATCCAGTCTTAATGTTTAACTGCCGTCTGCTAGCGATTCCAATCCCGGTTGTCCTTGTAGTAAGTGTGAGACACTAGCACAATTTCATATCAACCTTTCACAACTTCCACCCATCTTATCGGTACTCGCTTTATCTCAATAATCAAATCTCCCTCGTATAGATTCCATGTACAAGCGACGTACTCTAAATAAGACCTGACGTGGGAAAAGTAGCATATATCTCTTACTTTCTAATCGCATATACCAGGACCCTTTTCACGAAATCCTAATCGACGGCTCTGCAAGCTTCACCGCGTATTTCCTGCATGCATTTATTTTGAGTGATACCGTAAGTGTATCATGATCTATTTGTTTACAACTAATATCCCTTGCTACATGTTCCGCTGCTTCGTTCTAACATTTACTAACTCTATGGTTCTAACAACTAGGCGAAGGTGACTACGCGCGCAGCGATGCAGCACGCAATATATATTCCCCGTGCAATTAAACGCTCATTTAACTTTTCAACTTTTTTTCCATCACATCGTTGTGAACATACGAGACAAATATATGTGAAAGAAAAAATCTCGATTACCCTCCGCCGATGTGTGTCTACATTTATCTGCATTCAAAGGAGCCTCATCTGTCAAACAAAACGGACGTAACAAAGCCGCAGGCGACTTCCCATTTAAAGGGGAACCAAATCGGGTAAATTAATAAGGACAAAGCTGAGCATTTAAAGGGGAACGACAATATGAAAATTACTTATGAGGCTGCCTAACTCATCTCGTCTAAGAGTAGAAAACCTAATAAAAATGACACAAATGATCTCTTTTGTTCATGGGCACGTAAAGATCCTACATTTTGTACAACCACTTACATCAGTATCCTGCGAGCCAACTCGAGAAAGCGAACTTAAGGTTACAGAAAGAGTAATCCGATAATTTTCTCGTGAAAATGGAAAACTATTGAGAGGTTTATGAAGAGGTGTTAGGTAAACAAAAGATGGGTTGGATCAGATAGCGACTCTTTTTCACCATTAAGTTTAACACGCAATCAAACAGTGGAACAAGTATACATTCTCAGCACCTGCTAATCCCAAGGCATTCAACGGCAAACGGAAGCAACGCAGGCAAATACGCTATTGCTCTGGAATCGGCTTGATGACTATTCCCGCCGTCCAAGTGGTCACAATCGGTAAACTCCATCTCATTTCCTCAAACCTCACAGCTCCAACTGCAAATCTTAACACGGCGGAAATTTCATTCGGCTCGATTTCGTGACCTGACAGCGATAAAAAATCTTATGAAGCACGCGATCAATGGGGAATTATATCAATTACACCCATCGGCCACACAAAGGGCCCCCTTCAATTTTTTTGTCAAACTCGAATCACGAATGCTCTTGGTAGATAATGTCCAATTTTTTTCAGCGGGACACATTAGTTTTAGTCACTTCTTCGACTTCCTATTAGTCGTCTTGGTCACCAATGCTACAGAATGAAACAATGGATTATTAAGAGTAGAATTAAACTGATGAATTTAAACGTTCCGATATAACTAACAATTTAAAGTAAACAATCCATCACTGAATCAGCAACGTGGGTAGAAGGATTTCATCTGTGAGAGGTGCTCTTTGTGATACTTCTGTCTAAATATAAAGGATGTTGCTGATGCGTTCCAATAACTGTCCTCGTGATAAAAGACAATTAAAATCCTCGTTTACTGACACTTTCTACAGCGTAATCAATTGAAATTACTTTTTAAAAGAAACATTTTTAATGAACTAGGATATCTACATCTACATAATACCCTGCAAGCCACCATAAAGGTGTGTGGCAGGGGGTGAACTCTCACCAAACATGCACTACATATCATGCATAAAATTTGTAATTAAAAATTAAAATAGCAAAGCATACATGTTATCTATTGCTACACTCGTACAGGATACATTTACCGTTATTCATATCCCTAATAGTACGAGGAAAAAAGGACATTTTGAATCTGTCAGTTCGGCAATCTATTTCTCTAATTTTGTGATTATGGTCCAGTCTACCATAGTAAGTTGGGGTCCGCAAAATATTTTTAACATCATCACTGAAAATATGGTCTTGGAATTTATTTAAAAGATTAAGTCTAAATTTCAACCTGCGATCTGACAATGATTCCCATTTTAATTCATTTAATAGACTGCTTACGCTAATAAGGTTATCATACCGGCCCTTGACAAATCTTGCCGATCTTCGCTGCACACGTTCGAGTTCGTTATTTAGACCGATTTCGTAGGGATCCCATGCACTGGCAGCATATTCCAAATGAGGTCTTACAAGGGGATATCTAGTAATTGCGAGAATAGAATAACTGTAGTACTCCCAAAAAGGATAAGAAAGAGTTGAATATCTTGTCGTGACGCAAATCAAATCGATGTTGGAATGAATTCAGCGGAATACTAATGGAGGATTGGTTCCTAAAATACAACCTCTATGGATTAAACCGTCATTTACAAATAATAAACGGTAATACATAAATTAGTAGGAAATGAATTACTAATATACTTACAATTTTAAAATGCGGGGACAATATTTTACGGAACTTATCAAGGAGGATATACAGCATTCCAGTTTTCCAGTTTCCAGAGAGAAAAAAAAATGCTTCCTCCATTAAATTACACATCTTCATCTCTCAAATATAAGATGGTGTTAATAAACATTTTTACCATATGCCATCCCGCAATTTGGGAAGATATCTATCAAGAAAAATAATATAATTCTCGAAACCATCTATTCAGCTATCCATGTTTTAATGTCCACAAAAAAATTATCTTGCCGAAAAATTGGAATAAATATCACTGAATTACAACACGGAACTAGAGTGTAAGGTAGTCTCAAACTTGTATTCCTGGTATAATTAAGTTGTGTCCACTATTATCAGTCGACCTCGGCTGAACAACATTTAAGGATACGATAAGCATTACTCTGGACTGGTATCATCGCAGTTCCACGCAGTTAAAACTAAGCAGAAGAAGATGAAAAATACCTTTCAATTAAAAAAATGTTAACTTTTAAACATATGAAGCCCAACCCCAACACTTATCGACAATACTGACTTTTTGTGCCCTTGACGCCTTACGGTAATTAGCTTCTCGATCACTCCATAGTAAGATAAATCATGCCTAAACTCCCTTTAGAAATTACTCCTTTAAAGCATCTAATCTACTTAAGATTTCTGCGAAATATAATAAAAGAAACTGAATAGAATGAAAACGTTCTCCCCTAACTAATCTCCAGGGAGGGTCCGTTCAAATTATAGCTACGTATAGTAGAGAATGTCATTATTTTACCGAACCATTGGAGTTACAAATGTTCACTGAAAAAAAGATGCAATAGCTGGGAAAGGAACGGGGAATGATACGATGGATTACAAATATCTTTTCCTTTTTGAGAGTTAATGACAAGATGAAGTATTACAACTCCTAACACTTGCTGGAAATAATCAGAAACGCACAGTCCAAACTCTTCTTTCCCAGGGAATATATTCAGGAACAAATGCAAACACAATTAACAAAGTTGTTCACATCGCGAAACCAATCTTGAAGAGCATGAATTTGTGTTGAAAAATTTGACTTCGCCATTCTCGTATCATTATTCGAGCGTAGAACAAGGCAACTGGTACAATAATCACTGAAAGATATATAATACATAGAGTGAAAACGATGTGGTGTACAGTTCCAATTAAAATAAGACTACGAAGAAGAAAGTAATCAATGACTAAATTCTCATTCATCTTCATCGTTGTTACCTAGAGAAAAATGAGCGATGGAAACGAGTCAATATAACTCTATTCTCATTGCGCACCTGCTGTTACCACCTAATGCATAAGTCATGAAAAGGGTATGGGTTTTAAACTGTTTTCATCACGATAAGAAAAAAATAGAAGGAGCAGAAGAACTTCGCTAAGACGCTATCGCAGTTTCACTACTGGTGCCAAGTACCAAGGGCTCCTAAAAAAGTGCGAGGGCGAAGGCGCATGACTTGCTTGATGTCATTAAAAAGGTGAGTCAGTCGTCCTTTGGCATTTAAATCCCGCCCTCAGCGTCTAACGACCAGGAAACTGCTAAAGTGATGGATGCTTCGAAAAAAGGGATTGTCATTAGCCATCATAAAAATGAAGCTGCAGATGATGGGATGGATACACCATGAAATGTAGGAGACGTTTATTGTTTTTTTTTAACTCATTACTTAACACGCTTAAATTCCCTGAGGTCAGCTGGATTTCACGAAGGATCGTCATCATCCGTTCTCGGCGCGATGATGAATCTGAAACCGGTCGAAAAAAAAACGCTTGCCTGCCACGTCCATACTCCGTATCCACGAACACGTAACTTTCACGCTCGGCGCTACGGCAGCGCAGTACGGAACCACCGGGCACCAAGAGGATATCACTTTTAATCGGTTCGGCATGTGATGAAATGCTATTGAGATGCCCTCACGAGGCACGCAATTATAAAGACGACTTTCGCAACCTGGACCTCATCGTTTCGTTCCATTAGAATCCGACGAGCATGAAACCACCTTCGCTATCCGGTTTCCATGCCATTTAATGCCAATTTTTAGTATGGATCAAACTAATCAATCAAGAAAAATTTTGAAAGTACTAACCCCTTCCGCGGAGAAAGTTAATGCACGAGCCAATAGCTGACAAACGTGCAATTTGTAAAACATGGAAACAGCCCGATTATTTACGCCAGTCACTGCCATATGAAAAGAAAGCTGACTGTTTGCGTCGCCAAGGACTCATGAACGATATTTTTACTCTGTTTGATCAAATCGGGAAATTTTGCGTGGGAAAAGCATCACCTCTTAATTACAGTTCTCCCTCTATCGCATACTGTTAATCCCTTATCAAACATAACAAGTGGTGGCTTGTAGGGCACGATACTGAAGTTAATGAAGATAATTTATATACCTACATCCACTATGTAGGGGTCGTAGTGGCCTAGTGGGTAGAGTACTGAGCTACCGTCTGGAAGGTCCCGGGTTCAGATCCCGGGCAGAAGCTATTATGAACACCCCCACTTGAAATCCGATTTGTTTTTCTGCGTGTCATAATTTCGTGAGATATCGTAGGTGGCCCTGGGAAAGGAACTGGCGCTCCTACCCTGCATGTGTGTATTTCACTCGGACATGTCGTAGTACAGGGGTGAGTTCTACCCTCACCTATCAATAACTAACCTTCCGGTTGAACACTAATTTTTTATCCACTAAGTAACCAGCAAGTCGCCTCAAGGTTGTGGGGTAGTGTTTGGGAGGAAGTAGAATTGCGCATTTTACGTATATTCTAGGCGTAGGGATAAACATTAAGAGTGAGTCCTTGAAGCCTTCCAGAGGATGAGCGTCTCAGAAAGAAAGTGATAGAGATGAGGGTTTCATATGCCTTCACCACCAAGATTATGTTAAATCATAAAACATAAACTTGGTACCTACTACTTGAAGATAATCGTAAACAACAAGAGACGTACGCTCCCTAAGTCGACGTCGAAAATATACATTTTTGGTTGCTGGGCGTGAGTAAAGTACACCTCAAAGGCATAAGGAAATATGTCATCTTCAGTTACGTACAGAAAAATTTGAAAAAGTAATAATGGAAATCACATACCGACACAATCGAGCAAGCTAGTATTTATATCCTGTCAGGCACTCACAGAAACAAGCTCCTACGACCAATATTTACATCGAATACGATCTTAGAAAATAATATTAGCTCGGATTTCTCTACAGAAAATGGGGTTCCCACAGAGTTTATTTCAGGCTCTCCCACTAGAATGTGGCACAGAGCCATCTAAATGCCATCAAACAACCCATAGATAAACGAGAGAAGGTCAAGTGCGACAGAAAACGTATCTTAATGAGGAAGGATATTTTGGGAAGAATTGGATTTCATTGGGAACATGAATTGAGGAATTGTGAATGAAACTTTTCACGACCAATACGTTTTCTGCCACGTCAAAAATTTACAAGGTATGCAATTTTCAATACTAATAGGTATCATACAATTCAACAGCTTCAGTGAATATTTCTTGAGATTGAGCATCACACGTGAATACAAACGAATAAATTCTTTTTTGACTATTACTCACGAAAACAATTTCAGAAATAATTCCTACAAAGTATCTTTGCCAGATGATGCAACTTTTCATTTGATAAAAAATTCTCATGCATCATATTCATGCTCTCAAGCCACTTTAGTGTCATTCATTTTTTCTATGCATACCAGATACCCTGGGTGCTGGGTATAAAATAGCGCTAAGAGGAGGAAGTTCTCAATTCTCTTATTTATGACTAACACAAATGTGCTTAGGCCAATTTAGCATTGGCTTAATGTTTGGTATTACTGAACTCAGGAGCCAGAGACTTATACAATTAATTTAAAATTTAAAACTCAAAGATAAAGGTTGACCATCACACAACATCTATATGTGTAAGCCACACATCAATAAATAATATATATTTATACATATAGAATAATTAATTTATCCTCACATAGAGATACCTGAAAATGTACTGCATCTCGTAGGTATACTTCAATATCAATCACATTACTACTCACGAACTGAAAGATATATTAAAATACATAGATACGGCCCACAAATCTTTAAAAAAATATAGATCTATTTCATCAAACAGTTAATAGTTATTGCCAATTTACGGTAGGTATATCATACTTTATGCTACTAAGGGTTTTGAAAAGGAAAATTTGTATCCCCCCATGGACAGTACCTACTTTCTTACCTTTCTGATTATTTTGTTGACAATAACAAGAAGACATTGAAAATTTTATGAAGGAAATTCTACCATATTTACAGAAATTAGTCACGATAGGGACGAGAAAGAAATATTACAGAATCGCACGAATCCGTTCGATTCCGCTTTTCAATATTCCCATGTCTAATTCTAACATACTTCCTTTCTTTCGTTCTTTTAACAATGACAGTATGAAGAAATGTCGTTTCATACTGTCTAATAGACGATTCAAGGCACGCTGAGGTATATTATCAAAATAATAAAAAAAAACAACTCTTTAAGTTAGTGCACATTCAAGCCTCTCCGGTACGTAATTTATAGTTGTAAAGTTGTTTTTCGGGGTTTAGTTTTTCCATTCATCAATAAAAGACAAGAATTCTATATTTACAGCACAGTCAGGACTACTATTGTGTGAAGGCATGTACGTATAGCCCTTAAGAGAGATTCCTTGAAAATGCACACCCTATCCTAGAGAGGCAGTCAACAGTCCTTTTAACATTATTTCATAATTTGATATTATTTCTTATGATAATTCACGTGGAACCAAAATTCTTCATTACAATTCATATAAATTTTCAATTTAAGAGTTTTCAATTCGTTCATCCTGCAGAGTCAATATCTTCGATCGGTACAGTTAAAGTTTATTTTAGACATTTCACTAATTTTAATGTGAATTACGAAATCACAAAAACAGTTCAAATCGATAAACTCTTAAATGAGCAACCTTTAGGGATTAAATTAAATACTTCAGCAATAAAAAGCTTTCAACGCTGATGCGTTAATATCACTCAACGGAGGAGTTTTCGGGGAGTAATATACTGTAAATGAATAACATATGTTCGTCGGTATCTTTCCCTTCGATAACGGTTTTCTGCTCGATAAAAAACGGAAAAAGGCGAGACAATGAGGAGTGCACTCATTTCTTTACTGTATCAGACTACAGTCAGATAATCACCATTCTTTCAAGACGCATGCCATTATCGAATTGCCAACCTTAGCCACTTCGTGCTCAAGCGCAATGATGACGCGTAATCTGTTGACAATTCCGATGAACAGTCATTATCTTTACAAAGGTTAGGAACAACCGAGTAGACTCCAAAATATTTTCATACACGCGCACAAGCAAGAAAATCTACACAGCGTGTGCAAACTCAGCTTGTAAAATCCGCAACGCTCCAGCAGCGATGTATAGGGCTGCATTCAACAAAAATAAGTGAAACAGCTCCGCTCTGCTAAAATATGCTACCAAATTTTCCGCTCCGTAGCAAGAAGTTTGAGCTTCAAAACCACGCGAAACACCAGAATAGGAATGATATGCGAGTTCTTAAATAATTCGTCGTCA